>JBBDHG010000056.1:0-635000 GCA_037951165.1 Lophius americanus
CAGATGAGGCTCTGAAACTATTGAGAAGAACCCAGAGTCAGTCCGGCTTAATCCTCGCAGAGACACACCCACTCCAGGGGGAGCTGGCTGATGACACGGCAAGAGCATATTGTGCAATGGGTGAGAATAATAACTCTAAAAAACGAAAACTGAATTCATGAGGCATGACTACAACCAGTTGAGTGTAATTCTTCAACAAGATGTCAAATCTCAAAATATTCTCAACTGTTGTTTAGAAAACATTATTATGTGTGGCACATTCAGAACAGCTTTAAGCAAAGAGGGCCAACCTACAGCGTCTCTCTCTCTCTCTCACGCTAGTAGAGAGAGAGAGAGAGAGAGAGAGAGAGAGAGAGAGAGAGAGAGAGAGAGAGAGAGAGAGAGAGAGAGAGAGAGAGAGAGAGAGAGAGAGAGAGTGAGAGAGAGAGAGAGAGAGAGAGAGAGAGAGAGAGAGAGAGAGAGAGAGAGAGAGAGAGAGAGAGAGAGAGAGAGAGAGAGACTGACTCGTTGCAGCTCCAGCATACAGGTAAATGACTTTGATATGACAGTTCATCATCCACATTAATACAACAGGGATTCAGGCAATCATCTCGTTGTGTCAAGACTTTGATGTGAGCGTGCGCCGTAGGAGGAAACGAACATGCATTGCGATCTGACCAGTCACACTGTTGTCGCATCAGCAGAAATCAGATATGCACAGATAGCTGTTGAAATGTTCATGAAAAAAAGTCACACCCTATATGAGCCAAATCTGATTTGGGCCACATGTTTTCCTGCACTGTTAACTTAGCCAGACGTAACCATGCTGACACTCGACACTGCAGCATACTGTAATAGGAGAGTAGAAACAAACACCTCTGAAGTACCTCTGGTGACATTGTTGAGATTATTATCATAGCATCCATTCAGATGTCAGATTCCATTCATCATCATTAACTCACACTCTACTTTATAATGAGGCTAGATGAGCCCAGGGAAGATTTTTCAGACCTTTCAGTTATTTCTAAGTCTGTTGTCCCTCATTTGTTGGATAATACACAACACCAATAACTTACTACACGATACGAAAACATCCATCCAATATGCTGAGCTTGGACAGTCAGCTGCTTTGAGATGATAAATAAGATAAATTGTTCTGCTTCATAATTATTGTGTAATTATACTCGCTCTGTAATGGTTGGATATAATGGCCACAAGAAGACAGTGTAGTCATTCACAACAAATCTTTTTTTTAAGACAATTAACCACAAGCTAAAAATGGATGTTGCGACTCTTGTTCCTTTTTTCTGTGTAGGTGACTGGAACAATGCAGCTTCCCATCTGGTGCTTCTTTTTTTTAAGACAATTAACCACAAGCTAAAAATGGATGTTGCGACTCTTGTTCCTTTTTTCTGTGTAGGTGACTGGAACAATGCAGCTTCCCATCTGGAGCGAAGCACTGTGGCTATTAGATCCCGGTATGGAGAAGACAGCGTGGAACTCGGTTATCAACTCTTCAAATTAGCTCAGCTGCTCTTCAGCGGGTGAGTGAGTCGTTTTGACAGCGATAGAAACGGTACCCTCTGTACTCATGGCTGACATTATTATGAGTAATAATGGCTCCTCTTTGCTGTTTTTCGCTTTTTTCCTTCTCCCAGTGGATCTAGAGGCATGGCTCTCTCCGTCATCCCCAAGGCCAAACACCTCCTCCTCCTTCACGGCGGCCTCCACTCTAATCAATTAAAGGAGCTGCAGGAGATGGAGGACTGCCTACATCGAGGGCAAAAATCTTAACTATAGTTTAAACTTGTTGTTTTTTTTACATCATCTTGTGTTTATAATCTCTGGTATGTGTGTCTAAACAGGATACAATTTTACATTTACCTGAATTTACTGTATAAGTGCGTCTGCCAAGCTAAGAAATGTCCGCAGGTAGACGTGCAGTTGATTGTGGTTGTTTGACCTCTTGGTGCCAGAATGTATCCATCAATAATTTCCAATTTCATGCCTCAGTGGCAGTCCTGCAGTGTACAGCAACTTATGCAGCAGGTCGTTCCAAGTTGCGTGTTCCCCTCTAAATGAGGCAGAAGTAAATGTGTGTGTTTTTCATTATTGTAGTTAAGAAATGGTTCACACTCCAGCAATTTCATCAATCCATAGGATCTGCAAATACCCTTGCCAATACTTACACATCTTGGTAGCACTCTGACCTTAAGGTGGCAGCAGTTATCCGTTGACAAATTCAATTTCAGGCTTGGGTGGCTGTGAAGGAGGGTGAAGCTCTGCAAGATGAAGCCCTACCCGTATTCTCTAAGACACTTCAGTTTTAACAGTTTTAATAGTATATTAAAAGCATTGTGTTCATTATTTTAGTTTTGTCATAACCCCTCCATCAAACTGTTTACAGTCAGTAATCCTCTTTGTAACTGGTGCAGGAAGAATCTTTTCTTTTTCATATAACCAGCTCAGAAGACGGCATTTATAGAATAGCAGAGTTCTGGTGAAAAGGTTCGCCGGTTTTGCAGAGATGGAGGGGCAGTTCCTTTTGAGCAAAAACAATAAAAGCCTGATCACAGCTGGAACTCTTGAGGCCTCTGTCATTTATAAATCAGTATCTGGAGGGCATCCAAGCTGACAGACGTTCGCTCATGGACAGCCAAGGTCAAGTCCAAAAGTCAGACTTGACTTGTAAAGTCAGCTGAGGAGTAACTCCGAAGCCTCCATGGGGGGAGGTTCCCGCTGATTGTTGCTCTGACAAGCTTGCCTCGGGTCCAGGATCTAATAAAGTAATTCCTGACTCACTGGAACGATGCTGGGGTCATTTCTGTTTCAAAATAACACCACATAAGCAACTGAAGCAAGTTTGCCAACCAAACGGGACAGAAAATGAAACATAAATGCACTGACAGGAAACTCTGCAACAAGGAGTTATTTATATAATCTGTTCGTATTGGTGGCCCTGAACAGGATAAGCGGTAGAGAATGAATGAATGTTCGTAATGTTAATTTAGTAATCATTTAGTCTTTAAAAAAATCAGAAATTGGTAAAAACATGGCCATGACGATAATTAATGTTAAGCCCAAAGTGGCTTCATACATAGTTTTTGCAAAGTCTTCAGTTTACAATAATATAACAAACAAGCCGGGATAATCAAATGTTTCAAAATTTTGCCTAAAACTAATAATCTCTTACTTATTTTAAAAAGGAACTCAGCATTTTCTTCGGCGGGTAAATTAGCCATTGGTACCAAACTTACTTAAGAGGACATGTAAGACCAAAATCTTATATGAGACCATTAGTGCTGCAAATAGAAATCTGTATCATCAAAAATGTGTTTCTGCGATCCAAGATTATTTTATTACGTATTATTACTACTATTGTATTCCTAGCTTCCTTTTATACATGTTGCTATACAGTAGGTGATCAAACTAGCTGAATCGAATGACATTTTCCTACATATAAAATCATAGAACTAATTATTTGATTATAATTATTACCCCCCATTCTTGGAAATCTTCACCACTTCCCTTTTTGGACAGTCTGTTAATGAGCTTCTGTTCAGTTTTTTTTATCTTGATGTTTCCGTCGTAGGTAAAGACAGATAAAACTTCAGCTTCATAGATTACAGGGAAATGGGCTGAATTGTTTTGTCTGTCTTTGCACCTTTATAAAATTGGAACATGTTTGATCTAAAAACTGCTCGTTTATGGCCTCTGAAACATTTTTTTCTATTTCTGATCATGCTTTTGTAAGTTAAACCATCAGTCAGGTGATCAGAGATGGTAGGACCGGTCAAAAGGGCAGACATTAGAGCAGGTCCAAATGTCAACACGATGTGGAGGGACTCATGTGCAACACACAGATTGAGTCTGGTCACACAAAGGGGGACCCTGGGTGGACGAGACTCCAGATACAGATACAGACCCCTCTAAGTCTGTATCTGCCCAGCAGCATGTGTGGATTACCCCTGGTGTCGTCTCTGAGAGACGAGCCAGCAAAGCAAAGAAAGAGGCAGGCGACCTATAGTGACCAGGACTGGAATCAAGGCAGGGGTCAACAAGTGAAGACTAAAGAGATCATTTAACCAACACGGACAAGTACAACTTTGTGGTTTAGAATAAACCTGATATCACCTAGGCCAGAAGGGACAAGACACTGGAAGACCAACGGGGTGGGTCAGTGACTTTTTTAGTGCTGGTGGATAAGAGTCAAAACTCTCCACTGTGAAGGTTTCTTGGCCAAATGAAGGTGGGAGGAAAAAGGAGCATGATGAAGAGAAATACAACCAGCATGAGTGAGACCACAGTCATCTCGCTGCTCCAGTATCAGGTCGCCGGTTCCTGATTCGACTGCCCGGTGCCATTTCCAGTGGCTGTGATCTCGGGCTTATCAGATGTCTGGCTATACATAATGCAATCAAAATTGGCCAGACCGCAAACAAAAAGCTGTTGCGTGTGTATTCTGTAACAAAGACTGCATCGATATGTGTAACTCAGACCTACGGAGTTGGCTGGATTCAAAATGGCTTCTGTAAGCCACTGCTCATCCACATTACAACCCCCCCCCCTCCATGAATTATAAACACAGCTGCTACCATAACGATGAACTCTGACCTTCAGTGTGAACGTATGGCTGCAACGCTATATAAACAGACAGCGTGCTGACTGTGAAGTCCTCACCTTACAGTTCAGGACGCACCTCTACATTGAGTAGCATGCATGTTAGACACTTCACAAAATTGCAAGGTCAGCATACAAACAGTTTGGGGACATTTCAAAATAAGGTGCAGATTTGAGTCAGCTGGTGGTGCTGGGGAGAAATGAGAAACACCTGAATGCAGCTTCATCCATTCAGAGGGCGGGAATTTGAATGATTTCGATTGGTAATATCTGTCCATAGACTTTCAGTCCGGACCAAAGCGATCAATTTATAGAAACTCCATATAGAGGCTGAAATATACGAAAACCTTTCTTTGATAAGAGACTCCCCTGGTGAACATGTTAAAAGTAACACATACTTTTCAATCCCAGACCCTGTTGATTATCCCAATGATATAAATCCCCCAGAGTGTTGGAGTTATCCCCCACCACACAATTAGTGGGGGATATAGGAGGGAGTTCTGTGTTTGTTTGAAGGTGCGTGCATCTCAGTTAACACTGAACTTGTTTTATCTAAAACTGTATAAGGATTTGTGGACAGATTTAATATGGACTAATATTATTGTGGAAAAGTATTTTTTACTTCAGTTAGATTCCAATTTTATATTTAGCACATATGGTATTGGACATAACATTACAACCAGCTGCCTAACATTGTGTGGGTCTGATTTGCCTGCCGAACCAGCTCTGTGAAACACTCTGGTCGGACACTTCTCTCTTGGCCGCCCTGCCTTCCTTAGACCACTTTGGTTGTGCAGACCACTGCAGACAGGGAGTCACAGCAAGACTGATCCACCCAAATCACTGGGATCCTTATGCTTGTCCATTTTTCCTGCTTCCAACACATCAATTTCATGGACAAATGACCCCCCAGCCCCTGATATCTATATATTAAAATGCATTGGCTGATTCATAGATTTCATTTTTTTAACATAGGTATGAAAATCATACATGAACATTGTGTCATGTGGGATATTGATGATTTTTTTTTCCTACACAATACACATCAATGCATCCCATCAAATCACTGCCATTAGAGATTGAATAAGGCTCAGAAAAACTCTCCAAATAACCTGAAACCAAAACCACTAGGCACCTGTAATGTTGAAAGCATTTATTTTTAATCATTTTAGTAATCAGGAATTCCTTTCATTTTAGAGCTGATACTGTAAAAAATCAAATTTTTCTCCGTTTCTCTACCTATTCGTTACTCTTTGGATCCTCCCGTGCGATCCCATTGGAGGGTCTCATGTTCTCTTTGAATGGTGGAGAAGAAACCTTCTTGCCACCTCCCTCTCATCGTGATAGTTACATGATTCCCTCACACTGTGTCACACTGTTCTCTCAGAGCTCCGACCCCTTCAAGCTCTCCAATGTCTGCGTCGGCCTGTAAGTGGATTTGTTCCTGGAGTTAGTCTCCTTGATGCTCCGTCTTTCAACCCCTCTGTCCACAGCGGAGGACATCTGATACATGATGCAGGCGATGGTAATGTGGCCGGCGCTCATGTAAAAATAAAATCACCATCACTCTCTTGCACAGGCGAGGTTATTACAGACTGCCAGGAAAATGGCTGACAGTAAATAAATTTCACTCCACTCTAGACTAAATGGCAATAATGAAAACTTAAAGCAGCTTCCGGTAGTTCTCGACAGAAATAGAAACATTCATTAGTTTGACACTTGAAAGCTGCGTTTCAGACATTTAATCATAATTAGAGGGAGGGAACCTGTGTGTTGAATGAGAATCATGTTTGAAGGCTAGAGGGAGAGGAGTTGGCTAAATTTGGTACATGTATTGCACCTCACTGGATAAGTTGAGGGTCATGTGGGCCTGCAGGCCAGTTGGCAATCACTCTGCTGAAACCATTCACCTTGCTTGATCACAATCATATCCCCGTGACCGGCCTTACTAATTAGTAGTTGCTTTCGTTTTAAAATAAACCTGTCTAATGTTAGAGGGACGAGTAAAAGAGTAAATTCATTTACAAACAGGCATTATAAAATCAGAGAGGCTTGTGTTTGTTTCAGTTTATTTAAAAATTCAGAGGTGAGTCATAATGTAGGGCCCAATGAAGGCTTTCAATCAGAACCACAGTCTTTGAACGACTGACTCAGGGTAATCATGGGATTGCAAACAGAAACATATATTGGGTGGAATATAATAATAATAATAATACATTTAATTTATGCATCTTTGGCCTAAAAAAAGTGTTTTGCAGAAGTGATGATGTCATCATCAGAGTCAAAATTATGACCACTGAGCACTCCATCTGCATCCCAGAAAACGGAAGCCATCAGCTTCCTGGTGGACACCACCCGTTTGGTTTTCACGGGAGGCGGAGATGCTGGCTCTTCCCACTGTTTAGCTCGGCTGGATTTAGTGATGACTTCCGATTTTAAATTTCACTGAAAGAGGAGAATGACAAGAATGATCAACTTTAAACGTTCTGTGTGATCATTCAGGGAGTTTTTGCTGCCCAGGAATGAAATGGGAGTCATTTAACACAACCTTTCTAGGGAGCTTTTCCAGAGATGTTTATTGAGGTTGGTATGTAATATTTATGTCGATGAAACATTAGATTACTTTGTTAATGCTAAGAGTAATTTATTAGTGAAATGCTTTTATTACATACTTTTGTAACCTTAATTCCAAAACGCAATTTCAAATTGCAGCGACACAAAAACATCATATAATCGGGGTTTAGGAGCCTCAGACTGGGAACTCAGTCTTACTGGCTTTCTTGACGAAAAAAAAAATAGATAATCTGAAAAAATAATAATAACTGTCCTTTCTGCAGTACAGTCTGATCAAAATCTGTACTTAATGGTTAGACTATCACAATATTTTGTGAAAAACATAATTTTGTATGATTTTTGTATATATAAATACTAATAACATTTCTCCTATATGGTTTAGTGTCCCTAGATCCAGGACTACCACTAGATGTCACCTCCTTTTGAAGTACAGCCAATAGTAAGGGAAAATATATTTTATTATTAATTGAAATATTAACAGCTTCTGTCTCATAACAAACATTTTACTTTGGGGATGCCATGTGCTCATTCTACGCAACAAATCAAGGATCTGTTTGCAAAAAATACCAATCTCTCAGACCTCACTTCACATCAGGACGTAAAAGTCGTTCTTCCACAGCATTCAGAACATTTGATCCCTGCCCTCTTCTTCTTCTTCCTCTTATTACAGCGACATATTTTTGTTTATTTATGTTTTTTTATTTCAGATTGTTATTTCTTAGACGTTTGCTTTGTGCCGAGTGCACAGATTGGAGAAGTGGCTTGAATTGGCATTATGACCATTGGTGTATGATGTTTTTTTGGGGGGAAAAAATCTAAATGTCAGTCGTGTTCATTGTATTTTGGGATAGGCTGGTTTGCAAAGAATCCATGAGTTGGGTCATTTGTGAAAAGCATTTAAAGGGATCCGAGGAATGGATGTGATGTGTTCAGTCTTCAAGGACACAGCTGTAATGTAGACTCATGGAGTACCAGTTAAATGCGACAATCATGCATGCACTCAGCGCTAGAGTTAAGAGTTAACTCAAAAAAAACACACTCAGAGCATTATCCGCACAATCTGTCTGAGTCTGTCAAGTTCGTTTTTTGCATATTTCTGATGTAATTAACATCATATTAACTTCCATAATGAGAGAGACAGTTGCTGTGTAACTACGGAGGAATGCTTTCTCCCATCCTCTTATTATAGGCTGTTTTGTCTGTGAAGTTCCCAACTATTAAAACGGAATATTGCTCATGTTATTCATTACACTCCAGGGAATAATAATCCAGGTGACATTTGAAAGTCAAAAAGCAAATAAAATTTTTTTAGGAGCAAGTAGCCCTCTGGGAAATTTAGTATTTACCTACTCGGTTTATATTCTGTGGCGTCAGCCCTCGACTCTGCCACCTGGGGTACTAAACATGCTAAATGAAGGGTGAAAGGGCCACTTTTTTTTCTCTCCTCGCTATAAAACTGTCTTCGTGTTGAGAGGCAATGATAACGCCAGAAGGTAATATTTTCCGTGTTTTAATGAGGCTGTAGTTGGGCTTTGGGTCCTCTAAATCAGGCTCATTCTTAACGCTGGATAACTTGTTGAGCTATGGTTGTAAAATCTAAGAATAGCTCCTTCTCTCTCTTTCTGCTCTCCTCGTAAAAATGATGAGCCCTTTTTAATAAACTCTTCTATAATACATGCGAGAAAATCTCTCTCCTCTTCATCCCTGTCCATCTATCTACGCCTCCTTTCTCTGCAAATGTCCCAATCTGTTCTCAACTGTAATGTTAGGAGTATTTTCAGCACGGTGTTGAAACGTGGATGGATGATGAAGGCCGCTCACGCTGCTTCATCATCGGTCGGGCCGCTCTGTAGTGCATGATGTGATCCTTGAAGTGAGTAATTTAATTTTTTTCTCTTCATGAGAGAGCACGGAGAGCAATTTTGTGTTGAGTTCAAGGACACTTAAGACGGAATCATTCCGGTTGTTCCACCATCTCTCTTTATGAAGTATTTAATACCATAAACTCAGGCGTCAACACAAGAAAACTACAAAACTAATGGTGAATCACGTGAATCATGGATGGATCTGCTGCTGTGGGTCTGGTTGATTCCCATTGATGACATGATTATTATCATTATCATTATCATTATTATTAATAGTAGTACCAGGAGTAGTAGTAGTAGTAGTAGTAGCTGTAGTAGTCATAGTTGACTTAGTAGTAGTCATATAGTAGTAGTAGAAGTAATATTCATAGTTTATCATAGTAGTTGTAGTGGTAGTAGTCATAGTTATCATCGTACTTAGAGTCATAGTTGACATAGTAGTAGAAGTCTATGACTAGCATAGCTGTCATAGTAGAAGTAGTAGTCATATAGTAGTAGAAGTCATAGATGACATGGTGGTAGTAGTTGTAGTAGTCATATAGTCGTAGTAGTAGTGGCCATAGTTGATGTAGTACTAGTAGTATTAGCAGTAGTAGTAGTAGTAGAAGTAGTAGTCATATAACACTAGTAGTAGTAGTCAAAGTTCTCCTAGTGGTCATAGTTATCATGTTGGTAGTCTCAGATGTTGTAGTAATAGTATCCCACCTGGATGAGCTGGAGAGTGTTGCTGGGTAGAGGGATTTTTTTGAATACCCCTTCTTTGCCTGATGCCACTGCATCCCGAGCCTTTATTAGAGGAAGACGATTCTATTAGTGTAGCTGATATTATTGTTGTTGCTGTATATGACTGTGTCCCTTCCCCTTCTCCCCTCTCTCTTTAACCCTCCCTATCTCTCTCTCTCTCTCTCCCTCTCTCTCTCTCTGCACCTCTCTCTATCTCTCCCTCCCTCTCTCTCAACCCAACTGGTCTGAATGATTTGACGTGTCCTGATGATTTTGGCCACTTGATAATCTGATGACAGCGGAGGAAGAAGCACAGAGACCTCCAACCTCAGTAAAATTGAGTTGAAAAGGGAAAATAATCAATTGCAAGTTATTCATTCATTCAAAATCTTACTAATGCAACAATAAGCAGCTATTATAAACTGAATATATGTCAAATATTTAAAGTTTAAAAACCCTTTAATAAGGCATTATTATATTACTAATTCTCCTGCAGCATTAGCCACAGTTACATTCATAAATTCCTTCATTCTGTATGATATCATTTTCATTGATGGATTGCCAATATATGAAAGCAGATCAGCTTTAATTGGTTTATTATTTATGTTTGTTTTTAAAGTAAAGTTTCACTAGTCAGATAAACATAGGAGAGAAAAGGAAAAGCAAAACATCCTGCGAAATGAGGAGCTGGAGTTTCTGAAGTACAAGTAAATGCTGTTAGTGAATGAACATTCAGCGTCTGCTGGTTGCTAACTGCATCTACAAGCACATACATTCCAAGTCAATCTCGCATGACGCCTCTCCCATTAGCTACAAATGCATCAATGAGAGACTGGAATGCCAGACTCTGTTCGTCCTTCTCCGTACTCTCCTGCTGCAGAGCACAACTTCAGCAGTTTACCCAGGGAAATCCACCCCCACCAGGAATAGAAGTGATTTGGAGTGAAGCTGCTGATGGATAAAGAGCACTGCTCCTTCCAAAAATAAATATTGACGCTTCTTTGGTCCCTTCAGGACAAACAAAGTTTATTTTAAGAAGTCGATGCAGTGATGTCCAGCTGCTTAGGCCTAAACTTATTTTTAATCCTGAATTCAGATGAGTTAGTCCTCTTGGAGAAAGTAATGATGTGTTTGTTCATTTCTGTTTTTACTCAGTGCATGTTCTCCACCGTGCTTGTCAAATAAATATACCCCTGTTTTCTATACAGAACAATTAAGTAACCGCTTTCATTGGCACTTGATTATCTGATGATCCCCATGGATGCTGGATCCTCACCCTTCTCCTGACCCATGTTACCTGTGACCCCCAGATTAATCACACTACTTCTATATTTTACTTGGGTTGGAAGATAAGAATCAGCATAATATGATTGTATCTGGAAAAAATATAACCAAATATTATAAAAGGACATATTTTTTATATGGATGTTGTCTGGACCCAGAAGCAGAACTCTAACAGAGTTTATTGTAGTGCAAAATGCGGGTAAAGTGGTGAAGTGAAGTGTTTGGGAGAAGAATGGTTGGTGCCAGAGTTGTCGGGGCAGATGGCAGAGCTGAGCTGAGTAGGCTGACCGAGAGGAGGGCAGCTAGCAGGCAGAATCGGGCCCAAAATGATGAGGAGCAGAATGTAGATGGCAGATCATAAACCTTAAGCTCAGGGAAGCACAGAGTTAGGAAAGTTACAAACGAGTATAAGAATTTCTAAATCTAAGTCACACTATAGATACCTCATTTGCTTACGGAACCATCTGGCAGGGAATGGATCGCAGTGCTGGATTATACTGTGTATTTGCAGCACAGGTGATGGAGTTTGAGCTCGATGGAGTTCAGATGTGCCGGTGATTTGGCAGCAAGACAGGCTCTTAGAGCCTTACCCAAATACAGCAAGAGAGAAGGAGAAAAAGATTAAGAGACACGGGAGAAAACGGAAACGCAAGGAGGGGAGAAACATTGGACACGGCTATCAGAGCCACACTAATTTATTTTACGCTACTACGATTAATTGTTAATTTGGACACACAGTTTATTATCAGCACTTTATAAGTACATTTTACTGTGTACATATTTAAGAGCTGTTTCAAAATTGCCCTTAAAAATGCATAATTATAATAATAATAATAATTGCCATAATAATAATAATATTTAGTTCAATTAAGATCCCAATTATCTAAGAGAGAATTGAGACAATTGTCCAGTTTCCAAACATTTATCTTTATAGTGGCCCTGGATCAACTACCGTCATTTCTCAGGCCGTTCCAACAGGGCTGGCAGGAAGCGGGATCTTGCTCAGATTCAGCCAGTTAGTTCACTTTCCAAAGTGTCACTGATACACTTCACCCTTCAGTATTAGCGTCTTAGCTGTCAGCAGGGCCTCGGCGTCATCCATCAACAAAGCCAGAATGACAAGCAGCGGTCACCTGAACATCAGATATCAACCTTTTTGTAATTCCATCTAAATAAAACCAATGTGAGCTTAGTATCCATATCGTTTGTCGTGATCATTAGGACCTCAGTGTTGGTAAACCAATCCAACCAGCTACTCGAGGAGTCATGATTGTGTGATACTGTTTCAAGCCATTAGGGTTTATGAGGTTAACATTTCAAAAGGTCATGAATACCTTTTCTACCCCGAAAAAAAATTTGGTCTTGTTTAAGTGTTCAGACTGTTTTTTTGAACTCAAAATTTATTATCATAAAAAAAGTAGGAAAGAAGTAGTAGAGGAACAATAAATACATTATTGACCAGAACAATCCCATAAAACCAGGAAGACTTTTTATGTGGCAGTCTTGCAGAAGTTGATTTTCACTTGAACATGACATCATTTTTTATCTATACATGATATCTATATATTTTTTAGAAAAAGTCCAAGATAATACTTAAAAACAACAATTATGTCTAGAATTTAAATCAATAAAGTAGAACTTGAATCTGAACTACCTTCTTACATAATAAATTCTGAAAGTAACTTGTCTAGCTGGAGAATTAAGCATGTCTAATAACTACTGATTTCCACTTTATATGACATTCAGACACCAAGTCATAAGGGTTTGAATGAATTTGAAGAATTACATGAAAGAAAATCAACCTCAGTCAAAACCATATAACACGTAAAATTCATGAATGCACACAGGCATACCAAATAGAGCATTGGCTCTCCATTATATTGTATATAATACAATATAATGAATATTTAGCATACAGGTGAGATGACCAATAAGATATTATATCAATCACTATTTTAATATTATTTTCAAAAGATATGATTCTACAATAGTGTTATATTTGTGTATGTCTTTTCTATCTGTATTGATTATTTCTGTAACTTTGACTCATAATACTTTAAGTCTACTTATAGAGGTCCTAAAATAACAACTTTACTGCTTTTTTTTTTTTTTTCAGATGGATAACTCAGACATTCCTCTGGCCACAGAGTGGTCAGCAGCCACAACTAACTCCTCTGACTGAGTGAATGGGCTTCGTTTGGCTGGTTGTGTCTGTCTGGCTACAGCTCGCTCCATTACAAGTCTAAATGACTAATTAATTGTCCCTGGACAGGTGACACCCACTCTTCTAGATCTATTTACACCCTCATCCCCACAAGGCTCGTACTGGACCCCATTGCACTTCTTCTCTTCCTCCCCCATCCCTCTCCTCACTCATCCCCTCATCTCTTATTCATCAGTTGGTGGAGTACTGTTTAAGGAGCAGATGGACAGATGGGCGGATTTTGAGACAGGTGGGCTGGACAAACAACGGTTCAGAATGCATTTGTGACGGGAGGAAGAGCGAGAGATAAGAAGACAGAGGTGGATGATGTGTTGCTATCTTTAACAGTTTTTTCTTTTTTAACTCTGAGGTATTTTGCAATAGTTTCTCTGGTGTGGGGATAAATTAGGCCTTATCTGTCCCTGCCTAAGAGCACAGAACACCCACACCCTTCTCTGTACAGTTTTATTTGTTTGGTCAGATAGATAATATTAGACCCAGCGTGTGTGTGTGTGTGTGTGTGTGCGTGTGTGCGTGCGCGTGTGTGTGTGTCAGGCTGTTATTTAAAGATGATGATTTCAGAATGTGTTGTGGAAACAGGAATCATTGGAAAAGGGAAGTTGAAGGACATACTTTTCGACACCTTATGATGAAATAGAACAACTACTCAAACTACTTGAATATTCTTAAACATTACTAAAATAATATCTACCTAACACTGTTAAAGAAAAAGTGCACATCATAAGCCAGCTGCACATGATGTCATCCTGATAACGATGATTAAGGAGAATATAGAAAGAGCAAAACTTCATCAGCTCTATTAAATAACACTGTATTAAACTCTCCCCTCACCAAATGGGCGGCTGACGTTGTCCTCCCTAAGCACCAACAGATTGCAATCAGGACTCTTTTAGTTGGTGGAACCTTATGGTGGAAGGACTGACCAAGTTCGGCCATTCCTACTGCAGCCTCAGAAAGCATTGAAATCGCCTTTTCCAACATATGTCTGAATCCCCAACCTCTTTTAGACAGACCTTTTAATTTTATCGTTTAACATTAAATTCATACTTTTATTTTAAAGTAAACTTTTGTGGATATGTAATGTTGTTGTTTTTTTGTTTTTCTGGATTAAATTGGACCATAGACGTAACCCAAAATACGAAATTCATTTTAAGTGAAGCTTTAGTGAATGTTGAGTCGGGAAAAATATTCCTGTTTGTTTCTATAACAAACTTGTCACCTTTAAAGATCAAAGCACAGTCAGTACTTCATCAGTCTGTGCTGTGTCATCAGCCACCGCCACCAATGTGCAGACATCATGGGGTGTTCAGTCTTGCTGCTGCTCCGGGCAGATACTCCTTGATAATAACAACCTTCCTACAGACTCTAAGTGCCAAAGACTTTCTGTCAAACAAATTATCACATCATTTGTTGAAAGAAAACATCTGAATGCACCGGACAGCAACAAAACTTTATCTACGTGTTGAACTTTATTGTTTTTACAAACCAATCAGGATGAGAGAGAGAAGGGGAGTCATGGCATCACCCCTCTGGGTTTCATAAATTGGCCTCCATTTCATGCTTAAACAACTGTCAGTTCCTCCACGAATGCCTGGATGTTAGATGTAGTACGCTGGTGAGAAAGACGGTTAACTCTGTGATGTTATCCAGACGATGTATAAAGTTATTTCGTGTAAAACACCAAAACCTCAAAACGTCACTCTACAATGACCTAACATGAGAATTTTTAATTTACAGGCTCACTATGCTACATGTAAATATTAGTCCTGTCAAAAAAAGCATGTACGTTTTAGACTGCAATGTTTTCTAGTGTTGCACCTTCAACACGTATTAACTCCGTGTGTACTGTGCCAGTTAGATGATGAAGGTGCAGACACTGGTTTGAAGACAATGGGGTTCTGCTAAAATTATATCTAAGAACTTATTTTATGCTTTGCAATACCATCAGGCCTGTACTGTTACATTGCATATGTGCAAATGCCTGCTCTTGAATGTCATAATAGTAATTATGAGTAAGTCCAGTTTGTGTCAGTCATGCACTAGCTGGAGGGAGGATGAAGGGCAGATCAAGTTGGCCGCTAAAACAAGGTTAATTAATGACAAATGACACAATAAGTACGAAGGGAGTAAAGATGTGAGAGCAGACTGCATGAACAGTTTGCATTGAACAATAAACATAAACACACACACCCAAAATATTATATGCATATACAGTAAACAAATGCAAAAGAAGAGAGGAAAACTCACCTGCCAAGGCTACATAGGTACATACGCACACACTCTGTCTCACATACACACACACAGACACACACACACACACACACACACACACAAACACACACACTGCAGTCAGGAGATAGGGAAGGGCAACCATGAGCAAATCAATTATGAGGTTCAGTGTTAAGTTGAAGGCCAGGAGGAAGGCACCATAACAATATCCCAGCAATGGCCTGTGAATAGGAGCCGCCGATAAATCAGCTCTCTGCACTGGCAGATAGAGTGGACACCTGTGGAGCAGGCGAAGGGGTCCAGACAGGAGTGGAGCAGGACTGATGTCCTTGTTTGTTCGGAGGAAGATATACTATGCCATACGCTTAAATAGAGAAAAGCAAACTGACGTAAATATGGGCATCTGAGCTTATCAGGACCACCAGCAGTAGGACCACCTCCATCATTCTCTATCTCATCCGGTTTTGTTGTCTCTCTTGCTCAGTTTCTCGTTACCTCCATTTCCCACTGTCTATATTTACATCCCCACCATTGCCATAGCCGTCCACCCGTTCCAGATTTAGTGCTCTTGGGCCTGTCAGTGAAGTGCAATCAGCTCACAACTCCACAGTACCATGCCAATATTTACAAACAGCAGTCCTAAATGTCCTCTACGGTTCCTACTGACCCCTAAAGAAACACAGACATGAATCTGTTCCTTTATAAGTCCTGTCGTTGAGTCAGTCGTTATACTGAAACTTTGTTACAAGAATAAATGGACAATGGTGTATTCCAAAAAGTAAGTGATACTCTTGTCTTGATCATTTTCCGTACTTTGGGCCCGGGCCTGTTTTTCAAAAGGGTCTGGCCCCCCAGTAGCTCCAATTAAGATAGATTCAATGTTACAGCATATACAGATGTTCTCTATAAGACTGTGCTTCCAGCTTTTCAGCAAAAACAGACCCTGGATTGGTTTACAAACGAAAGGATTTCCACAGTTTCATTTGACCTCAACCTCACTAAACACCTGCAGGGCGAAACAAGATCTGTACCGCTTACTGCCAGGCACTGCTTTCAAACCCAACCGATGCTGCTGTGGTTTTAACGGGTGTCGAACCCTACAGTGGGTTTGCAACATCTGACGGAAAACCCGATCAAGGGGAGTGGAGGTTGCTAAAGCCTCGATTAGGTTCCCATGGTTATATAAAGAGCCAGATGTATGAAATGTGTGCTGAATCTCTGCTGACGCTGTGAGGCTGGATATAAAGCATTAAATCACTGAAATAATGAATAACAAACAAAATATTCATAGTTCATGTTCATTAATAATTCAAATCCTCTTCACAAAAAGCCAGTGAGTCACCAGTACAGAATAAACATTTTCCTTCCCTGTGCATTCCATAAAACAATGAACAGCTGTGACCGTTATCAGCTGTTAAACAAATGATAGTTACTCTCATCTATGTAAAGTAAATGAATTCTGGTCGATTTGACCTTGTCGTGCGGATTTGTTGCTATGAAAGTCATTTTGTATAAAGTTTCTATTAAAACGAAACCACACATATACGGAAAATATTGGCCTTTTTTTTCCTTTTCTACAGTATTTCCAGTATTGTGTCACTCAAGTGGGATTAATATCTTTCCTTGCTCACGAACAGCTTTTATTCCCTCCGATTCCTTTTTACTTTCTCCAGTCTTTCTGTTTCCATTTTTTCACCTTCACCAGTAAGAGATTGAGGCTACACTGGGCCAAAAAAAAAGATGAAGGACAGCATTGAATTTCAAGTGGAACTGGCTGCAACAGATTTGTGAGTTTGGAGGCCAACTCAAACCTGAATAGAAACTTCCACTTTCGAGCTTTTTGACATAAATGGACGTTACTTATACAGAAGCCTAGTCACAATGAAAGCACTGTACAACAAGCCAATATTCACACTACATGCATGCAGTGGTGTCTCGTCGATGGAGCTGTCATGTAGCAAACTGGGGTTGGGTGTCTTAGTCACATAGTTTTCGGGGGCTTGGGATCAAACCCCTGACATTCCAAAAGCTCGACCTCCTGAGGCACAGACGGCCAAAGAATTGCAGTCAAAAAATTGCCAAAAAAAATTACAAAGAATACAAGTGCAGGTTAGCTTCTTTTTTTTTAGACATCAGAAATGCTCTGATGAGTAGCAAAAAAAAAAATTCACTGAGATGTTTCCATTGAAAAAGAATTTGTAGAACATGAATGATACTGCTATAATAAAGAACCAGACGACTGTCAGAACCGTATCTGATGGTTTATCATCCAACAGTTATCCATCAGACTCTGATTTGGATCAGGGTGGTCCCAATTCAAATGTTCCTAAAAACCCTTTTTTTTGTGCAAAGCATGAAATCAACCTCAGGATTCAGACAATCAGGATTTTACTCCGGTCCAATTGCAATCGTTGTGTTTGGCCAAATGTTAATGATGTATTGAGGATAACTCACCACAGGAAACTCAAAACATTGGGTGGAGCTACTCATTTGACATAGTTTATGATTCAACTGAATATTTTGTCTTCAGTTTACTTAAAAATCGTAGTAAGGCCATCAATTTTTCTTTCTGTCAATGCAGAAGTCATAAGTTGAGAACACGTAAAATTCTGTCTTAGCAGATTGCCTTTATATTTCAAGTTATCCTTACTTTTTACTTTTTTTACAGTGTATTATGCAGCGTTTAAATTAGGTGTATCAATGGAATTTGGGCCAAGGAAGAGTTTATTAAATGTTGAGAGGGACACATGAAGATTCAACATCATGTTTTCATTTTCTTCAACGTTGCACAACAGGGATGTTTTTCAAATAAAACATTTTGCCAATATCACAGAAATATGATTTTCCAACACTACGTGCAAATGGTTCAAGATTAAAATAAATACTTGGAGGGAGCGATGTGTAATGGGGCGCGATAGAGTAATGGAGAGAGACATGGCACAGCCACCAATATGAGGATGACATTATTCAGATTTATTCATACGAATTTCATGAAAATGTAAACGTTTAATCTGGATGAAAAATTTCCAGATTTGCCATTTTGGAAAATGGCTTTTTTCTTGATAATTCATAAACCACTGATGATGCACAATTCTCGCCCAATTTCATCTAGGATAGGCTCCAGCCCCCTGAATAGGAAAAATTGTCTTGGATAATGACTGAATGAATGAATTGAACTTAACATGAGGCAGATCCAACTAAAATAATGTCATATATATATATATAGGAGGGTGTTCCATCATGTACACTGATCTATTTTGCATACAAGTAAATACTTTTACCGGATGGTTCGGAATTTTTTTAGTCATTCGGTTTTGACATGGCCCTGGTGCGTCGTTCTGGTTGTTCAAGATTTAATAGCAGCCACGTTTGTATATGTTTGCGCTTCTCTCTCTGTACTTCCTGGGTGGTTCTGCACTAAAATTAAGTCTGCATTCTGGAGCAAACAATTCTGCTGAACCTTTTGCCATCCATAACTTTTTCTCTGTCTTCTTTTCTTCCTCAGCTCATGTTGTATTATTTGTACACTGGAAAAAATATTAAATTCCTCTTTTGTTCTTTCCTTTCTCTCGTTTTTCCATATGGAGGCAACCGCTAATTTCTTCTTCTTCTTCTTTTATCACAGAACAACTCAAGTGTCGGGACACAAAGTGCCGTGGTGGGTAGTGGAGCTGTCCACAGTGCTGAACTCCTGACACTGTCTGACAAACAGACGACTCTCTTTCTCCTCTCTATCACCAGATCTCTCTCTAGCTTTCTGACCACTTATATACCTTATTACAATGATACCATCTCTGTGCCTCCGGCGAATTTATGTACCCTTCACTAAACACTTTGTTCAGCACTGGATTACCTTTGTTGTGAGAGGAGTGAAATTATCAAGACTTTGTCTGTGTCCACTTAAGGTGCCATATCCACCCATCCATCCACCAATCAACCTATCCATCATCCATCCATCCACCCATCCATCCATTTTCCTCATCTTCTATCTTTAATGTGTGGTGGGCTGGAGCCGATCTAAGCCCAAAACCCTGGACAGGCTGTATTTGGTGATACGGTGCGTATGAAAGAACTCGAGGAGATCCATCATGAATATATCACATCATCTAATGGTTCATATTTTATTCATTAAGTGGAGGGTTTTTTTCATGTATATACCTTATTATAATGATACCATCTCTGTGACTCCAGCAGATGTTTGTACCCTTCACTCAGCACTTTGTTCAGCACTGGATTATCTTTGTTGTGAGATCAGTGAAATTGTCACTTTCCACTTAAGGCACCATATCCATCCATCCGTCACCCATCCATCCATCCATCTATACAACCAGGCTTTCATTTATCCATCCATCCATACTTGCATAATAATCATGTGCATATGAATGGACTCGAGATTTATTTTGCATATATATTTATATTACTTTAGTAGTTAATATTTTTTTTAACACTAGGAGGAACTTTTCAAAAAAAAAGAACCCTGTTTTTCAAACATAACTTCCTAGTGTGATTTATTCCATAAGGAATTTCATATGAACTGACTCAAGGAATTTAAACTCGTGTTTTTCATATTCTACTGTAATTGTTAATATTTCATTCACTATGTAGGCTTTTTCTATTTTGCAAAAAACACAATTTTTTACCATTATTTCCAAACCACAAGTCGAATTTTGTGTAAATTTAGCTCATATGAATTGACCCGAGGAAATCTGTCTTGTTTTATTCTGAGCTCAGAAAAACATAGTTAACTTTATTTATCAATGGGATCTTATCTTAGAGCATATTGCTGACTTCATATAAATAGTTAGGTTGAGCCTAACTAAGAGCCTAAGGCCCCTGGTTTGGATTCGACCCCAGATCCATCTTGTCTTGAGGCAACAACCATGAACTACTATCCCTCCCCATTTTTCTCAATTAGCGCAAAATTTCATTCACCCAATTAATGTCTAGATTAAAATGTTAAGCTTATGTCCTATTTCTTCTTCGTGTTTCCTGTTAAGTAATGACACATCACTTCTACGTCAGCCCCACACCACAGTCCCCATCTCCGCTGGAACATTCAATCTTATTGATTTGTTGCCAACTCAATACTGTGAATGTTCTAAGTGCAACCAACGCCCTGAAAGTTACCGTGACCCATGACCCACTGAACGCGCTCCATTGCTCACACATAATTAAAACACAACATGCCTTAAATCATGACTAATAATGGCGTGGAGAGGAAACAAATCTGTTGGATTTTAAATGATCCCACAACAATCTGATTTTCATAAATGGACTTTTGTCCTTTATACTTCTAGAGTTTGGTTTGACCAGACAATAACTCAAGAGGGGGTGATGAAATATTATAATTAAAATCATTTTACTCAATCAGTAATTAGTCTGGCACCATCAGCATGGATTACAGCCGTAATCCTCCTCCTCATATAGTGGCTCAATTTCGAAATGTCTTAAAGTGCAACGGCGGGCCACTCTTCAGTCAGAGCTGCTAGAGGTGCTGTTGAGGCGAGGCGGTTGACGGTGTCACGTTCGCTTACAGAACCAACCAGCTTCCACAGGTTTTCAAAGAGGTTTCTGTCAGGGCTTACCTTGAGGCGAGTCTAGAACTGTGTCAATGATGGCATCCCGTCAGCACAGCCCCAGTGTACTGTCATGAGACAATTCCATCAGTCATGCCTGACAAAATAATGTTTTGGCATGTGCAGACCTATTGTAGGTGCCAATGGTCTCTGCAGACGGTGGGTCAGAACCTCTTCCTTAAGTCAATACATGTCGTCAACCAAGGCTCAGATGTCATTTTCTTCCCAATCCGTGTGCCTCTCTCTGGGGGTGAGGGGGATTCAATTAAATACAACAGTTTTCATTTTGGAATAGATCGATTATCCAATTGCTCTGGCTAAATCACGCTGGAATAACAATAATAATAATAATAATAATAATAATAATAATAATAATAATAATAATAATAATAATAATAATAATAATAATAATAATAATAATACATTAAATTTATAACGCACTTTACGTTTGGATCAAATCTCAAAGTGCTCAAATAGAATAGAAGCCCTGTTGTTGAATGGTAGGCACTCACCACACTGGTGAGTATTTTGATGGACTGCCCCTCCTCCAGCATGAATGGTCCAGTTTCTGCAGCAATGCTACCAGATGTAATTTATTTCCCAACTTCTGTGCCTTTCTATGGGGGTGAGGTAGTGAGTTCAATATGGAAGTGGTCCTTGGGATTAGACGGATAAGGGCTTAGCCGCCCCCCAAAATATGTGTCTGCAGATTTAAGATTACTTATAAACTATAGTCCACTATGAACAAATCTATATAGTAGAAATTATCCTAAAGCCAAACCCTAATTATAAGATATATGACCGAATTCACAAAGAGTGGAGTTTTTTTTTCAAATTGTGCCAGAAAATGAGTGATACTTTTATTTCTCAATTCCTTGAGTGTAAATAGTGATACTATACCCCCTCTCCATCTCTCACTCTTTCATCACCCTCTCAATTCTCCCCCATCTTTCTCTCTCTCCTATCCTCCTCCCCTCTCTTTTCTCTCTTTGCCTTTCATTCTTCCCTCCCCTCTCTCATCTTTCCCTCAACCCTCTCTCATCCCACTATTTGCCTATCTTCCTCCATTATCTTTCATCCCTTCATCTCACCCACACTCATCTCTTGCTCTCCCTGTCCGTCTCTCCAATTTCTCTCTCCCTCTCCCGCTCTCTCTCACTCTCAATTATCTAGCTTTCCTTCTCTCTCAACTCCCTCTCTCCCCCCTCTCGCGTTCCTCTATTTCAACTCTATCTCTATTTCCCTATCTGTATCTCCTCATCTCTCTCCCTCTCTCTCTCTCTCCCTCTCTCTCTCTCTCTCTCTCTCTCTCTCTCTCCCTCTCTCTCTCTCTCTCTCTCTCTCTCTCTCTCTCTCTCTCTCTCTCTCTCTCTCTCTCTTTGTGGCAGGCGTCTAAAATACCACCAAGGGAGCGGGGATCAGCAGTTTTCCATCCCGCTCCAGTTGGCGTGTGGTCCATCGTCCTGTGCAAGAGTTTCCCACAGAAAGTCTGGTTTTGAGCAGATGGTGACGCAGAGCGCCGGGATGACGGGAGAAGGTGCGTTTTCTCCATCCTGACGGTTCAAAGTAAACGGCGCCGGACTAATCGGACTTCACATGCCTGAGAGGATCGTAGCCGGTACCAGCGTGGACACTTCAATGAGAGAGAAAATGTGTATATTTCACAGTACCGAAAATTCAAGCTTTCTATATTCTGCGTGTCACCGTTGGTGTTTGCGCCTCGCAGCGGTGGTGTGTTTGTTATTCGCGCCTGTCAGGACGGGGGACTCCTGCCCGTCATCCTGCATCTGTGCCAGAGACTCCGGGACCGTGACCTGCCGTGAAGGCGAAGACACGGAGGTACCCAGAGGGATCCCGGAGTGGGCGTCCACTTTTATACTAACGGGGAGAAACATCTCAACTTTGCAGCGCGCAGCGTTCACCGTCAACGGCACGGTCCTGGAAATGAAAACACTCTCGCTGTCCTACAACGGAATCCAAGCCATTGAACCGAACGCTTTCTCGGGACTCCCCCGGCTGCACGTGTTGGACCTGAGCCACAATCAGCTGAGGTCGATCTCCGCCGGGGCTTTCCATGGTTTACTGGAGCTGCGCTCTCTTTACTTAAATGACTCAATTTTGCGCACAGCCACGACGCAGCTCTCAAGCGCACTGAGCTCCCAAAGTTTGCGCAGCCTGCACAGATTGGAGTTGTCGGGAAACAGGCTGGAATCTATACCCCTGATGAGATTAGACATCTATAACCTTCACGCGTTAGTGCTGGTGAATAACTCAATAGAGACAATCGGCTTGGAAAACGTAACTAATCTGTACCAGCAGAGACGCCTACGCGTCTACCTGTCATCCAACCCGTTCTGGTGCAACTGTGAGCTGGAGGCGTTCTACTACTGGCTCAAGAACTCATCCCAGTGTCCGGATGCAGGGCGACTTCTGTGCAGCGAGCCCGAGGCAAAGAGTGGGTTCCCCGTGGAGAAGCTCAACAGAGAGGACGTGGATTGTGTAAAGGAAAATCTGGAGACGGTTTCATACGTGTTTCTTGGTATAGTTTTAGCTCTGATTGGGGTGGTGTTTCTCATGGTACTTTATCTTAACCGGGGAGGCATCAAACGGTGGCTCAACAACTTCAGAGAGGCATGCAGGGACCAGATGGAGGTCTACCATTACCGATATGAGCAGGACTCAGACCCGCGGCTGGCCAACGTGGCCGTATAACGTGAATGGACAACTGCCAGCTGCTGCATGTAAGAGGGCAGGATAGTGAAAATGCTGATCTACTGCACCAAAACTTGACTGTGCCCTTACAGAAGTTTCTAACAGTTTGATGTTGGGACATGCATAGAGCCAAAGACAATTCAGTCACTGTAAGATTATTGTACATAAGTATCTCCTCAAGACAGGAATGTATTTCATGAATCATGTCAACTACCACTTTCTACCGCAGCTTTTAAATCTATTTAACTTATTAACCCAGAGACAAATGCACGGACCAGCCATTACATTAAAACGACTGACAGATGAAGTCCGATTAGCATTGGTGATCTCACTACAACTGCCTTTGTCAGGGGACGAGGTATATTTAGGCGGCTGGAGAAGATTTGTCCTTGAAATTGATGCGCTGGAGCTGGGGAAAATGGGGAAGTGTAAGGATCCGAGCTGCAAAGGCCAAACTGTGAAGGCTATGACTGGGTAAGAGCAACTATCAAACTGCAGGACTACTTGTGTGTCCCTTATCTGCACTGGTTAGTAGAGAGAATGAGAACTGAAGAAGTGGTGTAGGATGAAAGGTCACGGAGGGCAAAAGCTGTGGGGTGTGAAAGATTGCTTGTGTTGGTTTGATCCCACAGAATAAAAGCCAATTAAACACAAAATGTTGAAAAAGTTGTTGCTGGATCTGATAGAAAGGTGTCAGAACTCACGGTGCACCACATAGTTGAATAAGAGAGGCCTACACAATATGTGGCAGGTGGTTATGATGTCATGGCTGATAAGTAAATACAGTATATGCATAATGAAATGTATGATTACTTGAAACTCAAGCCCTTGCTCATGGTCTGAATTCTGCAAGGAAAGCAGATAGAATGCGGTTCGTGAGGAGGCTGGGTCAGGACATACGAATGGTGTGCCGTGTTCTTGTAAGCAGGCAATGCTGAAGTAAATTGTACTATAAATATTCCATCATCTGCAACATGACATGAGTAAATAATCATATCTTTATCATTTGAGCCGGGTGGTTTATCAGTAAAGGTGCGGAGAGGAAGAGACAGAATCTATCCATGCATGTTATTGTTGTAGGAGTAGAAAAGCAACCAAAACATCAATAAAAAAGGTCAAATAAAAATTTAGAGTTGGTAGTGTCCTTCATGTCAGTGCATTTATCAACACTGTCAGATAATGCTGACTTTATCCAGCTGGGCAATAAACAGAAGAAATGCCTCTATGTTGTGTTTTGCATAACAGCTGTTATTAATATGCTGGCAGCAGCTGTGGGGGTCTCATCCCTGGGCTCAGCAGAAAAGATGAAGACTATATCTAATTTGCTTATTCAATAGAACAAAAGAGGTATGGATTCTTCCATTTTCTTTAACCTCATGCTAGTGTTGCAGGTGGGGGTCCATTGGGGCTACACTAGTCAGGTTACTGGATTCAACCTGAACTTTATTTCTGTCAGGAAACATTAACGACCCTTGCATCATCAGCACTTCGTCCATAGAAAGGCATAACAGAGTCGGTGTCATCAGCTCAGTGACTAATAACCCATGGATAATGACGATCCAGCTGTGAAGGTAGTATCTTTCTATTACCCTGAGCTCATCGACCTCATAACTAAAGATCACCACTGGGATCACAGGGGATTTGGAGCCAAGGTCAAGCATGAGATACTGGTAAACAATTCATTTAGTCATGATTAAAGAGTAGGTGAGGGTAAAAAACTGATTTTTGAAACTTTCTGGGATTCTAATGAGTATTAGTGTTATTGGCAATCACTAGTTATCATCTCCTCATGAAGCGGCGTGTTCATACGTGACAACAAATGGCAGATCCAACAGCTTTCACTCTCCTGTAAGTTACAATGTAATGAAAAACACCAGAATTACAACTAGGTGAGAAACCAATCATCTTCATAGACTTGATGGCCACATTATATATGAAATCAGAATGAATATATATCAACTATTTCTATTAAGAGCTGATCATCATTTTCCACTTGTCCGCTCTTGATGACAGAGTCTGACCGTGTCAGCGCTGCAGGAGTTACCTTTACATAACAGTGACATCAGGATGTGAGGTGTTGTCACTTATTACATCAAGTGACATGACAGTGTACCACACACTGTCATGTTGTCTAGAGACTGATGAGATTAATGTGATCACGAGGAGCGCTACATTGACTTGATGCACTTTGACAATTCATTCTGAGAAAGGTTCAACTCAAAGTTCCAGGACATGAACACCAGAGACACTCATCCATGTGGGAACAAAGCAAAGAGACTGGAGGGTGTGTGATGCAGAGTCATGAGTGACTCAAGACTCGGAGTGCTGTATAGGCAAATAATACTGCGGCTAACATGTCGTCAGCGACAGATCGGCTACCATCTCTGTGAAAGTGGGGGAAACGGCACCTAATAGAGGGGAAATTCAAGCTGACTGGAATGAGTCATGCATTTTGCCCTACAAACGGAGCAGAACGAAAACATTCGACCTTACGAAGCTGGATCCTAGCGTCAGAGTCAAAGTAAGATTGTCTGCAAGAGTGAAGGTTCAGTCCACCGTTGCATGACTACGATGGATGAGCAATGTGGATCGTTGCTCCTCATCCATCCAAGGTTTGACAGTCATAGGGAACCTCCACTCCAGAACCCTGAAGTTAACCTTTCTGAGCCGTGTGATTTATTTTTAATAGGAGCCTACCTGCCCGTCCCCCTTTTTGAAAATTGGAAGTACCATCCCAGGCTGCCCCTCCACAGGTACTGTCCCCGTCTACCAGTCAACATTGAATGGGTTGAGTGGTAGACTCAACCTTTTCAACACATCTCAAAACTTCAGCATCTCACCCAAACCTTGCACCAAACAACATTATGACTTGCTCAACAACTTCTGTCAGGGAATCTAATGCATCTCCACGAGCTCGTAAAAAGTGTTCCTTCCATCGTCTGATGATATCCTCAGTTTGGGCCAACTTTTCTCATTCTTGGTTGTGTACAGTCGGCCAAGCCCTGCTTTGCCCTCCTAATAATTCAAAGGACGGCCAGAACCTCTTCTTTGAGTCAAACCAAAATTACTTTCCCAATGCTGAAACCTTCTTCACCTCTGCTCCTTGCATCCTCCACCTGCCTCCCTTTTATTCACCCTCGTATTCTGTCTTGCTGCGATTGACCTTGATGCCTCTTCTCTCCAGCGCAGACCTCCACCTCTCCACCTGCTCCATTTCCGAGCACAAACTTTGGTTTGTTTTCCTGTAAAAGTAAACTAAAGTAAATGACAATGGGGCAAAATTATCCAAATACCCTGATATTCTGCTATTCAATGGGTGACTTGGGAGGAAAACATAAACACTGGGAGAGGAAAAAATGTATCTTGTGGGGACAGACAGAATAATAAAAAAAATAAATAAACTATAAAATCAAATTAAATACAATTATATGCAATTAAATGCAATTAAATGAAATGAAATTAAATTTAATTAAATTAAATTAAACTAATACAATTTGATTGAAATAAAAGAAAATAAAGGAACTTGGATAACAAAATTCTTTTGTTGGTCAACCTGGAAAAAACTGAACTTGTCAAAGCAACCAGGTTCCAACGCCACGTTCTCTTTACACTGGACCTCCAGTCTGTTACATCTGTTCTCCCTCCATTTTGTTACATCCATCTCACAAATACACTCAAAGACATCCTCTCTGCCCGACCTCCCTCTTGCTGTCTATTCCTCTCTCGCTCCTCTTCATCCAGGTAAATGACTTTATCCAGTTGAGTGACTTTTTTAGGATACGGGGACAGAGTTTAAGCTGAGCCTGTAGAAAAGGAAGGACGCAAAAGGAAAGATAAAGAAGAATATTCATTAGAGTTCTTCTTAGAGTCCCGGCACTAAATGCCCTTGTCTCATGCAAAACAATGACTCATCATCTCGCTTTGTATGTGAACATCTGGGTGGCCCAAACACGACCGCAGAAGAGAGGACATCCTTAAACAAAAGGTAAAAAATATGATCTTACTGCTGAAATTCTGCTGCTATCATTGAGTTCAATCACATCTGAACTTCAGGCCACTTTTAAAACACCTGCTGTAGGAACACTTTCAACATCTTGAGTTTTTTGAATGTCTCACAGTCCATCAACCTCTGATTGAACAGGGAAGCTACTTCTACACCTGCATGCATCACTAGGTCATTTGGACTGAGGGTACAATGGAGACACTATGGGTGCTGCCACAAATAGTCAAACGTAGTGTTTTCTGCCTGCTCAAGCGAAACTGGCATCCTACGGAGCAGAATATGAGAAGTTCATGACATATGGAAATGATACCGGTGCCTGTGCTGCGTTAGGTGGGAGACGTGAATGTGGGGGGAGGGAGGTCAGGTGTCACATTTGTTTGGATAAGTGCTGCTTGACTTGTGAAGTACGAGAAGAGGGTTCATGTTAGGATTTCCAAGTTATCAGTATAACTTTTTTAATCATAGCAGAGAACCCTTCAAAAGCCGAGAAGGAAGTTTCTGTTACTGAAATTTGATTTTCTATTTTCTCCTTCTGCTACCAGTGTCCTACACAAAAGCGGCTCACAATACTTTCTCATGCATCGCAATGTCTTTCACTTTTCATTATAAATCTTAAGCACAGTCAGAGCAGTCAAAAATTTATAGCTGCTCGGACTCATTGAGCAGCAGACAAAAGGCGGTAGCTGTTATTGTGAATGAAAAATGGGTCAATGGATGACGAGTCACGCTGTAGAAAGACAGAATTATTGGACATTGCTTATTACGTCTCCTCTCCCCAGGGTATTATAATACGACGCATTATGAGCGGGCAGGGCATTAAATTCTCCCTCCCTTCATCACTAAATGAATAATAATCAAGAGTTTATATATATATTACACCTGATTAATTTGTATTTCAGCAACTCTCTGCTGAACAGACTCAAAGCGAGTTTGTTATTACACAGTAGTAAACATTAATAATTGAAATTATGATAATCCTAATAATATATACATAAATACATGTAGGAACTATCAAAAATGAAGTCCCTGAATGTTTGTTATAACAATGAAATATATTTAAGTATTCTAACCTAGAAGAACCCAGAGCCACATCCCTTTTATAGAAAGTTCTGGGGGGGTATAAAATAAATGGAATCCGTCATTTTCAGCAGATTTCTGACATTATTTTTGTCAGACATTGTAGTTTTTATTTTCCTTTTATTGTGTATTTTAATAGTCTTTTATGGGCCTTTTATCATTTATCAATCTTCTTATTCTTCTGACAAATTTTCTTGTTGCTTTTAATGTTTTCGTTTTAATACCAATGTCTGCAGTATTATATTTAACTGTCTTAAATGTTTTTTTAAAACACTTAGTAAACTCTGTTTTATAGGTGCTGTATAAATTTGACAAAAAAATGCTTGGAATTATTATCATTGTTGTTCTCCTCCTTTGAGACTAGATTGGCTTTACTTTTCTCTTTTGCTTACATTTCTCTTTTCACTTTCAACATACTATATCAAATCTGTAACTCTTCTGATGAGGTTTTGAAACAAAAAAGCACAACAGTATTTTCTTCACTTTCATATTATAGAGCTGGTTAGGGGGGATGGAGAACATGTTGTTGAAAAATCGAAACTGTTGAATGTATTACAGTACGAGCAAAATAAAAATTAAAAAAAATACAATGCAAAATTAGCATTTGGGCATGTAATAATAAAAAAAAATTCAAGGGTAAAGCTGTATAAAGTACATTCTTTAACGATTGTGTCAGCATGGCTTCTTAGTGAGTTAGAAGATCGTAGAATTAAGCATGGGTCAGACCGTTCAAGGCTTTAAAAACAACCAGCATCAATTATAAAATCCACAGGCTGCCAGTGAAACATGGACTTCATGTAGGAAAATAGTTGCATGGAGACAATCTTTCCTAAGAACAGCAACTTAGAGATGGATCTAACTGATTTAAAGACTTAAAACAGCAGGATCTAGTGATCCCATGCTTAAAGACGGTTATTAGACATTAGTCATATATTTAAATGTATAACAGTGGATAAGATAAGTGGCTGTGTGAAAGACTGTTTTTAGAAACCAGGAGGGACTGCAGTCTGAAGGGAAGGTGAATGACTTTCAAAGTGAGAAAATGCCTTCCAGGGTTGACTGAGGGATTTCAGCAGAGGGGGTTCATTTACTGCTGGGCAGGAATCAAACTCTTTGAGTTCAGTCTTAAAAATTCTGCCACAATTTCATTTAAAAAGTAGATAAAAGAATCCTGTCATGTCAGTGTGGAGTCACAAATGTCTGTCAGGTCATGTTCATGTACATTTATCAACCAATAGTTCCATTATTGAGAAAAAATAATAATACTGAAAGATAGATCTGGTCTGTTTTATTTGGCAATTTTTTTCATATCTATGAACTTTTATGGATTTTGTGTTAAAATTATGCAGATTACTTTGAGATTAATGTCTTATGTCTAAATAATTCTCTATGCGAGGTAGCTAAAAACATTGACTCTGACACTGAAGAATCGTCAAATAACACCAAGGCAATTAATACTCCACCACTAGATGGGCAATAAAGAAAGTTAACAGTGCATTCTGGGTAAATATGCTCCTCTAGGGCCTCCTTTCACAGCTCACCCGCTCCTGCAGACCTTTAGGGTTGATCAAATTGAAGTCCAGATCAGATAGGAGATTTCGGAGGATTGGGTCATTACTCATAAGATGATGTCAGGGATTCCCAGAGAGGAAGAGCCGACAGAACTTAAATGAGGGTTGTTGTTTCTTTTCAGATGCTGAAAGGACACACAGCTCTGAATGTCTAACACAGAAGGGTCGCCCCTTCGACGATTCATCATATTTACTCTAATTTAAGTAGCAGCTTTCCAGACCAACCCTAATGAGTCATTATCAACGTGCACCCGTACTTCCCTCAGCTTTTAATTGTTTGAATGCAGGCTCAGGGCACCTAACAAGTACTTATGAGATTAATTAAGCTTAAATTTGAACAGTAACAGGTTTGTTTGTTACAGGAAAGGTCATTAACCGGCATTTGGCAATGTCATCACAAAAGGAGCTCATTAGAGAGACTCCCAGGAGTCTGGGATCAGCGTGTCCTGTTTGATGATGAATGCAACCTCAGGGAATGCCCCGCGCTAGTCTGTCATTACTTTAGTTGATTTACCTCTCTCTTTTTTCAAGGAGATAATTATGAAATGATGCATCAATCCCAGCCTACACCTGCTCAACTCAGTGCCTCCATTTTCTGGCCATTCTGTGGTGTGATGACGACAACCAGTTCACTGAAGTTTGATTATGTGAGCTCAAAGGTCGTGTGGGTTTTGTTCAGATCCGCACCCGGTATCGGAGAGAATCCTTGAATCACATTCCTGTGTTTCAATCACCCTAAACCATGCTTGTAAATACAGTTTGGTAGGGGCGGGGGGCGGCACTGGCTCAGTGGGTAGAGCGGCCGTCTCCCAATCAGAAGATCGGAAGGTAGCCGGTTCGAATCCCACCAGGGTCTACTTGTCGTAGGGTCCTTGAGCAAGACCCTGATTCCTTAGCTCCCCGGGCGCTCCACGAGGGGCTTCCCACTGCTCCCTCAGGGATGGGTCAAATGCAGAGAAGTAATTTCACTATGTTGTACTGTATGACTATGTGACTAATAAAGGATTCTTTCTTCTTTCTTCTTCTTCTAGTCGATGGACCGTTGACCAGGAGGGCCCATTATGTGCTAACAAGCTCAGATACTCTAATCACGGCTGCTCATGACCTCATGAGAAGGTCGCAGAGAGAGTAAAGAGATTTCACCTCAATCTCACACTTCAGGACAAACAGTCATTCCTCCAATTTCACACATTAATTTCAATTAAGTTCTTTCCAGTCGGGGCCGAGTGCTCGTTTTGGATCAATTAACAAGATACATGAACATCCTTCACGACACCGTCATCAGAATGATTGAAAAGGTATCACTCCAGTACATGATATAACTAGGCCAACGTTATCGATCCTGACAGCAAGGGTGTACCCCGATTAAATGTGAAGTTATATCTGGAAAAACTGTGTTAAACGTAAAAAGAAAGCTCCGCTAGTGAGTAAAATATTAACTATGAGAGTAAAATAGGATATAAACAAGATAGATCTCCTCCAGTTGATACATGTGTTGGGTAAATTGGACTGAAGGTTGAAACGTCTATCAAAAATAGCTTCACCTAGTGTCAAAAATACACAATCAATCCAGTTCTTCCTCACACTAAGTGGGTATAAAATTTACAATTACCCTTAGAACAGATTGACAAGTTGTTGTCTTTTGTTGTGAGCATCCTCAGCAGCTTTCTTACTGCTGGAAGCCCTTAATGAGGGAAATTCCACAATATTCCACAATATCTATCAAAAAAGTAACTTTGCTTTTAAATGTAATACAGAAAATGCTATTACGGAATTAAACACAAAATATTATTAGATTATACTATTTTCTTATATCCATTATATCCATTTGTTCAAAATATGGTGTCATAACTGTTTAAATGTAATAACAAACAAAGAATGTGTATTAAAAAAAACAAGCAGATGAAATCTGTATGTAAATTTAATGTTGTGTGTGTATAATAATAATAATAATACATTTAATTTATAATGCACTTTACATTTGGATCAAATCTTGTACGTAATATTTCTCTTGATAGGAACACAAAAATCAAATTTATATGGAATAGCTTCTGCAGAAGGAAATCTGTTTCCATCAAACAAACAATGAGCTCCACATTTTCTTACTCAGGCTATAAATCAGTTTATTGATTTACAATTGATGGAAGCCTACTGCTTTGTCTAAATCCTAATAACATACCAGGCAAATACGTTTTAATGCACATTTCTAGTCATTGGTTTAATTCCAAAAAAGGTTCAAAACAGATTGAATTTGTGTGTAAAAACGATTCATCTTAATTAGAAATGTTTATGCACATTAATCTAGCGAGAATCTACCGGGGTTCTCCTAATGATCTGCCGGCGAGTCTGACTGGAAGGATGATGAGAAAACGTGAAGGACAGATTATCATTTAAATGGCCGTGTAAGTAAACACAGTCTCTGCTGTTTGAATATTTTATGCCGTCCTTCAGTCAAGAGAAGCCGCAGATTGTCTGACCTGTCATAATATTGGCCTGTTGCCTCAGAAAACACAGAATTAACTCTCCACCTGTCTGTCACAGTCTGGAAAAAGCTCTGTCGTCTCTGTGCAATCAATTCCAGCATGCGGGATTCAACAGAAAGAGCGGTTATGGCACAATACTTACCCAAAACTCATTTTATGTTTGAGATCATCACTCAACTAGGTCCAGGAAAACACCTGTAAGTGGTGCCGCTTTGTCACAAGGCTTTCATGTGATTCCCAGAATAACGAACATGTGCATCATATCACACTAAATGCCATCTCCCCTAGCTCAAGCTCCCTTTGGCCTTAAAATATATTTTGGTCATCAGCTAAACCGTAAGCCAAAAGGTATAATATTAAAGGTTACCTGTTGTATTTCTTTCTAATTCTGATGGATTAATTTGAGTCTTCCTTTTTATAAAGGTAGGATTTTCAGGGTTTTTTTGTCAAATGGTAAAATGTTGGTTTGATTAGAAAATGTTTGGCAGGTTGATGAATAACCGTGGCCTTTCTCAGACGAACATGTTTGCTCTCAAACTAAATCATGTGATGCAGAATGTGCAGAATGCATACAATTGGAATCAAAATATGAATTACTGAATATAACATTAGAACACACTATAGTAGTATATCACTATATCATCCACTCTACATTTACAATAAATTCACAAATGGTTAGGTCAAGCATGTGCTTCAAAAGTAAAAAAAAAAATAAAACATACTTATGAAGGTAAATTCCTTCATAAGTCTGTCAGATGTTAATTCCTGAATTATCAGGAATTTACATCTCAAATAGTAAATTTTAATACGATTAGCATGCCATTATAAGCTCAACCATTTAAAGCGTGTTTTCAGAAAATCATTTAACCCTTATAGGACTTTTTGGGTTGTACCAAGTTACGACATTCGGTTCAGAAATACCACACATGCTACAGTATGCCAAAAAAAAGACAAAATCCCTATCCACAAAATGTGGATATTGTTTTTTAAAGCACAACTATGTCGAGTTGAAGAAATGGCTCCAACAGGTTCAGACAAGTGGCACATATTTCTGAAATTGAAATAGAGACGGAAAACAGGCTCGACTGAACAGCTGAGGAGGGCATCAAAGGGTTAAAGACTCAAACACCCTCAGGATCAGCAGCCATCCTTCACACTCAAGGCGATTGCTTCACTTGCATGTGTGCCTCACTCACTAGAAGAAACCATGAATTTGACTTTCTTGCACTCACTGACCTCCATAGGATCAGTCTGCTGCTCACCATCTATGGTTATTGTGCAGAAAATCCAATCAATTGTTATTGAATAATGAAACCCATTACTGTTTGCATCTGCTCCAGCTGCACACGAGCAGCTAGTGACTGTTTCATCAAATCTGCAGTTTAAATTATTCAGCAACTCATTCATCAAATGGAATACATGTGTGAAATTCAGAAGAGGCTTTCTTAATTTCCTGCAAATATGATAATAAAATGCTTATTACACATATACAGACATCAAATTTAATTATGGATTATGTTTATGACTGTGAATTCATGTGAATGCTATCAAATTTTATGTGCTCTGTAATATAAGTCATTTTTCAAATAGAGAGGATAAAATCACTTAAAACAGAATAAAATAAAATTGAATAAAATTGAATGAAATTGAATAAAATTGAATAAAATTGAACATATTTCATTAAAAATTTTAAGTAGATAATTAGTTTTATTCTTTGCGGCAGACTTGAAATATTCAAGAACATTACTTGTATTTTTGAGAATTGATTGTGGTTTGTAGTGGTTTAAACCTCCAAGTGTATCACTACACTTGGAGGTTAAATAGTAATAAATAGTTTAAGTTTGTCACTCATCAATTACAAAAACATTACTTACTATTTGAGAAATTCTTTTGTGGGGAGTTTAATGTGAGACTTCAGTAATTCATAAAAGAGACAAATGATATTAATGAGACTCAAACATAAAACAACTGATCTTTTTGGTGTTGTCAGAGGCAAAGCCTGGGCAGAATTCTCATTTAAAACTGGCATCTTATACTCCGGTTGCCTTTATGTTACGCAAGATTGTAACTGAAGATCAGACACTGCACAGAATTTGGACTAGGGCCCCACTGTTTTTCACTGCTCTGTACTCCGAACCCAAAACTGATACCATTATTCATTGTCTTAGCTTGACATCTTTATGAGGCTCCCGCTGGAATTTAGAATTCCATTAATAAGGACGCGATGACCCGGGACAAAAGGATTGTTCCTTTTTAATTCCTGCGAGTCTCTCTAATGAGTGTCAGTTGGGATATGGCGTCACTGGAAGAGATTCTAATGACCTTTTCCTGTAAACAAACAAACTCTATTGTTTTGCTTAATTAATCTCCTCTCTGGTTAATTAAATAATGTAATTCCTTTTTTAGGGAAACCTACAGTCACAAGGACATTTTCCTTGAAAAATGTTCCATTTTTTATACCTTTACTCTCATAGTGACCACACAAACATCTGGATATGAGAGCAAATTAAATATTTGGACTTATGTGAGCGCTGTATTGTCCTAATTGCTTTACATTACCCAAACCACATTACAAGGACATTTTTGGATGCTTGCCAAGACTCAATAAATCAATCTTTAAAATGACATTCAAAAGTGTACATATTGATTTATGATGGTGACCCACAACATCATAACTCCTTTAAAGGGTTTTTATTCTCAGGTGGTTTGGAAGGATATTGAATTATCTGCTTCAATTAACATTAATTGTGCTCATTTGTGATGATTTCGCAGAAAAAAATGTTTTTCCGATACCAACACAGCAATTGAGGTTATTTTCAAAGCACCTATTGATTATCATACCTGACCTTCTAAATATGCAACGGTGATTTATAAGAGGGCATCAGAGGCGAGGAGGAGCTGAGATTACCGGCCTATCTGCTGCAGCCCTGCAGACAAAAGGTGACTATTAGTCAAGAGCACTAATGACCCATTAACATCAGTTTTCACCCTTTTCCCATTACAGTTTTAATTGGAACAGTGCAAACACTCTGAGTGGATGCAGATAAGATTAATAAGACTAAAGCCTGAATAGGGAAAGGTTTTGTTTGGTGCAGGCAGGAAGTCATTACTTAGCATTATTTGGTAATGACCTCACAAATAGGGCTTAGAAACAGGGTTCAAAGGAGTCAAAGAAGAAGGGGAAGACTGTTTTGTCTGGGGAGTAAAGTCTTCACAGGGAACGTTAGTGTCATTGTTGTGACAAGGTCTCGTTAAGTCTTCTTCTTCTTTATGCCCGATAGGGGTTTGCTGCAAAGGACGCTCATCTCCACTGAACTGATACACTGAAGTTTTATGGCCTTCCTGACGTAATCCTCCCATTACTCAAACTTTGTAACCAGTATTGAGACTACTGGGGCTGTTTGTCATGTGAAGTCTCATAAACCTGCACCCTTTGATTATGAAATCTCAAACTGGACTCATTAACATAACTCTAAGAGGTCTGATGCAGCAGAATAGCTTTTAAAAACAGCCTTTGACAGAAGATGATGCATGATTCACGCCTTATAAAGATTTATTTAAAGCGGTCTACAATTTAGTGGTGCTGACTTCTCATTAACGTGAAGCATCTCAACAGAAAATATTGCAAAAATGTTCTCAAACAAAGTGTCATCTGAAGTGAGTTGGAGAGAGGCAGACATCCCAGTTACAAAAGCAGCTTTATTTTATCGCAGCACGATTCAACCTCAGCCATGTCAGACATCTATTAGCGTTGTGAGTTGAATCCTTCCCTGCAGATGTTGTTTTGTGAGGCAGACAGGTTCAGCCCTCAACACCCTTGCATTGCCCATTCAAGGGCTCTAAGGACTCCTGGAGGGCCAGTGTGAACAGTGTCAGTCTGACTGACAGGGCGAGGGTTCAATGAGGACCAATAGCAAAACTTTGTCAAGCTGAGGTGAGGGATTTGCGTGCTTTGTAATTAAGGTAATTTTAAGTAGACAGTGAATTAAACAATGATTCCATTCTTCATCTGATATCTCTCTGACTCGTGACATATTGAAAATTACTGTCTCCTTTGACTTAGAAAACATTTGTCAGATGCTGTAAAGGGGATGACCTTTGATGGATTGAGTCCTGCATTAAATTACAAAACAAAATAAAGCTACACTGGATATTATGGTTTCCGTTATTTGGTACATGGTTTGTCTGCAAAACAAGTTGCAATTTTTGCAAGTTGCAGTTTCAATAATTTACGACTGCACATTACTCTAATGTTCATTCATATTTTAATGATACCATATGGTTATGAAACTACAGGTAATCTCTGGAAATTATAAAAGGGAGTATATTTTATATTCACACATTTATGGGCGAACGCTGGAATCCCCATTATACTGAATCAAAGCGATCAATATTCAGGGTGAGTCACGTGAGTCACAATTTGGTTCAAATGTGACATTTTAGTCATACCTAAAGTTCCGTACACTTAGTGATGACGCTGCTTTAATGAAATGTGCCCCAAAAGTATAGAATGCCTTGCCCCTTTATGTTAAACAAGCTTTTAGCTCACCTATTGTTAAAACAAAGTTAAGAATCCCAACCATATAGGACGCACCGAAGGTTTTAATAATCCCTTCTCTTTGAGCTCACTTACCTTTACCCTCCAAACACTGCACTGACGTAGAGAGCCAATGTGTTTAGGTTTAAACCCAACATGATTTTTCTAATTTGTTTTTACCTTGTATTAGTCAATGTTCATGATAAATTTATCTGGAACCCACTGTTTGGCCGTCAAAATATCATCCACTGAAGATTAATAAATTGGTAAAAGACTTGCTGGATCCTGTGTGTTTAGATGTTCAGACCACATCAAATGTTCAAAGAGTGAATCAACAAACATTACCATGGTGTACTTGAGAATTTCAAAGTACTTGAGTTTTCTATCTTGTTCTTCAAATACATTATTTTTATCTACTTGTTTTATTTCTTGATGCTTTAAGGTAAGGACATTTGCCCGGCGTTCTACATGAAATGTTCTATGTAAATAAAGTTATGATTATTATAAGTCAATCATCACTCACAGAAGTAGCAGCACTGTAGCAATTGCTATCATTACATATTACAAGATTACAAGATTTTTGTTTTTGTTTTTTGTTTTTTTAATTGTATTTTCATTATGTTGGCCGGGCCGAAAAATTATATTATGATTAACAAATGGGTTTGAAATAAGAATTTAATTACAATATTTAAAAAAAAAAACACATATCATTTCATAGCATAAACTCATTCTCATGTACACTTTTAACATACACACACACTTACAAGAACAAAAAGAAACGGTTGCTCGGGACTCCGTTTACGGTTTTTATTTTTTTATTTGCATTACACCAAAGATCCTCTTTCCGCTGAATTACTGTCGTGCAGCGGAACTGTTGATGAATGAATGTGTCGCCGGATCTATTTTGCGGTGACACTCTGTCCTTCGCTTTAATGAATCCCCGCGATGACAGATGTGGTGTAAAATAGTTTTCTGCTGAAACGTCACGTTACTTGCAAGTTATTGTTTAATAAATCCATCGAGAGGTAGAGAGCAAAGAGGTAAGAGCATGAGAGAGGGACATGATAATGTTTGTTAACTCACTGTTACTACAATGTCCGCTAATATTAGTTGAACTATGTAACATTGTCTAGTTATAAATTAAATGTATTATTATTATTATTATTAGTGTAATATTAACTACGGAGAGCTCTCCCTGTTGATTGAATTTTAGCAAGCGCGGTTTTAAATAGCTACGGTAACCCTGTAATTTTCTAATTTTTTTTATCGTACCTGAGTAAAGCTTTGTAACAAATTTAAATATATCTCATGTTAAAAAAAAATGGCAGTAAAGTGCAAGTGAAGATACGTTATCAGTAGAGTGAACCTACTGAGCATCTAATGACCAGCACCAATAAATGCTCCATTCTTAAACATTCGAAGGTAGAAGTAGAGGTGGATGGGTTAGTTTTATGTGTGAAATATTAACCTGATACACTGAGGTCAGAGGCAGTGAGTGTACAATGATGTGTGTAAACAGTCAGGGAAAAAAGATGTGATATGTGTTATGTGAGCTGTTTATGTTTTACTTTGTGATACTGATATTTGTTTTAGCATGTTAACTTTTTTTCTGTCTGCAAAAGTATTTTGGAAAGCACTTTATACATGAAATTAATTTTTATTATTCAAAAATTGGAATTGTATTACTTTCAACTGCAGTGTGAACATAATATTAAAGGGCCCAAGGATTCTCAGTCCACCTGTGGATTTTCTGCAGTTGTTATTTTTCTGTCTTTTTATAGAGGTGGGTTAGTTTAGTTAGAAACGTCATTTTGGATCTGCTTTATCAAGGGTTTCTGTCCATTTTTGGAATGATATTGTTTTCAGACAGATTACCCCTCACAAAGATCATTCGAGGGAGACAAAACCCGTCATACTGTGAATGATTACAAGAAATGCCCTACATGGAAATATACATTTATTAAAATAGAGGGAAAATAGCATGAAATTGGAAGAAAAAGTGAGTTGTGCATTATTAAATCCCTTGAGTTTACTTTGAAATGGAGTGAAAGTTAAGTTTTGCAAATATTGAGAAAAGGCACCATGCATTTTTACATAGTTAATGGACATCACAGTCTTTGATTAAATGTACTGCTGTTGCATAAAAGGCACAAATGGTAGAACTGCCAATTAAAACAATAAATGTTGTGTGTAACACATAACGCTAAGACTCACAAGGAAGCTCAAGAAATTATATAATTAAAACTGAAATCAAACATTAAGACAATGGAGCTTTGCGTTATTAAGTGTCAGAAAGGATCTCTCACTATCTCTGAAAATGGAATTTTAGATATACTTTAATTTCATTGCAAGAGGTCAGAACAGCAAAGACTTGTTGAAATGAGCGCAAGGATATTGTGTGATTGTTCATAACACCGTATCATCTCGTTTATGAATAACAGGTGTCCTCAGCTTGCTCGCCGAGTCTGTACTGCACACTGAAATAAAATGACATCTCCGTCACCCCATGACCGCAGTCGTAAAGAAGACGACGAGGATGACCCTGTTGAACGCATGATATCCCGCACCGGGTGTGCCGAGCTACATTATGCTGTGCAGGAGTGCATGGCTGAACATCAGGACTGGAGAGCTTGCCAGGGCCCGGTTCAGACATTCAAAGACTGCATGATGAATTTCCAGAACGCCCGAAGGGAACAGCTGAAGAGGCAGCAGCTAACCACCTCTCAGTCTGCACCCAGCTGAAGTGGGAGTGTGTCGCGTACCTGCTTGATATGCCGGAGATGGAACAACTCTACAAACTTTAACTTTTTGTTAGGAAAGAAATTCACAACTATTGGACACTCATTAGGGATGGAGTGGGAGTTTTCAATTGTACATTTACACTGCACTTATCACGGTGACTACTGTATTTGGAAGAAATAAAGAATAAGGGGATATTGTGATATTGATAGTGAAAGAAATATCTTTCACTCAACAATTGATCGTCCTTAAATGCCGTACTGACAATAGCATTTGTGTTGCTCTTTCTTTAGTTTATGCCAGTATCAACTTTACATTGCAGCACAAGTGCACTTTGATTAAGCACTTAAAACGGGGCAGTGGCAGCACGAAGCAGGAGAAGAAATGAGAACACAACAATTGCAACGCATTAAAGCGTCTGACCATCAAATAAGAACACTTTTTTTTAAGTTAAGTAAGTAAATCATCTATTTTGATAATATGATGTAAATTGTTTAAAACCATAGTGAAAGGTTGGTAATCTTGCAACAGAAAGTAATCTTATAATGAAAAAAATTGCATATTATTGAACACAAGTTGAGAAAAAGTGGAAAGAAAAAAAAGAAAACTACCAATTAATGACCCAACTGGAAGACACTGAGGGAGACTTTATTTGCCCTATTTGAAGCTACTTAACTGACATAAGTAGACCTGGATAAAATGCCCATTTTGGCCCAGTTTGTGGTGCCAATGTAGCCCAGGCATAACCCAAGTAAGGCCCTCAGTCACATGTTGGCTTGATAACGAGGCTGTAGATCCACTGCACCACTATGCTGCGTTATATTAATTTAATAATAAGGTCAATGATGTTCAGTGGGCCAAGATTGTTTGAGTCAGTACGTTGGAAGAGGTGAACAATGTTGTAGAAACTAAAGTCCGATACTTCAGTCACTACTTTAACCGGTAATAATGGTTCTTATGTTTAGACGTGCATTCGAGGAAACCATATCAAGTCCTTTGGGTGTCTTTTCATAACACGTTTATTTCTTATACTTGAATTATCTTAACATAACCGAAATCCACTCCATCGTCTCCAGGGGAAAGGGACAAACTGTTTGCTTCTCCCATCATTTGCGACAGCCGTCGCTTATTGACATGAACTTATTGAAGTCGTGCTCAGCTGTAAGGATGCACACTCTCTGGCTGGGAGGAGAAATACAACAAGACAAAATGCACAAAGGAAAACAAATGGCTCCTAAAGATGTGAATGCTGCTATTATAGCTTCCAGTCAAGAGGAACGGCTGATCTCCTGAAATCCCTGCCGCCTGCACTGTGTCACACACATTGTTCCATGGCTGGTTGAGTGTCTCCTACGAGTTTAGATGCAAATGCTGCAATACAATCAAACAAAAATGCAGATCAGTTTTTGAAATCTCTTAAAAAACGATACCGCGTAAACGCAATCTTCTTTTCCATTCCATTCCACTTTCTTATCCTGGGTCAGGTCGCAGTGGCAGCAGGCAAAGGAGGGTATTCCAGATGTCCCTTTGCGCGGCAGCACTTTCCAGCTCATGCTCAAGGATCCCGAGGCGTTCCAGGTCAGATGAGATAAATAGTCTCTCCAGCAAGTTCTGGGTCGACCGTGTATTTTAGTAGGCCGTAAACATTTAATTTAAAGCACTGAGCTTAAATATGATAAATGATTATGTATTTGTAGTGCCGAAATTAATAACACGCCATTCTCCAATCCTGTCTTTCCTTCCTCCTCTTCAAGTGTTCAGCACATTGTTTTATTCCCTGCTCCACACTCCTAGACTTTGAGCGGGGCATTTTGTTTAAGATTATTAGATTTAGACTTAAACAGAAATAGTTTACATCATTTCCTGGTCCTTCCAAGTATAAACATTAAAAAAAAAAAAACAAGGCATAATATTATGCTAAGTTTAGTCAAAATTCCTGCAAGATTTCTCTATTAATGTCTGAGTTATTTCCAGCCTCTACATCTACTGACAACTCCTACAAACTCTCTGAGTAAACCTCAGCGTCTCTGTTTAATCCCACTGAGCCCCCAGCTCCACCCCAAAGGAACATCAAAGGAATAAAATGAACTAAGGCCTTAATAATGGACAGAGTTTCAAGAGCGTGCATCGCCTTGTTGTCAAATCACTACTTAAAGGCTTGTTATCTATTTAAGGGGAAGGTCAGAGGTCACGTAAGTTACCAAATATGATACGAGCCAGAAATCAGGAGTGATCGGTGAGGCATTTCATGTGAAACACTGCCTCAGTGATAGAAGTCGAAAAAATGTTAATGAGACAGTAAATAAAAATTTCTGCAAAGGTTTTAGAAAAGGTATTACCTTTTTCTCAAATGTTGATCAAATTTGTTACACTGACTCTGAACCAAATAGAAGGCAAAGGCTTACCCTCTGGTCCAGCACTGCGTTGACAGCAGCACCCTCTCTGCTAATGATGTCAGGGTTAACTGCTTTTCCTGATGGTTGTGATTCTTGAGGATGCTTGGCGTACGGATGGTCTCGCAAAATGGATCTCATGCGACTTCTGCCAGAACGTGGAGAGAAAGATGACAGCATGTGTGAAACGGAGTATTCTGTACTTTGTATTTACGTTATTTTCCATCAATAGAAGCAGAAAACATGCATAAAGAGATCTTTCTAGCAAATAATCCACACTTGAACACAAACACATTGAGGGATTACAATCGGATCATGGGTTTAAGAGCCGGTCAAAAATATACACATGATCCAATCATGAGCGAATTGTGCCGAGCCAACTAACCTTGGGTCGTCTGATATGCTCATTTGAAGGGCAGAAACGGGAATAGCAAAAATTCTTTTTGCAACCTTGTACACCGACTGTCCATTCCTACACAGACGACACACACATTAGCTAGTAGAAATCAGTGGTGCAAAGGATCCCATGGATCCGTGTCGGGATCAGAATGACCCCAACGGATCGGAGTGCACGTAATAAACTAACTCGCAGTTAAGTTTAATAGTGTGAAAACATTTTACAGCCACTAGTAGTTTTTAAAGAAATAATTGTCTGAAGTGAAAAGATATGAGCAGAATCGTGCGGTCCGTTTAATCAAGGTGTTGAAAAGTAACTGACCGTCAGGGACACGGTGGCAGCCAATGAGCTTGAAAAACCTTTCATGTAATTCAAAAACTTGAGTATCGGATCGTTTCGGCTTCACTGTCAAATAAAAGTATGAAGGAGGTTTGGTGGACGAAGCGTTAAAGCCGTTTGACCATGTCTGGACAGGGAGTGTCACTGTTGCACTAAAGCAGAATCTCAGTGGGCTAAAAGTCAAATATAGCGGGTTTTATTGCTGCAGAAATGGGGCTGTACTCCACGAGGGTTCAAAAATACGGTGAAAGTGCTCGAGCCCAACGACGTTGGACGAGCATCAAGGAGAGTCAAACACGAACCAGGATAAATATATAATACATGCTTATATGTGATACATATAAATCTGGTCCATGTCTGACGGGAGCAGCAGCAGCAAAGTGAAGCTTGAGAGGCCCAATAACAATATCAAAGTCACCTGAGACACAAGAACCAAGAAGTAAGTGGAAAGAAGCTGAAAATCCTTTTTTTCATTCTATCAATGCACACAAAGGTTATTTTCCCACACTTTGTGGTTCAGAGAAAGAAGGTGTTATCATGCCCATCAATTTAACATTTGAAAATGAAATATGTTATTTGAACATTTTATTTAAACATTGGACTTCCTGGCGTAAAGCGAAGGTCATAAATAAAGACGGTGTTTATTGAAGCAAAACTTTTTTGTTTTGCTGTTCAGTCATTTCTATGGGTTATAATTTGTCTCTCCTTTGTTTTCTAGATGATGGGGAAAATAATCAGATTGGTGGTCCAATCCCATTCTGATTTCAAAAATCTGAATGTAGTAGAAAGGGTTGTGTGTGACGATCAATCGCTGTCTTCACTCCATGTCTGTGTTACTTACAGCAATCCAACACACTGCAGATTCTTCTTGATGTCGTATGGGATCCTCACCAATTGGCAGACGTTTGGCTGGCCAGACAATTACAGTACAGGTGACTGGACAAGCTGCAGTGGTGTCAGCTAACCACTAAGTGTCATGATTAACCCGCCTTCAGAATGAAGTTGATTTTCCAGAATGAACTGGGAAGCTTACTGTGTTTGAAGGAGGAGCAGCAGAGGGTTGAGCAGGTGAAGGTGCAGGAACTTCTGCTGCAGGCTGCTGATCCGGCAGGTGTTGCTGAGGAGCAGCAGCATCGGGGTGACTGAGGGGGGTCGGTCTTTGGACATCCAAAGCAGGCCACTGATTCGAGAGACATAGGAGAGGTTCACCGGTGAGGAATGTGATAGTTCATAAAACAGCGCTCTTCTTTCGAACAGGTAACCACACAGTATTTACGGTAAACTAACAAGGTCCACAAATGGAAACTCTGCATTGGATAAATGGAGAGTTTGGTCTGTAAGTACCAGGAGCTGCAACTTAAGGCAAAGGTTTTCTATTGAAAAGGTACATTTGCACATTACCTAACGTTTTGTGTACTCTTTTCTCTTATTACCCATGTATTGTGCATCTCTACCAACATTATTTACTATTCCTTTTTTTATTAGGGTTGGGAATCAGCTGCGTCCCCAAAATACGATATTATCACGATACTTAATGCAGCATAATCTTCGTATTTAATATTTTGCGATATGTTGTGAACGCCAATACTATATATTGCAACTTTTACCACTTGCTACTCATGTCCCCCAAGGAGAACTCATCAACAAGTCTTTTCCTCACTTGAGTCAAAAAATATTGATTTGAATTAGATCATCGAGTAGACAAACAAGCCAAAAGGTCAAAAATCAAATACAAAAATCTAGGATAGCAGCTAGTCGATGGCACTTCCTGTTAATCTATTACCCAATCTCCATTTACTTTTATCTTTCTATCACTTCTTTTTCCCATTTTGACAGACCAATTGTATAGCACCTATAGCACCTAAGTATGGCTGGTAGAGTCCAGGAAGATCCCATTTGTCTGAGACTATGCTGCCACACTTAAGGCAAATGAAAAGTTTCAAGATTTCTTCCCAATCCTCACCTGTGGATACATTAATCCAAATCATTCTGCATCCAACCTCCATTCACCTCGCACTAAATAAATGGTTAAATGGCTCCTGCATTTTTGTGTTTGAATTTCAAAACCAGCTACAAGTCCGATGGTCCATTGACTTGATAGTCACACTCAGTAAAAGTTGTTCGGTTTATTCCGTTTACTTTTAGTTTTACTGCCACGTTTGCTGCCCTCCCCAAGAAATAACTCTAGAGCACCATCTAGTGGCTTGAATAACAACTGACTTTTAGAATTCTACCAAAAGTTCTATTCATATTTTTTAATTAAATAATCAAAATATATATAATTTAAACAAATATTTATAGCTACACTAAGTACAATAACATTGTGCAATATTATCTTGTATGGATGTTCTTCCCTAAAAACCCTAGTTTTTATGTTCTTCCAGTATCTTTGATGTAAGTAATATCTTTGCTCTGAAGCACTTCAAGCTGCATTTCTTGTACAAATGTTGCTATATCAATAACCTATATCATTATTAATATTAGTATTAATTAATTACCTGGTCTTTACAAAGTCAGAAAAGAAAAATCTACCAAAATACCAATAATATGTACCAAAATACAAAATACAACTTTGGTATTTAAACGTGAGAAACGAACAATCAGTCACTTAACAAAACCATTGCTGATTAATTTCAACCCAATGACTCATCGATGTCTCAGCTTTAGTGGATATTTTCCCTCTCATTACATTGTTCAGGCAGTAACATGAGAATTTAACCAGTTCAAGCTCTCTTAATAACTTGTGAATACATTAATACCCTTAATTAGTAATTAAGGGTATTAATGTATACTGATGTGCATTTCTTTTCTTGCCTTCATTTGACTTCCGGCTGTTACAAGTTTCTGTATCGATACAGGAATTGATCTGTTAATGCTGGCTTACATACGCCCAGCATCTTACCTGTCTCCGGTTATAATCCCCTGCCTCACCGCACAGGTGACCTGGCTGCATGTCATCTTGGCATGTTCCATTGAATATTTTGGGGGGATCCATCACTCCCTGTTTTAACACCTGAGGAGCTTCTCCCGGTGGAACACTCCAATCACATCCCACATGAAGATTTCCTACTGGCTGATGCAGGGAACTGTACTCCAGTTCAGCAGGGAGAGAAGAAGAAGCAGTTGGAAAGTCGTCCAGTAGATCGAATAGGTCTGAGTAGAGATCGTCATCACAGTCCTTCGTCTCCACCTGTGAAATGAGTTCTTCCATTAGCAATTCTTCCATCGTTTTGCTCATTTCAAATCTGAATAGATGGTGCTGTTTACTCTAGCAGGTTTTTCAGGTTCAGGGGTCACATCTCTCTTCACAGTGGTTAGAGTTTGGGCTTCAACTATACTGATAAAGGTTTTCCTTTTGACAATCCTCCTGCACCAATATGCTACTTTTAAAATGTAACCTTTTATGTGATTCTATATAACTCTACTTAATACTTATCTGATATTATCCTCATTATAGCTAATGTTCTCACATGTGATTACTTTTGCAATGGAGGTCATGTTTTATCTTGGTTTTACTGCTTATCTGTTTGTAAGCACGATTTGGGAAAAAGGAATGGATGGATTTGCCTGAAACTTTACCTGGATGTAGCTTTTGTCACATCCCAGGGGTGTTCTGCTTCAGCGGAGGTTTGTGCTCTCGTAGGTTTAGTTATTCCTGTTTTAAGACATTGCCACTTTTACTACTTTCTATTCCGGTTTTTATGCCCTTCCTGTTTCTTTTTTTAATCTTTGTTGCTGTAATTTCATAGTTACGAAACACTATGAGTTACATTTCGTGTCTTAAAGCTAGTTCACATAAGAAGTTTGTCAGCAATGGCTGATCAATTTTCTGTACAATGACTCATTAATGGCTCAGATCCTTTGGATACTTTTGCCCTCGTTATGGTTTTTGAGGCAGTTATATGTGACCTTCACGAGAGGGAGCGCTCCTTATTATGTTATTACTCTTTATATTATTTAATGATTACTTTTGAATGACGACTAATCATCATTTGTGTTGATCAGGTGAGTTGTACAGCTACATTCAACATGATAAAGTGATCGACGAAGTGATGCATTTTCTATCCTGCCAGTGACTTTAAACTTCCACCAGTAAAAAGTATCAATACAGGAATTGATCTGTTAATGCTGGCTAACCTATGCCTAGCATTTTACCTGTCTCTGGTTATAATCCCCTGCCTGACAGTACAGGTGACCTGGCTGCATGTCCTCTTGGCATGTTCCATTGAACATTTTGGGAGCATCCATCACTTCCTGCTTTAACACCTGAGGAGCTTCTCCAGGTGGCGCACTGCAATCACATCCTCCTTGCAAAATGTCTGCTGGCGGATACGGGGAATTCAACTCCAGTTCAGCAGGGAACGATGAGGGAGAAGGAGGGGGAGGAGGAGGAGGAGGAGGAGAGTCATCCAGCAGAGCCCATAAGACCGCATAGGCATCGTAAACACAGTCCTTCATTTCCATCTGTGGAATCAGTTCTTTAATTAGCTTTTTCTTTTAATACTCGGGTAAAAAAAAAAATCTGAATATTTGGTGTGGTAAAATTATCTATCCATTGTACGAGTAAGTACAGTTTACAGTAGTTCCACTTTATCTGCAACTTAATATTTTTTTGCTACACCACAATCCAGAAATACTTTTCTACTCAAAAAATATTTGAGAGCTCTAAATTTAAATTTGAAATTGTATTGAATAGCTCCACTTATGTTAGACATAAAGTTTTTACGTAAAGACCTCTAATTGACTTATAAAATATGATGCATTATTACAGATTTAACTCAAAGAGTAGTCGGGTGTGTGCATACCTACTCCACTTTAACAGCACCATAATCCATATTCCAAGGTTATAGCTTATCTACTGTTATTTGTTATATCTCTTAGATTAATATATGTTTAATGGATCATCTTTGCAATTTCGATGAATTGTGATTCTGTGATGTTCTAATGTCTTTTTATTCTCATGCTCTTTTCTAAATTTACTTAATGTCATATTTCTACAGTGTTTCTGAAGGTTTCAACAAATTAAATGTAAGACAATTTGAGGCAATTATGAATTAAATACTTCCTATTTTTCATCCATAACGGATGAGAGGGAACAATAGGGTCCATGTATATTAATTAATTTACAAAAATAACCAATAAAAGCAAATTAACAATTGCAAAATAATTCCATAAACACATTTTCAACTGCAGTATTCATATTCTAACTGCTGCACAAAAAAACGCACCTACCATTCCGGAAGTTTGGATTTTTAATGACTGGTGAAAACCAACTGAGATTTTTGATTGAAACAATAACAATAATTCAACTGAAAACCCCGAGAAAGAGATACATAAATACAACAATCTTTGAATCCTGACGTTGTTGGCTCCCGGCATCGCCCCCCGTTGTGACGTCACACAGGGAGCCAAAGCCAGAACGACGAAAATAAAAGTAAAGAACATGAGAAAATACATTAAAATGTTAAAAAAAAAAAAAAAAAGAAGAACGCATTGTTGGTGGAGAGAGAAAGGCAATTGTTTTTTGATCACAATTTTACAACAACAAACAGTTTAAAGTTGTTAGCCGTTAGCGATAGCTATGGGAGTGCGCTGATTGGTTGAACAAAAACACGAGGCCTGATTATTTTAAGCGTCATCGCCATGGAGACCAAATGATCAGAACATTATTTCGGATCATTGCACATATGGCTTCATTTGCTAAAAATAAATACGCCAGAACTCGAATAACTTTGTCCGCAATTCTTCACAGCAGAGCCATGAAAGTCTATAACTTCTGAGCACATCTAACAATATCAGCGCGAAATCTCTCCTTACGTCATCCTGTGGGTCAAACACACAAACACTTATAATCAGTAACACAAACAGGGACTAGAGGACAAATAAAGCGTACCTCCCAGAAGGTCATTACATCTTTCCTCAGGAGACCTTCAGAGCCTACAGCAGCTTAGTTCCAGCTGCTGGACGTCTGTAGATATTTTTCGAGTTTTTAATACCGTCACTTACAAAAGCTGACTTTTTTTCAATACCACAAAAAAAAGACAATATTCTTGCTTATATAATAAAGGAGCCCCGGCCAACGTCAAGTCAGCCAGTTTAAAAAAAAAGTGCTCCAGTATTCTTTTTACTGATCAAATTGTTGCATTTTTACCAAATGTCAGTGTGGATCTTAACATTAGTTTTGTCGGTTAGTGAAACTTAGACTTTTGGCTGTAGTACTTGGACTACATGGACAATTAATACAATGATGTTGTTTTAGATTTAGGAGTTTACATTTGTTCAGGTGTGTGCGTCTGATGATACATTTGTCCTTTCTTTAGACGTGAATGCAGACTAGAGTCTATACCCTTCCTACCTGCTGTTTATCCTTTTGAATAAAAGTCAAAAATTGTTTTGGGGAGTCTCTTGACATTGCCATGGACTTGATGGTAGATTTGGAGGCGGGTTAAGCCTTCATCCAGCATTCTAAAAACTAGCAGTAAGACCTAGCTGCTGGCATCGTTGGCTAGTGGACTTGAAATAGCGCCATCCTGACAAAAACTCTGGGATACTAGTCTCCTCTTGAGATTATCGCAGCCAGATAATTGTTAAACACATGGAAATGCTGCAGTAATCCATATCCTCACATTGCTTCTGTTTTCTTGGAAACAATCAAACACAGTGGTCAGTAGGCCTGGATGCCATTGATTTACAGGAGCTGACGGCTGGAGGGCGATTCTGATGGATTCTTTAAATCCCCAAACCCTTTTTTTTGTTTTGTTTTGTTGTTGCTATTTGGCATAAATTACAGTTGTATAGAGATGTATGTTTTTGGCTAAGAAAAGAAAGCAGCTTTTATAACTAGGCTAATTTTGACAGACAGGACGGGTCAAATTTGCATGTTTGGAAAGAACGGTAAAAGAAAAAGAAATCTCATATTCTACAGCAACTCGCTATTGATTTATAAGTGAAAACGGTCAAATAGACCTTTTTTGGAAAACCACTTCAGTTTGTGCAGGTGATGAAAGATGTGACACAAAATTTATTGGATGCAAGTATCGAGTGATTAAAAAAGAAAAATCTTCCTATGAGTAAATTATGATTTGACGATATAAATCAAATACAATGCATTGATTGACAGCTGGTTTTATTTACATACAACTGAGTCAATTACAATTAATAAAACATTTAAAGATTGAATTCAGCCCAGTGTAATTCCACATATTCTTTTTTCAGATAATTATTACTTATTTATTAATATTGAATGATGAAGTGTAGTCCCCTTAAGTGGGATGTAATACAAAATCATTTTCCAGATACGCAGTAGACAAATACTCCAACTAGATCACGTGCACAGAGACTCATTTTTGCATCAGCAATCAATCACTTTAAACAAAAACATGTTTTTTTACATGACCTTTTTTACAAAATAAAGAAAAGCAGAAAGACCAAATGAGAGTTTTTGCTTCCTGTCGGTAAATAAAAGCAAAATTGAGCACAATTATATATTAATATTCATAGTGAATATTTAATCTACTCAATATAAGGGATGAAAAAGCAGAAACAATTCTAACAATTATGCACAAAACACATCTAATAAAAAAGAAAAGAAAAATGCTCACAAAATGGACATATTTGAATTCTTCTACAGATTCTTAATGATCCTTTCACAGACTCTTTGATTTCTTGTGTCTGCAGAAATTAAATGTCCGGGCTCAGTTCCATAATCCTGTAATTGTAATGTATATTTTTTATCATTGTAAATGTTAAACACTTTGGAATGGAATATAGGGCCACTAATGGAGGGTAAATCAAAAAAAAAAAGAACAGGATACAAACAACTAACAACAAAATTGGAATAATTTAATAAACGTCATTCTAAAAAGACACAGACCTGATTTAAAAAGCTGATTTACTTTCTTTTATCCGAAAACCATTACAATAATCACATTAGAGCTGAAATTTTGCTTTTCAACTAGAATCTGAAATATTCTCACATGGAACACATGTACAGTTGTTGACATAAACAGAAACAGCTGCAACAGTTCTGCTGAGAAAGCAAAAACCAAACAAAAAACAAGAAGGGCAGGTCAGCTCCTGAGAACCCACCCTTATATAAATATTATAAAAGGGTTTGTATATATAGAATATATGCATGGTGAGAGGATGGAGAACTTTAATGTGAACTGTTAATGTAGAGGTTTCCTTTTTACAAGCTATAAAATAAATTCAAAGCCATTTACTAAATGCAGAAAATGTAAATTCAGACATGACACACCCGTCAAAATGCTTCATCACACAACATTATCATTTATTTTAGAAACACTAAAATCACATCAATTTAGCTGAAGGCTACACAGAAGGTTTTTTTTTAATCAACATTATAATCAATATTATTGACATATATAAGACAAGAAAATTAAAACGGTTGCGTCATGGCTATTCTATTTATTACATTTTTTCTACCGATTTTCAATAACCTTTTCAACGAATCTTTGATTTCCTGTGTCTGCAGAACATAAACGATTGGGTTCAGCATGGGAGGAAAGACGGAGGTCAGGGACAGGTTTATAATCCTGGCGTTGGGATGAATATTCTCCATCAGTGTAAATGTTATTAACAGTGGGATGAAATAGATGGCCACCAGTGACAGATGACCAATACACGTCTTAAATGCCTTGAGTCCTTGTTGAAATGTGGCAACTTTAGCCAAAGTACAGCCGATATATAGGTAACTTATTAAGATGAATGAGAGTGGAAGCCAAAAAATAATGATGGGATACAAACAACTCAAGACGTAATTGGGAAAATGGTCGTTACAGGCCAGCCGGTAAATCTGACCGTGGTCGCAGAAGTAGCTATTTATAACCACAGAGTTACAAAAGGAAAGTCTCGTTATTAGGCAAACTGCAATACTCACAGCAACTACAATAAATCCCCAGAAAGATGCGATCAAAGTAAACATGAACCTGTGGTTGATCTTGACGTGGTAATGCAGCGGGAAGAGGATGGCCACCAGTCTGTCATAGGAGAGAGCCAACAGGTTGAGAGCCTGCATGGAGAGGCAGGTGTAACAGAAAAACAGGAAGGTCAAACAGTCGCTGTAGGAGATGCGGGGATTGTTGAACAGAAATATGTCAAGAAGCTTTGGCACCAAAGTGGTGTTACCAAATAGGTCAACAAATGCCAGGTTAAAGACTGCAATATATTTTGGCGTTCTCAGGCTGGGATCCAAACATATCATCAGCATCACCAGTGTGTTTCCCAGCACTGAGACAATAAAGACGAAGAGGAGGAAGACGTAGTAAAACTTGACATGAGGTATGCCGATGAACCCGCCGATTATGAAATATGCAGGACGCACAAAAGTGATGTTTCTCCCAAGAGCAGAGTTGAAAAGGTCCATTTTTCCAGATAATAGTCAAGCTTTTGCCTGTTTGTGCGGTGGAGAACTCCGCTCTGTAGACGGGATGAGAGCTTTTCTCGGCGTCTGCCGGATGATGAAACTCCGACAGCCTTTATCTGTTTCTCACCCATCCCCTTTGTTTATGTCACTGTCTGCTCCCCCGTGTCATGAATCCACCACACAGGCTGCAATTATCCGACTTCTCATCTAAAGACAACTTCATTTGACTTTTTGATATTTAAGATTGCATCTATATGTAAATGACAATTCAACTTTTTCTGTGTAAACACCAGTGTTTTTTATAGATATTATGAGAGAAAACAACAATAAAACACCTCTTGCCATTTATTTTCTGGCTTTTCATAGCTACTTTGATAAAGTTGTAACTATAAGATAAGATAGGATATATCTTTATTGGTCCCACAATGGGACACAAACTCCCAGCGTTACATGGCATTGTAAAGTAGCAGAAACAATCTCAATGTTTCATGCAAATGTAATCAGAGGAGGTGTAAAACATAATATATGAAACATTCTTTCAGCAGAAGTTGCCAAAATAAAGTCAAAATAAAGTCCTAAATCCAGATAGAAGGATCATTTGTGATGATTTTTTAAAAAAAACAATAAAACACCTTATAATTATTATAAATAATTCACTTCCAAAAACAGATTTTTTTCCTTTTGGGTTTTTAATTATTTTAGACACAATAATATATCAGTAAAAATAGTGTCTGTTTCTTCTCCTTCTCCCCGATGGTTCTGTTTCTCTCCAATAAAAGCTGTTTTCTTTAACTGAAAGGTTTTGTCTGCAGGTCAGATGGGTCATTCTCCGCACAGATTTTAAGGTCTCTTGATAAAAATGAGGACCGTGAAAGTCATTAAAGAAAGAAATTGAATGTTTTTAGATGTGAAAAGGTCCCAATATTACAATGGAGATAGACAGCAGAACATTTGGAAGAGAAATATTGATTTTGGAAACTATCTCTGTTTATGTGGTTTTGATTTTTCACCGAAGACATGAAAATAAAGACAAATTCATTTTATAAAACCCAAAGTAGACCCGATTCTCCAGTTGACGTAGCATATGCATTTATGGATAATTTCAGTAGAAGAATAGCAGTGTAGGTTCCTTTATCTATGAATGCACAGGCAATACATCAGAGTTTTAGGCTTTAAAGTGTCTGCCTTAGACTCACAGGGAATTAGTGAATATTCAGATATCTATATGAAACATTATCAGTTGCATTCATTAAATTCTTGGATTGTGACGATGTCACACAGGCAAGTAGATTTGTTGCTGGAAATCTCTGCATGAGCACTTTACAGATTTATCACTTAGCTCCCACATTGTGATCCGGATATGGATCAAAATGTGGTTGTCCGTCACTGGTGGTCTTTATTCTAATTGGTAATGTATAAAGAATATTGACGTTACAAAAGAAGCCCGTTCTCACTTTGTTGAAGAAATTATTGAAGTGATCCCAAATCTTCATTTATACCCGAATCCGCCTCCAAATTAAATCAGGTGGGTCATCAAAAACCCGCCACAAAACCAGACAATTCATCAAAAGTGTTTGATAACTTTTAAGACACCTTGGAGAAAATCAGACAAACATAAGGATGGGAGGCTATCACGAAACTTCCTTCAACTCTTGCTGGTGGAAGAAACTCAACAGAAAACCTTTTTCTTAATCTTTGAAATCCTAAATTCTATTTGTTATGGTGAACTACATTCATAATTTTGTATATTTTCTTTACGCCCTGTCTTGTTGCAAAACTGGCCGAACGTTTACATATAGAAAACTATATATCCATAAATTCAGAATAAAAAAACTTTTTTTCTGCTTCTCACTTAAACTGTGAAAGTTTACTTATTGCAGCTCCCATCTCATCTAAACTTCACTCCCTTGTTGAAACGTGGAACAGCTCGGCCTAATGAGGTTGTTAATGAGCTGTTTGTCGGCGGTGCTCTTGCAGGATGATGACTCATCTACATGAGGAAGGCAAAACAATTTGTCCCAAACTGCAGCGGTAAGTCAGGAAAGATGGAAGGTTACATAAGTTAAGGAAGCGAGCCAGAAGTTATTAAGTAAGAAACTTTCCACCCCCTTGACTATTTTAATAATAACATGTTTGTTCTGTTTTGTGTACTGTGTGCAGCAGCAGCTGTTTTTATTACGAGAAAATATTTGTAATACTCCTACTGATCACTTACCAGGCAAAAATCTAAGACACAGTTTCTTATTTCAAGTAAACGCACTACAGTTTCCAGGTTATGTATTTTGCACGACTGTTAAAGAGAAAGCAGCTTCTATCTAAAAATGCAATTAAAAAAATATGCTTTCGCTCCCCATGAGCATCAATGAGCCTGGGGTGCCAGTGACCCTGTTGCCGGTTCACCGGTTGACCTTTATTTCCTGGGTAATAACTGCTGCAGCCCAGGAACACCAAAGAAATCCTGCAGTTCTGGAGATTCTCTGACCCCAGCCATCATTATTTGGGCCTTGTCAAAGTAACTTACAAAGTAACCCATTTTCTCTGCTACCAACACATCACCTTCAAGGAAAAATATTCTCATGCTGTCTAATACGTCCCGCCCACTGAACCACCTTTTCTAACAAGATAATCGTTGTTATTATGACTTCCCTGTCAGTGGTTATAATGTTATGGCTGTTCACTGTGTGTTTTAATGGAGGATTTTTTTTTCTTGAGTGGATCACTGCTTATTATTTACTGTTTCATATCCAGTGTAATCGCACATATTTGAAGTTTCTGTTTTATTTTAAGGTTTTGCTGGTCTAATGATACGCTATCAATTTGAAATAATAACTATATATATTTCTTGTTTTTGATTCTCATTCCTTTTGAAATAAGTCAGAAAATATCAATTTAGTCTGTTTCCCCATGTCAAAAAGTTTTGTGAATGTGAAAAATAAATATATGCGTGGGTTGTAAGAATGAATACAAATCGCATGATGTCAAATTTGTGTCTTTTTTTGGCCTTGCCTAATTATCACTTCAGGATAGCATTATGGGAGATTTTACATCAATTTAAAATATGATACAATTTATACACAGATTGTTTTTGATGCATAAATAAAGCAGCAGCCAAAGACTGAAGTGGTAGAAATAAATCAAGCCTTTCATTCTTGTGTTTTAGTTTTAAGTCCAAAATATGTAATTTTGTCAACCATTGATCCTCAAACCATCTAAATAAAAACTGGAGAGCTTTCATATAATGTCGGGTTGGGGAAGAAAGGAAGAGAGAGGTGAGCCAAACATTAAGTCCTGTCTTGAAAAGCAGATCTATTCTTGAGATACTTCAGCGAAGGTTTATAATGAAATATGGACACCTGCGTGGAATTATCATTGCTGCTGAAAATAAAATGATGCTTTTGTTGTGAGCATGTCCTGATGGTGTTTTCTCATTTTTGCTCAGTGAATGTGTGAAAATCAATTTATTTCCTTTCTTTCAGCCATCAGGATGAGAAAAGATTGTAATAACTTAAGCTAATATCACCTCAGCAGAGACATGATGACCTCTGGAAACAGGTAAAACACAATATCTGTATATATGAGTATCATTAATCGGTAAAATGAACTGTGAATATTGTTACTTCTGGAAGAATACCCAAATCCTGCATTATTAATTGTGATTAATTTCATTCGGCTAAGTGCGCTGTGCCAGAGGCGACTCAGGAGACCGTTTGAGCTCCAGGGCTACAAGACCTCCAGACTAAAACTATTAAATGGAGTTAATCCACAGGGGTTAATGATTACGCTATTGTTGACATACAAGAAAAGAAGCAGCTCCCTGGGAATATTTCAGGTATTTAAATTCTTCTAATGACAGATATAACATGAATTCACTGTTTCAGGCCTGCAGGAAATACTACGTTACATCATTCTACATTATTTAAAATAAGTGATCAACCACCTCCTATTTTAGTCTTTTATATGATTTCCCAGAGAACTGCAACAACGTGGTAATTCTAAAGCCTTCAGTAGGGCTGAGGTGAATGTATTCAGCTGGCAGAGAACCTGTGCCTATCACCTCTTGAACTGCGTGAACATTTGACTGCAGGATCATCACATAGAGAGACGACCGTTCGTTCACGATCACAATCACACCTACAGACAATTTAAAGTCATTAAGGTTCTGGGCTGTGGAACGTAAACCGGAGCGATCCAAAGGATCCTATGCAGACACAGGGAGAGAATATGCACAAATTCCAAATTCCACGTTTCAAACCCTCAACCTTCTTCTTCTGGTGGTGCGACACACACTACTAAACGAGAGTCTGTACAGTTTATCATTATTATGTGTAAGGATATACCTGAGTGTTATTTCATACAACAACAAGAAAGTTCTGGGTCCAAATCTGCATTGGGACCCGGGGCCTGCGTGTGTTGAGTTTTCATGATCTCATATTGATGCATCAAATGATGAAACTGGTGATTTATACCCCTCATCAGGCGTTGTGAACATATGATGTCGCCGTGAGATAAATACCGTCTTTAGATCTGGTTTCATGAATGAATACTATAAATAGAATCTTCAGGTTCCACTAACTTTTCTCAAACCAGAGATCTTAAAACAACCGCGACGGACTGTAAAGTTACCTTGATCTTACTTTCTCCCTCACAAACAGTTCTATCCAACATCCACGGACCCACCCAGGGGTGTCCCACCTCACGGCCCCCTGTTCCCTCTCATGTGCCCTCAAGAGAGAGACGCTCTGTTTTTCTCCTGCTTCTCAGAGGACAACAGTTTCAAAACTGTTTTGACATAACTGACTAATTGATCCTGGGAGAGTTTATGCCATATATTACACACAGAGAGACTCACGGATACTCAAACACACACACACACACACAAACACACACACACACTCACACACATGGACACAATATCAAACTTTTGTCACACACGTTGAAGACTATTTAGCTATGTGAGTTTCTCAGTGTAACTTTTGTAGGGTATTTAAATGGCAGACATTATCATCCAGAGATACTATTCAAACATAAAGTTTGATTTGTTGGCACAGGGCCCTAACCAATGGACAATGGTCAGCCATAACATTATAACCTCTGACAGGTGAAGTCAGAATAACGTGGATTTTTCTTGTTAAATAGCACCTGTCAGTGGGCGGGATTTATGAGGCAGCAGGATAACATTTTGTCCTCAAAGTCATGTGTTGGAAGCAGGAGAAATATGTGAACATACTGCCCCTTATTTTGGACCAACTCCACTCTCCTAGCCACCATAAGGCAACATTTTTCTAGGCCGAATGACATTGCAGTGTATTGGTCAGGTCAGGTGGATGAGAGAGTCAACGTCCCGTTCACCCTTAGCAAACAGCTGGATGTCATCCATGTACAGACGGTGTCTGATGGTCACTCCGCTCTGGAACCAGTGTCCATATCCACTCTTTGTGACAATCTGGCTGAAGGGATTCAGGTCCTAAGAGTCTTTGGTGATTGTTCCGTCGCTCATTGCTGATGGTTTGACCCACTGGTGTTATTTGCAATGCCCCTCTGGGCTTTCGAGATGGACTGACATGTGTATTCAGCGTACCTGTCATGATGATGAGAGGAGCTTCTGTGGTGTTGACAGTGAAGGTCATTGGCAAGTAGTTCTGTCTTTGCATCCCTGCCTGACCCCGCTGCTGCCGATCATCAGTGTATTTTATTCACTGTTTTCAAACAGTAGATATCACTGGAATTTGAAGATCTCCTCCTCCGTGTGGTCCGTAGCTCCTCTGGTGGAAGTGTGAAGACTAAAGCTCTGGGACAAAGTCACCTACTGGGAACAATAGCTAGTTATATGGATAACTCTGCACTGACTACAGCGATAATATGACAGATTTTTTGTTTGGTGTATGAACATAGCAGATGGCAAGATTCTTTAAGAGCATATACCTTTGAGGTAAACTCACAACATCAGTCATGCCTCGGTAGACAACAGGTTTGCATAGCACCTGTTGAGACGTGAAATCAGCAAACTTTTCTACCGTCATTATTCAGTCTTAACCGTAACATCTAAAGAAAGGAGTATGCAGCTCAACACGACTTTTCCCATGTTTCTGTTGAGTTGTCTTTTGGCCTTCTCTCACTTCACCCATTATTTCTTGTTGATGATCAGAGTAGCTTCAAGCCCCACCCACCAAATCCATCACATCCAGTCCAGCAGGAACAGAACTCAGTACCTGCCAATTTCACATCTAGACCTGGTGATAGTAGCTTATTATGTAACCAGGGGGGCAATGCCATTCTAATTATTTAAAATGAAAAAATACATTACATAATAGGTTGAAACAAATGAAAAATAAAATTTATCCTAGAAGATTTATTTTTCCAACATTCTCATTCAGCTTCAGAGGTGTACTGCAATCAGCTGTTGCTTTAATAATACGGGTATGTGAGTAAAGTTCATTTTTATTCATTTTCTGTCACCGTTTATTCTGTTCAGGGTTAACCTCACAAAACATGTAGTATGGGTGAACTGGTGTCTCCCAATTGTCTTTGGGTGTGAATGGTCGTATGTCTGTATGTCTGTGGCCGTGATAAACGGTCAGCTTGTACATGTTGTTCACCCTCTCACCCAGTGTCGGCTGGGATAGATTTCAGAAGAGTAGTATAGTTTATGTTAAACTTTGTTTTATTTGGAAAGGCCCACAGCTATTTCTGAGGAATTTATTTGAAAGTAAAGCAGAACAGTTTTTTACTATACAATATATTATCTAGCACATTATTTTCAATTGTCTACCAGGTAATTGATGTTGTGTCTTTCAGCCACTAGAGGTCGCTGTGTCTTATGCATGCCAGAATCACATGATCCAGAGAGGTGTAAATAAATGAACAACTGGTTTACAAAATAACAAAGTCACCTTATAGAAGTTGACATTAGGGCTCATTTATTCGTGTTGAACAATACACAACAGTTAAAAATCCCTCATTCAGATTAAACAACTTTAGACTCTTGAATGATTGGTGATCACCAAAATAATTTATTAGGAAAATAAACATACATCTTGAAAAATATATAGTCATTATTATGCTTCAAGAATACTGACCGAACTCTTAGTAATTGAAATATTTCTTTCACATTGATGGCGACTCAAAACTTACAGACATGGTGAAATACTTTCAGGTACGAGGTGAGAGAATGCAGAAAATGCAATGTAATACTTCGGTTTACTGTGAGGTTGAAAACCAGTAAACTTCCTCGAGCTGGTAGTCCACATATGTTTTTTCAGATCAGAGACATGAACCCCAAACCACGTCTTACCGTTAATAAAAATAACACATGGAGAACTTTGGAAACTTTCCCGTGATTGGAATTTACTGCTTTAGTCCATTTTTTAAGGTGCACTCATATGGTCGTATGAAAGCCAAGTCAGGTTTCCACCATCTTTCCTCTTTCATCTAACTCGGGCGTGGAATCTCTGTCGCTTTCAAATTCTGGGAAAAGAACAAACACGGTTTTCAGCCATGACGCAAAATATTATCAGAGCTCAAAGAGCAATCTACAGCTTTTACTATCGCAAATGTGTGAATGACATCATCTACATCCTGGATGGCTGCGAGAGGAAATGTTTCTGGGTTTGCAGGCGACTGATTAAAGTGGGACTAATATGACAACAACTGGGCTTGTTGGTTGCGTTCTGACACACATCTGTCAAAGCCGTTTTCATTGCAGTTGTCCCTCAGTGACAGCTTCTCTGCTACAGCAGCTGAATGTACACCAGCGGAAGTGGAAGTAAAATGAGCTCAGTGTGGTCTGCTCATGTACAATACTCACTATCTTAATACGAATGTAGGATATCTGATCCTAGACATCAGAACCACAAAAAAATCTAGAGAAATCTTAATCTTAACATTCTCTCAACATAAAATGTTTCATCAGATTTCGGTAGAAAAGAAGGTTTATAAAAATATTAAGAGTTATCGTAACATATTTAGAGGGACTTTATTGGCGACCAGGGACACATTAGCAACTGACATCAATCAGTCATAACGTTCTAACCACTGACAGGTGAAGTCAGAATAACATTGTAACATTGATTATCTTGTCACAATGGCAACAAAAGTAGATGGGACATATTTACACAGCTAGCAATCATTTTGTTGCAAAAGTTCCTGCTGGTTCTGATACAAAGATGACGGGACGTAATGTACTGCAGAGCTGTTATAGTACCAAAGGGTGACCTACACAGTATTAAGCATTGGTTCTATTATATTGTTATTGCTGATCGCTTTATGATTGTTACTTCAATTCCAATTGTCTTCATTTACTACCGGCTAACTCATTTTCTACTATGTTAATATAAAGGACAGTTTACAGCTAACTCACAAAGCAATACCACTAATTTATCTTTGTCCATGCGGACACAAATTCCGGATTTGATCTGAACCAAATAATCTGTCAATCCATCAAAAGAAAACTGATGAAGAAACGTTTAGGCCAATTGGAAAGGAAAAAACCCTATAACTCACAATTTCCAGCATATCACATGTCTGGATTTGCTATTTTAGACCCTGTTTGATGTGTGTAGGTATGATATGTCTAAGTGAAATATCGTATGTCCTTGGTCTCAGATCATTTTTGATCTCACCTGTGAGTAGTTGAGCGGAGACGCCATAGGTTCAGGTCTCGTGTAATCGGGTGGGTTGGCGTATGGGTCATAGCCTAGGCGAGCTAGCATTGGAGCGATTTCCGCCATGTCGCTTATCACATCAGATGGAATGTGTCCGACCCAGTTAGAGAGAGCATCTTGATTCACTGGTTTCATCACCTGGTCTGTGGAGCGCTCAACCCTGCACACACACGCGCATTAAGGTCAAAAAAGCATTTCTGTGTATTTTTACATATATTAAAAAAAAAAGACAGGGAATTGACATATTATATATATATATATATATGTTATATGACATATGTTTTAATTTAGGCATTTTATATGGTCTGTAATTATAAACCCAACAGCGCTAATAAAATACCTGTCAGTGTAAAACTGCACACACATCTCAGAAACACATGTCACATTCACTTGTATTACTGAGGTTATAAAACATCTGTGTGACTAATACTGCACCAATCATTACGTAACTAATCAAAAATGGCTCTTAAATCCCTCAGAACGTGGCCCAATTCCTTCAGATACATGCCAGGTTTGGGTTTTTTGGGGAGGACACACCAGTTAAGATCTTGTATTTCCTGTTTTTTAGTTGAGCCTATGCAATGACCCACATGGACAGAATGAATATGAATAGAATTTCTTTATGTTGTTTCTTTCACCCATATCCCTTCACATAATAAAAGACAAATGGCTTGGAAATAATAAAAGGTCTAAAGAAAATGCAAAATGAACATGACCCATCAAAAGATGGCCAATCCCATCCGCTGCAAATTCACATATAAGGAACAGCTATAGTAGTAAAATTGTTTACAGCTATGGGTCTTTTTCCTGCTCATAGCCTTAAGACATGAAGATACAACACTATGCAATAAAGACTAGAAATAGTTTTGCTATTTATAGTTTTGTTGGAGTGCTTTGTTGTTAATTCATTGCTCATCTAACATCAAATATTTTGTAATTTTTCATTTAAAGTATTAAAAGGCACATGTTAACTACATGGATGATAAGTTCCCAGTTTACCTCTCAACGATTTCAATAGTCATGCCTCAGATCTCCTTTGACTGCTAGTTTTCCCTTTCTTTTGCTTTTTCTTGCGCTAAATAATTAGTACGAAGAACCATTTGTCATAAAACAAAAACAAACATTTGAATGCTTGTAAAGTGCCAACATCGGCCAACCTGTATATTCAGAATCATTTAATGTTGACAAGCAAGAGCTCTACAAAATTAAAATGATAAACTATCACAGTAGATAATAACTTAAAGCAAATAGCCTTTAAGCCAAAGCATAAAACATTTAAACTATATATGGATAGTTGAAAAGGCAGTTTTGACACACAGAAACTTCAAATACTTACTTGGACAAAGACACACCACCAGCCTTTCCAATCAGCTCTTCGTGGTGCAACACTGAAGAATCCCACTGCAGCTCTAGGAAGTGAAGCAACTTCCTCATTTCTTCCTCTGTGTGCAGAACGAGCTGCTCGTAGCGGACAGGAAGACATCTTGTATCACCGGCTGCTTGGCACTGACTAAACATGGTCTCCACTGCAGTGCTCCACTTGGTAAGACAGTCCCTGTAGCTTGTCAGATCAAAGCCAGAGATGGTAACCTAAAGAAATGAAGGAACAATGAAAGGATAATCACAGGAGACTAACCAGAACCAATCACACACTGAACAGAAGTCACAATGTGGCGCAGAGAACTTATCAAGAGGTTAGTAAAAAATAAGCATGTGAGGATGTTTGACCTCCTGCAGCCCTGATAAGTGAATCAAACTTTTGGTACCTTGCGAGATATCATGGAGTGGACAGTTGCTCGTCCATCTCGTAGCATGAGCACAAATTTGGCTTTAGGGAATATGCGCGACAAATATGAGAGAGACTTCAAGGCGAATGGGTCCTTGTTGCAGAGGCGAGGTGCAGGCTCCCCATGGCCGACTATCACCTGAAACACACATGTAGAAACAGTGGAGAAGCGGTACATGAAGAACATTTTGTTTTCAAACATGTTCAAAATACCAATATTCATTGTATTCATATAAAGGTGGCTATGAATCAATAGGTCTTTACAATCACAGGTATGTGCTTTAAAGTGATCTCCCTATCTGAGACACATCATCAGTAAAATCTAAAAAATAAATGATTTTTTGAATGTTTCTTGGATCAACAATCGTAACGTGTTAATTAGTTCAGTTTAGAGGAGCTGGTAGGGACGGGTATGTTAGTCTACACCTGAAACATTCTTTGGACGTCCAAGCAGATCAACTGATTTAAATGTTTGGGGTTGAATTTATCACAGCAGGTGCAAAAAACAAGCTCACCTCCAACAGGAATGCTCGTACGGCAGAGTCCAACACCTGGTCAGTGACGCCTGCCTCGTCCAGTCGTATCCTTTCCTTCACCGAGCGGCTCCAGGTGGCCCTCATAGCTAAAAGGCGGGGAATCACTCTGGTCTCTTCACCACATCGCACATGTTTGTGGGCATCCAACATGACACGCATAAGTGTGGTGCCGCTCCTGGGAAAGCCACCGATGAATATTAGGGGCGTGTCCTCAGGAAAGTGTTCAGTAAGGGCTAAGGTCTGATTGGCTGAACCCATGTTGAGCTCCATCCACCGGTAACGATGGCTTTTTGGAGGACACTCTATCCTGCTCATGCCCAGGTAGAGCAAGGAAGCTGAGCAGAGGAGCACGCAGCCAAGTAGAAGGCTTGACCTGGTGTTCCTCATGGTTTCTGAGTGTGTTCGAGAGTCCGAATAATTAAGTGATATTCAGGGGAACCTGAGGAGGCTGGAGATGTGAAACTTATCTGCTTCTGATATTTCAGCAAAGGTCAATGCCAGTTCAACTGAGAGCTTTAACGATCAGGGCAACTGCAAGAAAGACAACTGAGGTGGTGCCGATGAGCCCTGGAGGGTGGAGTCTGGGCCTGATATTCAGATGTATACACCTGAAGACTCCTCACTCCTCTGAAGCTCCTCAGCAGTGGTGTAAGACAGCAGGATCAATGCCTGCCGTGCTCCACAGGCAGCCATGTCTCTTATCCATTGTTCCTTGCTGAAACATGAGAGGGACAAGTTAATTACCTGAGCAGAAACTGCAGAATCAGTTAATATTGCTCACAACTATATGTTTTCCTTTCTACAGGATCGTAAAAATCACTGCAATATAATTTTAAAGGCATGGTTTTACAACTTGCATTAAGAAAATAAAATATCATGAATCATAAAATGTCAAAAAATCCCAAGAAATTACTAACTTGGTAAACAATTCTGTGCGAATTAGCTTTTAGTGTTTCTTTTAACACTTCAGTATGTTTGGAGGCTGAAATGCATCCAGTCTCTGTTCAAAACACACTCAAAACAGCTATTATGCATCTTTTCTCTGGGGAGCCACTAACTGGAAAGCCATATTTAAGTTCAATGCAGCACTCAGCACAGACACATTCTCAAGCGGTGAATTTGGGGCAATTAATTACAGGTCTTTCATATTTTCGTTCCTGCTGGCAGTTTTTGCCATACTGTAACATGAATCAGATTATTTAGCAACAGATACTTTTGACCAAGCGAGCAACCTTGCAACTTCCCCTTTTCTCTTCTGCTTTGTGCAGGGAGGCAGCTTCAACAACGAAAGCCAGCTTCCGATCCTCTACGGTGCACACAACCACAAAAACCACGAGTTCCCAAAACAAATGGATAAGTTGAAGACTAACGATAGCTAGCTAATGATTTCACTGCAATATATAATTAACTTTAAAATGACAGCTCTGAAATTCTACAAAATAATGACCTAAACAGCAGCTTTGCTTATAGCTTTAAATTTTTCAGAAGCTCCATGCAAAAGTAGAAGAGATCTGGTTTTCTGAAATGTTTTAGTATCCCTGTTTTCAGAATGAATGCGAAGAATCTGACATCTGGACTCCTCATGGGGAACAGTCCTCTTAGTGGTTTGGAGTAGCTTGTCTATAAAATTCATAAGATGATTAGAGCAAAGGGGAAAAAATGACAGGAAAGGGGGATATCACAACCTGACCGGAATATTTAGGTGCGGCCTTAGACCATGCTAAATCCTGTGGTATCCAGAAGCTCTTTATGTAATACTAAGGCATTTCCCTGCAGAGATTAACTTGCTTAGGGTTTGCAGAAAAATAAGCCCAGTGCTTTAAGGAGAGTCCATTCATTTTGTTAAAAAAAAAAGCATTTTCTGTCTTTAATTTGTAAAAGGTTTTTAATTTACACAACAAAAGGTTGAATAAATTAGAATAATTTAATATTGTCAAATGCCTCTGAAATTGCTCTTGTGTTTCTGCTGGTTGGATAAATCCAAAATATCTTCAGTTTATTTGAGAAAAGGCACATACATGCAGAAAATATTCAAATGTTTGAAGCTGAAAATAATGGCTAAAATGATAAAACACTTAACAGTACAGTTTCTGAATTTTTTCATGTCCATGAATTAATCATGTTGGTTTAATTTTAACGGGGATTTAATACATTTTAAGATATTGTTGTCTAGTGTTTTTCTCTCTACCTGACTAAAAATAAAAGTGAATTGAGTGATTTTTTTGGTTATGGTTCTCATTCTACTCAAAAAATTTTGAAAAATTTCACAGACACATTATACCTTGGATAATACACAGAAAATATGTTAAATGATTGTTCACAAACTGTCCACACCATTGTACATGTAAAATGACGCAAAGGTTTCAGAAAAAGGTTTTTTGGAACCCCGCCAATTAAACCAGCTATACTGCACTGCTCGACTACAAAAGAGGTTTTCTTCCTAAGAAGTGGTTTATGTCACGACTATACTTGCGCTGTTACATCTGGGGATTGACCTTGATATGGCCACTGGGTTAGCGTATCATGGACAAGCCAACAAACAAGTCTATTATAAGCAGAAAACAGTGACGCGTGATCACAGTCAGTCTGTAGATGGTAGTTGAGGAGTAACCAAACAGACTTATTTCTGTAGCAGCTTGTAAAGAAACCCAAAGCCCGTGTCTCCGCCCCACCGGGTTACATGATGGAAAAGTAGACCTGAGAGGGATAACCTTCCATTATTTACCGTAAACCAAGGTTAACGCAGTACTACACTCAACGGCCTTTACTTTAATGAAGCAATCATGAAAGCTCCCCAGTGAATTTAAGGTTTCATACAGTTTAGTATGATCAAATTGTGCTGTGGAGCTGCATGAAACTGGACAAATACTGACGGTATCATTGACATACTTAGTGATATTTTTAATGATGGAAAAATAAATTGGGTAGTTTCAGAAGATACATAGATCGGCAATAATATTAAAAGATACAAACCAGCCATAACATTAAAACCACTTGCATAATATTGTGACGGCCCCCTGTTTTCTGAGAAAACTTCTCTGCGATGTTCCATGTGTGCCACTTATCTGTCAGTAAATAAACTTTTTGAGCAATTTACACGATAGTAGCTCCTCTGTTGGACCAGAAAATGGGTGCTAGCCTTCTATCCCCATGTGGATCAATGGGCAAAAAGCATCCATGCTTTGTACCTAGTATTAACTAGTGCAGAAAAGGAACACCCACCAAGACCTGCAGTCCTGGATATGCTCTGGTCCAGTTGTTTGGTCAAGAGACAATTATTTTTATTCGGATTTTACATGTCAATTGTTGGCATTGGTGTGGCTGTTTAGCTATGCTATTTGTGTACATATACAAAATAAACATACTTGTCATCATTATGCATAGAGTACTGGACACATGCGATTTTTGAGTAGTAATTATGTGTTCATTTAAAATCTATCTTTTCTAAAACTGTCAATGCATGCTTAATCTTAACAGGGTCAGATATATCGTGCAGATCATACTAGTATTTAAACTGTTTTTGTATTATTAACTATTGTTAACAATTGGCAATTATTGTTTTACTCAGTTGCATAAATGTGAAGTCAGTTGAATATCTTCTATGTCAACCTATTCCTGCCCAATAATTTCTTGCTTTTTTAGCACTCTGCAAGGATTCTGTAGTGATCCAGATGCATACTGTTGACATTTTTAGTTGTCAAGAAATCTTAAACTTCCTTGTTCCCCAGAGGAGGGGGTGACTCTCTGCACAGTGTTGGAGAAGTTTCAGTGGTTGGTTTTCTTCATTTACTCTTTTTTATTTTTGAATAAGGTTTTCCTGCTCTCTCAGAGCTACTATGACATCAAAATGTGACAAGCATGTAATAAAGCTTCATACTCAAATTATAGATCATGGGGGATTTCTGGCTTTCGTCGCTGCCTTGAATAAAATATGTAAAGAACCAGCTGCTTATTGATGCAAACAAATCAGAGCTACCTACGCGGGCACCGTGTGTGTGTGAAGGAACAGAGTTATTCCACGTCTGAAGAGCAAAGGCCCAGCAGCCACCAACATCTGGCGTGGCTTACTGATGCATCACGCGTGAAAATATGCAACCAGAGGCGAGCGGCCACCAGGTGAACGACCTGATATCAGTCAAACACACAGAGACACATCAGCGCCAGTAACAGCTCAGCATATTCGACAGAAAACCCGTCAGAGAGTCAGTAAACTGCCTTCACCTTGTGCAATCGCATTAATTAGCTATTCTCAGGTAGCTAACATGAATATATGAGAGCCGTTAAAAATGGTGTTCACTCACCAGCGTCTGTCAAACTGCCGAGAAAACACACCAACCCTGGTGGAAGCAGCTGAAAGCAGCGGCTCCTGTCTCCACACGGAGGCTCTCTCATGTGGAGAACCTAGCGGCTATCGAGGTGAACGCGGTGCTGGTTACGCCATGTATTATTTTAATGTACACATCATTGCGGTGCACAAGGTCTGGCTGACGTCGTAACTTCTGAGTGTGAGACGCGGAGCTGTTATCTTCTACTGAAGGTGAAAACGCCAGCGAGCGCGAGGACACTCGGGCAGAGAGAGCCGCGGGCTGATTGGCTGAGAGCCGCTCTGAATACTAAAGCATGTCTAGTTAAACGATTCCCATTGGTTAAGATACTAAAGGACCATTCCACGCAAATCAAGTGCCCTTCTGTATTGGAGGCTAAAATTACTTTACTTCATCGATTTGTATGCTCTGTGAAGGCCCTCAGGGGAAAGCTAATCGAATAAGGCATTTAATAGGGGATAAATCTGCTTCATTTTGTTTACCGTTCTCCCCATTAGCATATCCGGTTTAGGCATATCTGAAACGTCAGAAAAAATGTTTTTAGCCTGTCAAATACTAAATTAACAAGGAAATAACACCTGACATTGGCATACTAATTAGTACACAAAATGATAATTTACTGATAAGTCAAGTTGGCTATTTTATTATTCGTAATGAATGGACACTTGTAAGTCAAAAGTAAATGAAGAGCGCTTTCATCAAGATATATAGGGAACAAACATTACAGTTAATTTTAAATGTCATGGCCAATTGGCTATGCTGTAATTATTTATTAATAGGACAATGAGACCATTTGCCATTTCAGCTGTATGGGAAAACAGTCATTTAGACACATTGCACATGCAAGCATCAAACTGCATAATCTCTTAAAACTACATTTGACCCTGAATCTCTGTAGAAAACAATTTGGAATTAAATTAATTTGCATATGCTAGTAAAACCATTATAAAGCTGAGTTTTCAGACCCCGAAGGTTTTGATCAATTGATTAGAAATTTAATTATATTTGTATTTGGAGTGTGTATTCAACAATTTTAGAAATGATGCCATGCAAAACATGATAAAGGTTGGCTGTGACTTCTCTGGGCTTCAGTTTCTACATAAAGCAGTGTCTTAGACAGAAGTAACAATTATCAAAACCGTTCTGAATTCATGAGGACTTGTGGGCCCCCTGCATATCACGCATGCCTCGTGGAACTGTGGCTGGGTCCATTAGCCCCTTTGCCTCCCTTCCTCCATGCCGGCATCGGTTTGGTTGCCCGGAGCCGGCCGGCTTGTCGACTACGGCTCCTGCGGTGAGCATTGGGGGCTTTATTGCTTTTCTGGGTGCAAGGCTCCTCTTCCCCAGCATGTCCCCATTGGTGTAAATGTGTGCTCCTTCAGCGCTGGTCAGGGTACTTCCTGGGCCCTGGGCCTGTTCGTTTTACCTGGGGCCTATTGTGCTGTCGGCTCTGCAACCCTGGTGTTCTCAGGGCTTGGGTGGTGGGCAGGGCTATCAGGCTTCTGGTTAATTCTGGCCAGGGCACTGCCCACTGGTCGGGTTGTTGCTGCATGATCCTAAAGCCCAAAACACAAGCATCTCCTGTGACCCGATTCTTTGTGTTCATTGGGGTTACTAGAGACCGCTGAGCAAGGGTTTGAGGTTGACAACCCCGATATCTGTTCAGTTCCCGGAATTCATTAAGTTCTAGCCTAGCTGGGGTTGCATGGAACATAAACCACTATACTGCTTGTATATGTTACTACCCATTTTCTCATCCTTGTTTGTCTTGTTATATACAAAAAATCTATTGATTAAGAGAAAGGTCAGTTGTATAATTCCACTTGGAGGGGGGCTTTAGCACCAAATGCACAGTTTAAGCGACATTATTTCTTAACCATTGGTCCCATTTAGTCCAAATGCGGTGCATTTGAATCAACTCGAGGAGCTGTATCGCATATATATTATACTTTACTTGAATAGCTCATATTTCACTGATGTCTTGTTTTTTTAACTTCAATTTTTTTTCTCATTGGTGACGTCATAAGCCCACCACACAAGGAAATCTTGTTTTATTATTTAGTTCTAGTTTCGTCTTTGTGTTTCAAACCAGTTGGCTCTTGCCCTCTTTGGTGAGAAATAGATTTAAGCTCCAAATAAGCCCCAATAGACAATTCTTCCAGAAGGCTGGTGTGGTTCACCTGCACACTCACTAAAATAATTCTCATCTGTAGCAAGATCAAACTGCGTTTATGCATGCTGACAGATTTAAAAGACATCCTATCATAATCACTGGGAGTGAACCAGTTGTCTGTATGTTGTGGATGAATTGGTTTAGTCTGTCACCTTGCGGACTGGTTCTGCCAAGAACGTTAAAGGCACTTCTCGTAGGTCGCTAGCAGGAAATCGGCTAAGATGGAGCTCGACTACACATTGCTGGATGGAGAAGCTTTGAGAGGGACAAAAAAAAAGTTTTTTTGCAGAGCCAACATGTCCACACAGAGTTTTCCGAAGATAAGATGTGCTGTTCATTTTAAATAAACGTGTTTTAACATGTAAATTTCCTCCGACTGCGACGCTAACCCGCCGGAAATGGTGACGTAATTTCCCTAACGAATTCGGCGCTCACTTGAGAAAGCTTTAACGGTAGAGTCCAGGAATACTCAGTAAAATGCTTGACGTTCAAACTCTGAGGGCTTTTGTCCAACAGCGACTAACTGTAGCTGCTGAAAAGATATCTGAACTGTTTGAAAGAACAATAGCAGATTACGAGGTGACAAGGGGAAATTACTGGACGCTGTTTTCAAGCCTCAACTTCGTCTACACGTGGGAAATGTTCAGCTACTGTCGATGAGGAAAGATGTCTCCCTTCAACAGGAGCGGAGACTCGACCAGAATCACCCACCAGAGCTGTCACACATTAAGGAGGAACATGAGGAACTCAGGAATAGTCAGGAGGCTGAGCAGCTTCGACGAATGGAGGAGGTGTATGTCAGCAAGATTTCACCCACACATGTCCCTGTGATGAGTGAGGAAGGTGATGAATGAGGAAGGTGATGAGGGGAATACCCTGTCCTCTCAGCTTCATCACGTTGAAGATATTAAAACAGAAGAAGATGGCGATGATTGTGGAGGACCAGACCCTGACAAGAACTTTAATACAGCTAGCAATTTAAAACCATTTAGTGATGATGACATCACATTTATCTGATCCTGAGACTGATTACAGATCCAACTGGAAGGAGATGACAGTTTCAACCTGACTGAGACCAGTGGACCTCAGGCAGGTTTAAACCCTTTAAGAAACAATTTAGGTCCTGAAAGTAACATTGGGGAAAATAACAGTTTCTTCATCTGAATGTGCTCCAAACTTTGGCCACAAGAAAAATCTGCAGTGACATAGTGGAATCCAATCAGAAGCAAAACCATTTAGTTGCTCTATTAGTGGTAGAAATTACACCTGGAGAAACTCCTTAACTGTCCACATGAGACTTCATTCAGGAGGAAAATATATCTGCTGCTTAGTTTGTAAAAATACTGTTAAATTTAAGGGAAATATTTTGATGCCCATGAGTCCATACAGGGGAGAAATCATTCGGTTGCTCAGTATGCGATACAAGGTTTGCACAGAAAGAATGTCTGAAAGAACACATGAAAGTCCACTCGGATGAAAAACCCTTCGGTCTGTAGTTCAAGTTTTAAACATGATCGTTATCTGAGTCATCACACCAGAATCCACTCGGAAGGGTGAAAAACCCTTCAGTTGTGCGGTCTGTAGTTCAAGTTTTAGACGGAAGCAATGTTTGAAAGACCACATGAGAATCCACACAGTAGAGAGATCATTTAGTTGCGGTATTTGTTATAAAAGTTTCACTCTGCTCACATATTTGAAACCACACAATTGTGTTGGTGAAGGCAGTGGTGGTTAACAAAGCTGCAGAGGTTCTAGTTGAACCCATTTCTTCTAGGAGGATTGATGGACTAGTGTACTTTTAATATTCTTTTTTTTTTTACACAATCATCAAGATGAAGAAGTTATATGAACTTAATTTAATGTGATATTGATATTGTTCTGGATGTTCTCATGAAATGATCTTTTGGGCATTGTATGCATTGGTTGAAGATTGATAAATCTGTCACTTATTTACCCTAAAGTCAATGTGAATGGCTAAGCGCAGCCGCTTTACGGAGACTGCTGATCTTCAGCTGCTCAATCTCAAATCTTAAAATCATTACCCAGAGCTCATGATCATAGTGAAGGTTTCAACGTAGGTTGACAAATAAATCCAGAGCTTTTGCTTCCGACCAATTGCGTGATTACGTCTGTTGCGGCATCAAACTGCCTTTACAGCTCGGCTATGAATGAGACTACTTACATTTTTTGTTCAGGATTGACTTCTCCCCAACCGAGAGGAAGCAATCCATTAATATGAGGGTAAACAAACTCAGATTTGGACGATCAAACTGTTATGTAAGCAAATTCACACTCTGGTACATACCACTTGAGTGTATGCTGGAGGTCTCCAACTTAGGAAATCAACTGAGCTACATCATCTACAAGAGCAGAAACGATTTCCTAGTACCACAAACCAGACGCTCTGCTCACTTTGATTTTGCCTTTAGACTAGCCTTGGAAAAATCCAACACCCACTACAATGTTTGTCTTTATACTGAGACTACAATCACAGCACTCACTTCGGTCATAAAAGGGACCAGATGTCTCATAGCAATAACCCAATCGTCCCTCCTGCTGTGCCCGCCAAAACCTCCATGTGGCAAAGTCAGAGTCCGTCTCTCATAGTCCACAAGAGTACTCCTATCTCAATACGAGCCAGTAAAGGTGATTCAGTATGCCTTTAGGACCCCTCCTTGGAGCCTATCCAGATGAGTTTAAGTTCAGAGTAGAGGAAGTTCGTCACATTGTACCAAAAGCGAACCAAAAGAAAAATGGCTGCATTTTTTTTTTTTTTGCAAATCTCATGGTGTTAACTTACCTGCTAACTGACCATGTCATGTAAAGTGACAAAGATGCACATTTCGGCTGTAACATTTAATTTAGTCTGTAGAGAGAACATTAAATAGAGACAGCAGTCCTATTCTAAGTCAATAGAGTCAACTCTAAGTACACAGCCACTCTAATAATATGGTCTGACCTTCTGTTAGTGCTGTGTACCAGTCTAAGTTTAACTGCATGAGAGAGTTGTATTACAGTTTAAGATCATAGGAAATCATACAATTAATTGCAGATTGTCAACATAAACATAATCTGATGTCAAATACAATTTAAAGCAATCAATCCAAAACAAGACGTCCGTGACTCAATGTCAAAAACCTATAATTATAAAAACATACGTTTGTTTTTAGTCCAGTTGCACATACACTCGTAAAATCAAATCAGAAACAAAATGCTCATCCTCTTACGTTCATTAAATATTACGAATTTTCCTTGCTGTGAAACGTATAATAAAACAATTTATATGTAATGAGGTTCTTTTAGCCACGGGAAGATAGCCGTTGTGTTTTAAGTTATGCACAATTGTGTGTGTTAAAACAACCAGTCCAGTGCACCACTTATAATCGTTTCTGTCACATCGCCACTGTCATGTCTGTTCACCAGCTTCTTGCATCTCTGTGTCTGCTGGAGCTGCATTTTCCAGCTCTGGATCAACAGGTAGGACATCTGCAACCCTCTGGATGAGCTCCTCAATCTGCTCCTCTGATAATCGCTCTTCACTCTCCTCCACCATCTGAGCAAAAACAGAAAATAGAGGTCAGAGCTTCATATCATGCCAGTAAAAGTGTCATAAATATGTCACCGTCCAAGACAACTGGAAGTTATTCAATTTAAGTATTTTTGTTGTTGGAGTTCTAAACTCACTCACCATCATCCCTACCAATCTCCTAGTGGGTCAAAATATGCCACATATATGTAGTTTTTTATTCTCCTTTAGATTATTATAGAATTAAATATCATAGATTAGACTTTTGCTACACATAGACAAAGAAATAACAGCACCGATCACAACTTCATCCAACTCTCACTGGCAGACCCTTGCCACTGTGTGGCACTATAACTTAATAATAATATAATTATAATTAATTCATCTATAAAGACATTTTGAGGCTTGAACTCTTAGAAACATGGGAGTTAACCTGATCATGGAAAATGAAGTTGTCACAAGATATCTTGAGTAAAGATTCACCACACTGTCAAGGCTACCCCATTGGAAAAAAAACTTTGAATGTTCCATTTGAAGCTTATTCAATATGTCACTACCTTTCTGATCCATTTTGGGTCAATATAATCCACAGCCTAGCCTACTACAGGTACTCAGTGGCTCTCCGACTTACATTTGAATTTTGATATGTGAATTAAGACATTTATACTGCTCTAATGAGAATTGGGGAAAGATTCAAAGGAAACTGTTCATGTTTGTCTTAATAAAATTGCATATTGGATGTATTATAGCACTATATGCTCCTTTTGGTGAAGCATTAATACAAAGTAGGATATCAACAGCCTTAGCCGCAAAGCAAGTTGGAGAAAATGGCACCCTAATTCCTTCCTTAACCAATAAATATGTCTAAAAATCACTGACTTAATCACCAGTAGTGCATAAGAGACATAGAGAACTAAGATAACATGTAATATCAGTAATTGGTGACACTCACAAGCTGAATTTCCACTGCTGTCTGTGGCCGATGGTTCAATAGCTGAAGTTTCTCTGCCCTGATGGTGGACACAATATCAATCAGTAAGTGATGTAAAGAGCAGAACTGTACATATAGTACATCTTTTGTCTAAATAAAAATGAGGGACTGACTTTGTGAGTTTGTGTGGTATCATGGTGGTGAGAAACTCTTTAACAATTTCAGGACTCTGTTTGTTGCAGGGTGTCTTTGACAGGTATTTCAGTGTCTGCGAGAAAATACAGAGGAAACGGTAAGCACACTGCGGAATTGTATATTTGACACATTTAGCAGGTTAATAGAGGGTGAGGCTGTTTGCCAACCTCATACATGATGGTGTTGAGGTTCTGCTGCCCGGCACTGTGTTTGTTCTTTCCACTGTCCTTTCTCTGCTCCTTCAGGTCTGTTAGAAGTTTAAACACCTGTGATGCACATAGAAAGAAAAACCTGCAGTAATGCAAAAATTTTATATCGTGTAAAAGAGGGGGGTAGAGTGGGGGAAAACACATCATCTTACCTCATAGTTACTCAGCATAGCAGTGTTAGCATTTTTACTGAAACAAAGGAAAAAATAAGTTAAGTTAACTATAGGTGTCAATTATTAATCTTTGGAAATTTCTATGTAACTAAAACTAACTGAATCTGAAACTAAAAAGGTCAACAAACTAGCCTTTGAAATTTTTAAATGCAGCTGAGGGAGTTGAGCAGGCTCTGGTGTGTTTGAGCCTGACCTCATGTTGCTGTCAATTGCCTGAAGAATTAAATACAAACAATTAAAAGTCAATGTCCTCATATTAAGAGTAATTGCTCATTCCCACGAGAAGCTGGTCCAAACGTTTTTCTTTTCAAATGACTGAATAAGCACGAATCAAAAATGTTTCCAATCTATGTTTGTTGATGACTATTTATTCAACTATTTACTTCTGCAGAGAAAGAAAAAAATTGAAAATGCTCAGGTGGTTTAAATTGGATTAAGTTAATTTTCTGATTGGAGTTTCAATGAAGAAAAATGGGTGCAGCACTGTATTATTATTTAACCCAGAAACACATAGGCTCAGTGTTGTATTGACAGCGGTCTGATAAAATATAAACCAATGACAGCTATCTCAAACATTGAATGTAGAATCGATATTTAGTGAAGTTTTAATGCTCTTTTAAATAACAGAAAACCATTTAGTGTTTTCCATTTAAAACAGAGAAAATGTGTCAAACATTTTTGCGTTGCACTCCATTTCTGTAAATTAACCAGAAGTTGTATCTTAAGCTATTGCTTTTTAACACCAATACCTGACAGTTAATAAACAAATAATATAAATTGTCAAGCTCAATAAAAACAGTTCTTAAAATATCTTACACTTCCATTTCGCCAGGTGCCCAGCTCTGGTCCGTTTAAAATACTTCCGTGTTGAAAATGTGAAGCATGTCAAAGGTTCCGCCAGCAGTTCAAACTGGCTATCAGACTTTGTTGCAGAGTCTGCTTCTTTTAGAGTAATATAAACGTCGAAGAAGTTCTCGCTTTACGTGATCATATAGTGTTTTTCATTCTCGTATTGGATCAAATGAGAGACGTATAAAAGTATAGTTTGTTAAAAGCCGTGAGAATTACGTCTACTATTTTAACTTCAATTATCCTTGTTACTAACAGTATTTTGTAACATTTATATCTATTTATTATGTTCGGCACCCTGATCAACTATTTCCACAAATTAATAAAAAGATTGGGGAAACAAAGAAGAAAATAGCCGTTATGTTTAAAGCCCTTTCTGCAATGATGAATTTTCCAGCCAACTCTACAGGTCACGTTGACTGAACTGACTGAGTCAATAGTAGACCCATATGGTAAATTAAAACGGGACTATGAGACGGACTTTTCTTGTTGAGACTGTCACTATAGTGTGTCACTCTTCAAGATCCAGTGTTTTATAATTTATTTGGTTTTTGTTCTCTCCTGTTTCCCTTGTTAGTATCTGGTGTTTCATATTTCTGTTGTTTATCAAAAAATACTGGCCTTTCCTGGCCAACACGAAGTTATTGGTTAACTTCTTCTTCTTCCATTGATCTTCAGTCTTAATGTTTGTTCTGTTTTCTTGTTGTAGTTTTGCTGTATGTGGGTTTTCGCTGTAATTTTTTGAAATTTATATTTTGTTCTTTCGTGTATGTGTCGACGCTATTATATTGTGTAATGACTGCAACGTCAATTGCACTTTAACGGTGTCGAAATCCACTCGTAAACGAGATAGTACGTCTCACCTTCTCACCGAGTTATCCCATAAATTAACTTGATTTTTGGCATGTTTTTTATAGCTGGGATCGCTCTCCCTCCTTCTCGCTCGAACACTCGCTCATACACGGACACAGTGGCTCTCAAACGGGCCATGCACTCTTGGCAACAAGAAAAACAAATAGTAGAAATTAAAGTCAATAATAATTATGATAATACATTTGATTTATAATGCACTTTACATTTGGATCAAATCTCAAAGTGATACAAAGCAAGAGCAGATAAACGCATCAATAAAAAAATAACTATATAAAAGCCTGACCAAAAAAGACTGTATTTAGATTTTAAAATGCATTTTAAAGATGATATTTGATTTTTGAACTACATTCAATTATATATATTATAGTAATTCAACAATCCTAATTCATGTTTTACGTAATGTCTCAATGTTTGGGGGAGTTGCATCATGGGAGTGCTGCATTTAAGTGCATAGACACGATGGGAAAAACTTAATTTCCATGGTAGAGGCTTTGCAATCAATGTGAACTGAAGTGAAAAGTTAGGTGTGGGGGGTTGCGATATATTCATAACAAGAAGTCATAGAAAAGTTAAAGTTGCAATCGTGTCTAATTTGTCCAGTGGGCGCGGCTCGTGACACGTGTGATCCGTTTCGTGTTTTGATTTGTGTGACCAAACGTGGCCCCGCCTCTGGTGGTAGGTTCATGAATAACACGTCCGTTTAAATGGAAGCATTCTCTGAAACCTACTGGAGATGAGTACTGTCTGTTAGCAGTCATCCTCCCTGTGGAAACATTTCACCTGTCAAAACTAACAGATAGCTGTCGAATATGGCCACAACAGAGGTAAGGCTAATGTTCGGAAGAGCTGCTGTCAAACCCTCCTCTTCCTCTAGCGGTGCTAAAGCTACGTGATGGTATCTGTGTACACACATCACTGCTCTTCAACCTATGTGTCTCTTTAGGGAAGTAAACTCTGGGGAGGTCGTTTCGTGGGCGACACTGATCCCGTCATGGACCAGTTCAACGCATCAATCTCTTATGACCAGAGGATGTGGGATGCTGACATCCGAGGGAGCAAAGCTTACGTGAAAGCCCTGGAAAAGGCTAAACTGGTCACCACGGAGGAGATGAACCAGATCCTTAGAGGGTTGGATCAGGTGATCGAAGATCTCGTTACAAACTCATACACCTTCATGAAAAAACTGTAAAACCACCAAATAACAAAACAGTAAGACTGCTGCAATCATTATAAACCTGACAACCAATTCTGAACAGGGCACTGCATATTGATTATAGGTTAGTCTACACTACCCTCAGTGTAGAAAATGCACTGGTCAACCATAACATTAATACCACATGTGGTTTTAACGTAATGGCTGATTGACGTGCATTTTTAGATAACAGCTGGAATGGTGCCATAGCTCAGAAATCCTCTTCTGGTTTCTGCTGAGTGTGTGTTAAACAACACTACATCATGTGACAGATGTGGGCTGCCAAAAAACTTCCACAGTCTGTTTTTCAGCGAGAGCTTCCATTGATGTTTTGCTTTGTCAGTGCATGTGACAGTAGACCAGCGATATAATCAACACAAATGTTCTGGATAATTTGACTTAAATATCCAATCAGGTGGAAAATCTTGCCACATTTTGTGTAGATTATAAAAATGATTAGTGTGTGTGTCTTACAATGGGGAAAGCTGTTTCACTGCAGTGTATATACTTTTCCATCTGAGTGAAACAGTGCTGTGTGTCACCCAGATTTCTGAAGAGTGGTCTCAAAGTATTTTTGTCATCAAACCTGGAGATGAGGACATTCATACTGCCAATGAACGCAGGCTGAAGGTAGACCTTTTTTCTTCTTCATAACTCTGCATATGATTAGAATTATATTTGCCACACAGTTGTGCATCCCACAATTGGTTTCTTCTTCAGTTAGTTATTTTGAACTGGATTTCCAAGTTAGAGGTTATGGTCTATCCACATTAAATTTAGCATTTCGAGTATCCGAGTTGACTAATATTCTAGTATTCAATAGTGTTTTATTGATGGTAAGGAATACTACAGAATAACAAAAGTTGCAGTATTTTTCATGGCACAGAGCATCTGGGAAGTCATGGAGCGAGTTAGCAAATTAGTTTCTCCAGTGATGTGTTATAAAGACAATGTAACCTTTCAGCTGTGATGACTGTGATGACCCGATGATGACTTATAACTCTTCTCTGTTTTCGTTTTTGTAGGAGCTCATTGGTGCACCAGCAGGGAAGCTGCACACGGGCAGGAGCAGAAATGACCAGGTTTATCATTAAAACTTGAATGATTGAATTGCCATTTGGAGTGTGTATTGTAATATAATATACACACCAAGACTATTGAATATCACAAGACCATGGCGTGTGTGTTCGGATTGACCAGGTTGTGACTGACATGAGGCTGTGGCTTCGAGATGCTATCTCAACCCTGACAGACAATGCAGTTCAGCTGATATCCACCATGGTGGAGCGGGCGGCGATGTGAGACATTATACACTTGAACATGAATACACGTGTAACAGCGCTTTTAACAGTTTCCCTGTGGTGTTTTCTGTCTTTCATTGCTAAAAATTAGAGAGATAGATGTCCTATTTCCTGGTTACACCCACATGCAGAGAGCTCAGCCAATCAGATGGAGCCATTGGATCCTAAGGTTGACTTTATTATTTGAAACTTGCACTGGACATCTCATCACTGTTTGCAGTAGTGAATGCATTGTTCATGTCAGTCTCGTGTTTCTTGACACCTCCACTCACTCTTTCAGTCATGCTGTTGCACTGAGCAGAGATGTGGACATGCTCCAGGAGAGCAAGAAAAGAGTCAATGTTTTACCTCTCGGCAGGTAAGCTGTGATCAAACACAGGCTGACTTTCTTTCCACGGATGTGATCAGTTAAGAACACATTTTGTTGTTGACAGTGGAGCCATTGCTGGGACGCCATTTGACATCGACAGGGAGCTGCTGCGTAAAGGTCAGACTGAGTGTTTGAGATCCTTCTCCAGCAGCTATCTTCCTCGTGTGTTGTTTTATTTATGACACAAGTTCTTTTACAAACGATACTCATAGAATTTCTCTTCGTCCCGATCTGTAGAGTTGGGCTTTGATGACATCAGCCTTAACAGCATGGACGCCACGGGTCAAAGAGACTTTGTTGGTAATTAATTAAATAATCACTGGCACATAAACGGATCCCGATGATGAAAATACATAAAAAATTAGATAGCCTTCATGCTAATGTAACAAAAACAAAAACCCTTTTTTGGCTTTTTTTTGTGCATTTACCTAGTGGAGTTCTTGTTCTGGGCTTCTTTATTATCGACTCACCTCAGTAAGATGGCGGAGGACCTGATACTGTACAGCACAAAAGAGTTCTCCTTCATCGCACTCTCTGATGCCTACAGGTGAGTTTGGGCTTCATCATGTGGTCCACATGTCTTTAAATGGTTAGACTCCTCCACCTCCCTTATTATTTATTTTCAAAGTTTCTAAGCCTCCCACTGACTTTGACCAGTCTCCTGTCCCCCATACAGTGTCTCCCACCCTCAGGTTCATACTCCTCGTAAGAACCGCTATGATTTACATTCCTACTCTCTCCCCTGATGTCAAACATGATCCTGCAAGTCTCTGAGGCTGCTTTTGGTTTGACACCTGTAGTTTGTTTCTCCAGGGCGTCAGAAACAATTAGAAGCTTAATCAGTATAGCTAGAGCAGCAACCCATCTTCTTCCCACTCCATATTTTCCCTCATTCACTTCCAACGCTACTGATTTGACAGATTCCTCCCACATATTTTACTTTAATTTTCTTTTACTTTAATCACTTTTTGGTTTACTTTGCACACCTCAGTTTCTCTCTCTTCTCTTTTTGGTGCAGTTTATTGCCTGGTTCTACCACCGGTCTCAGTCTGGTGTCCATGTTCATGTTTTGACAACTGATCCAGGTTCAGTTAAGCCCCAGTGCTCATCGCTAGCTCCACAGCAAACTGAGCTAACAGGCAGTGAGAGCTACAGCAAAGAGTTTAGATGAGCAGATGAAATGCTGTCCTCTTTATTTTTGGATATAACTTTGACTTCTGGCCATATTTTACAAGGTTATACTTTAAAATCATGTTTATTTACAGTTCAGCTTAAAAATGTAGGTCCATGATTAACATTTTATCAGAAATGTAATTTGTATTCCTCTTTATTCCTCCATGTGTCTGGCCATCTGTTCGTTGATAATCTTTTTTTTTTACCTGGCGTAAATGACAAACCGTACACTCTTGATTTACCAACCTTGACTTATAATTCCTAATCAATGTTTGAAAGAGATTTCTACAAACTAGCGTGGACTGAACTGGCGATCTCTGCTATCTTGCAGCTTTAAATGCTTGTATTTTTAGTTTTATAGGTACAGGTTGAGCTTATTTTTGACGTGACTCAGTCCGTGAGTTGGATCCGTTTTATATGGAGGTTTGAGGTATTCATACTGTAGGAGTTTAAAGAATTTTTTTTTAAATTATTATTTATTAAAATGGAATAAATAAAGAGTTAACATTATCTGACATAATGAAGAATGGTAATTGGAACATGTAATGGTAATTTGATATCAGCTTTTATATTTAAGAAGGTGTGTGAACCGGTCTGATCAGTCCAACAGATGTGTCTTTATAGCTTTGTTTGATTGTTTAAGAACTTCTTCTCGCCTCATTCTGAGGGCTGCTGTCAAAACTTTATGTACTGTATTAATTCACTGTAAAAAGACTTGGCCTGGAGAAGTTATTTTAAATCGTACAGCTGCTGTCATCCACTGCTGCACATTTCATTAAACCAATTATTCATTGTCTGTCCAATTTAACCACTTCACATATATCCCATATGTCTGTCTGTCTTTGTGTGTGCCTGTGTTTGTATATGTGTGTGTATGTGTGTGTAGCACAGGCAGCAGTCTGATGCCCCAGAAGAAGAATGCTGACAGTCTGGAGCTGATCAGGAGTAAAGCAGGACGTGTCTTTGGCAGAGTATGTCCACCAACTAAAGACACAGTTTTTCCCTGAAGAGCTCAGTTTTTCAGTTAATGTTGTGTCATAAGTCGTTTCGGCAGATGGAACAATGGACAAAGTGTAAATAGCTCTTGAATATGTGTTTTTAAAATGTCATGGTGATGTCTTGGTTTGAGTATAGCAGAAATAAGGAGAACCCTGTTTGCAAGACTTCCCGTAAACTCATTTTCACTGTAGCTTCATGTTGCTGTTTTGTTCAGAAGTTTCCTCTCTTTCTTATTAGAGGAGAGATTAGTCAGAAGTGCATCAGTGCAGACTTTGTACTTTCCATCTGCGGGAAGCTTTCCTCTGGAGAAGCACTGCCCTCAAGTGTTGTGAAGCTATAACGCGGTCTTACTAGTCAGATTCTCCACTAATCTTGTCCTTCAGAATGCGAGACGCTCTGTTTCAGAACCTTGACCCACTTAACTGCTTCATTTTGTTGTTTCGGTGACTTCGTCTAGGGATTTCTTATCAAACTTAACCCAACGTTGTATTTCAGTGCGCAGGCTTCATGATGACACTGAAGGGGCTGGCCAGCACCTACAACAAAGACCTGCAGGTATGAGTCTCTGAGGGATTTCACTGGAGTGGTTTTTTATATCCATTTCCACTAAGCTGTTTAGGTTTCTATGTTGTTGTCATCTCTCATCAGGAGGATAAGGAGGCCATGTTTGACTGCTACGACACTGTCCAAGCTGTGCTGCAGGTGACAGCTGGAGTATTTTCAACTCTTAAGGTCAGAGATTTAAGTAACTATTAATAATTATGAGATAACTCCTCAAGCTTATCAAAGGTCCAACTGATATCTTTTATGTGGGTTTATTTTATGTTTGTCCTGTGTTTCAGATTAACCAGAGCACTATGGAAGCGGCGCTCAGTCCTGACATGTTGGCCACTGACCTGGCCTACTACCTTGTGAGGAAGGGGGTGAGTAGCGTTACTCTATAATGTTTCCAATTCCGACCACCTACAAAATACAAAAATCTGATGAAGCAATTTAAAACTAAATTATGATATCAAATGATTGGTACAATCTAAACATTCCTCAGAGGTCAGGTGTAGTAACACACTTTGGTATGTTCCTGTAAATTCGTATCATTTTTTTGTGCCATTTAACAACCTGAATAAGTTCTGAAAGTTGTAACATTGTAACCAAGACAATAGAAATGTTTAGCATGTTTTGTTTAGCATGTTTTTGTGTTAGAGTTTAAACGTGGGCCATTCTATCACAGGTGCCGTTCAGAGAGGCCCATGGTATTTCTGGTAAAGCTGTGATCACTGCTGAATCCAAAAACATCAGCATTGATCAGCTGACTTTGGATGATCTTCAGGCTCTTAGGTGACGACCCTCTTCTCATTTACACGCATTCAGTCTTAAAGCCTAAAATACCTGAATCACCGGTGAAGACTTCACCTCCAGCCAATTCACCAAAAACATCAGTCTTTATTTTTTCCATATCCTCGTACTTCCTCTTAACATTATCTGTTCTGTCATTTTAGCCACCTGTTTGGAAGTGATGTCTCCTCAGTGTGGGACTACAGTAACAGTGTGGAGCAGTATAGCGCTACAGGAGGCACGGCCAAAAGTAGCGTAGCGGCACAGGTGAGCCACCTGAGCCGCTGGATTAAAAAACACGGACATTGAGTCGGTGTGAAAAATCGTTTGTGAAATATTCCTGCCAAAATTGAGATAAATACGAAATGTCAGATTAAGCTCAAAGCGACTTTGTATTATTTGAAAACCACAGATGATGCTCAGCTCACACGTGTTTCCAGAGTATTGTAAATTAACTGGAAAAAAAAGAATAAAAGTTTCTCAAACAGAATTTAAGACTCCTCTTCCTGTGTAGACACATACAGACTCTAGGTGGTGCCGTTCATTGGTGTAGAAAGATCTTGTGCTTCTCAGAATAGAGACAAAATAAACATCAAACTCACCAAAATTGTTACAAACTTGCTCTAAATTACAAGTCCAATACTAAAGTCTGTATGCTGGTCTTGTTAATTTAATCATAACCTAAACAGTATAACACTCACCTGGTGTTAACCACCACTTTATTTACTTAAACATTAGGTTAGGGCCTATGCTTTGCTTTTAATATTTTAGTTTTGGGGAGACGTGCAAAGAATTGATGGGTTGTTTTTAATTGCCTTTTTCATATTCTATCAAGGGAAAATCAAAAATAGGTATTTCTCTAAAAAAAAAAAGGCCAGCTGTCAATCCCTAATGTCAAATCAAATTAAAAAAAATCATACAATCGTTAAAATAAATTTATTGGTTTTGATCAGTCATGTATTTATTTTTATTAAAGTGATCTGAAGGGACTTTTTTCCCTAATTTGCATTCCACACATGTTGATTACATTTAAACCGATGTCATAAGATGATTATATCATAAGCAGCAATTGAGAAAACGTCACTCTGATAGAAAATAACAGTTATTTACCAGTATGTACATTTAGATGTTATTTTGTTTCCCCACAATTAAACAAGTGTACAGCACGTTTGAGATTAATCACCTAATCTAACTTCACCAGTTCAGGAAAAAATTACAAGTACAGAAAAATAACAAGGAAAATATGACCATCAGAAGAAAATAACTTATTATTAACCCCCAACTCCATACTTTTTATTCACATCAGCTAGATGTTGTTGAAAACCTCCCTAAAAGCATATGAATTTCAAGAATAAAAGAATAAAAGAATCTAATCTAGAGTCTACAATCATCCCCGAAACATTCTCACAATGTTTAGTGAGTAGAATATTTACCACCTTCACCGTCTTAGGTCAGCATGTTAATATTTGCTAATTGGGACTAAACCTTAAATTTAGCTGAGGCTATTGCAAGTATTTGAACATAAATTGAAAATACTTGATAAATACAACTTTTGTATTGAGGTATCAACCAATTTCTTACAAGTGATCCTGATAATTGTCTAAAACCATTAGAGAATTATTGAGATATATCACAAATATGGACTTTGTGGAAAATGAATGGATCTCTAAAGTCAGCCGGTCTAGAAAATAAAAATGTTGTTAAATCTAGAGCAGTTGGTCAGGCAAAATAACTATCATAAGGTGAAAATGTTTCATCGAAACTTCAATCCGCACGTCAGCTTCTCTGAATGTTTATTTTATTGTTACAGCATTCATTTAGTGGAATGTGCTGCAGTTCATGTACAAATGCAATATATTCTCTTAAAGAATAAACATAATAATCAGTTTGTTGTCTCTCTATCACACTTGTAAAGCAGATTTTGTCGCTTAAATCTGGTGTTTTTTATGCGTGTGAGGAGTCAGTGCGCGAGACACGTCGTCCCAAGCACGGCTGGGATAACACTGAACCACAGGAAGATCTCATTTGCCAGAGCTGCGCTCGCCTTGGACCGGTACACGACCCGGCCGTCCAGAGGCTGCGTAGGTCTGAAGATGTCAGTCATGGGCTTTCCTGTCCAAAATTGACACTGCTCCACTATCGCATCCAGCTGCAGTGGAGAGGAGAAACAGTAACTGATTATTGATTATTGGTCAAAGTAGCAGAAGGCTTTAAAGTAACATTTCATGTCCAGAAACCTTTGAGGCGGATCGACTGAGTCCACATTTCTATTCTTGGATGTCCATATGTCAACATTCCAAAACCTTTAGTTTGCAATTGGATGGACAAAATATCATCTCTTTACCCTTTACCCCCACCTGCTCTAAACTTCCTAGGAGACTCACTCATGCGGCATCATATATTTAATCTACGGTACCTGAAAGACAGTTGGAATGTTCAAGGTGATGCTTCACCATCTAGTCGTTTGGTTGAAGAAATAGAACCTTCAGCATCGAGCTGCTCACCTGTCCACTGCTGATGGACAGGGTCCTGTGAAACACGGTCCAGGCCACGGCCTGCTCACAGCCTGGAGTGGTCATGGAGCCCACGTAGCGATAGTAACCGTGGAGCTTCTCTGCTGATGGGATGATGTCACTGAGTCGGAAGTTTGTAATCACTGTGTCGCTGCCTAAACTCAGAATACAGGAAGAAACCGAGTTAGAAAGTTATACATCAAATGGAAAAATAGACTTTATTAAACGTCTACAGGTCTTAATCCTTTAAAAACCCTTTAATGTCTTCTACAAGAAAAAATATTTCTTTGAATATTCTCTTATATTTATTCATTTAATATTGTTAAGACTCCAGATTTACTGTACAATGATAAAATGTATTGGTTTGAAAAAAAGTATTTCATGGAAAATCTCCAACTTTAGTTTTTAGAATACTATGTGACCCATATTAGACATTTTTTGTTGTTGTATTAAGTTACATAATTCTTATTAGGAGATCCCTGCTTGCTTTAATATGCCAAAAATAAATCCTACTTATCGAATAGGAATTTCTCCTCAGTTGCCCATTTGACCTGTGGTGTCCCCCTGGGATTCATCCATGGCCCCTTACCCTTTAGCACATGCATGCTGTTACTGGGTCATGTTATACATACATTGAGAAATCATTTTTCATTTAGACAAAGAGCGTCAAAATGTGCTCAAACAAATATTTGAGCAGGGCATTAAAGGGTTAAAAGTATTTTTATGCTCCCTCTAATGTGTGAAGAACAAGCCTGTACCATTATTTCGTACTCGGCCCAAAGCAGTTATTATTGTGTCCAAATGGGGATGATCGTCTGTCGTTTCCTGTGAAGAAGACATCAGCATTGTGGCATGAGCCTAAATCAGAATTCAACATCGTATTCTGATGAAGGTGGAAGCATCTTATTTTTTATTTTTTTTACCTCAAACAGGAAGGCAAGCAAAGCTATACCTGCCATATCATGTTCCGCCTCTGCCAGAGAACCATACGGCTCCTTGATGTGGACAATGTGCAGCTGGAAACCCAAACACAATGAGAACTAAAGGGGTGGAACTAGAAGACGTCCAGCATTATATATATAATATTACCATAACAACATATGATATGATGGCTGTGGTGTGATGTACCTCCATGGGAAACCTGTCTCCATCAATGGTGTGCTCTGATCCTGCTCTCCCATTACTCCCCCAATGGAAGTGAAACTGGGCGGCTCTGTAGTGACCAGGGAGAGCTCCTCCGGTCAGTCGGACCGACTGTGGTAGAGCAAAGTGGGCTAAAGAGAAGAGGGAGTCTTAGAAAACAGAAGTGGAATGAAACTCCAGGGATTTAAAAGTTCTCCGCTCACTCATCTTTTTGACCTGATTTGAGAAAAGCTCATGAGTCTGACGGCGCGATTACTTGACGAAAAGCCTCAAAAACTTGATCCAACTAATCCCAGGTGACCGCTACCTTGTTCAACTAAACCATTCCTATAAAAAGTAATGAGGAATGGTGAAAAAGTAACATCTGAGAGAATAGCTGTTAATTACTGGGGCAAAAATAATGCTATCGTGTCACCGGTGCGCTGGAGGCAGGGATGGAGACTCTTCCACAATAGTGCCTGAACAACGATGGATCCCCAGTTGGACCATGATCTATCATATGTAACCACTCAGAACCAGAATCTACGTGTCCGCCTGCTGAACCTCAGAACTTTCAGGGGATCTGATAAGAGAAAGAAAATGCAGATATTTTTAAATGTAAACTAAAAACTCCCTTATTTAGTCCGGCTTTTATGTAGTGTTTTACAATTTTACTTATGATATTTATAAATATTTACTGGGTTTAATCAGGTTTTTTTATCCTGATTTTATTTATCATTCAGTTCTTTTTATTATTGTGCGTTGGTCTCGAGATTCTTCTAATTTTACTACATTTAACTTTTACTCTTCTCTGTTTGTCAATAACCTTTTAATTGTTTTGAAATGGGCTGTTTAAAAATTGATTGATTGGTTGCTTGGCTGGTTGGCTGGTTGCTTGGCTGGTTGGTTAGTTGCTTGGTTGATTGATTTCCATACAAGTGTATTATTCTATATTACTTCTATACTTTTTTCAGAGAAACATCTGATGTTTAAGTTTTTGCTGTATTTTTCGTGAAGTCCGTTTGTTATTATAGAAGATGCGGTTAATGGGCAATAATATATGAACTATTATTTCATTTCAACGCAAACTACAAAAGAAAATTTGCAAATAATCCTAATGTTGCCATTTTAAATCCATTGGGTGATTGTTAACGACCCAGCGGTTCCGTGTCCAACCAAAAGTTGTCGGGGAAACATAAAAACTGGACTTTCATTACCGGAGTGTCCCTTGTTCTTCACTGTGATGTTGATCGTGTTGGTGTGACCGATGAAGGTGAAGGGTGGCAGGGCGCTGTTGACGTGCACTTTGTTGGTGACAATATTAATTGGTGATTGGCGTAACCCTCCACAGCCGGGAAACTGAGCCGCCCAGTGGCTGGGATCTAAAAACAAGCAGAAAACAACATCATTCATCATCATCCATCCATCCATCTATCCATCCTTCTAACCATCCATCCATCTATCGTTCCATTCATCTATCTGTCCATTCATCCATGCATCCATCTATTTATTCATTTATCCAATCTGTATCCACTTATCCTGATTATCCTTCTATAAGTCCCTTTAAAACTCCAATACCAGCACACCTCACCAACTATATGAAAACTATAATAATGCTAATCCCACCGAATGTATTTTTCAAAAAAGATTTTATTTGACTGGGAATCACTGTAGAAATGACCAGAATTTAAATGAAACTATTAAATGCTGATGTTTATTTTTTTATTTATATAAGCTGATAAGATAGGGAAATGTAAATTATATACCATATATACAACAGCTTCAAATTCAAAGTTTGAATGAAATGAAATGAAAGGAGCATCTAAAGAATAAAGTTGGACATACAGGAGTCACAAATAAATAAATAATGATGAGTATATACTACCTGGCATCAAAACATTTGGAAAACAGAAATATTTGTTATAAACAAGTGTATTCTGTGTTGGTGAGAAAGATTTGTGTACCACACTTCCCACAGGAGATCATGAATTATTTGATCATCTGTTGAGTGTCGGTTTCCTGAGAGTCGCCCAAATGTTGTACATTCATTATTTACCCTCAGCAGACCTCAAGTATCGTGATGCTGAGACAAAATCCCTCAGATATGTGATGTGACAGAGAAACTCACTACTATGTGACTCCATTATGTCCCCAGCTGCCCCCACTGAGGATTCATGATTTCCTTTTTTTTTAAATAAAAGAATGTAGCTGTAGGGTCTTACCTCTGCATGTGTCATCACAGGAGTACTGGCTCTGGTAACACCACTGAGCTGGAGAGAAATAGTTTAGTCATAGTATTCTTGTTCCAGGATTATTTGTTTAAAACAGCTTAATGTTCTGTTATTTGTATGTTTTTATATGTCTTTACTTTTTAGGTTTTAAATACCTTATAAATCATTAATAATATAAGCAACTTATAATACTTGTGTCAACGGCCGATACAGATTAGCTGTTATGCGAGGTTGATGTAACCTTTTTTCTCTAATAAGTCATAGCGGGCTTAGTTAATATACTAGTTATAAACCATTCATAAGCCTTAGAAAACTGATAGGGATTGTAAAGTCCTACCTAAAATAGGTAGGGAGAGTTAACCCTCATTTTTTATATAGTGGTCACCAATCAATGATTCAAATTGAACCTGTGAGACATGTGAGGTGTGATGTGCAGCAGAAGTTGTGATTACTCTGATTGCATTGACTGGTAAGTGGATCTTACAGTGGATCTCACAGAGGAACTTTATTCAGCTCCTTCACTGCTTCTCCACCGCTGCATTCAACGCCTACAGCCGTCAGGTGCTGATCAGGTTATGTACCTGTGTAGTGTGGTTGTGTATTGTGCTGCTGATGTGAATGGAAGTCCAGTGTCTGACTGGACTGGTGGGAATGAACGGTGCTACAAAAAGCCATTTAACTAATATAGGAGCAGAGATTAACCCTGCCACCTCCCACAATGCTTTTCTTTGAAAGGGGCCAACAGTTCTCACCAAGTGAGAACAATGCACAGGTAAAGGTTAGCTTTCCTTCACCTGGTTCAAACATCCGTGCAAAAACATTGCGTGAAGACAATCCTCTGTAAACCCACCAGTGTTTTATTTGTTCCAAATTTATTTTCCTTTCCTCATGATGATGTTCACTCTGGGAGATTGACAAATAAAGAGTTTTTAATCTATTAAAGTGACATGGTGGGAGAAATTTAAAATGTCCTTAGACAAATAAAACAATATAGAAATAAAGAAAAATTATACTTGAAAGTAAAAGCTTCAAAATAAGCCATTAACAGATTAATCAAATCGGCAAATCTTTTCATAAGATATTTTTTCAGAATATATAATTTAAGCATTTTTTAAAGGAGCAACGCTTAGCAGTTGGCGGACAAAGCTTCTGAAAATGGGGGGGCTTGCTTCACCTTGATTGATAATAAAGTAAATTAAATGTTTGTGGGCTTTGGTTTGTTGCTCAGACCGAACCACAAATTTGTTGCAGCCACATCCATTGTCTACCTCCATTTCAGAGGGATTTAGATTCAAACATCCATGGATTTTAAATGTCAATGAATTGATTTTGGAAATGTTTAGTAGGAAATAAATGTAATGACAATAAATGTGTGGTAGACTTGAAACCTCTAATTACTACTTTAGGTTTCCACAGAGCTCTAAGAGATAGAATTAGACAGTAATTTAATTAAAAAATTGAAAATACTGTTAACGTCTTTGCATATATTTGTATTGGATCAATAATTGCCTATGTTTGGACTATTTAGATATGTTGTGTATACCCAGGTTGAGAATCACTGCCATTAATTATAATCTAAAAAAAAAGTTTAAATTCTAACCTTTCTTTTATTAAATTCTGCACAATTCCATCCATATATTATATTTAACCTCCACGACTATTGAGGATTTTCAAATTATATAATCCCAAAATAATGTGAGGCTAAGAAAAGTGAATACATGTATGGGTTTTGCATTCAATCTTAACGGTCTGGGTGCTGTGAGTTAAGTTGTGTGTAGGTGTGAGTTTGTGTCCTACCTGCACACAGAGAGAAGACAGACAGCAGAGTCAGGAGGTGGACAGAAAAATCCATGATCATCACAGACACCAAAGATGAACTTGACTACTTTCAGCGGACAAATATGCTGTGAGATGCAACTGAGGGTGGGAACAAGATGGTTCAAGAGTATGATTAAAAAAAAAAGAAGGAGAAAAAAAAGCAGTGTGTGTGCGCGCGTCACAGATGCGAAAGCAAGAAAAATATGTTTCTATGTGTGTCAAAATGAGGAAAGACAGACATCTGGTGGCAAAGTGTGGTACTGCATCGTTATTTCCAAACAGATCCGTAATAAATTAAAATTCAACTCGAGTTTAAGATATACAACACATAAAGAATAAGAAAATGAATGTATCTAAAGAGAAAATCTGAGAGTTTTGAAGTTTTGAGTTCCTTCATGCTTATTTTGGCAACCAGAAAGCGACACCAGTTTAAATTTGCATAACTCACTCGAGCGCTAGGCAAACTGTTAGCGATTGCATTGTGGGTAATTCAGTGATCAGCGTCAACAATGCAAACAGTGTCTGGTGATCTGCTCACACACTGAATGGTTTTCCTGCATTGTTTTTTGTTTTTTCTTTCTTTTGTTTTGCTTGGCTCACAGATGCTCTCTCTTCAAACAATGAATGCGATTCAATAAAATATAAGATACTGATAGAATTAAGGCGCGCGTTCTTCTTCACATGAGATATTTTGACATATCAGAAAAATAAAAGCTAAAGGAGTATGCAAATAAAGTATTTTAATTCCATTTTGCTGCTTTGTTTTGAAGGTACTGGTCTTGTGCATGTTGGTCCATTGTCCACGGTCATGACAAACAGGGAACTTGAATAGAACAGAACTCTCTGGCATGGGTTTCCATTAGAGATGGTACACAGTGTGCTCAAAGTTACAGTCTTGCAAATTTCCAGATATTTCTCATTACTATAATTACTATAAAATACATAAACTGATGTGTAGTATACTACCAAAAAAAAAATACATTTGCAATTATGTGAATTAGCGTTTTTTTGGAATCAATGGAATTTGAGAAGAAAGAAAGGGAAAAAGAGAACAGGTATGAATGACACCTTTGCTCCCTTGTCATGGATGCATTTCATTTCAGAAAGATAGAAAAAAAACTCAGTCATGTCAAAGTTTTAATTTTCAAAATGAATCACGACAATCTGTTTGTTCTGAGGTACTGAACAGAGGAGGCCTCTTAGTTGGTTCTTCCAATATTAAAAAAATATATCTTGTTTCTTCCGATTAAGGAAAATAAATAATATGCTAAAAATCACCAAATTTTGAAAAGGCTATTTTTTTTTATCACATTAAGCTTCTCGAAGCTTCAGAGGTATTACTCTGTGGCGACCCTCATCTGACACAACCACCACCCTTAAAATGAGCCCAGACACAGCTTATGTCACGGAAATGAAAAAACAAACAAACGATTGAAGTCCCTAAATAGCAGACACCACTTTGGTACTTGGTTGTTAAATTCTGTATAAAAATATCCCATCTTATATGATATCCTTCGTCCACGTCCTCCTCAAATCATCAGTAGCAGGGGATATGAAAGTAATCAAAGCACAAGTTTATACATGCAGAAATAGATTTATTTCAATACGACTCTGCATATTATTTTCAAGTATTCATTGCAATTTATACAAATTTAGCAACAACTATTCTTAAAAGATTACTAAAAAATTGTAAAGATTGCTTATGCTTGTTACAGACATTTGTTTTGTGAAAATAAAAATTGTGTTTGAGTCCAAACGGCTGCAGTCAAATAAAGGTAAAACCAGTTATGCAAGTTCTACCAACAAACATAAACATGATGACGCCTCGTTTCTGCCATTAAACCTGCACAGGACTGAAATGATCAGGTAAGCAGGCCAGAGGAATATTTGTCATTGAAATAAAACGGACACAAAATGAAAAGTAGGTACTCCTACAGACTTAAAAGCAAAAACTGATATTGCTGATTTTTTAGAAAGGTGCGTGTCGATTGCAACCTGCCAACTTTGATTCTTGTAGTAGTTCTACACGTCACATCTTACTAACGGCTTCAAATGCATCGTAACAATGATTTACGAAATAAAAACCTTCATCAATATAATACTTCATACAGGTAGCTAAAAAAAGTTTAGACATTAATGAAATATAAGTTCTTCATCGACATAAGATACGTAACTAGAGAGCTATGAGAAGGTTACGACATTATTATTCATAATGTCTAAACCTTATTATTAAAATAAGATGAGCTTTGACACTTTATATGAAATGTTATCTTGCATCAAAATAAAAACACAGATTTCAAGAATGCCCTTATGTCTTAAAGGATTTTCAGCGTTTTAAGTCCCCATGGAAAGTTAATCGTTATCTTAAGGGGAAATGAAGAGGTCATCCGCAATGATAAAAGGATAGAAACGCTTACTTTAGTTCTGTGAGGTTGTTATTCCAGTAGGCCTCGTGGAAATTATGCTTGATTTAAATGCTACTTCCGCCTAGTTGAGGCCGACGGGTTCATATTTACTTGATAAATGAATTAATTTTTGTTACGTTTCGGGTGATTTAATTTCACTATAACTAACTAAGTGATGTTATTTTAAAAATAAGTCTTACAGGAGGTTGACAACATGCTTTCTATACTTTCCTCCTGAAAGTTCAGACTTTATAAAAATGTAATTGGATTAAGGCATCACATTCCCGGTTGAGGACGTCTTCCTGAATTCCATCGGTCCTCAGGCTCAAGGGAACAACTGGCTTGTCGTCTGGGTTGTGGCCGGATGTCTTCAGATGAGGTAATTCTGAAAAACAGAGATACCGTTCGGAACCTATTCTTTGATCCATTCATTCATTCATTTGCTTCTACACTGTTTGCAAAATGAGAGTCCAGTATCCTAACAGATGAACAAACATGTATTTGTGTTGTGGTTTGGAGTACTGAGATGTTCCTGTTCTGTGTCCAGTGTGTTCCTCCTCCCCAATGTTTATTGTCCGTCTCTGACACCAGGGTGTGGCGACCTGTCGCTCTCTCCTCACCTGACCCCGCCCCCCACCGTCATCATCATACCTGAAGGCTGGTGCCTACAAACCCCAGCTCTACAAGCCATTCTTCGTCAGATCTTATATTTATCCGAGTGAAATCCACGCTCATGTCTCCATTCTCTGTCATCTTAGCCTTTTGTAAATCCCTTTTATGTACTTTTATTATTTTTTCCTCAATTAAATACGCCCATAAGCGCATTTAAACTTCCTGCTGAAATGGCTTGAATCATTGTAATCATAGCGTGTCACTGGTTGCCATGGTGAATCACAGTATCTGAGCTCCATTGACGATGGATTTTGATCGTCCTGATGTGAGAGTTTAACTCAGAGTTAACAAACTCAGGATTGATTGAACCAACTCAGATCAGCGGTTGTCATCTCCGGGTTGGATCATATTCATATCAGGGAGTTTAGTGAATCCACTTCCTTAAAGACACCCCAGCTGTATGCCCTGCTCCTACACTCGATCCTTTTGCAATAAACTATTATTGTTTATGTCTTTGTTTTTGAGTCCAGCACTTTTAGTTCCAAGGAGAAGTTGTTCATTTAAAACAGTATCTTGAATTAAATATTAATCGGCTGTAAGGACTGGTGATGCACAATGGCAGTTTATGGCTGAATAGACTGGACCAATGTGATCTTTGAAGAACCAAGGATAGACCATGAAGTTGTGTCTATATTTAATAAATAAAAGTTTGTATTTTGGGAGATTTCTATGTTTTTGGATCGTTCCAGGTTGATTAGGATGGGTAGCAGAATATAGAGTTTACGTTTTACAAGCATGAGCACTTGGTAAAATGAACAGCTGATAAGTAGCATTTGATACTTTCGAAACAATTCTTTGCCACTAAAAATACATCATGCAAGTACAAATGTCAAAAGTGAGATCAGAGAGGTCACTGCTTTTTTTCATGGTACGCAATCCCATCATGCTTTTGTCTGTTCTCTCCTTTCCTCTGTAACTCACGTTAAGTGCAACAGCAACCACCACAGCCATGGCGGCTAAGAACACCTTCCGTCCCATCCATCCAAAGTCTACGGTGTTGAGGATGAAGAAGCGCGCCCAGCCAAGTTTCTTGGTGGTGTGAGGTGGGTAGCGCATGTTGTTCACCCCCTCCATGTTCAGCTGTTTGATGAGGCAACCACGCTGATGACTCAGCTGGTCAAAGCTGAACTTGCCGTGATAACAGCCCATACCGCTGTTTCCTGGAGAGGAGAAGAGGAAAATGGTTTGACTGCGTGACGTTTGATGGCTGAGGATAATGTCGCATAAGAAAATTACTATTACAATTTGAAAGTAGGACAGTGCAGGAAATTATCTGAGAAATTGGTATTTCTGCCATTTCCCCTCAAACAAACCAGAAGTTGGAGTAGAGTTTCCTTTATTATAGTGGTTCCTGTCAAGTCAGGATTTTCTTGAACCCACTATCGTGATAGAGGTTTCCAAACAGTCAGAGTGCCATGAGATGATAACTGAATGCTGACAAGCAAGACGGACGGGCTTTTTTCTGGTGTAGATTTTCTTTCAGCATGTCTTTGCAGAATTATCAAATAACTTTGGAAAGACAAACGGTGGCGGTGGATGAAAGCTTTGAATTCACTCTGTTTTGTTAGATATTTTTTTATGACGGGTTTATTATTCATGTTTTAAATTTGGTTCGTCAATATTGGACTGTATGAGAGTAAATGATTTGGTCGTGTCAAACATTGCTTGTATCTGCACATATCTTTGTATCTTTCACTTCTACGAAACACGTGTGCCTCCACTGTGTTGGACGAGTGATGTAATGTGTGTGTTAAATCACGTTCTGTGAGGAGGACTACTGGAAACGATTCTAGTCCCTGTTCGTCCCGTAATACTCCAAAGTCCCTCTTTTTTCATATGTGAATCAGAATGGTTGTGGCACCGGGTCAGTGAAAAGTAGAGTTCACTCAGCAAAGGTACAACCATCTACGACTGCAGGATTGTAGCCAAAATGATTATCCAGATTATTTTGATCATCCTGAAATCGCCATTATTTATCACAAGTAGTCAGCTGCCGGGCTCCTGTATGGCACCAATGGACCACAGGTAGTGGTCGTAGTAACATCTGTGAGATCCCTCTCTATTCCCCTCTGCATTCTACAGACGGGGATCACACATCTTTTGTCAAGTGTATTGATCATTTTACCGAAGCCTTCATTCATTCCTTAGCTTTTGCCGTAATGGAATGTGAGTGCATTTGTTTTGTCAGTCTGTATTTTGAAGGCTGGACGATGGTGAAGGTGAAGCTGTGGCTGATGTCTAACTCGTTGAAAGTTGTGTTCCTTTGAGCACTTTGCACTCACCCACTCCTCCGAAAGGCAGAGAGCTGATAGAATAGTGCACAAGACAGTCATTGGCCAACAGTCCTCCACTGGACGTCTCGTCTGCCATCCTCTTTATCACCTTTAAATAGAGACGATAGGTGTTATGCCCCCACATCTGATACCTACTGCACATTCTGAAGTGCACATTCATTTGTTATATCCGATGTTAGATACCTTGGTATCTTGTGTGAAGATATAGAGTGCCAACGGTTTCTCTCTCTTGTTAATAAACTTTATTGCTTCATCCAGACTGTTGACTGACAAAATGGGCAGCAAGGGACCAAATATCTCTTCCTGCATCACCTTTGCCTCTGCCTTTACATCCCGCAAAACTGTGGGGGCTTAAAAAAAAACCCACAAGCGCTATTTATCATGTACATAATGTAATTAACAATTAAAAATACATTACTGTTACACTGCTTTTTTAAAAATACATTACAAAAGCTCACACTAAATGACTTTGAGACACACGGAGTCACATATTGACAGATTACCTGAATGATTTTCACATGAAGAGATGTGACTGTCAGAAATCTTACCTATATAGCAGTCTGACTCGTCATTATCTCCCCCCACAGCAACGCTACTGTCCTCCAGCAAGGCCATTACTCTCTTAAAGTGGCGCTGGTTGATGATGCGTCCATAGTCGGGGCAACTCTTTGGGTTGTCTGTGTAGAACTCCTGCCAGAGTAACCAATCACGTGACAACCATTTTGTAAAATTAAGGTAAATATTAAAAACGCTGAAAGCTGATACATTTTTTCAATGAAATACTGGAAAAAAAAAAAAAAAAAAGTCAAAAAATATTTGAGAGCGGTTGCATAATTCTTATTTAATTTTTCCCCACAATAACGACGACCAGCCAACAGGTAGATCTACACATCAATGTTACAGGCTTCTTGATGTTTAACGGGTTATAATTTTCCATTGGAAGAAGCATGATTTTAATGAATGATTAAAATGAATGAACAATATTTCTTGTTTTGAATCTTCAATACCAGGGACTTATAATTACCCAGTAAGAAAGTTATTTTCAACTTGAATAAATTATACCAGACAACAGAACGATGATGTTTTGTTTTCTGCCAATTGCCCTTTTGCGTTTATTTATGGCAATATGTTGTCTTGATACCTCTTAGAGGGATAACTCTAAAACTTCTGAATGTATCATGTCCCTGAGGAGGAGAACAAGTGATTAAATTACCGAGGCTCTTCTGACGGATTGTATGGATCCAGTATTGATTTTTCACAAATCCTTCTACGGCTACTATGGTGAAACCATGGCCCAACATGTCAAGACGATCACAATGATCACATGGTAAGTCATAATGTCGCCATAGAAGGATTCATAAATGAGCTTGGCATATGAGGTGTGTGATGTCCCGGTTTCCTCTAGTTGCAATATGTCAGTTATCTATTGGACATATAATGAAAAACTGAATTAAAAATAAATTTGGTTATAAAGTAATTCAGTCTTGTTTCAAAAAACAATACTGGAAAGTTTACGCGTTACTGCTCTTTGAAGTTTTGGGGCTTTTTACGGTAAATTTTTCAGAAACTTAAGAACCACCCTGGTTCTGAAGTTTAGAACTGAATAAAAAGATGGTTAGTTTTTTAATGTCATCTGTACCTTGATGGCTTTCTTGATCTCATTGATGACCTGGTCCTGGATGCTGGGATCACACAGGATGTAGTCTGGGGCTATGCAGGTCTGACCACAGTTAGTGTACTTTCCCCAGGTAACACGCCTACACAGCAGGGGCACAGAGAACAGCGGGGTCTCAGGAAGGAAGGGATTCAGTGTAGGTGTCAGAAAGATGTTTTTTGTCTTTTTAAAGAATATATAAGGTATTTAGTTAAAGAGGAATATGAGGGGCTAGGAACTGTAAAAATAATTGAGACATGAACTCTAAAGCATCATCCTTACCTGCAGGCTATGCTTATGTCACAGTTCTTGTCAATGTAGCAGGGACTCTTGCCGCCCAGCTCCAGGGTGACAGGTGTCAGGTGTTTGGCAGCGGCCTCCATGATCACTTTCCCCACCATGCTGTTACCGGTGTAGAAAATGTGATCGAACCTCTGACGCAGTAGCTCCTGGGTCTCCGGCACTCCTCCAGTCACTACAGGGTAAAGTTCCTGACACACAGTGTACAAACTCACATTCAGGTTTAACAATTCACAATGTAGTTCAAGAAGAAAGACGTTCATTGTCTTTATGGTACATGATATGATAATCAAGTCTTCTTGAATACATTTAATTACAATTTAAATTGCATTTTACGCTTTTGCATTACAAAAGATTTGTTTCTACTTTTGTTTTACAATAATTATGAACAAAAACCGTTTTTATCTGCATTTTTAACTTGTTGCCTACGTTAAGTCTAAATGCTTTACAAAAGAGATGAAAAGTTCTGGAAATTTGGAACGTAAAAGCAGAATCCGTGTTTTTGTACTGAGTAAAAATAATATTTTTTTATACTGAAAAAAAATGCTTAATTATACTGATCTGTATAATTAAACATTCATTTGGTTAACAGGGACGATTAAAATATTCAACGCGGCAAATAATTCATCTTGATTGTGTTTTACAGAGAGCCCCTGCCCCACAGAAGCGAGACACGTTTTATTTAAGCGGTCACTGGAGTCGATAGTCGATAAAAATCGTTTTTTCTTTTACGTGCATGAGTTCTCAGGGTAAAGTTAGGAATCAGCCACCTTGGAAGATGTAAGTAAGTCATTAAAAAAAAAAATCTATACTTCAACAAAAGGAGGAAGGGAGGAGCTGAGGAGTCAAATGAGGCGCAGGAGAGAAGGCGGGTAAGGCCCTTTAAACATTTATACCCTAACAGTAACATTCATTCTGATTAGACAAATTCAGATTTCTCAAAAGGGCTATGCCTTGAATTTGGAGGGATTGGCGATATCATGTATAAGAATTATTACGAGTTAGAAATCAAATGTAGATATCCACAACTGCGTTTACAAAAAGTCAAGATAAATGAATGGATTGAATATCCGGTCTTGTGAATAAATGTTAAAGGGCTTGCCGTAGGGAGGGAGCAGACAGGAACGAGGAGTGGCGTAGAGTAGAACTGTTGCCTCACAGTGTTGATGTTATATACTCATCCTTACTTTATCAATGTAAAGCGGCAGTAGGTCCTCCATGACCTTTGCAGTGTGAACACAGACCTCCGAGGGTTTTATCACAGCCGCATTACCTGGGCAGGTAACGAATAAAAAAGTCAATGCCAAGTTAATCAGCAGACATGTCCAATGAATGTTCTTTATAATTATATTTATGGCAGTTTTGTGGCTTTAGGAGCATCCATCCATTTCTCTTCATCTTATCAATTTTTATAATTACCTATCTTAGTAACATAGGTGTATATAGAAACAAACTAACCAGAAGTTTTACAAACAGCTAAAGAACAGTCTTGAAAACGACTCACTTATTAAACGCCAAACAGAGGTTATCAGAAGACCAGAAACATTATTGAATTAAACTATACTGTATAGCAGCCATTTCTAGAGCTAAGAGTATGAAGGAGCCTAAACTGGTCCAGTGGGGTTTTTCTTCTTTGTTCTGGTTCTATTAAAATACCATTAACAGGTATTAACTTTCATTCAGGAAACAAACAATGGTGTATCAAAGAGGAAAAAAATTTGTTTGACTTCTATCGACTCCCCAAGGAAATGTTCGGCTCAATAGTAGTCAAATCATTCTTTACTTTACCTACTTAGACTCTTACTGTCTGTCTGCTGTTAGCTTTTTGTATGGGGTTCAATTATTACCTGTTATGACACTGCTGCATAATAAATTAATGGATATATTCTTTCTTTATCTGAAATATTTGGTGGAAATTACTGAATTTTACTTGGATAAAGATTATAAATTGATAGTACTGCAGAACACACTGGCCAACTTAGTAAGCAGTTAAATTCTACTTTTTCTCCCATTTATCTCTACTACAAGCTTTTTAAGTATAGGAGATACTGACTTTATTTTATACAAATTATAGTAACCCTTTTTCACCATAATATACTTAACTCCGTGTCTAACTTGTTCAAATAAATAGATTTTACTCGACTGTAACAAACAAGTGAAACATTATGAAATGGCCCCTAAAGTGTATTAAAGGCTATTACAGCCTAAATGTGCTAAAGACTTCTGTTTGGTGATGAAGTCAACAGCTGCTTTTGACCTGGATTTTATTTTTCAGCTAAATCAAGTCAAAAGAAAAGACCTGTGGCCTGCTATGCTGATATGAATATCTGCGTGAGATCAGATAATGCTGGCACAGGAGGATAAAGGACAAGGTTCATAATGTGCAAACGCCTACTGAGTCCTGACAGGATCTGGTTTGTGTACGTCCTGCAGCCAAAAGTAGGTGGGTTTACACGGACAGCCTAATTCCCATTAAATTCAGAAAAGATATCTAACGGGAAAGAAAATGCTGCGTGTAAACACCCCTTTCCGAATGGAAAGAACCTTTCCGAATTATTTTTCATTCCTTTGCAGAGAGTTTAATCCTTTTTCGGAAAGCCTTTTCCGATAGCCAGTCGCTGCATCAGAAAGCGTTCTGTTTGAGTTGTATCTGAGCTTGCCCGGCGCCGTGACATAATGCTTTATTCATGCATCTTTGAAAGAGTTTAACATATTTGGACGGTTAGATGGGAGAAAAGTTACTTCTGCGCACGCCCTCTTTGTCATATTCTTCTTCTGGGCGCTTGTTGGCGGTCGGCGCCCGAATCGCCGAAGCATTATCGCCACCTTATGAATGGGAGTGTGGAATCGCCCGCGGATGTGTGAAAACGTTTCCGATTAGGTGAGTCGATGCATATAAACACCGGGTCGGAAAAGATCACAAGGCATGCAAACAGGGGACTGACATTGCAATTCGGAAAGGAGAAAAGTGTCCCATGTAAACACAGCTGGTGTTTGAGGACAACAGGCTTCATCCAATCAAAATTCAACAATCCTGCAGATTACATCATAGCATTTAAATGTTAAACCATTAGAAGTGGCAAATAAAGAATCAGCCAAAAGACTCTTAAAAATACTGCAGTGCCATGCTCAACAGTCACAAGAATCTATTATCCTCAAAACCACCCCAAACAACCTGTATTCGAGCTCAGGGTGGGCATCTAAGGGAAGCTAATGGGGCAGGAATGAATTATTCATTGACTCAGAGTTTTACTTTGCCCTTTGAACATTTACTGATAGGAACGATACACAACGAGGTGAGACATTATGCTCACACTTGAAAAGACACCCGCCTTTACATATACGGATTGCAAAAAAAAAAAAAAAAAAAATCATGTGACAAAGCAATGCATCTTTAGCTATTTTCATAACATTATGGATAGAGCTCACAAAGATGCCTTTGATTCATTAATCACTAGCTGCCATAGACTAAAGAAAGATGAGTAATGCTCGTGCGATTAGGGTCACAGGTCAGATCACTTCCCAAAGTTCATCAGCTGGAGAAATGGTATAAAAAATGTGAACTCTGACCTTTTTCCTTTACACGCAAGCAGATACACATGCTGCCCTTTCACCCACAAGCACACGCTCACAGCAGGCTACCGTACCGGCGGCGATGGCTCCAATGAGTGGCTGAATTGTGACGGCCCAGGGGTAGTTCCAGGCCCCGATGATGAGCACTACTCCCAGCGGCTCAGACTGGATGTAGACGGTGTCCGAGAGGGTCAAGAGGTTCCTCTGCACGGGCCGTGGGGCGGCCCACTCCTTAAGATTCCTGATGGCCAGGCCGATTTCCCCTTCCAGGCCAAGAGTCTCGTACAGCTGGGTCCCCACCTCGCTCTGTGGATAAAGAAAATGAAATAACACTCACGGATGTTGTTTACACTGCATGTTTTCACTATAAAGAATGTCAGTTAGTTGGATCCCTTCCTTTCTGAAGACCTAAACATGTTTATTATCACCTTTATTAATTTTTTTAATCTTTGAGACTCTTTTCTGTCTCAAAGCTGTTGCCTTGTGACGTTATTTACCTTTTAAGTGTCTGATAGTCAGTATCTGTTAGCCTTGTAGACACATATTTTCTTCTGTTGGTTCATGAATGTTGAGTCTTCTGGTTATTTGGCTTTTATTCTGTCATCTATCTTAATGCCTTACATTTATTTTAAGGTGTCTCTATCTTGATAACAGAAGGTCAACTCAAGTCCGGGCCTTCATGGTTCTGCATTCCAAGAGAAACTGTATTCAGATCTTTGTGTTTTGTTGAATAAACATCAGCCCGTAATAGTAGTAATGTCCCTACCGCTATAGCGTTAAAAGCCTGTAGTTAATAATAAGAAATCAAAAAGTTTGATTACTCCAAACTTTAAGGTTTGGGACCAGGCATCGGTTATTTAGAGGCAGATAGGAAGAGCCAATGAACACTCACCTTATTGAGGTCCTTCTTGATTGCATCTGTGATCTCTCTCTGTTTCTCAATGAATAACCGCTGTAGGTTCTTCAGCTGGCGAATCCGGTGCTCTAGAGATTTTGACCTTCCCGTTTCAAAGGCCTTTCTGGCACGAGCCACCGCCTCTTGCTGAAGGGACATTCTGAGAAAAAAGAAAAATCAAAAATACTGATAGTTAATATGTGTCAATGTCAGATATATCTAATCATAGTATTTATTGTTGTAGTTTAACAAATGTTGAATATTGTGGCACTTGTTAAGACGTTTTGGAGACAAAGTAAGAGAAGCCAGATTGAGATGGTTTGGACAAGAGAAGAGGAGGGAGAGGGGATCTATTGGTAGAAGGAAGGGAATTCCAGGCAGGAAAAAAGGGGAAGATCAAAGACGAGTTCTCTGGATGTGGTGAAGGAGGACATGCAGTTGATTGGTGTGAAAGAGGAAGATGCGGAGGACAGAGAAAGAAGCAAATAGATGATCCACTGTGGCGACCCTTAAAAAGGACCAGCCGAAAGAATATGATTTGTAGGTGTAGTGGAGGATATCGTTTTTTTGTCAATTAATTAGTGTTGCATTCGAGTATTAATGATATAAGTGATTATTGTTTTGCATCATTCATGTATCTGGCCTAGAAGCCGGTAAACCACTTGTCCTACATAAGCATGAACCAGCATGGCCCACAAGAGGTGGCATGGACACAATCCAGTGCTTTGGATACTTTTACTGACTACATTCTCAAAAGTATTTAACTCCCTTATGTTAAATGCATCTAGTTCTTTGTAGTTCGGACACTTTTTGTCCTATGATCTGCGCAAACAAGATGCATAGCATTCCTGAGGAATCATAACCCACACTTTATGGGCAAAACTGTATAAGATATTCTGAGTTATCAATCATATGCCCATTCTAACCCTTTATGGCAGCTGTAGTAATAAGACTAATGCAGTGGTTTTCAAACTTTTTCATCAATGTGTCCCTTATGAATTATCTTAACAGCAAGGTAAACCCCAATCAGAGCAACATATTTCTGATAAGAAGATATACCTTTATAAAGACATACAATGCAGTTCTGTGCCATCAGTGGCGGATTAATCAAAAAAACCAAATCGCTACTAACACTTAAATACTACAATCAAATTTTAACAATCCATCACTAAATTCATGCCTTTACTCTTTTTTATTTCAATAGAACAAATAGAAAGTCTTGAAACAATTAACTGAGTAATTGATTGACGTCTCTTAGATTTTTTTCTCTCTCCATGTCTTCAATTGTATTGATGTAACATTTCCTCCACTGTCAATTAATATCCCGACGTGGCTCTCTCAGTAAACTTCTTCTTCTTTTTTTGCAATATAGTTGCAGTTAACAAACATTGCGTTAAATACAAAATTTTGCACCACTGTTTATTTTTCCACCGTGTTATGTTATTTTACTTTAACTAAAATAAAATATTTTGACGCTTACTGCACGTTTTTTTTTTGCATTTAAATGCTTATAAATGTACTGAAATAAAAGATCTGTATGTCAAAGTGCTACACAATCTTCCTGTTTGCGTGCTAGATATGAGAAATTCGACGCGGAGTTCTGCAGTTCGCCACTTGCTAAAAGATTCTACCAGGTAAACTTCTCGTTGTTTAAAGTAAACACAGTCATACTAGTATAATAATAAATCCAGTCAGGATTTACTGGGTCCCAACTGAAGGCTCAGACAGAACCAAAGGCATAACTTCCGGTTGAACGGACACTTAATATTAGGGACGTTTGAACGTCAGAACCCTAACCTTCTATCATTAAATAAAGTCATGACGTATCATATTCTGGGTCCGTTCACCATATCATCCGTTTTCCTTCACAAGCAGAGGTCATGAGATCGTTTGTCGACCATCCCACGTTTCCGTGTCTCAGCGTGTGACAGTTGTTAGCCATTACCCGACAGAGAGGATACATATTCCGCTTTTTGATTAAAATCGTTCCTACCTGAATTGCTTAAGCGTGGTCCGTTCTTGAGATCCCTGTCAGTGTCGTTGGCTGGACAGACGGTGACTGGAGAGTGGAAGTCTGAGGACGGCGGAGAAACGCCGTTGCTCCTTTACCGTTAGGCCACTCCCCCCACCCCGCACTGGGGGCGTGGCGAACATCCTGCGGCCCCTCCCACGGACTAGCTTTGGCCACTGCTAGCATAAATCAGTTGAAAGTAAAGTAATTATATTATCACTGGATTAGTTTATCGGCAAAATTAATTATTTAACATCCGTATTCTATAAAAAAATACACCTAGAACATTTTAAAAAATAATAATAATAATACATTTAATTTATAATGCACTTTACATTTGGATCAAATCTCAAAGTGCAAATAAGTCACCAAACTACACCAAAATACACCAAAAATCCATAAAAACTACCTGGGTAGGCCTGTTTTTTTTCAGGTCCGCAATGCAATATGTTTTCTGACACTTTTTTTTGTGAGAATCTGCATTCACTTTGTGCTGCAGTAGTAATAATAACTATAACTAACCCCAGTAACAGATGGTAAACAGTACCTTGTGCTACTGCACAGTAACAGGAGAAACAAAGTGTAGCCTTTGCGCCCAACATGCATCAATTATCCTTGGGCGCCCATGACCCCTGTTCCTGGTTCACCTGTTCTTCCTTTGATCTTTCGGGTTGTAGTTTTAACCACTGCGTACCAGAAACACCCACCCAGATCTTCAGTTTTGGGAGGTATCCTGACCCAGTTGTCTCACCATCATAATTTGGTCCATCCCAAAGTTTTTCAGCTCTGTGTGCTACACAAAACACAAGCAAATTAAGAAAATATCTTCATCAATTTGACAGCTCATGCGTTACAAAAGCCACAACACAACAGAAGTCTTAACAAAGGACACTTGAAAGGGATGCCAGCCCGGGCGCGCTTTTTTAATCCTTTTATTTAGTGAATGCCACATATAATACACAAACACTTTATATAATATTGGGTCGTGCGGTCATGTGACTTAAAATAAAACTTTAATCACCACTTTATAGCCTGTGATAGTTTGGAGCATAGTTAGTAACAAAGTATGTCCATAGATGGTTTCTCCTAAACAATTCCAAAAAGAACAGTAAATGTTATTTTTTGTAAAATTATTTGTATATTGACTTAATTTGAATCACCCAAAGAAATACCAGAATTTTCTTCATGGACCTTTCGGTCTGCAATCTTGCTTTCTGGTCTTATGGGCTACCAGAGCGCAGCACTATAAACGGTGCTGACAGAATATCACCGTTACTTGTCCTCAGCAGTCCCTCTGAGCCATAATATCTAACCTATTCCCTTATGCTCTAAATCATGATCCAACAGAGCCTCACATTCTTTCATCCACACCCGAGCTGGAATCACACTCAGCCTCTATTTCTCAGATGGTGAATGGCTTTGACAGCTTGGAACCCGGGCAAGGCGAGGACTGACCCTCTCACCACAGTCATGCAGCACAAGGATTAGGCCCAGAAATCTCTCAGGTTGACAGGAAATGTGGATGCAGTTTCCATATCAAACAGCAGGCCGAGGAATGATGCTTGTGTATTGTGGAGGAAGGAGCGAGTAGGTGAGGGAGAGGAGGGCAGCGTCATTCACACCCGGGTGTGGAACCTGATTTCTTAGAGAGGAGTGTGGACACAGAGGACCAGCGTTTCACTGTGTGCACACCTGAGTTTGGGAAGAATAAACTGGAGCATTCAGATGCAGAGAGAAGGACAGTTTGTGTATTGTGAGGGGTTTCTTTTTTTATAGAGAGGGTAGGAGTAAAGATGTAGGACAGGTCATAGCTCAGAATGAGAAGAAGAAGAATGTGAGAGGCAACGGGTCATTGTGTGCTTTTATGATTTGATTGATTTCTCAGAAAATCAAAATTTCATTAAAAACTAAAACTTTCTTTCAGGAAGAAAAAATAATGGTTCAGTTCTAGCAAAATAAGAACGCGGTGTTAACTCTGTAGGCAAATACTAGATATTTAGTTGTTTTTCAAACACCATTCAAACTATTCCATCATAAGTTATGTGATTTTGTTGAATTTCTTTGTCCCCTTCCACTTTCAACATTTCCACTAGAGAGGGAATCATCCTTGAGAAGGTTACATTTATGAAATACTCAGGATTCTTAGATTATGCCTCTCTCATTGTTATACCATGTTACCGTTAAAAGTCAAGGCCAAACTATCTGTGTAGAAATAGTGTCTCTTTCTGGCGTCTGATACCAAATGTGTTCTATGTTCAAATGACCACTTGTTTGATTTTCAGATACAATTAAAATACTAGCCAGCAAAGCCTCTCATGATTTATCATTCTGCTGCCCTACTTGAAAACTCAGTTACACACCATAAAAGTGTGACAATGCTTCAGTTCTGTCTAAAATCAATCAGTTGCAGACATAAACATGACAAGACATGTGGTCTTCTCCGGTATAGTGCACTTCCTGTGACCGGACCACTGAAGGACTGTAAAACACATACTCTGTGCTGCATGTGTAAGAAATATATCTGCAAAGGCTGGGCACTTGCATACTGCCCTATATATGCTAACTAGTTGACTTAGTTATGTTGTTTGGTTCACATGTTCAAATTTTTGTTTTGCATATTTTATTACATTGTTCACAGGAAAAATAAATAAAACAAAAAAAAAACTTGTGGGGATAAATAAAAATGCTTGAAAACTACTTTTTTCTACATTTCTGCTACTTTCTTAGGCTATAGAAATACTAAACAGATATTGCTTCACATCTATACAGTAAAAAAAAAAATACAATTGACAGTGAATAATAAAGAAGAGGGAAAACTCAGGTCTTCACACAATTTGTGAGAGTGTGATTTTAGAAATAAATGATAAAATCCACTATATCTGTCTAGTTATTCTCATTGATCCAGGGAATATGGCTGTTTGTGACGTCTGCTGGCTGCACCCACTCAGAATTGAACCCCTGGGTTTCAGTCGGATGCAAGAATTTGACATAGTCACTTATTTTCTGGAAACCTTGAGACAAGTTATTTTGAATTGGCACCATATAGATAAAGATTGATTGATTGTTAGTCGAAATGCATATACTGTAAAAAATAAAAATAAAACTGTATCATTTACGTTAAAATACTGGCATTTCTATAAATTACCATAAAAACAGATCCTGTCAACCTCTTTACAGTTACACTGTTTATAAAATGTAATAACAGTAAATGAAGATACATTTTGACTCTTTTTTAACCTACATAGGAATCAATATTATTTAGTAAATATATACTGTATTTTTTGAAATTTACTTCTGTAGAAATTATGATATATTCCAGCTAAATTGTTAAAGTTGATTTCATATCAGCAACATCTGTCATTTATCAGAATTATACTTTTACAGTAATAACCTGCTTGTAAGATTATGGTATTTTCCATTAATTTTACCAAAGGTTTGTGTCTACTGCTGTGTCTACTACAGTGATAAACTGTTCTGAATGTTACACGCTTTTACTGATGCCATTTGACATTGTTGTTTTGTTGGGTTTTTTTTTTACAGTACTTTCCACCGACACTTTTTTACAGTGTATTCAATCCTCAGTAGCTCTTTTTGAGCTGGTGCAGAATGCGGCTGCACAGATTTTGATTACTTCTTCCCTTCTTTGGTTGGCAGGCAATTTCAGGATTGATTTTAAGATTAGTTTGAACAACTTTTAAAGCCCACAATGGAATGGCACAAGCTAGATCATTCCTTTTTAATCCTCTGTGTTCCGGGTTGTAGCTTTAGCTGCACTCATTTACCCTCACTGGTTACCCTATAGGTGGAGGCTGGTGACCAAGGGGCAATCAGAGCCCCACCGCCGTGGAATTACTGCCTGAGCAGATTAGATTTGCCAACATACTGCCTGTTTTTATTGTTGCTCCAAACACAATTGTTACAGGAAAGCCTTTTTTTGCTGCACGATTTGATTTGTAACTGTTTGAGTTGTATTTTATTGTTCTCCATTTATATTCTAGGGCTTTAAGTTCATATTTTGACTTTTCTATTCTCATGTATTCTGTAAAGCATTTTGTAATGTTGTTTAGATAAGTGCTATGCAAATAAAGCTCATTATTATGTTTATAAAATAACGTTTTAAGTTTCTTACATTTTTTCTATTCACTCCTGAACTTCATCAGAAATCACTTATTTCTGATGAAGTAACTAACTATTTTAATGCAACTATAGATGTCAGATTAATGAAATGGAGTTGAAACATCAACATTATATCCGTCTCAAATAAAATCAAGTATACAGTAGCATGATATACTCCTGTAAATACTAAATACTAGTAAATACTTCAACCACGTGTGTATCCATAGATAATTATACTGCACCAAAAAAAAAATCTAATGTAAAGATGTATGTATAGAGGATATAGGATTTCTCTTTCGTGCTGGAGAAGTGTCATAAAATCTATTCACATCCTTAAATGTTTGTGTTTGCTGTGATGACTCATCTCAGTCAATCTGCTGTGGCAGAATGTGACCCGGTTTCGACGGCCCATCACGTTTTGGTATCAGTATGCTGATGGAGGTCATGTTTCTGATTAAGCCACGTGATGAAATGCTCCTTATTCATGGAAGGGAATGCTGAATACTTCGAAGTTAATGTTTTTTCTTATCCTGTAATAATAATAATAATAATAATAATAATAATAATACATTTCATTTATAATGCACTTTACATTTGGATCAAATCTCAAAATCTGCGTATTAGGATTCAAACGAACAAATGAACGCATGTCACCTGAACTTCCTTTAAAATGTATTTACATAGTCATGATGAAGTTCAGACATCCTAGTTTTCTGTTCATTTAAATGTACCATCTGATGGATCTCAGACTGGGAGTCTGGCACTGGGCTGGGAACCGGCTGGACTCTGCGTTATTTAGCGTTTTGATGTCTCGATAGGTGGAAACGCAACCGACCAGGAAGTAGAAAAAGTATCCAGTTTGTCACCTCACCACATTATAGATGACTGAAGCCCCACACTCCTGCAGCTTCAATACACTCCTGCTGCCCACACATGGCTGCGCACCAGGAGGCTGCGATCTGTGGAGCAGAGGATGTGCCTCAGACCAAAGTGTCAGAAAGGTGGAAAAGTGTGATTCTTGTTTTACCTGCAATGTTGCTATCCACGTTTAACATGTATTATTTTAGTTTGAATTGGAACCTGATAAAATAATATTTATATTTATATTTTGAAATATGGAAATGGTCCTTTAAGAACCCAGAAACAGTTCTTTACAAGGGAAGATTAGGGGCGATAGGAATATGAAAAAAATAGAATAGAGATCTTATGTAATTTAAATTTACAGATACAGATCACAACAACATCATAAATTAATGTATTTTTTTATTATTATATTTTACAATAGGCTTTTGTCCAATTTGTTTTCTGTCAATATGCTTATTATTGGTCGATAGAACATGTTAAATGTAGTAAAAGACATGTAGGAATTGTTAACCAAATTTAAATGTACTTTTTCTTGTCAAAAGTAGCTGAAAATTAGCATTGATTGAGTTAGAATATAAAAGGCAAAGTCAACACGTGACGTTTCTTATGGGTCAGATACTGAACATCGGTTAGATAGATGAACAAAAGCACCCCTCAATCTGGTACGAGGGACTTTAGACATGTTTAAGGCTGCAAATGATTTAATAGTTAGATCATCAGATCTCGCCAGTGGGAGACTCAACACCCGGGCCAGCTCCTTCTGAAGGACCTTACTAATGGGTGCTCAGGGATCAAACGGACACCTATGGGTTTGACAGGCGTCGATAGTTGTGCGACACATCAAAGCCACGCATTTGTGGGGCTTTACAATATCCATGGAGGTGTGCAGAAGGGTGGGGTGCAGGGGTGTCTTTCAAGCTTGGTATAAAAACCTCCATGTCCATGGTGATCATCATCGGCATCGAGGAGAAGTTGAAGGGTCTTGCTTTGTGTTGGACTTCTTGGAGAGAATGGCATTTGGACAGCAATGTACTGGAGGCGCTGTCTCTGGGATGAGCAAGTTTTACTCGGGACAGTACTGGTGCGATCAGGAGTGCCTGGATATGACCATCAACCGTGATTACGCACAGAAGCGGAACAAAGGTGGGTGACTCAAATGCTTTCTTTTTTTGTTTGTTTAAACTCTTCAACGAAACATATTTCGGTTTATTCGTGGTTGTTCACAAAAGGACTAAATAATAGTACAACATTTTCTTATTCAGTATTCAGGCTTGAGTAATGCACTATTTTCCAAATGTATCTATTTCCTGTCAACGATAAATTCAACTTGGAGAGCAGAGATAATATATTTTGAAACGTTGGGTGTGTTTGCAGGGCATCGAGATGGTCCCAGCAGGGAGACCTCTGACACCCAGCGCAGACGGAAGCGCACGACTTTCAACAAAGCGCAGCTGAGTGAGCTGGAGAGGGCCTTCTTTGTCACCCACTACCCGGATATTAAGATGAAGGAGGCCCTGGCGTCTCTGACTGGACTACGAGAGTCCACGATCCAGGTATGGCATGAGCATCACAAACTTCTCTCTCTCATTTTGGGGATAATGCACAGATGTTCCGTTAAAGTAACATCGTGTCCTTCTGTTCACTAGGTCTGGTTTCAAAATAGACGCGCACGTTACTTCAAGAGCAAGAAGCAATCCAGAACCTCCCCAGACGACCCTCACCTGCAGATCACCTACACCCCAACTCGTAGTCCCCCATTCCTCCTCCACGTGGATCAGCCTTACTCTCTGACTCCCAGCCTGTCGTCCCCGCCGGGATGTCTCGCTCCAAGTTTACCCCAATCTACCAAACTCTCAGCCCTTCTGCAGAGACATGCCATCTCGCTGCCCGTTCCCGCATCCCCTCTCATCGGAGACCCCCACAAAACTCTGCATGCAACGGGTCTCCCGGCACTGCCTCAAAACCATTACCAGCAAACCCCTGACTTTACTGGTTTCCATCGTGAAGCTTTTCCGTGCAGCAGCCTGGCCAAATGGGACTTCAAAGATGACTTGGTGGTTTATCCCCGTAATTCACCGATATCCGAGCCCGTTGGAAGCTCCTGCGCTTCAGGAGGACTATCTGAGCCCTGGACAAGCGTCCAGACTCCGCAGCACCCCCAGCGCGGCGCCGGCACCGAGGAGCTCCATGCGGATCTTTTGGATCTGAGCTTTCAGGATCTGGAAGACCTCAGCCTGTCAAATTTGGACATTTCTGCGTTAATGGTTGAATATCTGTTGAGCTAAATCTGTTGAGCCAGTTTAATATACCTAAATAAATGTAAAATACTAAATTGTGTACATACCTAAACCTGAGTATTCATGAAAACATTATCCAGAAGGACTTTCTCATGTAAATAAAAAAGTATATGAGCTTTGAAATATTGTTATTTATAGATGTTACATTGAATGAGTGTATAATAAACAAATGTTACTTCAGAACTCGTCTACGGAGACTATCTGTGTTTAAAAACTCACGTGACCCGTTGGTACCCACACGGCGCCGTGGCTTAGTTGGTTAAAGCGCCTGTCTAGTAAACAGGAGATCCTGGGTTCGAATCCCAGCGGTGCCTTTTACTGCAGTTACGTTTGTTCAAAGATAAGACCGGGAAATGGTCTTTTAACATAATTGATATGAATCACAGGCGAAAATTACGTTTTATACGCATTGAAAATCTAAAATTAATACAATTTGGGTATTTTGGGTCAAGAGTTGCAATATTTCACGACTAATACATGTCGTTTTGTGAAAGATAAATGGATATCTGATCATTTAAACCGTTGGAAGTTAAATTGCTTTGTCTTTCCTTGGAATTATGTTGCCAGACAGACGCACCCTGATAAGCAATACTTCGACATGGCATCAGTGTCTTACACAATGCATCTCAAAAGTTTGCAGTGCATCCTTAAATTCGATTTTTTTTTTTCAATTATCACAGTATTGTAAAATACTATGCCTCCAGACAAGTATGAGTGGAGACTTTGACTGTAGGTCTACGTTGTGCATCTTAATAAATATCAGAAGATCATATTAAAAATTAAGTATGACGTTTAGTATATGTTTTTTTCTTTTTTGTATCGGGTTGTCTCGCATGAAAACATCCAATGGCTCCCGTCAGTATCCAACAGCTAAGATAAACGACGTGTATACAATAAACATGAAGCTTTAATAAAAGTCCTACTCCACCACTGTTTGCATAAATCCTGAGGGGTGGTTCAGTCTGACATCTAGTGGATGGATTGCTCCACTGCAATTTGTCTGTCCAGTATTCTTGCATAGTCCTGGTTACTCCTAATATTGTCAATTGGTCCATATACTCCCTGTTGACATCATCCTCCACTGTAGTCAATGTTGTGCTGTTTAAGTGGAAGTTTGTAAAAGATCCCAATCTTTTGTCCCAATCTAAAAGACCTTTTGTCAGATTTGTGTCACCTGATACATGCATGTTGTTTGATCCTGCACCTATGAAGTGTGTTATCTAGGGATTCAATACAAGGCACAGCCATCTTCTGAGGTGGATTCGAATCTTCTCTACATTCAGCTGAGAGCCGATGTATTCAATCTGTTATCGTTCTTCTCACTTATCCAGAGATCTCGGGTATCTTTCCGCTGGTCTGGATTCTCTGGAGTCTCTTCTCTTGATCACCTCTCACAATCTTACACACACTTGCCGAAAACTCTTAACTAGCCATTTTAATAGCTTTTGTCTGTGATATTTCCATGGCGACAACTAAAGTCAGTTAAATTAAGTGGTTAAGATTTTTCTTCTGCAAGTATAATACACATTCTTTATGGTAGAATTGTGTTATTATTAAGTTTATTTGTTGCTTTCACGTCGTTGGTTGAAGATATATGCTAAGTCACTTGACTGCATGACCCGGAGGTTAAGCGACTCTACCGCGGCTAATCAAAGTACCATGAAGTGTTTGTGCATTGTATCCGTTTTATTCACCTGCAGATGCGGAATTATTTATTCTGTACTGCCAGATTTGGCAGTACAGAATAAATATTTTATTATTTATTTTGAGTATATGTAATTTTGTGTAAAAAGTAATACTAAGAACAGCAGCGACAACCTTTCATGAATGTCTGCAGGTGGACATCCTGTCCAGCAGGGGGCAGTGTTTGCTTTTATGCATGTGCAGATGAGATTATAAATTCAAAATGAAATTTGAAGCAGAAGGAGACATTAGGTTGTACCATTTTTTTAGCTGTTTGGAGGATCTTGGAGTTAATGTTCAAATTATGTATACGGCATATGGTCGGTGCTATGTTTAAACAGTTTTGACAAAGCTCTAACACTCATTGTGGCTGTGTGTCACCCATACAAATTATTAAATATAAGAAACTCATAGAAGTGATAGACAATTTAATGTTCATTAAATGAGGCAGAAGTCATTCATATTCACATTCATTCTCATTCAACAGGTTTTATGTGGGTTATTTTATCGAGAACAAAATGGTCTGACGTCAAAAATGACCTGAACTAATATAGATTAATCGTTGTCAAGAAGGGATGTGTTTAAAACACGGGACAGATTTCTCCCCATTTTCCCTCACAACTTTGGCCTCAGCCAGCTGACCTATCTCTTCTCTGACCTCGATGTATCAGCTGCTTCTTCATCCTTGCAGCCCAGCCAGTATTTTGCAATGGATCGTGGGTAAGGAGGTCTGGCAGAGTCCACATGTTTTGTCTGAAGATTGACTCTGTAGTATTTATCTGCAATTATGAAAAGAAAGGAAAACGTTAACGTGTGTTGAAGGAAAGGGAATATTTCATTTTTTATTTTTAACTGGCATTTTTATTAGTCTACCTGTTATGTTGAACACAACACATATTGAGGATAACTACTTGTATTCCTACCTCTCCTGAAGAAATACACATTTTGTACAGGGTTGCCATTCTCTCCTTTGTGAACCCATGTTGGTTCCTCTTCAATGCTGTCGCTGTGATCTAGGAACTCAAACATATCATCAAAACCCACCACATCGTAGAACGACATATAAGGATCACGCTGTCTGCGCTGGGAGCGTTTCTTGCTTGACGTCCTCCTCCGTTTGTTACGTTTCCTCATTGGTGGAGGAGATATGGGCTTTGGACTGAGGCGGACCTGTCCCAACATGGCAGCGTCTACGGGAACCCTGATGCCATGCCAGTCCGTACCGGTGAGGCGAGGGCCCGGGAGGCGACTGGTGACTGAGTGTGGAACAAAAAGATCTGATTACACACACATACATACACATGCAAGTCATTACAAAGGAACTCATATAAACTAAGCCTCACCTGAGCTTCCAAAGAGCTCTGTGAACCAATCCTCCCATGTCTGATCACAGAAGAGGTCGGTGTATTCTGTGAACAACAGAGACGGCGAGGATCTGCTCATGTGGAAACATTCCTCATGGGAAGGCTGGTGCTTGAAGTTGTATTGATAATATTTGTCCCCTAAAGAAATTAAAAATGTTATTGTTTCAACATCTATATTTCATTAACATGGATCTTTAATGGTGTTCATATTTATATTTTTCTTCTTTGTTTACTTTGTTCCTATTTTTGTTATACCTCCTCTGATTTGCATTAGCTTGTTACTTATTACTATTGTTTCCCACTATTATTTGTATTTATTCTTACTTTACTTTTCTACTGCCATGCCGGAAATGTCCCTGTTGCCGGACAAATAAAGGTTTATCTTATCTTATCTTAAAATATCTCATCTCAGCTTATATTATCTTATCAAATAGTATCTAATCATAAATTATCTAATTTTGACATAAGACTAGATACAAATACTAATATTAAGCAAGTTTTACTGTATTACAAGTAGTGAAAAGTAATATACATATAATATTAATTTATTTAAAATAAGTATTTTGGTCCTTTGGGTTGATCTGATTTTGAAAATCTATACTTAAATCCAAGATCCATAATAAGGAGATTAAGCATATAAAAAACTAAATTTTTCGCACTTTGAGATTTGATCCAAATGTAAAGCTATAAATTAAATGTATTATTATTATTATTATCAAAATTCTTTAAATAGAATTTCCTTATTCTTAAGGTATCGGGAAATAAAGTTCCTCTTCTGGGATATGATGCAAACCATGGTTGTACCTCGTTACTGGTTCAATATTAGCTGGTATATCTTACAAAGAAAAAGAAAGATAAATTTAATTAAAATAAGATTATTTTGAAGCGTGCTTGACAAAATTATCTATAATCATACTTGACATGGTACATTTCCTAGAAACATGGCTTTATTTCCCCCTTGAAATACATTGTTTAGGTAGTAAGAAGATTCCAGAGGTTTTGAAGTTCTTCTGCTACAATAAAAAACAAAAATGTTTTGAGGAGAACTCCAATCTGATGTGAGGAAGAGCAAAAAAAACAATCATTGGTTCTGGGTCATGTAGCCCAATGCCGTCTGTCGTTTGGGCGCAAAGAGCTTTTATCTACAAAGAAATATGCTTTTTTCTTGAAAATACCTTTGAAAAAGTAAGCTTTCTCTCTGCCAAGGTGATTTGGAGCTGGTACAGTAAAAGCCGCATCAATATCCTCCGGCATGTCATCAAATCCAACTGAAATGTTCCGAGGATAGTCCTCATCCAAGACATCCCCATCAAACCTCCAGTACTGGTTCCCCTTAGGCAGAAGAAATGAAAAGGCTGTGAAACACACTGCTGCCTCTCAAATGACCCACTGATGTTGTTGTAAATTGTTTATGATGAAATGTATTATTTTAGATATATTTCAGAATTAGAGCTAAAGTAAAACATAAATGATGTAAGTAAAGTTATTATGGCTTAAAGGTTCAATGTTTATTTCAGATTAATTGAGACTAATTTATGTTGATTAGAATTTCGGTTACGTTAAGTGTTTCGCAGCATTTAAAATAAAACAAAATAAAATAAGGGACTGTTTTTAGTGGTGGTGTCACAATGTGGCTATTTTTGCCTATGTTCTTTTGTTTCTTTTGATGTTTGTTTGGGTGTGGAGTTGGGGGTTCAGTGTGCTGAACAGAGACGCTGAAGTGGAAGGTGCAGGTTTGCAATAAGTTAGACATTAATGGAGAAATCTGTATAAATTTGTATAATTGTTCCTAGGGTACTGTTGTGTCTTGGTGGGGGTTTGCTCGGATGGCTTTTTCTAGTTTGGTGATAGCATTGACCATTTCTTAACTCTAGAGAGAAGTTTGTACCTTGAAGAGATAGGATTTTCCTTGGCAGTTGATGCGTGTGAATGCAGCATCAATGGGCCCAGACAGGCCCCACACATCCTGGATGAGTTTGGGGTTACCAGGAAGTATGGATTTGTCATCCAACTCAAAGAAATATTCACCTTGGAGGAAAGGGAGACTCTGAATCAGCGTTGCAGGCAGTAATAGACTGATTTCAATTATTGTTCCAGTTAGTGTAAATGTATATCAATGTGATCCCTTTGGTTAATATTCACCAGTCCAAAAGACAGGAGGCCTGCTGGGTGCTCACTTACATGAAAATAAACATTTTGACTGCCCAGGTTTACCTCTGAACGCATAGATCGACCCATTCTTTAGTTGCAGAAATGCATCAAATGGTCGAGCGCTGCAGGGCACTGCATCAGGGTCGACAATGGTTGCTGGCCCTGCTGTGGTGGGGGTAGGTGGAGAGGCAGGGGTGGTCGCCACAACCGTGTCGAAAGTTGGTGTGAAAGTTGTAGTTGTTTCACTAGTAGGAGTATTTACTGTTTCTGTTACTTCTTCTGTTTCAGCAAATGTGTCCCCACGTACATCTGAGGACAGAAAGCTCAGTCACATTAAAGAAAAGTCAAGAGTTTTCCTCGTGATTTGGTGATATTACGCCCTGCCATACTGACTTTTTTTTGGGCATATGGTGTCAAAGTCGTCACAACAGCTTCCGTAGTACACACACATGGAATCACACTGACATTTCCTCTTTCGGTTGAAGGAACCACAGCGTTCCACACAGGACTCTGTGGAAATGTGGTTAGTTTGTTTCAGCGTGAAATGACTTCATCAGATCTTAGCAATCCACAAAGAGTGGTAGTTGATGAAAACACGACTTTTACTGAAGTTAAAGTACAAATAGAAGTAAAAATAATTTCAATTTCCACCAATGTAAAAGTATGGAAGCCTTATCAGTACCTGAAGTGGAAAATCTAAAGTAAAGCAACTCTTCTACAGAAAAAAAGTTCCCTTTATTATAAATAATGTGATTGCATAGTAATTTATGCAAATTCATTCAATTCCTGCATTATGTAAAAGGTATTAAAAACCTAAAAGTTGAGGGATGTGACATATTAAAGATGAAAGGGGTGGGAAAAAAAGCATAAAAAAATCGAATAAAATGACACACAAATCAGCTTTAAATTGTAGCACTTTTCTCACATCCTCTTCGAGCCTCAATCAGTTATTGAAGAAAAATAACTAAGAACAAGAAACTGAGAAACACGAGCTTAATCTTAAGCAAAGTTCTGTGTTCAAACTGTAAAATTGTTTTCTTGGTTTTATTTCTCAAAAAGGAAATACTAATTATCAGAACACAAAGAAATGCAGCGGAGTTAAACTTACTAGACTGGGATTCTTTGTGGTTCTATAATGACGATATTATAAAGCTTACAGCGTATTAGATACATTTAAAAGATTCTAAATAGCTGCGATTCTTGCAGGGAAAACCTACCAAATGACTTCGAATGTGAGACGCTTTACACTGCTTTAAAGTTCAGAGTGTCGCTTACATAATACTGCTTATATGACATTATATATCAAAAATATAATTACCTTCTGCAGCCAAGATGGTATCAAGCAGGAGGACGAGGCCGAGCAATGCCAGGACCGGTTTCATTCCGACTCACAGAAAATATCCCACTTTGATGGAACAAACTTGTGATTTGATTTTGAAGAGTGCTGTTGGCCTTTCTGCCTGTTTACACTGGTGAACAGTGTGAGCCGAGTGTCCTACTTTGGGGTGAAGCACTGTGATCAATAGATCCTTTTTGGAAGTTGTTGACCCACAGGCTGCTGCTTTCCTGATTGGTGGCCGTGATAATCATTAAACTAGGATGACAGATTTCTGTCCTCTCTGTCCCAGAAACATCGACGGAAATTTGAAACCCGATTTCAGCTTCTCGTTTATGTATTGGAAGCAAATAAGATGTTGCATTGAGGTTTTATTTATCTGACCATTTAAATCAAAATCTTATTGAATAATTACACACTATGGTAGAATCTGCCCCTGTGGATTTTTGTAAAATCAATATATTCTGTACACGTGCTTATGGTGGACTGACTGGTAGAGTGAGGGGATGGGTCCATGTGCTCAAACAATGTGTAACCTTAGCTGTCTTTTTCTTTCACAGATCTCTAGTATATATCTAATCTAATCTAATCTAATCTAATCTAATCTAATCTAATCTAATCTAATCTAATCTAATCTAATAAAATCTAATCTAATCTAATCTAATCTAATCTAATAAAATATAATATAATATAATATAATATAATATAATATAATATAATATAATATAATATAATAAAATACAATATAATATAATATAATATAATATAATATAATATAATATAATATAATATAATATAATATAATATAATAAAATATAATAAAATATAATATAATATAATATAATATAATATAATATAATATAATATAATATAATATAATATAATATAATATAATATAATATAATATAATAATTAATCCCATTTAGTACCTTGGAGATAACAGACTGAGACCTGGAAACCTGGAAACAAATTACATTAATGTAATGACTACATGTCAAATTGTTATCTCCTCATCACAGAGCATTAGCAGTGAGCTCAGAGGTTAGAAATGACACCTGACTAGACTCTGTGGAAAACAACAGATGTGAGGAACATCTCCAAGTTCATTGGTTGCACAAATCACTACATGCGGCATGTACCTCATGTTCTGCATAGGCCTCAAGCCCCTCAGCCAGATCATCTCAAAGAGCGGCTATGGACACCGGTTCAGACTCCGAGGGACTATCAGCCACCTCCACCATCACCACACTGATCCATCCGACCTGCGGCAGCAGACATTGGGATGTCATTCAGCCTGGCAAGATGTGGCTGTAAGATGGCAAAAACAGGGAAGGTGGTCAGAAATGACGGTCCGGACCTTCTAGAAGGCAGGTCAGTGGATATTCAAGACTACAAGTACCTGGGTATCCTACAGGCCAATGGAAACAATGATACCATCTCAATGGTACTGGTTGTGGTCACATACCCACCTCCCAATCACAAGGCATGGAACCCAAAGTTCCGCACCCTTAGCCTCTAGAAACAACGTAGAGAGGGATCAGTGCGTCAGATCCATGATCCAGGATAAAATAAGGCCCATCTATGAATACATTCCCCCAGCAGGCCTCTTGTAGGGAACACGAGTTTGAGGAAGACAAATACCACCCCCACGAGGGAGCGGACATTTATATACGCATCAATTAGTCCAAATTTAGCCTTTTGTCGGCCAAAAGAATGTGGTGACACCTCCTACCACTGTGTATATAAGATTATGATTATAAATAATTAACTCCACAATACTGACTTATATTTAGAACTGATAAACAATAGTCGGTACCAAGAGGTCAAAGTGTTTCGTGGGTTTGTTTCCTGGACTTGTGTCACATGACATTGATGTCTCACGCGGCTCCTTATTGGTTGGACCCTCTTGATCGAGGGCAGCTCACCTCCAGACGATAAACCTATTTTTTGGCTTACTGTCTCCTCCTCCTCTCTCATTATCGCCAGCTCCCTCTATCTCTACTGCAACACTCCTCTCCTTCTCAGTATCTCCACCGGCCTCTCTATCCAGGATTGTGATCTCTTTGGTGTTGAGTTAATGTTTGATTATGTAGCAGAAGATAAAAAGTATAGTAGTGACATTAGTCTCACTACCTCAGTGGTTATCACTTGTTCCTCACCGTTAGCTCACCTGACCTTGAGTTGTAGCTTAATCTTTACCTGTCTGCCTCGCTCCCTGTCTTCATATGCACCTGCTTTTTTTTTTTCATAACCAGTCTGCTCTGTGTTCCCTCAGAGATCTCCGGATATATATTGATGTTGTTGTTTTTCGGTTGCTTGAACTTTTTGCCATGGACATCTTACATAGATGTTTGAGGTGGCTGTGGTACCACAGGAAATACATAATCATCGTTGTCACTCCACTCGTACTCCTTCCTCTGCCTCTCCTCTACCCTACATCGGTGAGTGTGTGTGCGTTTATGTGTGTGTGTGTGTGTGTGTGTGTGTGTCTACACAAGGTAGCTTTAAAATTTGTCTTTTTCGTCTTGGGTGAAAACTGGATCTGACTGCAGTGGGAGCTCAGAGTATTCCTCCCTGTTTTTGTTCTTGATTCATGAACCACACCATCTTATAGAGTAACATTCCTAAAAATTCCACATGCTTGTCTGTTAACAGAAGTTCTATTTCACATTCACATTCACATCAAAATCTGACTTGAGGATTAGATTCCCTTAGAGAACAACCTGTAATACATTACTGTTCATTTATATACACTTTAAGAACAAAACATTTACTTAAAGGTCCAGTGTGCAAAATGAAAGCGGGTATTTAGGGGTATCTTTTTGAATCAATGGAATATTCATAACTCTTTTTGTGTACTTTAGCTGAAAGTAAAAATATGTCTTTGTTTGTTTGTTTAGAAAAAGCCCTTTCCATACAGACGCAAGCAACCAAGTTTGTACAGATGTCTGGGATTTTCACGTTTTGAGTTATTACTGTGTTTTGACTAAAGGAGGATCGTTTTTATTATTTAGATCAAGAAAAAGCAATACACTGCCAAGCTTTCTACTTTCTTCCCCAATCTACTTGTAGATGTAGAATCGTCCAGCAGCCTGGTGCCGGCTCAGCAGCCGCATAGGAAGGAGGACTGCCGGTTCTGGCAGACTGGAGGATCCATTTTAATCACTGGATCTTTAACTGGGTTATGTCAGCTGGTCCATAGAAACTAAGTTGAATAAATGGAAGGAAGATTAGAAATTTAATTATTACTTAATGCTTTTAACCATTAACTTTGGGGCACTATTAGGTACTGCATCATACCAATAATATTATTATTATTAGTATTCGCTAAACACAATGACGTCATCAAAAAACCTTCAACTTCTACCATAAATAATACAAAAAATTTCAGTTGTATTATTTGCAAAGATTCAATCATTTAGTACTTTCAACATGAAAAAGCTGATGGTCACATCCATGTTTCATTACTTAGCGTGTCGGGAGAAACGCGTCTGTTGGTCGACAATACTGGATAACTTAATTACTGCAACTAGTATTCTCTATATTTGAAGGGAACATTATATTGTACATGGCAAAAGTGTTTTATGTTGCTTGACACAAAGGAAATTACTTTTTTTTTGCAATCATGCCAGCTTTTATGGATGTTTTTGGATTTACAGACATAAAACGTCCCTCCTTCGGGATAATGGCAGCGTAATAAATTCAAAGTTTTATTGGGAATATTACTAACATGAAAATTCGTTAAATCAAGAAGATCCACTGCGTTTACTCTGCACTGTAATTACAAGACCCCGATGTTGTACTTATGAGATCTTTTCCCGTAATGAAAAGATGAGGTGTTTCCATATGTTTTTCTTTAATTCAGTGAGGTTGATGTGCTTCCGTACATATGAACCATATTTGGACAAAAATCCCACCAAAGGTTATGAAGTTATATCAGACAAATACATTTTTAATTTTTATGTAAGCTCCCTCTCACAAGTAAAATATGAACTGTAAGAGTAAAATATGATTTATACAAGATAGATATCCTCAAGTCGATTCATATGCACCACCTTTTAACTAAATCGGACCAAAGGTTGAGAAATGATGGCCTGAAAGCTTTCGGAGGGAAAGCTCCCTCTAGTTTCAGAGACATATTTAACTGAACTTTCCCCAAAACAATCCAATTCTTCCTCACACTAAGGTCTATGTGGGTCTGAAATTTGAAAAATGACTTCTACTTCTTGGGTATATAATATGATCAATTAATAATACAAAATAATATAATCAATTCATCCACAGTCAAACCTTCCAAGCTGAAACTTTATTCAGTCGCTATGATTACATTGCAAACCTCTGGGTTGAAGGAGGGGAAGGTATCAGCGCTCAGAGCAGTGACCTCCGGGTATCCGGTCAATATCGATTTATATCGGAAACTGTCGCTAATAGGAAACGGTTTGGCAGTTAAACTTAGTTTGTGAGGGTTAATATGTATGTAGTGTGTGTGATGATAATAATAATAATAATAATAATAATACATATAATTTATAGGTTCTGGTAAGTATAACACATTTTTTCTAGGCTTGCCATTTCCAGTCTTAATGCTAAGCTAAGATAATCATTTCTTGGTCACAACCTCACAGAGTTTTTAAAAGAAGAATGTTTTTTCTAAAATCGCACTGATAAAGTGCATGAACTGCTGCCGAGTTGAGCGAGGTCTCTTCTGCTTGTGCGCTTTTATAGATAATGTATGTAAAAAGGGATTTTAATGAGGCGAGGTGAGAGCGATGAACTGCTCTATAAACTGGAGTTACAGCACATGTTAAGTGTTATTGTCTTTTAGAGAAAGGCTGCAGAATTGACAAAGATCATTAAAGCTTTCCAACTTTACTGTTAGAGTGTGTCTGCCTCTGACAGTGAGGGTCTTTCATTTGTTCTTATCTATCTCTAGCTCATTTGTATCACACAAGGATCTTTGTGGATCTCATTAAAATAACAATAAGAATGATTTCCAGATCATTCTGAATCAAACACGACAACTTTAACAGTAGCTGCTATCCTAAACTATTAAGCATGGTGCAGATGTAGAGGAAAATAATAATCTAGAAACCAGCTAGACACTAAACAAATAAAAAGTCTTTATTGTCATGGTATGGTCATTGTAAACGAAGTCCAACAGTCAAGTATTGACGATATACTTTTTATACTGTTTTGTTGAGGTTTTATAGAACTTCACAGAGCTTTGAAGTCAGCATTTTGTTTCAGATAAATAAAAATGACAGAATGATGGACTGATGATTTGATGAAACTTATCAGGTGTGTGTGTTTACAGGAGGCAAGATGTGGCTATGCAATCATCCTAATGGCTCTGTACTGGTGTACAGAGTGCATGCCTCTGGCTGTCACCGCCCTCCTGCCCGTCATCCTCTTCCCAATGATGGGCATCATGAAAGCAGAGAAGGTACCGTCAAAGAAAGAACAAAGAACACATTTTAAAGCTTCATTATGTAGAAAACTTATACACATCTGCATTTATTGATACCTACAGGGAAATTCTACTTCTTATGTCCATAGAGCTCATATATGTTTGCTTTAAGATCTTTCGTATTTCTAAGATTTTACTGTAATTTTCAATTTCGGAGGGAAATAAGAAGTCAGTCTTTTAAGGAAGCCCCTCTCATATGTGCAGACAGTGAAAAGAAAGAGATAAAAGTGCATCTGATTCCAATTAAATGGACTTTGGATGTTGCTTCTCCCAATTTAATCCATCAATTTTATCTGCTCTGATTTGTGGAAAAGCATTTCCATCATTTTTGTCTTTGGTTCAAGAATGTGTCACCAGGATTCAGGACATCGGGATTATCTAGGAATCAGCTGAAGGACGCCAGGGGGTCAAAACCCAAATGAAAAATAGAATAAGAAAAAGAGGTTTGACTTAAATGATGAAACCTACATGCAGTTGGTGCTGAATTTTCCTTGCAGGACCTTTCAAGTCAAATCATTTTCACTCAGAGACATAGTATATCTTTATAGCCTTGGAAGATTCAGCTGATCCCAGTGTTCTGCATTTATTGCCTATAAAATCTTATAATCCTACTCCTCTTCATTTGGTCTTAATGTATTGAAGACAGCGTGTGTGTGTGTGTGCGTGTGTGTGTGCGTGTGTGTGTGTGTGTGTGTGTGTGTGTGTGTGTGTGAGTGTGTGTGTGTGCGTGTGTGTGTGCGTGCGTGTGTGTGTGTGTGTGTGTGTGTGTGTGTGTGTGTGTTTGTTTCAGGTTAGTATTGAGTATATGAAAGACTCTAACATGCTGTTCATGGGTGGGATGTTGGTGGCCATCGCTGTGGAGAGGTGGAGCCTTCATAAGCGTATCGCTCTCCGAGTTCTGCTTCTGGTTGGTGTTCGTCCATCGCTGTAAGGAAGCCTCGTAGCACTGCTCACCTGTGTTATATCACCAGATAGGGAAAACACACGTTAACAGTGTTAACAGTGCTATCTGGTATAACATGGTTACTATTAAAATGTGTTCCATTAAAGATTACAGAATTCTCGTCCTGAAAGTTAATTTGTAAAGTATTCCCTTAGATTACTGCCTTACATTTTATGTAACAGCATTCACAGTGTTAAAACGCTTTAAGCATTAAATGCTTTCCAATACACGCGCACAAAAAATACAGACGAAAAAACATTACATCAATCTTTTTTCTAATTCTTTATTCAGCTAAAAGATTAATTCAAGAGTTTTCAGAATTTTGTGTTACAACTTATCCTTTTAAAGTAAAAAGAAAGACAGATATTTCTTATATAAACATAATTATTTAAAAAAAAGGTCAAATATTAACATTCATTTTGTTGCCCGAATTTATTGCAATCACATCAATTTCATTCTTCAAATATCCTTCAAAGCAAACTGTGACGCAAAAACAACTTAAACTGAATGTGGGGATGGCAAAATTTGAACTAGTCTATCAGATTTCTTAACATGCATCACGTTATCAAATAATATTGCATGAACTGACCTCAACTGAGCCTTACTAGGCTCAGGGGACAACAAGAGGCATTTGATCAAGAGGCATTTGATCTCTGTAATATCCGTGTGTGCTGAAGGGTAGCACCGTTATTATAATCCCGAAAAGTCAGGGATATTATGAAATCTTCATCAGTGCCGTCCCCCGCAGATCCTTCATGTTAAATGTTAATTCCAAATTTGGTCCGTTTGAATAAATTTGAGGAGATCTTTAGTTTTTATCATATTTAGCGCTAATAGTTCAAATTTTATTAAAAGTAACTTTTTATAACAAAATAGTCTTTATTAGACATAATGTCTTAACCATTAGCCATATTTAGTCCAACGTTTGGGCATTTCAATCTACTCAAGGAGATATATCTTGTTATAGTTCCAATCAGGGGGATTACTTGCATCACAATGGGGACTGGGAACTTTACCGGTATATTCCCTTTTTATTTTAATGTCATCAAAATCATCTAGACCTCATGAACTCACTGAGGTCAAACTTACACTGGAGTGGAGAGTCACGTTATGAGCTGTGGGCCTCTTGTTTTCCCCATTTTGTCGAAAAGTGTAAGTCCCGTTCATCGTAGAGTCAATGTTCTGCTATTTCATCCACAGAACGGTTCAAAAGAGGTTCAGACACAAACTGGAACCATCAAGATTGTGCCACTATGACTTACAATGACATAACGCTGCATCACAAATAGACATCGCATACATATTGAACAACTGTTATTACTAAATAATAAACTCTCAACAACGAGTCTAATTCACTTATTCGACCACCGGGAAGAAAAAAAACACACACATCATCTTAAACTCTGCTACACTTTGATCAACACCTGTTCACCATTATGACTGTCACCCTATCACACAGGTTACTCATGGGCTTCATGATGGTCTCAGCTTTCCTCTCCATGTGGGTCAGCAACACAGCCACCACCGCCATGATGCTTCCCATCGCCAGTGCCGTGCTGCACCAGCTGAAGACCACAGAGGCTCAAGCGGATGTGCGAGAGTTCCAGGCTGCTGCCTCGGACAACCCAGCCTTTGAGCTCGAGGACAGACAAACTAAAGAGGAGGTGACGGAAACAAAACAGGAGGACACCCAGACTCAGCCGGAGGACAGAGAGTGTGAGTAAAACTGACTGCAACCGCAAGATTTACTTTAGGCAACATCATCGTCCTAACCTGTTCTCATCATTGCTGAATCTCGTCTGTATTACATACCCAAATTTAGCTTACATTAGCTCGCCAATATCAGGTGTATTTGCATAACCTTGGTATCTATAGACAGGTAAGGTCTTAACATCATATGTGTGACTATGTGTGTGTAATCTGTGATTAAATACCAACAAAGCCCAATATTTCTGTCCTTGCCTGATTTTCTTTTTTTTTGGATAGAAAAGGCTAAAATATAAGAAATAAAACAATGAATGCTTTTGCTCAGAAACTCTTTGACAACTACTGAAACACATTTGATAGGAATACTAACTACATATTATTCTACATAGTTTTTGTGGGAAAGGACCGACATTTCATATGGTACAGCTGGATAGCCAATGAACCCAAAATGTGACAAAAAGGGGCCCAGAGAGGGATTTTGACTGCATCAAACAACCTATGTCCACTAGGTGGAGCTATAGGCACATACTAAATCCTTTGGCCGTCACATATATCTAGTGCTTTATCCAGATCTAAACTTGTGCACTGTAAAATAATGGCAAAACGACATACGCGTGGGCCGTCAGGTTGGAAGGGATTTAATAGAAAACTATCTTTCATCTTAAATTCACTGAATGTCTTGTGCTCCAGATGAAGACGAGTGGAATCCACACCCACAGCTGGAGGACAGGAGAAAAGCCAGAGATGAAAAGTATGAGCTCCTGACCAAAGGCTTCTGTCTGAGCGTGTGTTACTCATCCAGCATCGGAGGAACGGCCACTCTCACCGGCACCGCCCCGAACCTCATCCTTCAGGGCCAACTTAATCAGTAAGTCATTCATAAACACCCGCGGGTGAAACTTTTGTACTCATCTCCCTCGTCTCATTTCATCTCTCCATCTCATCTCTTTCTTTTTGCGAAGCCTCTTCCCTGATAACGGTGGTGTGATCAACTATTCCAAGTGGTTCATATTTTCTTTCCCCCACATGGTGCTCCTGCTGGCATTGACCTGGCTCTGGCTGGACTTTTTGTTCCTGGGATGGAAGTAAGGCAACTACAAACTAGAATAGTTTTTATTCACATTTTACACATTTAACTCATAATTTAAACGTTGCATTTACACCGGGTAGGTATTTTAGCAATCCAAGTTTTCTTCCTGGTGCGGAGATCTCATGTTCAGGAGACTTATTATTTTGGAACATTTAGAGATATCTCACTTTGATCCGAGTATGTTATGTACGAGATTATACTGCACATTTATAATTTTGTGGAAATATTGCCATGTATATTATGCATAATCTCACAAACAATAAAAACCAGCAAACAAACAGGTGAAAACACAAACTCCCTAGAAAGGATAATAAAACTTTAACCTTTCGAAGGAGAAGTTATTCCATGAAATGACACCAACAAAAAAAAAAACAGTTTTTTTGGGACTTTATTCACACCCCTACATCTTCAAAAACGTAATCCATCAGTTGAACAATCTGCAGCATCTTTGCACTGTGAGCGTTTCTCCTCAGCCTGAAGAAGTTCTTTGGCTGTGGCGTGAAATCGGAGAGAGACCGGGAAGCGTACGCGGTGATGAGAGCAGAGTACAACAAGCAGGGCCCCATGTCGTTTGCTCAGGCGACGGTGCTCAGCATCTTCATCCTGCTCATCGCCCTGTGGTTCACCAGGGAACCGGGCTTCATAGACGGCTGGGCAACAATTCTCTTCAATCAGAATGGAACGTGAGTCGCCCGCTCCTCTTCCTTTTGTTGGCACGATTTTTGACATCCTCAAAAACAATGTGTACAAAATGTGTCCTTGTAAATTATAAATCCAATGAATATAACTGGAAGCAGCAGCGAACTGACTTAATGTGTGCAGACGTTTTATGAAAAAACGTTCCCTTATAATTCAGAGGTGAAAATATGTACTTTTGAAGAATAATATCTTATAAACCTTCATAAGACATAATTTACGATAAGATTAACTTTATAAAGGATTTATGAATGGTGTATAATTACGTTATATATTAGGTTGTAAGCACTTTATAAATCATTTAGTCAACAATTCTAAACAGCTTATAACATAGGCCTAACTCTCAATTTGCCAATGTGGGCCACTATTTCTAACTATATCAAGTTAAGACTACAGATAAGTGTGTTTACATTTGATTTGTAAAATGTTTTACTAATTAATCAGCATGTACATGTCATTTATAAATCCTTAATCAGGGCGTTTTATTGTAAAGTGGTACTCATAAGTCTTATGTCAGACAGTACTGAGAGGGAAAATATTTGGTCTTTTTTTGTAAAATGTGTTGACAAGAAAAATGTAGAATATTGCCTTTTCATTCAACCCACTGCTTTTTCAGTCAAATAGAGTAGAGACTCACCTGGACAAACCTACTTTAATCTTTTGAGGTCTCAGCACCCAGAATGGATCTGTTTAATTTGAGTGTTTAATCTCCGTTCCACGGCTCACACACTGATTCTATGAGAAGACAGTGAAACAGAGCAGAGAGCACGACAGTGACATGATGTCATGTCACCTTGTGTTCCTCAGGTACGTCTCAGATGGCACTGTTGCCATCTTAATATCTATGCTATACTTTATCATCCCCTCCCGGCTACCCACATGCGGAGACAACAGTTACAGTGTCTCAGGTGAGCTGTTGATTTTACCCCCACGGATCCCTTCTATGCAAAAAATACCCCTTACCGTCAAAGACGTAATGATTTGAACCATATTTCAGCCTGTAAGAAAAACCAGGTGATAACCCTTAAGATCTGACCAAACTAACTTATTCGTATTTATGACCGGGGTCAAACAGGTACGGAGGAGAAGGCTCCCACGACTCTGCTGAACTGGGAAGTGGTTCACGAGCGAATGCCCTGGAACATCATCTTGCTGCTGGGAGGAGGATTTGCTCTGGCTGCAGGCAGTGATGTAAACACCCAGCGCTTTAATCTTCCCTCTTATATTGTGTTTAAATTACTTGTTAGATCAGATGCCGGATGTTAGTTTAAAAATGGATTACTATTGCCCGAACTTCTTTGTTTCATGTCATTGTAAATAGAATAATGATCAAACAATAAGAAATCTCTTTGCAATTAAATGGCAGCAAAAGAGCCACATATTTCTGTAGAAGTTGGTATAGGCCAAAACAAAAAAAGAAGAAAACAAATGGGAGTGGCCATAGAACTTGTATTGATCAGACGCAAAACATAAAACAGGACTCCATTACTTTCAGGATAATGTTGCTTTGCACCTGTTGGATGTGGAAAAGTTTGCTGTGTCATCTTAAAAGGTGATGAGATTTCCATCCATCCATCCATCCATCCATCCATCCATCCATCCATCCATCCATCCATCCATCCATCCATCCATCCATCCATCCATCCATCCATCCATCCATCCATCCATTTTCTTCCACTTAGCTGGGGTTTGGTCATGCTGGCAGCGGGCTAAGAAGGACATTCCAGACGTCCCTCTCCCCAGCAACACTCTCATCCTACAGGATCCTGAGGCATTCCCAGGTCAGATGAGATATACAGTCCCTCCAACGAGGTTCTGGTACTTCCCGGGAGTTTCCTTTTAGTTGGACGTGCCTGAAAAACCTCCTAAGGGATGCTTCCTAAGCAAATGCCCAGCCCACCTCAATTGGCTCCTTTCAGCCCACAGGAGGAGTCGCTCCACTCCACGCTCCATCCAGACAAACGCTTATCTCTGAGTCAAGTCAAGTCTATTTATACAGCACATTTAAAAACAACCTCAGGGGACCAAAGTTCTTTACGAGGATAAATAAAATCAATAATCAACCAATATGATCTTAGATAAACAATAAATCTTAATCGATAAAACAAAGATAAAATAATAAAAATAAACCCATGGACAGGCCCCACAGTCGAAGTAGCAAAATGTCAAGTTTAAAACTTGTTTCTGCTGCGGCACAAAATCAATTATTGCAGGTTCCAATGTCTCACTGTTGTTATTACAGGGTTTGTTTGTTTTTCAAATTAAATGGCAATCCCCTGAAAAGCCAAACATGTGTATGTCATGCAGAATAGGAGTACAACCAGGAGGGTCCTTCCCTGAATTCATCGACTGGTGGAGATGATTCATCTGTTCAGAATTTTATAGCAAATACAAATAAGAGTCATTTCAGTCTTGGGCTACAATATAATGACCTATGTCCCAAATGAATCAACAAATATTTGCTTATAGGAGTCGGGTCTGTCCGACTGGTTGGGACAGAGCCTGACGCCTCTGAAGAAAATCCCCCCCATCGGTATCTCACTGGTGCTCTCCCTGCTGGTGGCTACATTCACCGAGTGCTCCAGCAACACCGCCACCACCACCCTGTTCCTGCCCATAGTGGCATCAATGGTAAACACCACACCACACGCACCCACGGGCGTTGACCTGACGCTAAAGCCCGGCTTATACGTCTGTTTTACTCTGTTGTGTTCATGGGATTTTTTTAGGCCAAAGCTATTAAGTTACACCCAATGTACGTGATGGTGCCCTGCACCCTCGCGGCCTCTCTGGCCTTCATGCTGCCTGTGGCCACGCCGCCCAACGCCGTCGCCTTCTCATTTGGAAATCTTAAAGTTTTGGACATGGTGAGATTCATACACAGTTCGTAATTGAAAATGTCTGTGAGAAGTAGCATCAGATTATGGTAGCAGATACTGAAAACCGCTCAACATTTTCCTCTTTAATGTGAAACACATGATGGCACCGTAGTTCATAGTTATGTGTCATCAATTCAAATGTTAAAGCAGAGTACAATAAATTCTCTCACAGTCGTGATTACTTGTCTTAATCATAGAAAAAGTCTTCATTTATGAGCATTTAGTGTCAAACGTCGGTCATCAGCTGACACACATGATGGATTGCGTATGAAGACGACTGGAGCAGGACTCAAAGACGATGGGAATGGGATTCTGAGGTTAAATGTTTTTTGATTCAAATGTGACATTGTGCTCCACCAGGTGAAAGCTGGCTTCATGCTGAACATCCTGGGGATTTTTACCATTCATTTAGCCGTCAACACCTGGGGATACGTCATGTTTGACCTGGGCACCTACCCTCACTGGGCCAACACTTCAGATGTTCAACCTTGAATTGTGATGAATAGAGAATGATAAAGAATTGATTTATCCACCCACAAAACCCAGACTTCAAATATCTAATACAAGCTATAGGTGGCAAACATAATTCCTGCTAAAGTCAAACTCCAGGAGCAGCACCATCCCAGGAAGACCGCTGGACTGGAGATCACGAAGTATTTGAGAAGCACCGTCTTTCCTAAGGACGCATACACATCTAATCAGGAGGTTCTGATCCAACCACCACTACTGTGATCACTGGATGATCTCCTGAGCCCCCCTCACACAACCAAACTCAAACACCCAAAAAGAAAAGAGACATCTTAAGGTACTATTTATTCAAGGTCATGAAGTCAAAACTCCTCAGGTATGTGAGTTCCTCACTCTTCAATTACATGGCAACACTTTCCTGCCCTCTTCAAACCTGCGACCCAGAAATGTCTCATCAGAAATAAGGCAACTATCAATTAACTAATTTACTTAATTCAATAATAATAATATGTGATAGGCACTATCATCCAATAACTCTACTATTAAACTGAGTGCCAGTGTTCACTTCCTCTTCCTGTGTTTTAAGTAAACAAAAATAATGTCTTAAGCAGAAAAGAAGTAAATTATCTTCAATTTCTTAATATACCGATGTTGAGATGATGATAAAGCGATAATTTTAAAGTATGTTGTGTGCATAGATAATGTGAGAAAGATCTGAATTATGAATTTGAATTATTTTATAATACCACTTGATTTAACTTGTTATAGTGGCAATGTTTTTTAAAAAATAAAAAAAACCTTAAAGTCAGAATTATGAGATTAAAGTCAGAATTCTGAGAGTAAAGTCAGAATTTCAACAGGAAATAAATTGTGTAGCCATCTGTGACCCTAATCGTCTTCCGTACATCAGTGATTGTAACTTTGTGATACATTTTTAATCATCAGTTATAAATACAAGAATACAATTTTACATCATCACATTCCCTCATAACTATAATGATTTACATTGTACAAATCACCTTTATCTATATCCAGAGTTTTCAGGTACCAAAGTGTTTGTAACACTCCAGTATTTCACATATACATATCTCACATATACTCCAGTATTTTTACAGTGCACTGGTCATGTGTAAAAAGGTGCGTCTGAAAATGAGTCTGTATGTGGAGGAATGCACAAATCCAAAGCTGGGAGATGTAATAATAATGTTTAAACTGGGTACAGATGAAAAGGTTAGTTGAACAATAACTCTGAGATAAGAAGCTTCCAGCAGGATTGATTTAAGATGTGGATTGGTTTCTTTTTTGTTCATTACATGTGAGTGCAATAAAGTAAAACTGTAGAAGAGACATAACCTCCCAAAAGAATGATGTCCTCTTTTTTCCTGCTTATAGACCGGACCTTTTTCACTCAATGTTAATAGGCAAGACACGATATGAAAAAAAAGGACCATAAATCTTTATTTCACTTGTTCACTTACACTAACATTTGAACCGTCATAAACTCACAGCTTCATATCAGCTCTAAATAATCCAAATATGAATCACTTTCAGTCATAAATAAATATTTTCAACATGTCCTCGTCGCTCAACATTCGAGAAAATCAGTTCCATCTCCAATCTGAAGAGATGAAAATAAAAGTTCTGAGCCGGCCACATCAGTACTTTTAGCACATTTGTTATTTTTAAACTATGTGGAATCTCATCTTTATTTCTGTTATAACAACGTAAACATGAAATGTTTCTGATCAAACATTGAAATCTGTAGTATTGTAGACCCAGCATATAACAGTTAATGGTTATATGTGGCTCAGGTCCATTTATTTTATTATTTAACTTTGAATAGTTGATTATAGTTCACGATTTCTTAAATGGCGTAATTTTGAGAGGGTGATGATCTTAATGGCCTTTGAATCAGTTCAAAGGCCATTAAAGAATCGTTTAATCCTAGCCACTAATTTATACCTAGACCCATAGGCTCATACGGGGGAGGGCTGCTGTAAACGGGCGTGGTTGCTATGGTAATTAAACAATAAGGCTGTTCTATTAGGTATTTGTAGCAGTTGAATGCTTAAATATTCTTAAACAGTTAATTCGGATAAAACGCATTGAAAAATAAAGAATCTGTCCCGATTGACGGAGATCTGGTCCAAATTGTCCTCCCATGGGTCCGGTCTCAACACTATTTTGTATCTGACTCTTTATCGCCTTTGACCCAAAGTCAACAACTTGTGCAAATTCAAATCCAGCAGAATCACAGTGTTCAGAAATGTGAATCTCAATCTGAATCATCCCTGCAACATTTTGTTGTGCATCTCTTCACAGACCTGCCGCGACTTCTGCAGTGGTTGCAAATAATAGACGGCATTAGAACACAGCTGCCGTGACAGGTGGGCCAAATTTACCGCAGTAAAGTAGAATCACTAAAGTCATGGAAGACAAACTGATTTGAGTTTCAGATCATTAAATCAGACAGCATTTGCAGTGATGCTGAGGAGAAGAGCCATTTGGGAAAAGTTTGATTCCGGTTGTGTCTGAAGGCAGACGGTGGGACAGCTAGCTGTAAATATTCTAATTCTCGTGCTTCCTGGTAGACTTCAGTGGCTGATTCTCTGAGTGATGGGTTCAATAACTGCTTTCAAATAACAAGAGACACTCGGACCGTATAATGCACCTTTTATCATTTCTTTATTTATTATTTAACCCATGAGAACTCCGACCCATTTCCTCCTGATAGGAAAACTCTGCGGGATATCTTTTTTAGGATTCAAACCCTTTAAATACTATTTTGCAACTGTTTGTTTAAATGACAAAAATAAACCAAAATAGAAATATTTCCTATTTTCCACCAAATGCTACTTTTATGTTTTAGTAAGTGACACATTGTGGGATATGTCAACAATTAGCAATAACATTGATTTAGATGCCTTTTTACATTTTAGTCCATTTTGTTTGTTTTGTTCACATGCCACCTCATGGAAACTACATTAAATATTACATATTGATTTTATTTAAAACTTTTACAGACTTTTTACATCATTTTGACTCGATACTATCAGAAAGTAACTAATTTTCAGGATTTTAATTTAGGATTTGGCACAGCAAGTGTTTTCCCACTGTACCACACAATGGAATATGGCATCCATATATAGAAACATATAAAAAATGATTTTGAAGCAATGAACCAATGAAGTCTCATAAAATGGAGGGATTTTTTTTTTTTCTGGTGCCAGTGCATTAAAAAAAAATTCCAGTTACAATGGGAAATTTTTTCTCATTTAAATGTTATGCAGGTACAAATTTGTTTACACAATGAATTATTCATTCATTCATTCTCTGTAACCCCATATCCTGTTCAGGGTCGCAGGGCTGGAGCCTATCCCAGCTGACATTCGTCCAGAGGCGGGAAACAACCTGGACTGGGTTACCAGTTCATCACAGGACCGACACAGAGACACAGAAAAGCATTCACGCTAACACTCACTCCTCCAAAGTTCCCGATTCACCCGTGTTACAGGTTTTTGGACTGTTCGTAGGTTGAAATGTCAAATTGACACTAAAAAAACGAAACCTTTCCGTCTTGAAGGCAGTTTCAGTATCACAGCCAAAACCGTTCAAAGACAAACATGTCCCACTGAGGCACGAGGGTTAAAGAGGTTGTGACACCTGTGTCAATATGGGTACTTACTGGTTAAAATAGTTTGGGCTAAATTCCCAATTCTTCAAATTCATCAAACAGGGATTTCCTTGTTTTCTTCTATGAAGAGTTTGCAAACAGTCAAACTCCTCCTTGGAGGCAAACATGCCAAAAGAGAAAGTCGATTTATGGCCTCATGTGGGATCATCTCACCTTTAACGGTTTCCTCTCTGTTGTGCTTTGAGCAAAGGCAGTAAACACACATCCGCCCTAAAGTGAATACAGGTCACATGATTCTGAAAACAAATAAGGAATAAAAGGATAAGAAATTAAATCTGATAAATTCAAACTCCTAACCCACTGGCTGGTGACTGCTGCAAACCAGGTGACTAAATTATTGACATTTAAATGTTTTTTTTTAGCAGAGCAGTAATCAGTCACACAAGTAATCACACACTCTCACTCAGAGGGACATGGTTTCCTCATGTCTGTGCTAAAAACACACATTTTCTTATGCAAAATCTGTCCCTAAAATCTAACAAGTACATGAATGAAAAAGATCATTCCCATCAACGTTTTCAGATTTTTTTTCTTCCCGCTTCATGACCAAAAATTGGCTGACTTGCTGGTTTGTTCTGTTATGTACACACTTTGTGACAGCGCGGTGAAGCCGTGAGCTGGGGGGCATTCCAACCACACAGACACACCTGCATGGTTTCTTTCTTGTTTCAAAAGAACGACACATGATCCAGACAGGATGTTAACCCCACTGGTTCCCTGACCGTCCCTCTGGGTCTGTCCGTACGTCCAACCTTCACTCTGTCCTCTCTACTTCCCGCCGTTGTACGAGTAGTCCGCCTTGTTGTGCATCACCAGTTTATTGTCCACAAAGTAGAAGCTGTCAGATTGGGTCTCGTACGGGTGGAGGATCATCTCTCTGACTGTGAGCAGACACAAAAACACTGCTGTAAGAAGACTGGCTGAGAACATCTCAGAAATCATTGGCTAGATTCCCATGTAGAGATTCTACAGACATTCACCGGTCAATCAAAGTAGCTCTGGTGGTACCATGACCTTTTTTTCCCCCACAGATTTTAGATTATTCCGATGACAAGCAGTGAAAAACGATACCGCCAACCACTGGTATTGAATTCCATGCACTTTTACCAGAATGTCCCCCACCCACCCCTGCAGACATTTTAACATTTAACTCCAAGCCCTGCTTATCACAGAGCTGGCTGTCAAAATCTTTTTTCACTTCTTAAAGCTTCTAAAATAACAAGGAAACATTTTAGGGGACGGTATCAGCGTTTTATTTTTACCAGCTCGCATCTCCACGTTCTTTTGTCACTGCTTGTATTTCCCCATTGTGGGACTAATAAAGGCTATCTATCTATCTATCTATCTATCTATCTATTTCCGGGTGCACTTACCGCTGTCTTCGGACAGAGGTGGGAATTCGTAGATGTGTTCACACGTGTTCTTACTGCTGGGCATGCAGAAGCCGAAGGCAAAGTCAAAACTCTTCAGCAGCCTCTCTCTGAAATAATGTCTCTCGATCATCCGGAAGTTTTCTATGGGCAGGTTTCCAACTGTGAACTCAACACTGGAAGGACGGAGGCAGACAAAAAGACAAAAGTGAGAGATCACAGATTACAAAGCAACCAATACGCACCATAACATTAAAACCACCTGCCTCTCAGTTGAAACCAAACACATTTGGAGAAAAACGTCACTTACGTGGCTCCAACTTGCCGCAGTCGGAGAAAAGCAGGGGTGAACTGGTAACGGACAAAACGGCCGGCTTTTTGGTCGGCGTCCTTTTTATCACCGATTTTGTCTGATCCGGTTTGGATGGAATGGTACATAATAAAATCAGATTGTGAAACAATTTTTGTACGATTGCCTGAAAACATGTAAACCACATAAAGTATAAATCCCCAGGTTTAATGTAAACTCATGTTTATCTCTACAACATACTAAAAACACAATATGAATCACATTGTAAAGGATAGACTCTGATTTGTTTCTAGTTTTTATATACAGGACAACAGATCTTGAAATTATACTGTTGGTCTTTTGCTACAAGAGCCCAAAAACTTGCCTACATGGCAATGATTCAAAATTTGCAAAGTTGGTAACTTGCAGATTCTTTCTGCAGGTAAGGATTTACTATCACAGGTATATTTTCATGCAGAGGAAAACTTAAAAACGTGATGATTATCAGGCAGGTCTTGAAGCTGTTTCTCCCCAGCAGGATTATGGATGTTCATCGCAGGTGGCTGAGGAATAATTATATCTGAATGGGATTCATGTCTGTATTTTCAGATTCGATCGAGTTAGTACTTAGAAAAGAGAGACAAAGCAAGAAAATTAGATTTTTCTACAGACTATGGCGGCTGGTTTTGAGGTAATTGTCTCTGTGAGGCCGATAGGAACAAGGTCAAAGTTCAATGTACCAAATAGCAATAAACTACCAGCGCTGCCTAGTAAATACACGATAGTGTAAAAGATTACAGTGTTATAGATAGTTTGGGCACGTTTGGTTTTTAAACATCTGACGGACACAATTAACCCTTTGACCCATGCTCTTAAACAACACTTTATCGTTTAGTAATTTTTTATTTTATGAGAGATTGTCTATGTTATTTAGAGTAGCTCAACCTTTTGGGGAAGTTTTTTTTTAGAAAACAATTTGACCCTTATTAGAGATTTTTTTGGTTGTATCACATAATTTTGTTCTCAAATCCTCAAATTCTTTAATATACCAAAATGAGTCCTGCTTATTGAGTAGGACTTTCTCAATAGCAATGGTTCATACTTCCTCCTCAGTTGATCCTTTGACCTTTGGTGGCTTCCAGGGCTCCATCCTTGGCCCCTTACTTTTTGAATAAACATGCTACCACTTAGTTATATTATAAACAGTTTTTCAATAAGAAATAGAGACTCAGACTGTGTTCAACCAATTAGTTGAGCAGGGCATTAAAGGGGTTAACTGGAAAAAAGAAAAGGATACACATCTATATCAAGAATAATTATAAGTGTTGTTGTAATGTAAGTATGTTTGTATGCAGTCACCCATGAATAAAGAGGATTTATTTATTTCAAGTCATAGTTTTCACTACAAATTAAAGATAAATGAATCAATGTAAAGAGTTTTTCATTGACTCACCTGTGGATGGAGGTTTGGTGATTTCAAACAACACGGTGCCGGTCTCCATGTCTCTGATCTTGAACCTGGTGAAGTCTATGTTGTAAATGTTCTCATCTGTGCTGCACAGATAATCTGAGGGAGAGAAATTCACAGAGGGTGCAGCGTTCCAGATTAGATATAAAGGACTCCAGCCAACCTACAACCTCGTAAAACCAGGGCTAATAACGTAGACTTACTTTTTCAGACTGAAATGTGTTTATAGTCAGTATTCAGTATTAAGAAAAAACATGTTCATTAAATAAACCAGGTGATTTCCATATTTTACGATCCTTGAGGAATTTTACTGACACAATTACTCAACATACATATTAATTTTATTGGCCTTGGTATAACATTGAAAAATGCACAAATAGAATAGAACAGATTCAACCTAATTCTCCTCACAAGCACCAGATGCGCTGCAGCTCTGTTCTGCTCTGCTCTACATTTTGTAAGGCAGTTATTTTCAAATATATAGTCATTTGAATTCACTTTTTTTGTGTGATTTCAAATCATTTCAGCTTTACAAAGCCAATGTGTTAAAAGGCTCATCCTGAAAATGGTAAAGGACTTACAACATAAAATGTAATGAAGATCTACCATTTCTTGAAAACACACAAGCACAGGCACAGAAACACACACACGCACACACACACACAGAGACACACACACACACACACGCACACAATCAGAAGGAGAAGCAGGATATTTTTACTCCCTTAATCCTTCCTGCTCTCACAGAGTGGTGTCACGGCTTATTAGCATTCCTCAGCAGAGCAGGTACTTCCTGCTTCTTGCCTGATGGGAGGAAAGCAACGGCCAACATGTTTAATTGCAGCATTTCTCCTGTGAGGTTCCCTTGTTTTACATGATCTCAATGATGGATTATAGATTAAAGAGGTGTGTGTTTGCTCCTGTGCTCCTGAGAGTGATCAACTGATCCAGCACACAATCATTTTATGTTTCCTGGACATATCAGTTGTAAGTTCCATGCATGGCCATTTTTAATTTATTTATTCATATTTAAATTTGAAAATGTTGGCCATGTTGAATTACTTGAAATAAGCAAAAATCCCAAAACGAAGGACCTCAATGCAGTGCAAAATAGAAAATGAGCAAAGTGTATAATGAACCACAACACATTAAACAAGATTCAAATGCAGACATAATAAATCAAAATAAAATAGCTGGTGAAAGAATTTGCAAAAGGGAAAACAGAACTATGAAAAACTAATGAACGCGCAAAAATGGGGTTCGAAACACAAAATTGAAATTCCTTGATTGTTTCTGTTTGTTTTAGAAAATGAAAATATATATCTCCCGAAATAATTTCAATCTAAAGTAAATAACGTCGAACCGCACTGCTGCAGTACCTTCATAGTCCACTGGGAGGCCACAGCAAACACATTGAGAATCACTTATCTTACCTATGTTGTAGATTTGTGGCTGATAAAACATTTGATATAAAATCATCAAACGTTTCTAAAAAAAACTGTCAAAGAAGATGCACAACATCCAGAGCAGCCTTGTTAATGTATGACCATTACACTCATTAAAATAAGAATTCAAACTTCTAACTTTATTCTCACAATGCTAAGAAGTTATTTTAAGGTCAGTAAGTCACAATACCTGACTTTATTCTCAGAATTGCCGAAATGTTTTTAAAAAGCCAGCACAAAAAGAACTTTGACTTTAAAATCCTGACCTTAATCTCATTAAGGTCAAAATTCTGATATTTTTTTCATTAAAGTTAGAATTCTGACTTCTGTTTCTAAATATTTCTAATTCTATTCCGTATCTCTATTGATAAGGAACAACTTGGACATAAAAGCAAAACAGTCAATTTTCTTTAAACACATAAAACACATTTATATATTTATTTATATATAGTATGTTTTTGAAAATGACTTTTACCATCAATATTCCTTTTATGAATATGGTAATTGGCATTGATCATTACTACTACACACAAAATAGATGATCAAATATGAAGAAATAACTCCTCTTCAGAATAAAAGAAAAAAAGGCAAAAAAACAAAAAATACACAAAGGGGGGCAAAAAAGACTATTTGAATAAAAATGACGATATTAACAAGACAAGTAAGTAAAGATTTACTTCAACAACACCTCATCAAATAAACTATTTTGGCTCATCTCCTCCAGCAGGTGGATGTCAGCTGAAAGCCGTAGAAATGTAGACGTTCTCTAACAATCTCCAACAGTTAAAATGACACAGAAAATGAAAAGAATCAATAAATCTGTCGGAGTACGCATCTAGTGGTGATCGAGGATGGCATGCAATCACTTAAGTTTCTTTCTCTGTTTATCTGACTGCAAGATATCTCAAAAAGCCGTAGGGATGGGTTAGGGTACCAACGGAACAAGGGAAGGCCACCAAGAATGCAGATTCAGTGCATCATCACCAATGGCAACAGTAAACGACTGGTAAACAGCTGATGCAGAGATATTCACTCTTGGGCTGCCTTCAAGTTTCTTCCCTTCAGTGGGAAATGAGAGAAAAATATACCGATCAGCCTTAACATTGTAACCACTGAGAGGTTAAGTAAAAATAACATTGATTATCCCGTTATAATGGCCCCTGTGTATAAGGGCCCCATACCCTGGGGGTATGCAGCCTGAAAACATTTTGTCATTGAGGTTGATGTGTTGGAAGCAGGAGAAAAGGCAAGCAAACAGATCTGAGTGACTTTGTAAAGGGCTGCATTGTGATGGTTATACATTTGAGTCACCGCATCTCCATATCTGCAGTTGCGTTGGGTGTCCCCAGTCTGCAGTGGTTAGAAGCTACTGTAGCACAACTTTGTCATACAGTAAATGCTGGCTCTGATAGGGAGATGTCAGAACACACACTGGTTCACAGAGTTGTTTGGGTGGTAAAAAAACAGGACCCACACGCTGTAAGGCATGGTGGTTTAAATGTTAAGGCTGATTGGTGTGATATTCAGGTCAATCTTTGAGGATTAAAATGTTTTTGGTCAGCACCTGAATATTCTGCAGATGGTTGGGGTCTTTGTTTTTTGTTTTTATTACATTTATTCCCCATTTAGGATTAATCACAACACTTCCTGCACATTTTAGGGTCATGTATAAAAGACGGTGTTTACCTGTTGTAGAACTAGACCCCAACACGCATGTTGTCCACAGCCTTTCCTGTATGAGCCAACTGTTCCTGACAGGAGGATCTGATGCCTTTGATACTGACATATCAAAGATACTCTCTGAATGCTGTGAAGTGCTCTTCTAAACACATTAACAAAACACACACATACACCCTCAGCAATACAAATCAAACACTAACGGCTGGAGGGTGTGAGATCATTAACAGCAGCTATGAGTTAGTGTGTAAGATTGTGTTTGTCTGTAGATGGTTCTCTCCTACTATCTGTGGGATTTGGTGTCCGGGTGAAGGAGGGAGGATATCTATGTGTCTTTGTGTACATTAGTTTTCACTTCAGCACACTAAATATAAACTTTTGTACTATTGCTGCACAAATAATCGGATTAAATTAGCAGGACTGACGAATAACAACATTTAAAACGTGTGCTCCATCCAAATAATGCGCTGCTGCAAAGCAAATCAAGTGCTCCCTAAACTCGCACTAATATATACCACAAAAAAACGACTGTCTGTCTGGAGGCGCATAAGACGAAGCTAGGTTCGTGCTCAAGTTCTGCCACATGACTACACAACACACGCGGCTGAGCGATGAATGCATGAAGGCCAAGAAAACAGTGACTAACATGGATCCTCCATCTTCATCCCAGTCTTCCATTAAAGTGGCCCTGTACCCGCATCATCATCTGCATACAGAAACACTGCAATTACATTCAGTTCCAAGTGTCCGATAAACACTGTGAGGAACGAAAGCTTCAGGAAAATGGTCAATAAACACATATATTTCTAAAGCGGCGCTACCTTCACCGTGTGGGAAACATCAAGGGGGAGTAGAGAGGTGTTGTTATTTTGGCCGTAATAGTGCAGCCCTTATTTGTAGTGAATTACAAACAGTCTGTCAGACACTCGGTCAGGGCTTCACCTGCTGCTAGAAGCTACTGAAGCCCCAGACAGACTCTTCTTCTTCACTGACGTTAAAGACGTCTCACCCTAAACGTATCAACGCTGTCAAGATCCCGAGCAGCATCGCTAACAGACACGAGAGTCTGTTGGTGAGTTTTTCTCACAGCTCTGCTGATACACAGCTTTTGATGATTTGTCTTTATCAGCACCGCCGATAAATGTTCAGTTGAGAACGTAAGTCGGGTTCCATGGGTCAACTGAGAGGAAAGCCTTTCCTTTCAAAGCAGAAACAATTCAACCACCGCAGATTGCTCTGATGAATGGAGTCAAAACGAAATGGGGAAACGTAAGTCTTTTAAGAGTAAATCTTTTTGAGAGTTTTTCTAAAGTTTCCTCGCCTGGAGAACGACCTCAAAGGAGTAGGAGACAAAAAAAACAGGAATAAACTCGGGACTATTCTGAAGTCTGGCTGAGCTGTGCTGAGTATTCTGATTGTGCATCATGCCACATAGACAGGGAATCAATGTCAGCCACTTGAGAACGTGTAGCAGTGGCAGGAAAAAAACAGAGTCACAAAACAACAGAAGGGCTTCTGGGTTTTCTCTAGAGAGAGAGAGAGAGAGACAGAGAGAGAGAGAGAGAGAGAGAGAGAGAGAGAGAGATGGCTCTGGTCGTATCCTGGCATGTGTGTTCTATTCATTTTGTTTGTGCACATATGTCCCATTTTCTGTCTATGTATCTTATCACATGGCAGCAGGGTCTCTTGCAAAGGAGAACGGAGGAGAGGAGAGGAAGGAGGCAAAGTGTGTGGGAGAAGAGAGATGCACGCTCCGCTGCCTGTAACCAAGTGGAGATGCTTCACGTTGCCGTAGTGATTCAAGCATGTTATCTATGTTGTTGTGGTGATTCATTCATGCCTCGTCTTGCCTCCAGCAATGATGCTGTGATGAAGGAAAGTGAGTTTCCAAGACGATAATAAGGTCCAGCGTGGGAGCAGAGTCATTACAGTGTCCCGTGTTTTAAAGTTATTTATTGCTGTGCTGCCAAACAATGATCCCCAGATAGACTCAGATCGGATTACCAACAGCAAACTTGGAGATAAAGGGACAAACATGAAGTCTATATTACTAAAAGAGTCCAAATAACAACGGAATGTTTCCAGAGCTCCGCATCACTATTCAAACTCCCGTACTTGTCTAGAGCAACAAAGAATAACAAGGCTGTTGAGCAAAACCTCTGTCCAAGGAGAGATATTTCAGGATGTGTCGGAAGAGGACATGCAGTTGGTTGGTGTGACAGAGGATGATGCAGAGGATAAGGTAAGATGGAAGCAGATGGAAGAAGAAACAGGCCAGTGTGTGAAGAGATTTTGGGTTACCTAAGCAGTGACACACATGATGAGCAGAAAGTCTGAGTGGAAGGAGAGATGAAAACCTCTACGCTGAAATAAATGTGAAATCCTGCAAAATAAGCCTAATGTATACACACTAATCCACCATAACATTAAAACCACCTGCTTAATATTGACGAGGTCCACATTTGGCTGTCAAAGCAACTCCATGTTACAGTGTCTCCTTTCAGAAAGTTGTACAGAACATTTAGATTCATATTATTCATATTATTATTCATATTATTTAGGTTTAACATTTAGATTCAAGTTCCTAATTGTCGATCTTAATGTGGTTAAAAGAGTGACATGAATTTTTTTCACCAATCTTTAAGCATTAGAGTTTAAAGTGACTTGGTTTTGTTGTGTATATCATCTCGTTAACCTTACAACCCCTGACGCCCAGGTGTGGGGGCTGCTCTGGTGCACGTGCAGACAGGTATAAGGCATGAAGGGGCTTCACTGCTGCATGTGTTGACATGGGGCCTTTATGCATTAGTTGCATACATTAGGCGACATGTAATAATGACACACGACAAAGGGGAGCTGTGACACATGCAGCACCTTTGTCCCAAACAACCCGCACCCTCGCAGCAAACTTACTCTGTGTGATCTTCTGCAAGCCCAGAACATCCTCAGGAGTGATGACCGTGCTGGCGAGCAGGTCTTCCTCCGTGGTCACCGGGACTCCCACGTCGGTGGAGTTGCAGCCTCTCCTCACTATCATCGCCGCCGTCTCCTCCGGGCTACCGTTCCTACTGGGGTCCCCACCTGGATCAGTACCGGGTGGGTTCTTCGTCCTGGACGGGTCCTGGCTGCTGCCTCTGCTGGCGCAAGAATAGCTCATTCTCCGCTCTCCTTCCCTCCCTCCGCTCCCACGACACAAAAACCCTTGCCTCCCAATACCCCCTCCCTCCTCCTCCTCCTCCTCCTCCTCCTCCTCCTCCTCCTCACCCCACAGAAGGATGCACAGTTGCTCTGATAGCCGGTGCTTAATTTAAATCCCTCGTCTTTACGAGGCTGCAGTCTGTTCCACGCAGACGGACCGCTCGCGCTCGACCCCGCCGGCGGAGCGCAGTTTGCGCAGAGAGTCAAGTGTTTTCTGCGCTCACAGACGCCGAACTGAAGTCTGTGGGAAATGATCTGCTTGAAATGGGGAAAAGAGGCGGCAGCTGGTCCCTGATGCGGTTGGGGAGCTGGGGGCGTCTGAGCTTTTTGCGCCGTTACAACCGACATCTGTGCAAACAAATCAGTGTGACAGTGACACACAGATGTCTGATTAAAAAAACAAAAAACCCAAAACGCTCACCCAGACGCTTTGTCTGATGTGTTCTAGTCAGAATCCTGAGATAAAAGGCACACTCTGGATTTTTACTATCAGGATTCTCCCCCAAAAATACAATAAAAGAAAAAAATCCATGGTTATTAAAGACAAAATGATCAAGTCCTGAAAACCTGGTTTAAAAGGTTGAACAAAGAGTATTATTCTGACTTTAAAGTTAGCATCCTGACTCCATTCTTCTTCAAGTCAGAATCCTGACTTTATTTTCATTGAGGTCAGGATTTTTACTTTTATTCTTAGAATTCGAAAAGTTTTTAATGCACTGTTAGTCAGAATCCTGGCTTTTATTTTCATAAAAGATTAGAATTCTAACTTCTAACTTTATCCTCACTATGCTAAGAAGTTTTTTCAAGGACATAAGGCCTGACTTTATTTTTATTTTAGTCAGAATTCTGACTTTCTTCTCAGAATTCCAAAAATGTTTTTAAAAAGCCAGTACAAAAATAATTCTATAGCTTTAAAGTTATTAGATCCCTATCTTAATCTCATTAAGGTCCAAATTCTGTTATTAGTTATTTTCATTAAAGTTAGAATTCTGACATCTGATTCTAAATGTTCCCATCCTAATTCATATCTCTATTAATAGGGAACAAATTGGACATACAAATGCAACAGTCAATATTCTTTACACACATAAAGCACATTTATATATTTATATATATATAGTATGTTTTTCAAAATTATTTTGCCTTAAAGAATTTTTAGTTGTTTAAAAAAGGAAACCTTGTAGTTTTCGTGGAATTTTTGTTGCTAATATTTTAAGAGTGTGTGAACCTTCTTCTGTGAGGGGATTGTGGATACAATGAAAAACGATACCATTGTATGCATAAACGTTTGTGATGCACAGGGGAAATAATGATAAAACGCTTGCAGCTGAATCAGTTTCAAAGAAAGCAAATCCTCCAGGGAGAGAAATCAGCTGTCGCTCCCTGATTTATTTGTGACCTTGAATTAATGCAAACAGACATATCTTCAACCCACTGCAGGCAATTGGATAACACAGGATTTTAAATCTATTGGATAATGGATCCAAAAGAAGGCATTCCCATCAACATGTCCCCGCCCATTTCTGGGGGGAAAGAAGTCCCAGATCCCAGTTCACTGTTTTTTCTGTTCTCAGTAATAAAACCAGACATGAGTTCCTCGTGTCAATGCATTCTGTCAATTACGTTGGAAACAACTCCAATGTAATTGTATTTCTACCTTTTTGAGAGAAATACATCGCAGAAGGAAATAAGAGAAACACATTTTTGTAAGCTGTAGTTACATTTATTTTTATTTTTCAGATTACATTTGTCCATACCTTTTTTGTCCAAATGTATGCTTTATGCCTTATTATCAGTCACAAAACTGAAAAGGGGCTGAACATGAAGCCATTCATGACAGCGATGCTATAAAAAGGATATGATGATATTACACTCGAAACAACCCAACAGCTTGTAAAACATTAAAACGGTTAAAACACATTAAAACACATGTGGCAGTAAAGTCTAACATAGACCAATGCTTCACTAACATTCATCCTATATAATAGTAAAACACTGAGATACTTTGAGTAGATGCTGCTGATAATATTTACAGTGTTATACTAGATTTAAGTTTTAAATGCAGGACTTAAACCTGTAGTGGAGTATTTTCACATTGTGGTATCTGAATACTTTTGTCCATCACTGAAAGTGTGTGTTTCTGATTCTGCGGGCTTTATCTCTTCTGAGGGGTTGTTCAAGAGCTGAGGGGTTCATGATTGCAAAAGTCTCCTTTAGATTTCAGCTTCACCTAATTCTTAATCAAACAGGCAGCCAGACAGACGGTAAGGTTGAGATACGGTGTCAATTTGACTTGTTAAGAGAAATCAGAAATAAGGATGTCTTTCATCAAACTACAATTAAAATATGGTGGGTGGTTCCACACTATGAAATGAATGATCAATATTTTCGTTTTACTGTGGGTGTTTTACTGAAAGTCATAGCATCTGTGGTCTTCTCAGGTCAAACTTTACCTGGTTGGACGCAGAGTTTTTCGTTCTACTTCAGCTTTTTGTCTCTGATGTGCTTTTCCACCATGGGATCCAGACGACGAGGAATAACGCATTAACAACTCTGATCTGTTGGATTTGTTGGGTTTGATCTGCCGGATTGCGTTTGATGTCTCCGTTAGCACGATAAACAGGAGCCAGACTTTATCAGAGCTCTTGATTTCATTGGAACCCTGTTGAGGAGGAGAGAGGACCCCTCAGGCGGATAAGAAGAAGAAATAGTCAAAGACCACACTGAGCGCGGAGAGGATCAGGCTTCGACTGCTGTGGAAGATGAAACTGCTTATGAGAAATTTGTTTTTTAAGGCAATGTTGGGAGCAGAGAGAGAAGTCCAGAGCGTCTACAGAGCCATGAAGTTTCCCGTGTGGAAGGTGTAAAGTTCATTTTGAGCTTTTTTTTATCAATTCCAAATGAAAGGAGAATACTGGGCATGACAAACCAGGAGATGTAACACGTTTACAGCAACTAGTCGTGTCACCTGGATCAAATAGTTCTACAGTCATATCTGGACCCGCTGATTTTTGCTGGTGTATAAGGATCCAGTAATGAAGCTGCAGCTAGTTTATAGCATTGACTTCAGGTAAAGGTAATTTTTCATGTGGCAATGCCCCTCTAGCTGTTTTATACTATCTTAAGAGTCATTGTCGATCAGGACACAAGATGAGCCCGACCTGAAAGAGACAAATTTGCCACCACTCTACACGTAAAGGCAGAATGTAGCCCGTCATCTGCAGCTGATGCATGATCCCCACTCTGATGTGATTGTTGATGGTCCCCCACAGAGGTCACTGTGCATTTGAACAATAGAGGCATAAAGAATCTGCATAACGTTCAAAGCCAGGATCAGCTACATGTGAAACCAGCCAATGGACAGCAATGAAAAATCAGCTCAAGCTTCTGTTGTAGAGATCCCAAACAAGAAGTTTAAAAGTTATTTACATAAATTGGAGTGATTTCATCCTTAAAGTTTTAACACATAACTGTGAGATATTTATGAATAATGAAAAACCAGTCAAAAGTCAGTTTTGACCAAGGAGATCATTTCAGGAAGTAGGAAGTAGAAATATTTCAGTATTAGGATTAGTAGTAACACTATTCTTACTAAAAATGAACATTCATGTCTGTGATAATCCATCAATAAATGTTGTTCTGATCTTAACTTCAGTCTAGTTTTAATCATTTCTGCTTATTCCACTTAAAAACGAGACAGGATAAATGTCTTAATCCAGATGATGGCACAAATTAAAACCCGTGGCTCCCCATCTCTTGTGATTCCTTACCACAAACAGTGTATAATCTTGGTATTATTGTCAATTCCAAAGAACATTTCCCCTTCAGTCTGGTTAGATTCCTGTAGATAACAGGTTTGGAAGAAAACGGTGAAAGTATTATTATCCTGAATGTCTCCCCCACAATGGTTTGTGTTGCAGTCAGCCATCTTTAACTCAACCAAACATGTATTAATATTCTTAAATCTAGATGTGTAGCTTCAAACTCCTCACATTTGATGAACATTGACTGAATCAGACTTTTATTACAGCTGCTCTTTCATGCCAGAAGCCGTAATAACTGCACTTAGACTGATGCATTGAATAAAAGATCCAATAGCCTACCGTGTAGATAGTGTTTATATGTACTGGATAAAACCTTCAGACCCTATAAATAGCAGATTATTACAATCTAACTGATAAAGGGAAACAAGTGTGGAGTCTCAATCCTATCTATTCCTGTGTCTCTGTCTCCCTCCACTGATGCATGTGGAGTCTCTGTATGACTCACAGGAGATCTGTCGGACGTGACTATGCATTCCAGTTCTGCTGCCACAGTGTGTGTGAAGATAGCAGTGCCAAAACAGCCACAAATTCAGTCGCCACCGCGGGAAAACACCAAAAACCCTCCTAAATATAATAAATATGTGAAGATAGGACGTTAGTGAGCGGAATTGATAAGCCATTTATGAAAGCCTTCTCAGCTGCATTAACATGTGACACACGGCTCTGCAGTAAACGACCTCGGAGGCTGTTTAGATAGTGACAAACCTTCAAATGATTGATTGTGTGCACCTCGATACTGATGGTTAATGTGGAGATGATGCGCCCTAGAGGCTGTGCGCACATGATGCAAAGACAGACATAACTGCACATGCAGTTATGTTCATCAGGTTGAAAAGGAACTGTGGTTGTGTTGGTTCTTCAATTCCAGTTCAATTCACCACTTAGTCATAACAGGTTGTTGGGGTTCAGAGGACTGAGGTTATACAGGAATGGGTATGTTCAGTTATCAGATTCACCGAAGCCCTGCTTTGGAATTAAAAGTGTGTGTTTGAATGTATTTGCTGTAGGGTGGGAATTCAAAAAATACATATCTGAAAGTTATGTGTGTAACATCTGTAGGTGCGGACTGAGAATCAGATACATGGTCCTGGTGGACTCTTCAGAGCAGCCTGCTGAGGCTGCACTTCCCTTTGTCACATCTGAGCTGCTGCTGCTGCTGCTACCATCAGCAGAAACACACACACACACACACACGCACGCACACTGGCACCGACAAACACACAAACACGTATACCTCTCCTTTCTAGCATCCTGGATTGGAGCAGATCTACTTTTATTTAGCAATATCTGCTAATATTTTTTTGATTCTGTTATTTATACGATATCCACACGTATCTCTCCTGCTCTCTCGCAAACTCTCTCTCTCTTTCTCTCTGTTGTTGACACAATCAGAGAATCGCTCACACACACACACGCACGCACACACACACACACACACACACACACACAGTCTAGACAATGTGCTGACCTCAGTAAGCCATTCCTAAAAGTGTATTGTTCAGTGCAGCTGGAGGAGAGAGGGCAGTTGGATACACACCAGTTGCTATCTCTGTTTTTTGGGCTCTATCATGTGTTTTGGAACAACATAAGGAAACTCAATGTAAAAATACAGGAAAAGGTATTTTTTAAGTACGATGTTTGGAATGAATAAGCAATAAAAGAATATGAAATCCAAATCCTCTTCACACATTTGGTTTCCTTGTGTAATAGTGATCTATTACAGCTCCCAATTGCGGTTCATCAGTGATGCCAAAGCTGCCAGCTGTGCTAATGAGGTCTTTCAAGTGCTGTGATTATCCCCTGCATACGTTGATTATTTCCTCAAACAGGTTTTTCCTAAAAGTAACACCAGATACTTTCATTCACAGCTGACATTAAAAGTGAGAAAAGGACAAATTGATTTAATCCGTGTGTGTTAAAAACTTTAGGTAAACGATCTCTGTCCACCAATCAGATCTCTTGTTCCTCTTTGAATTTAACATCTATTAGATACCCGATGAAGCCACCGTCTTCCTGTTTCAAAGCTTTGTCAGTGTCATGGATCCAGTAGCCAACTGTCACAAAACCTTGCATTCAAGTTTCAGGAAATGAGATTATGGCCGAGATGCATGATCTGACTAACAAACTTACGCTGATTCACATTTAATGAGCCAGAGGAGTGGAAGTTAATCTGAGTTAATGGGACATAAACTCAGTCCATGCAATGATGTCACATAGAATCAGCTAAAAATACATCAGACAAATTAAATTCTCTATCGATACATAAACACAATACCAACACAATAAAAACAAATGGTAACTTCAATTGTAATAGGCGTCGCTTCAGCACCTCGATGATTGTCAACCATGATTGGTTGTTTACAAAGTGAATTGCATGAATTTGAATAACTGACTGATTTTTTGAATGCCTTTTTTTTTTCTTTTTTTTTTAAATTGTCACAAATGTTTCAAAGACAAGGTCGCTGGAGGACATAATTTACAACACACTTATTGAAACTAATATTATAATTCAGAGCGCACAAACTTCCTCCAAGGCACAAAAGTACTCTAGGTTTGAGAAAAAAAACTCATGCAGAATTCTTCATTAATGTCTGAGTTATTTCCTGCCTGTATATCTACCAACAACTTCACAAACTCTCTGAGTAGCGCTCAAATATTCTCTAGCTGGTCGTCTCCTGCGCCTTCCACTTCAGCGTCTCTTTTCAGCCCACTGAGCCCCCAGCTCCACCGCGAAAGAAACATGAAAGGAATCAAATGAATAAAGGCAACAATAGCCACAATTTCATGACACTACTCAAAAGGGCTTATTATTTTATTCTATATCACTTTAAACGCTGCAAACACTTAACATCTACAAAACGTAATCAAATCCAGAACATGCCAAACCTTACCTCTGAGTATAATTTCATTCAAATCCGTCTTATAGTTTTTCCGTGATCTTGCTCACGGACAAAAGAAAAAACAAACAACCTTGGCGGAGGTAATATTGAGGAATAATGTCAATAAATTGTGTCATTGACTGTAAAAACTTTTCTTCATTTAACAAATCAGCATGCTGTAAGGGTTACTAAAAGTGTAAAACAGCCTTTGAGAACTTGAAACTGGGAATCTGTTTATATAAACTTCCTTTGATAGTAATCAGAACACTGACATAAAGTTTTGGACTGCACTTTCACACAGAACTGTTTTTGTTTGGGAAATCAACATTGTGTTTTTCTCAAATGCAAACAATGCTGCATGGAAAGCATATGCAATGCCGTATAGCTGGCTGGTCTTTTTGTGTTTGCATGAATCCCTGTGTGTGTGCGTGTTAACCCCTCTGTGGCTCCACAACAAAGCAAGAGAACCCAAAGCAAATTGCTGACATAAGTCCAGGCGTGTCTGCTCCCCTGGCCCCCGACACCCACCCTGTATATATACACCCAAATTCAGCATCTCTTCAGGCCATTCAGTTGAACACTGCCACACACAGCTCACCAGTTTAGGTAGGTGAACTACCAATTTATGGGCATGATGTAATAAGGATCTCTATTGCAGTATATCACCAAACAACAGAGGGATTTAGTTGTTCAGACAGTCTCTTGTTTATTATATTTACTGCAAATAATGTCATTCAAAGACTACGGCTTAAAGTTTATGTTTGAAGTCTCATTTGATAAATCAAATGTTTAGATAATTCAAAGTAAGATGTTGTAAAACTATGACATGATTGGTTTTTTTACACATCCTTGCCCTGACTTTCTGTGTATTTCCCTCACAGGTACTACTGCAAAATACAACAAAATGGCTCAGACAAACCCAATGCCAATGGGCCCATGGAAGGTAAGCAAATCTGAACTACATTACCCATCAGCACAGGGAGCATTAAGAGGTTTCAGTGCATAGAAATCCACAGCCGATAGATGTTGGTTAATTCATCATTTTCTCTTTGCAGATCACTGTTTATGATCAGGAGTACTTCCAGGGCAGACGTATGGAGTTTACTGCCAGCTGCCAGAACATCATGGAGTGTAGCATGGAGAACATTCGTTCCCTGAAGGTTGAGTGTGGCGCGTACGTATCCGTAGATCTGCTGTTCGCTTAAGAAGAGCCAGAGCTTCACTCCATATTCTAAGAGACGTAAAGAGACGCGTGCTGATTTTGTGTTTCTGACCTGACTGTTTTTTTTTACTTCCTGCTCACAGCTGGATGGGTTTTGAGCACTCCAGCTTCTGTGGCCAGCAGTTTGTGCTGGAGAAGGGAGACTACCCCCGCTTTGAGGCCTACAGTGGCAGCAACTCCTACCGTATTGAGAGGATGATCTCCTTCAGGCCCATCTGCTGTGCTGTAGGTTTCACATCCAACACAGGCGTTCATTCACCTTAGAGCGAGCTTCATTTCAAGCTGTGCTGAACCTTCATTCTTCACCTTCATACAGAACCAGAAGGAGTCCCGTATGACCATCTTCGAGAAGGAAAACATGTTGGGTCGTCAGTTTGAGCTGTGCGATGACTACCCTTCTCTGCAGGCCATGGGATGGATGAATAACGAGGTTGGATCCATGCATGTTCAGAGTGGAGCGTAAGTCCATTATCATGTTTGATTAGCAGGGAAGCACAAGAATCTGTTATATTTGCTTGGCAGTGTCTACAGTGACCTGAAATGTTTTTTTTCCTTCATTCCTGCAGCTTTGTGTGCTACCAGTACCCTGGATACCGTGGCCACCAGTATATCCTGGAGTCTGACTGTCGCGGAGGAGAGTACAAGTGTTACCGCGAGTTTGGCTCCCACTCCCAAACTCCCCAGATTCAGTCCATCAGGAGGATCCAGCACTAAGAGTGGAGAACTTCCTTCACACTTCCTTCTTCCTCCTCTTCTCCCTCTTCCTGCTCTTCCAGCCCTTCTTTCTTTTCTTTCTCCTCTCCCCTAACTTTAATCTCCCCGGCTCTGCTGGTCAAACAGGATCCGGAGCTGGAATTCAGGTGCTTACTGGTGTGTGTTGTTCACGGCACCTTTTTTAAAGACCACCACCGAAGAAAGGAAAGATCCAAGAAAGACAGAAAATGGGAATGTCATAACTGAGAGGAAAAAAAGCTGAATCGGTGCGAAAGAGAGGCCTCATCTGCCGAGGCTGGCTGCAGAACGGTGTTTTTTTTAAAACTCCACCACTGATGGCATCATCATCATCGTCATTGTCTTCTACATCAACATGATCTCCAGTCTTGCTGTTACTGTGATATCCATGAATGCCTATGTTCAAGACGATGAATAAAGAGAATCGGCAAAGAAACAAAGATTCACAATATGACTGAAGTGTAACTAAATCACACTTGTGTCTTTTATTTCTGCACAAACTGCTAAAATGAAACCCCTCTGATTTTGTCATTGCGCTGGCCAAAAGCAAATAATGTGATTTTAACAAATGGAGGTGTCTCAGTTTCAAATATTACAAAACATGTCAGGCTAAATTTTTGGAAAATGTGACTAAAATAATGTGCAAAAAATCTGAAACAATTCCATTTGATTGGATGGTATGGCCACAGATACCTTGAATAAACATATGATTACAAGTGTCGTAAACAAGTCTTTAAAAAACAGGTTTTTAATGGTAATGAACAAGGAAAAACTAAAACTAGAAAATTTAAAATGTGTTATGTTGGGAGTGTGTAAACACATGTGAACCATCCATACATTTTATTCAGTTTGGGTTGGGTTGCATTGGCAGCAGGGCAAGAAGGAATTTCCAGACATCCCGCTCCCCAGCAACACCATGCGGCCCCATGAGAGAATACTCCCTCGAAAGAATCACCACCTAAACCAGATGGGAGGATGGAGTTTGTGTGGCTCTGTTATCCTGAGAGCTGTGTTGTCAAGGTGTTAGCACCCTCTAGGGTCTCCTAAGGCAAAGGGCTCTCAGTGGAGGGTTCAGACAAGGAGCAACCCATGAATAGTCATAAAAGAAGTTGCAAATCTTTGCCCGGAGCAGGGAGAGTGAGACAACCTTCTGTTGTATAGGAGGACGTATGTATAAGTTCTGACCATTCAATCGATTGAAGTCAAAGGTTAATGAACTTTAGGGGTCATTTCAAAACTGTTCCTGTGGGCCAATCGTGGGACGCCAGCTTTCAGCCGAGTCTCTAACCACAGTGATCAACTGTGCAAACACATTGCAACTCAAGTAAACACATGGAAATAGACAAAACACAACCAAATAAATAAAAGATTTTCATCTATATAACATCATGCACACGCTATTAAAGCGTGAAAACGGATCTGCAAAAGCCACAAGTCAACAGAAATGTTTAGGAAGGACACATAAAAGTGATGCACACCTGACATGCCTTTTTAATGCTTCTTTTAGTGTATTAAACAGATATAACACACAAAAATTTCATGAGGTTTTGATAAGCCCTGGTAGCTTTGCTTAAATTCCGGGTCGTGCAGTCATGTGACTCAGAAATAAAACGTTAATCAACATCATGAAAAAAACTAATAAACATAATATGACATACAGACTACCCAAGCTAAAATAAAATAGCTTTTGTAAGGGACGTTCTGACCGTTGTTCTCTGACTGTTGTCTTGAGGCTCTTGCAGATCGTTTTTCTTAATGTGTTTTATTGTGGCTTTTGTTGCGCTCCTGTGTAGTCACATTGATGAAGATGTTTTATTTTTTCACTCATGGATTGTGAAATTGATGAAGATATCTTCTTTATTTGCTTCCGCTCTATCTCTTTGAATGTGTTTTCTTAAGTTGCAGCGCGTTTGCCCCTGTCGGCCACCATGTATGTGCATGTATGTATCATGTATGTATGGCTGAACAGGCCCCAAAACTAAACATAGGAGTTAAAATATCAATCAATTTGAGGCAAAGCACGGATATGCATACATTTCACATTTCACATTTCATTTTTTACATATATTCTATTCAAATGTATGTTTTGGATCTCCTGCGTCAATATCTTCCATCTTCCATTTTTTTTGAAAAAAGTTAGAGGAGTTTAAGCTTTGCTATAAACCAGCTAAATGACAAAGTAAGACATTCGTCATTGACACATCTATCCAATCGTGCCTTTTACTAGAAGAGGGTTGGTGAATCATTAGGATGTGTAATGATTGCGTAACCAGTGGCTGATTTCAAACTACTGATTTACTAAAGTCTACCTTATCTTTCTATTATAGGTCCAGTGGCTTTGATAAGTGTTAAGGAAGAAGGAATTGGTGATTGAAATAGTTTCTAAAACATACTGTAATCATAACAATAATGCAAGAACATGTTTCGATTTTTACAAATGAGTCAAATACAGAGGGAGTCGTAATCCTGGCACAATCCTGGTCTCCTATTCAAATATTAACCAGGCTCTGAGAGTAACTAAGTACATGAACTCAAGGGCAAATATTGGTTTCTTGTACTTATTTGAGTATTTCCATTTTCTACAACTATATTCTCCCACTCCACTAAATTTAAGATTGAAATATTTAACTTAATGCTCCAATAACTTCAACCTGGGACCTGTACTTAGTAGTTACTTTATAGATTACATATATTTTCATACGCTTCATGTACAGTTATGTGATTCACCAGAAAACAGCGCATACTATAAACAGATGCCAATTAATTATCGTTTATATATTGAACTACTGGTCAAACAAAAAAGTAGTTCAATTACTTCATCCTTTATCATCTACAGTTTTAAAATAGAGCTACACATTAATGCAGCATTAATAGTAACCCAAAATTATGGTAAAACTCTGACCCTCAGATTGCGATCATGAAACTTTAGCACTTTGAGATTTGATCCAAATGTAAAGTGCATTATAAATTAAATGTATTATTATTATTATTATCATGAAACTGCAGTGTCCGGCGCTGCAGCTTTAATTTGTAGACATGGGTCGGAAACCACTGGGCGGCGCTGTTGTTGAAATGGGATTTGCGGCAATGGTTTCGTCTTGACGGCTCATGGTGACATGTCAACAACAAATATGGCGACCAAAAGCGACTATTGGGAAGGTAAATGTAACTCCATTGCTTACTCTAAAACAGGTTAATATATTGTTCATTCAATTCAAACAAATTTCACGTGTTCCTCGGTACAAATTGTTTAACTTTCATAAATTTATGTAAGTGGTGACGTATTTTTATTATAGTTTGTTCTTTGGCTAACCTGTTAGCTCGTTAGCCGTCAGAATTTAACTTTAAAAGTTACCAGAACTCATTGACTGCTAGCTTTCGTTCTCCCTTGAGTCGACATAGCCAGTTTGACCTGTTCTGTGTATGTGTGTGTGATTTAATTTTACTGTTGACAACCACTTACTGCCAGTTTGCTGGAGGAAATTAAATGACAATGTAAAACATTTTTAAATATTTCACTCTAGCAAGTATAACTGCGTCAACACTAAACCAAACATAATTTGGGTAAACTGGTGGATTGCTTTGGTTACCAATCCGTATCATATATGTTTAAAACAAAATTGTAATCAAACAGCGTTTTCACAAGAAATATGTATTAATGTCTCTCTAGGAATAATCTAAATGCTAATATCTCCTCATAATTTGCTGAGAGATGCTTATTTGATCCAGCATTTTATAGGTTCTAAAGTTATTAACCAACAAATAATCAACACAAAACTCTGCTGTGAGAGATGCCCAATGATTGGCCATGGCCCATTAGTATAATACAGAAGCCCATGTTTTATTCCCTGTTCCTATGCATTAGATGACAACTGAAAGCAAATCATCTCTTTTTATAATGTGAAGTGATGTCTCTATGCCTTTTATGTTATTTGCTTCTCATGACACTTTTTGTAAATTTTGGAATTCAAAATGTAGTTATCAATTTATTTTTGGTTAGACATGGACTGTGTGCTTTAATTTTTGAATTGCCCCTGATTTTTTTTTTTTTTTTTTTTTTTCAGAATTGCGTAAACAGGCAAGGCAGCTGGAGAATGAACTGGATCTGAAGCTAGTGTCCTTCAGCAAGCTCTGCACCAGCTACAGCAGTAGCAGCAACAGAGACAATCGGACACGAGACAGGTGTAGATATTATCCTGCTAAAGCTTAAATGCAATTCTGAAGTCTTCTGACTGGAATAAAACATTCAGGGTTTTTTTTTATCTGTGGTGTCAGAATCTGTAGACATGCCTTTGATTATTAAAATAAAAACGTAATTTTGCATTTAAACATGTTTTATTTGTACTGATTAATTAATGTTAATCAATATTTCAGTAATATATTTTTAAAATACTTTTTTTTATTATATTACAGGTTGCTATCAAATTTGTTTCCCAACGTTTGGCCAGACAATATTATTACCAGTGTATTGAGCATCAACAACTTTGATGCATTATTTTTATCATATTGCAACTGCTATTTAAATTTAAAATTATACTCTAGACCACTGGTTCTCAAACAATGGTATGTGGTACGCAAGCTCCCTCTTGCGATACGTGTCCCTAAATCAATCAGCATCAACAGGCACCAAAGGGGAAAAACAGTAAGGCGATATGCCTCAGGTTACATCAAGTTTGAATTGTGCATTTACAGGGACATACAGTTGTTATTGTTAATGTTCTCACCTGCTCTGGGTGTGTACTTTATGTGTTTGAGGGGCTGCCCCTGCATTATAATCATGTGAAAGAGTTTAAGTGCCAGTTCTAGTGCTACTCATTCGCACAGTGTGGTTGTTGCTGACTACTCAACAATAAATAATATTCTTAATGGGAATATAATGGTGGTATTTAGAAAGCGTGATATATTCTGAGGTGGTATGCGTTGTAAAAAGTTTGAGTACCGCTGCTCAAGACTATGCTACACCAGCCAGTATTTCAATTATTTTTGTCCAACAACTGCTTATTTTATAATTGGAATTTCATGGATTTTTGAAACTTGACATGATTCATTCTTAAATCAGGTCCGGTTCTGTTGGCTCATCACAAGATGATATGCTTGTAGCTATGACTACTGAACTGGAGCAGCTATTGTCCAATGTAAGTAAAATCTAACATTTACAGTCACCTACAGCCACTATTGAAAGGGTTGGTAAATGCTGAAGCACTAGTGGTGGAGTTCATGTGATGGCGGGTTTTTTTCTAACCTGTCTGCAAATACACAAAAAAGTAACTTATCACAATATTTTGTGTTATCATGATCTTTTAAACATTAGTGAAACTGTTGTTTATTTAAGTAAACGAAGTTTGTACACATTATTAATATGTACTTCTCTCTTTTTATCATAACCACATGTGACAACTGTAACCTTAATCCTGTTTTGTTTTATTCAGTCAGTCTGTCTGTCTATCTGTACGCACATGCACATGTAAACAAAAACATTTTGGACAGGGTGTTGTTTAAAAAAATAACTGATACTAATAGAGAACATTATTTGACACCCATATTGTGAAATGAAGCATCCAGTTAAGTAAAATGCAGCTACGTCTGCTTCCTAATGCTTTTGCTAGTGAATCAACAACATCAAGTACACTGTGCTCAGCTTCCCCAATGCACATTATTGCTCATAGCTTCTGCAGTAATGAGCAACACATTGCATTAAAATGAAGAACAATTGCAGTGATAGGCTACCAAAAAACATAAATGTAGTTAGTCCAAAAAGGTCAAATTAAGGTATCACCTGACTGGTGATGTTTTGAAACTACTACTGGACTAATTCAGTTGAGTTTGGTTTGATTTTGAGAACTAATATCGTTTCCTTTTTTCACAGCTTACAGCAGTAAACGACAAACTGGCAGAGTACACAAACATGCCTGGAGCATTGTCACATAATGCCGCCTTGATGCACACGTTACAGAGACACAGAGACATTTTGCAGGTATGCACAATTACTTCTCTTCTTTGCATTAGTTTTTGTTTCTCATGACGTGTGCTGTTTGAAGTTTTTTTTCCATAAGAACAAACATTAATGAAATTGCAATACATTTTTGATTTGTGAAGTCCCATTTGTTCAGTTTCGTCCTGTTTTTTTACTGTAGGACTATACCCACGAATTCCACAAAACCAAAAGCAACTTCTACAGCTTGCGAGAGAGAGAAGACCTCCTAGGCTCTGTTCACCGAGACATTGAGTAAGAACATACATCTCAGACAATCAAAGGCATTTGATATTTATGGCCAATGTAGCTTTATCCTCTTGTGGTTCTCTCCATGCAGCGCAATATTGCAATTTTTTGTGGTTGGTGGCGAACACATGTTTACATTTGTGTGTGTATATAATCATGAAGAATTTTGCTGGTTTCCATTTATATTGAGTTGATATATTAAATCTTCCTTTATACCTTCCATCTTGTTCCTCTCTATACCATTTCTCACATTTTCAAATGCTGCTGAGATTTTCATTCTTTCTATGTATGCACTTCCTATTCCAACACCTTTTAATGAAAATTAGCATAAACCTTTTCACATTTTGCGCTACAGTAACTCTTTTGTGGGATCAAGCTACACTGGCTAGACTTGGCTCCCCACACAAATCTCTGAGCCTTGGATACTCATGACCCTGTCACCCGTTCACCACTTATCAGTCCTTAGACCTCTTTGTAGGTGCTAACCTCTGCAGACCAGAGACGTAATAGCCCCTTATAAAAACTAAATCTAAGATATTAGGTTATCACTTCTATTTGAGATATACACTAAATCATCTAATGGATTTTTACCAATGTTTTCTTTTCCAAATCAGTTTAATAAGTCATCCAACCTTAGGGTGGTGCAATAATAAATCACTGGAGCACTACTCTTTCATGTTGGTATCGTGTTGGCACAATCAATCATTCCATCCTTAGCTCCGCCCATCTCTAATGTTTCTCTGTACCATTTTAGAAAATAATTCTTTCTGTCCCACATTTTTCTTCTCGTCTTATGCTCCTCCACTTCTTCTGTGGATTTCTGTTATTTTATTTTTTACCAGGAGGAGGCAGAAAGGCCCACTTTTTTTGTTGAATTGACACACCCTCTTTAATAGTTTCTGTTCCTTTTATAATGTTCATTCTAATAAGAGGCACCTCTTCTTATTAGCCAATCTACCATCCACTTTGTGTTGTTCGCTCTCTCTCTCTGTCTGTCTCTCTGTCTCTTTCTCTTTCCCTCCCTCTCCCTCTCCCTCTCCCTCTCCCTCCCTCTCTGGGGATGCCTTTGCTAAGTGCCTTCTACAGTAAATCAAACCACAAGGCTTTCATTCAGACAAAGCTGGGGGATAGTGGTTACATCTAGCATACCCTACTCAGAGAAAGGCTTTATCAGGAGAAAAGATGGAAAGCAAGACAGTCAGACAGAGAGATAGAGGGAGACATTAACCTAATCTGATATTGACTGATTTCAATAATGGTGAGAGAGAATTCTTAATTATTCCCATACAGATGAGGGATGTGGAGGAACAGTGAGGAGAGAGGGGTAAGAGAGTAGGTAACGGTTGATGAATTGATGATCAGTCCAAAAAGGGAGGGGATGGTGTAAATAAGAGATGGAGGAGAGAGTTGTGGGTTGAGTAGAGCTAATCACTTAAAAGCCTTAACACAGGAAGTTCATAATCAGCATCCAGGCACCATTTCTTAGCCAGCAGTGAATGCCCCTCTCAGACGGACCCAAGCAAAAACTGAAAAATAACGTTTTTTTGCAGCGACTTCTTCTATTAGGCAATTACACAGCCGCATAATGGAGGTCAATGTTTTGCTTATGGTGTTTAATGAAGCAGCTATATAAGAGTGGATAAGTTAAACTACATCATGTGTGCCACAAGTCAGAGCCAGTGGTCACAGAGAATGTCATTGTTAAATTTAAGTTTTCTTTTATAATGCAGTAAATAGATATCTTATCATAAACTTCGACCAGCCCGAAAATCTATTTTTGGCTTGGAATTTTTATTTACAGAAATCTTAATTCATTCTGATAGTAAAAGTAGACTATTCTGCTCTTCACAGAATGTGATACAAAACATCTTATTGACCGTGTATGAATTGGATTAATGAACTCATTGCAACATTAAGTATGAAATTGCTAACTCAATAAAGGGCTTGCATTATTGGCAGACACTTTGTTTTTACAAGTGACCAATAAAGTCCAGCATGAAATGAAAATAAACTAACTATCATTCCACTACGTATATCCAGTGTTTGTTTACACATCTGTTCATGGGTGGGGCTTGTTGAGGATCATATCCTGGACCCTCCATAGTATGAAACGTTAGCATTAGCCTCTTTTTGCACTGCATGCTCCTAATAATGGTCCTTGCTGTCAGGTGAACATAAACTAGTGGGCCCAGTGAGGCCTTCTTCTGGTTGGTCTTTTTGTTACTTTTTCCAGAATGAAATATCTCAAGAGTGATTATAAGGATTCTCAATAAACTTTTTAAAATGATTTATTGTTACCTACATGATGATTGTTCAGCTCCGCCAGCTTGTCTAAATCTTGATTTAATCATTGAAATCTCAACGTCTATGGAATTGATTAACATTTTTTTTATCTTTAAAGTTTTTCAAAGTGATTTTGGCCGTCCCCACTTGTGCCCCCGGTTGAAAGTTGAAGCTTTTATCTAAATGTCTAAACAACTATTTGCTGTTAGTACAAAACATGTCTAAAGTCTTCTATCATCCCATGACCTTTCAATTTGTCCTCAAGCTGCTCTTTGTGTTCTTTCCTTATTTTCCTGTCTCAAATAAAATGTCAAAGCCCAGCCAGCATGACTGTGGACTTAATGACTTGATCTGTCTCTGTACTATGAATTTTCCTTCCTTTAGTGGAGCAGTAATGACGTGTCCATTGTCTGATTCTAGCCAGGGGACTTAAAGGCAAAATAATCAAAATTGCTTAATTTACTGCATTCAGTTCCTCATTACTCCATGTTTATATCCTCTGTTCTCTTATTCAGGTCTTACAAGAGCAGCTCGGGATTAAATAACAGAAAGACCGAGCTCCTCCTGAAGGAACATGAATATATCAGAAAGTAAGAGGTTTTCTTTTTCTTTTAGGTTTCAAAGCTTCTAAGCTTCTGCCTTAGAAGCTTAGAAACTGTAGAAAATCAGTATTTTTGTGCAAAATAAATGCATCTAGAATCCCTCTCAATATAGTATATACATCACCTTATTTTATTTGACTATTTTTGTTTTGTTATATTTAGTTTACCTCTTATTGTAACAGTAGTTTGTTTGTTTTGTTTTTGTAATGTAAAAAGATACAGTGAGTTGATATGCATTTTCTTAGATAAATGCATTTATTAAATGTGGCACTAAAGGCCTCTAACTCAAATATTTGTGCATGCTCTGAGCGTGTGGAACATGGCAGGGCTACAACTTTCATTCAGTTATACGAAATTGTGTTTCAAAATGTATACTCGTCTTTATTTGAATTAGATTTATAACCAAGCCCTATTATTCCCATTTACGTTCAGTTTTTCCAAAAGAATATAATTTCTATTTAATATCTATGTTCGGCATTTTTTGTCACTGCTGCCGCCAAAGACATGAGTGAATAAAACCCACAAGATGGCCTTTGGGTTGTGAGGCCACCCTGACGGTTGCTCATTTTCCCCACAGCATATATAAAACACAACCTCCATTACTTTAGGCTCACCAAAGAAACACGGATTGACGTGTCACATACCGATGCATTTGTTGTTGAGCTATCTACTGAAAGAACTAGTCCTCTTCCAAGGAATTGCACTTGTTTTTAGGTTTTGATTTTTGCATTGTTCCTTGGCAGTTACTATATATGCTTGATAGAGATCAAACATTTCGATGCAACAGAAATCTTAGCTGCCAAGAAATTCTTACCCCTAAAACATTAGACGACTCTTCGAAGTAGGTTAAAAAAAAAGTTAGTAGTTTTGGATATAAATGCAGAAACTAAAGGAAAATAAAACACAAAGCAAAAGCAAGGAGCAGCATCGCCTATGGACTGGCAGCTTATTAGGACTAGAGGGTTAAAGCGGAGGATAGCTGGAGAGGTGGATGAATAGAAAGAGGAAATAGAAAGCAGAATATTGATTTTTATTCTTCAGCCACATCCACCAGGATGCACACTGCTGCCTTCATATGCTCAGCTGTACTCTGGACTGAATAGTTCACTTATGCCTCCGTCACTCTCCGCTCTTTTCAAGAGCTAATGGAAGCTGATATAAGCCATGTCAGTGTCTTCAGAGCGTCATTCATCTGTATGTCTGTTTTCACCTACAGACGGCGTGCAAGCCTCATATTTATACGTGTTCGCTCGGAGCAGATCCATCGGCTAATTGGCGTCTTCCGTAATGCAGGTTGGATTTGACCAATCAGATCCCAAAAATCCTCCATTAACCAGCACTTTCTCTTGTCTCGCAGGAATCACAGGAAGAGCTCCTCTTATGATAATAGAGCCAAAGAGCTGGATGGCTTCACAGCGCAGGCTGTCTCTTAAACTAGGAGAAACAAATGCCGTTAGTTTGTAGTTAAAGTCAATGGATTTGAAAATCCACCACTAAATGTATTCCCAAATTTGCGTGGGAACTTTGTGTCGTCTCAAAGTGAAACTTTAAATTATTAATGTGATAAAAATCAGTAATAAAAAAAAAGAGAAAGGTCAAAGAAAAGCCCAAAATATGGGCACCATAAATGTCTCAGCTGGCACAAATGAAGTAAACTACATTTTACACAATCAGTAGTAAATGTATATCCGTCACTGTTGATTACAGCAGTAATCTTCCTCCTGATGGACCGGCATGATCCCTCAGTGATGTCACCCTGTTGGATGGCGGCCCACTCCTCAGTCAGAGATGCTGGAGTTGCTGCTGAGTCTGTGGACAACATTCATGTTGACATATTTACTCAGTCAAACGACTTGACATGTGTTCAGTGGGCTGGTTGGGGCTCATTGGGAGCCAGTCCAGAACTATGATGTCATTCTAGGTGCCTATGTGGATGTCCAGGATGTGAACCGTCTATTGTTGTCCATCTTTCTCTTGACATTCCTGCAGACGTCTTTTCTCCTCTATCTTTGTAGCTTTTTATAAAGGTGGGTTATTTTAACAACAAGCGGCCTTTTGACTTTAGTTTTAAAGTATCTTGTTTATTTCGCAAAAAAAATGTGTCTCCAACTCAAAACTTCTCTTACAACCAAATTTCATATTTATAGAATTATCACCAAAAGGAGCCAAAAAATAAGTGGTGTGTTTTTAAATCTCTTCAGTGAAGTGGTATAGGTAAAGAATTTAAGATTGTGTCAATCTCTGTATAATGATGAAAAATGAAAGATTTGCAGATGACTTGATCGGTCTGATATCTTTTTGTCTTTGTTTTCTATGTTTTCTTGTACAGCTCAGACAGTCTACTGGACAACACAATAAGGTAAGCATTGCTCCGTAGTTCAGTCAGTTTAGACACACAAAAACACACTGATCTTCAGACTTAACCAAACCAGAATCTTAACCAGAACCTGCCTAACTTTACTGTTCAATCCAAGAGCGGTAAGGATGGTAGATATGTATTATTATTATTATGGACCTTTTCTAATATCAAGTTAATTATCTTGTCATCAAGAGAAAATGAGTGATCATTTTTCATTTCTTGTTTGATTTGTTCAATCACACTGATTAAGGTTTTAAATCATACGACCAAACAAACTGGAAGTTGGACGAAGTGGCAAAAATACGAGATAAACGGCAGATGAAAATGACTTTAAATGACCTAAAACATACACAGTAACCAAAAGCTAAAGTAAACAAGGTGTATTACACTTGCTTTTATCCATCAATACAAATGCAGCTTTTGCCAGTCTGTGGTTGAAGCAGAATCTGATGCCTTTATCAACTATGGAAACTCCTTTACCTGACATGTTCTTATCAAAGCAGTTTCAACGTTTGTCTTCTTGTGATAACGAGATAATGAAATCATTAACACTAGAGGACGGCCATAATAACCCTAAGGTGATTTTCACTGATGGGCTTTACCCTAATCGGAGACACAACCCTCTCCCCCGCAAAAGTAGACGCTTATGTAAACAGACTCCATGCGTTAACACAGTACAATAAGTCTCTTAAAAATACTAGCCACTAATCTCTCGTGGTTTCTCCTCCTCTAGTATCGCCATGGCCATGAAAGAGAACTTCACATCTCAGCGAGGGATGCTCAAGTCCATTCAGACCAGGGTCACAACTTTGGCCAGTATCCTTACGTCATTGCTCATTTTGACAACCGCTCTGTACAAGTCAGAATGTCAGTTTCACATGTACAGTAATATCTCAATGAATTTGGATGGACCTGTCGCAGCATAAGAGCCTCACTAACAGTGAAAGCTCCTCGGACAGATTGTGTGCTACACCTTTAGACGCCCCATACTATTTTTTCTTCCTTGTTGTTCTATAAGCGCTGTTGATGTTTTTTTTTCTCCCACTGCTTTCTATCGTTTACGCACTGCAAGCACAGGAAAAATCCTTATTAATTATTTTTCCTTCACCAAGCCTTCCCGCCCCTCAGATCGCTTCCCCACCATCAACAATCTCATCCAGAAAATCAATCTGCGCAAGAGGCGGGACTCTGTAATTCTAGGCGCGGTGATTGGCATCTGCACCGTAATCCTGTTGCTGTACACTTTCCACTGACGCGCTGCTCAACTGAATGACCATCACTTCCTACAAGAACCAAAAATATTCATTTTGACTCGGATAAAAGGGTTTTTCATGATTCCGTATGTTCTTCTTTCTACTGTTATAGTCTGAAGAAAGGGTTTTATTTTGGGGGGAAAAAAGTCTTGGAATTTATAAATGTCTATTTATACACTGTTGAAATTGTATCTTAAATACTACTCAGTGCATCTTATTTAAGTATGCGGAATACTCTGTGAGTGGGATGGTGTGTTGGTGCCGTACGTGTGGGTGGTGAATGATTAAAAATAAAGGTAATGAGCTCACTTTGGAGTTTGGCATGCTCGTTCAAGTTTATTTCAGACATGCAGAACTATGGCACAGTAAACCAGTCATACAGTAAAAATGTATAAACATCAACATCAGAGTGCCAAGAACAGTGCATACAGGGAGAATAACCCAAGTCATATCTCGTGTTAGATTGTAAACGTAGGGAGTTTTAGGGATTCAGGCAGTTCCACAGAATCCTGTCAGGAATCTGGTCAGTTTATCATAGTAGCACGCAAAGCAGGATTTCACACTACGGCTGCAGCAGGGCATGGTTGGGATACATGAGTTTTAAATTTGATGTAAACAGTTTATGAATTTATACATCTTCCCACTGCCACAAATGTCCCGTACTGAACAGATAAGGAACAGGGCAGGCGGTGGCAGCGTGGCAGACTAGAGGTGCACTGATGCCTTTTTGATTTGGTTTCTTTTAACGATGATTGCCGTCTTTATTTTCCAGTTATCCTCATATCTGAAGATGCCATGCTACTTTTTTTGATAAGGAAACTGTAGTCCTACCCAATCAGACAGATGTATGTACTTCAGTGCACCAGTAGTTAGGATTATGAGCTGTCAAACTTTCTCCACTGGACGTGCTGCAGAATGTGCTGCAACACTACAACCGTTATGAATGAAGCCTTCACTTTTGTTCCTGAGTTGGTGGATTTATTGGACGCGAGTGTTGCCAGAAAAAGAGAAACGTCCTGTGATTCCTTTGCTCTTTCTCCCCTCCGTTCGTAAAAGAAAAAGCAATAAGTGGTAGATTAGAGTCTTTTCGGCGTGTCTTCGACTCTGATTTTGTGCTTTTTCACCGTCAGAACAACTTTTTTCCCTCCTCTCTCTTCTGTGCAAATTTGTGTTCAGATTCTTCTCCACCCTCGGTTCACTGCTGGAGCTCTGATGGACGGAGAGAAGAAGGATTTAAGATTCATAACTTGACACTGAGCCCTGTGAGTGTGTTAGTTTACTGTGTTTCTTCTGATACCTATTGTAAACACTATGAAGATGATGACAGCCACACCCAACAACATTGCCAGACCGCTGAGCAGCATAGAAAGACGCCCATACTTTCTTGCTCCCTCAATGTCTCCTGTATGGTGGACAGACCTCGACTAATGGGAAAGAGAAGGGGAAGGAGGTAATCAAAAAAGGAATTATTTAAACACATCAGAAGCACCTTCAGCGTTTGAAAAGACTAAGATAACAACTGCACTTTGAGTATGGCCGAGTTTTTGACGCATAAACCATGTTAATAACTTCCAGTGTGATAAAATGAAGAAATTAAAGCTATAAATAAGTCCAACTCACCACGTGTGCGTACCACAAGGCACAAACATTGAGAGGCAAGGCTGGGCAGAAGCAGGACAGCACAGCGAGCCAGAGGTAAATCTGGGGTGTGGATCCGGGCGGCACCGGTCCAAGGCTGAGCCGGGATGAGGACTTGGGTGGGGTCGCTAACTGCCCGATGGAGGCCGACTTAAGCGGTGATCTGTGGCCGTTCTGGTCCGCGTCCAGAGAGCGGACGCTCCCTCTGATGGTGAGGGAGAAGGAGTCGGATGGTTTGATGTTGATCTGTCCCGTGGGCTCGGTGATCGCGCTGCTCAGCAGCTTCTCCGTGTCGTGGAAGTCCGTGGGATTGGAAACTTCCCTCTCGCCGAGGGCGCTTTTCTCAAAGGCAGCATCAGTGTTGATAGCCATCACTGAGAGATAAGAAATCTCCAAGTCTGATTCGGAACGAGACGCTTTCCTTCGGGTGGGGACGCTGAAGAGGGTTGTCTCAGATGTTCTCCATTGGGGGACATTAGATTAAATATTATAAATTCAGGGAGTCCAATACCTTCAAGGCGGTCTATTTAATTAAGCAGTCTAACTCAATCAAAATGCCTTATTGATGAGCGAGATGTTATTGATGTCTGAGTCCCTCCTGCGTTGAGTTGGCGGTGAGCGTCCGGATGCGCGCCTTGCCTTTTACCCCCCCACCCCTATAATGTAGTGAGGTATTACCGCAACCCTGACATCTCCCTAGCACATCCCCAGTAACTGAGGCCGGCTCATATAGCAGACGATGCGTGTGACTGTGCAAAAACAGCGATTAGACCACTGAAGGGAGCACGCAAGGTGCGTAAAAGCTTTCCATTTACGCGCGGCGGCATCAGCTGGCTCAGCACGTGAGGACCCTGAACAGGGCGTGCGAGGGAGACAGCGAGGTAGAGAGGGAGGAAGGTGGACACTAACAATCACAGGTTCTTCAACGCATCTACGCCCTGCTGACTCAGGGTCTCCTGTAAAGTCCCTTTCTGCAACATTACAGCCTTTAAGAGCAACCTGTTCCAAGACCACCACAGCTTTACAAAGTAAAACATGTAACACACACGCCCTTTAAATGTGGCTGTTACATTCAAGTAAGAGTAACATTGTATTTATTTATGAAAACATGATTGTTTGTAAGGTAAACATACTTACACCATGTTGGTCTTGCATGAAATTCAATTCCTTAAATTAGCAAATTTTAATACGAGCTTTAGGTAAACCTGCATTTATGAGCTCAGATTTGTTTGGACTAGCCAGCTTTTACTTGGATTTATTCAATTATAATGGGTTTCTTTCAGCAATAAGCCTACTTAAAGTAGCTTACTTGGTTTGGTATATGATAATTTAAGCACTGCAAAATTTGTTGGACGAGCCCTATTAAGTAGTTAAGCAGTTTGACCTATTCCATCTAACTAAGTTGATCAATTCGTATAAATAATATTGACCCAATCTAATTCTTTTAAATTAAAAACAATTATTGCAGCAACCCCGAACAGGATAAGCGGTTATATACTTAACTGATATACTTAACTTGATTTTTTTGAGGTTCATTCAAAGAGTTATTTTTGTGTGAGTGGCGAATGGGATGAAGTGGTGCAGTTTATTAATAATAATAATAATAATAATAGATAATAGTTCAAATAAACACCATCTTAACTGGCTAAAATGTTGACTATATGTTTTTATGTACCAGTATAATAAGTTACTTTTGATACTCAAGGTTATTGATTATACCTATAAACATTTACTTAAGTGAAGTAGAATTGAAATACTATCAGAGATGTCGTCCAGGCAGTTCTTATACCTGATAAATATTCAAACTAGAATAGCACAGACTTCCACCATGGCCCTACAATCCATGTTAATGAAATTAAACCCTAATTATTTATTATTATTATGTATGCTTTTCAATTTCTCATCATTGTTTTATAATTTAAAAAATGATATCTTATGATATTCTTATGATTACCTCTTTCAGCCCCTTTTGACGTGAACCACGTCACAATCTGTTGGATTATTCTCTGCCACATGCCCTACCGTCTCAAGTTCATGAAAATCCATCAAGCAGACAAACAAACCACACAGGTGGAACCTCCTATACCTGGGAATCTTTCCTTTTGACATTTTGTGATATGACCCATGAATTTTTGTGAATCATTTCTGCAGATTTGCAGGAAAATATTTACAGTAAGAGCACAAAGATGGGTGGTATGATCAGTTAGCTAATAATGAAGCTGTTAGGTAATATAATAATGTGTGGATGTGACTTGCTGAAGATGCACAGTCTCAGTCTCACAGGATCAATCATGAAACATTTTTTCAGAGACAAATATCGCCCTTTGGGGATTTCCCGTCTTAAGAAATTACAGGTTTAATATCAGGTTTATCAGCACATAGAGGCAATATAATCCAGTCTGATTTTACAACCCCCTAATCATGCTCTACGATTGGGAGTAAGTAGCTGGGTTTCTCATTCAGCTCTCTAGAAGTCCTTCCGCCACCTAGTGGTGATGTAGGTGTCACTGCAGCAACTTGTGTGATAATGGTGAAGATCTTCTCAGCCTCTAATCTAACTTGCGGTTCTTATTATTTCTTTTAAACGGTGTAAAAACGATTCCTGTTATTAAATGCATATGTTTATGATGAAAAGTTTCACTAAATGTGCTCAAATGTGAGATAACAATTTTCTGCGGCCTGTTCAGTATCATAGAGGGCCGTGACTATAACTTAAAATAAATTGAGGCTGTTTATCACCTGGAAAAGTCACAATAATCAATTGCTCATACAACTATGGACAATTTAGACTCACTCATATTATATGATTTTGAACAGAGGTTGGATTACTTGGAGAACCAGTGCAAACAGAAAGTCAGGCAGCAGTGCTACCCACAATGTCACCGTGCTGCTGGTCAAACACATGTCACTGCAATTTATAGCATTCTATTAGATTTATAGGATATAAACTGTCATGTTCCCCTACCAAAATAATGAATCTTATAGTTACAGAATAGCAGTTCAATCTCCTGCTGAAGCCAAATATGTGAACAACGATCCATAAGTCTTGGTCATTGGACCCGCTCCAGATTTCCTCTATTTTTTTATGTGCATTGAATACTAAATTAAGTTTTATCTCCGAAAAATTAAATAGATTCAAACCATGTAATCAACAACAAAATACAATTTTCAAATTTGTATTATGCCTTATAATACAAAAAAAAAAAATAGCACAACATCTAAATCACCAGTTTGAAAGTTTGCCTCTTTACAAACAAATTTAAAAACCACACGTCTGCATTAGTGACTGAAGCTGGACTAGATGCATCCAAACCTGATCACTACCAAACCTGTTTATTGTTTCAAAGACATCATCGCTCATAGAGGCCTTTTTCAAAATCAGGATGTTGGTTTGTAAGTTTCACCAGGAGCAAACTATGCCGAAGAAATGATAGATGAGGAAGAAGGTGATTTTAAATACCTAATTCTGCAAAGGCTTACAAAGCTGTTTTATAACTCCTGGACTCCACAGTGAGACACATTACCCACAAATGGACAAGACTGATGAAATGGTGACCAGTGAGAGACGTCTGTCATATCAATAAAGGTCAGTTTATTTGAAAGACAGTGGGAGAAAATGTCAATGGGATACCGGCGAGGTAAAAGTCACTGCTGATCCAGAGAACATTAGGGCTCCATTGAACTTTGCCACAACTATTTGATGAACCTTTGATACAATAGTATATGAAATGATGTTGAAAGTTGAGCTGTTCGGAAGACGGTTGAGGAAACCAAAAATAACATTCCACAAAAAGAGCATTGCGTCTATGGTCAAGTACGGAGGTGACGGCGTGATACTTCTGAACCAGGACGACCTGCCATCAATGAGGGAAATTTGAATTGTGCTGTCTACAAGAAACTTTTGAAGCAGAATGTCTGGTCATCATCCCATGAGTTGAAACTCAAGCACAGTTGGGTAATACAGCATGACAAGGATTCTAAGCAGAAGGGTGAGTCCACTTCAGTTAAGTTTTGGAGCGATGTAATCGATGCCAGCACCTGAAAACAGCAGTTCATTCTCACAAACCTTCAAATGTTGCTTCATTAATAACAGTTCTGCAAAGAAGGGTGGGCTAGAATTCCCCCACAGTGATGTCAGACAGCTCTCCAGTCAAACAACTCATGTTTGAAATGTTTATTAATACTATTATAGTAGCTTGACTATCAGGGATCAGGGTGTTGGATAAGATTTTTGCAGTATTAAGTAAAATTCTCATTTATAAGTTGTATTTCAGTATGATATGGTAAGATGGTACATTGTTTTAAGATCCAACAGTTTGGTATTAAATGCATAGAAATAGAAGGAATCTAGATCAGGTCCAGCCCTTTCTTATAGCATTGAACAAACCGTATTTTGCATTAAGCAAACTCCCCTCAGTTTGATAATGCTGTGATGTGACCATCCCTAGTTTCTAAATAACTGAAGAAGCCAGATTATAGGTCCTGGAAAACAGACATGACCTTTTTTTCTCCAGTCTCACATCTCATACATAACAGTATTACCAGATTCCTGAAGACCTCACTAAATGTATCTTATTGACTTAATGTGATGAATTACATTCCAGAGAAAAAGATTTTAATGCCATTGCAAATCTGAGGCCATTTGAAAATTTAAAAAGAAGTTTGTTAAATGACTTTCATCCCATTTATTAGCATTGCATCATACATCAAAGTTGTGCTTATGTATACCAACATTCAGTGTTGCAATCCTTTTCTTTGTAAATAATTAGCATTTACAATAGTTACAAAACAATAGTTTTACTAAGAAGACAGACAAAAGACAGTTTAAGCAGCCTTCGTGAGAGAAGTGCCTCAAAATTAATATTTTTTCCATATATATCTATAAATATCTGGCTCTGGATTGTTATTGAAGTCCAGCTTCAGCACTGAGCGTGTGAAACACCAGCGACCATTTCCTCTTTCTAAGTCTTCTGGGTCAGGGCTGACCAGAGCAGTTCTTCAGCTGGCAGCTTTAGCATGTGTACAGGAACATAAAGCTTGCCAGTGAAGAACTGCCGTGTGTCAACTATTTGCAGCCGAGGGGGGAAGGGGGCCCTGGGTCAGCCAGCAAGCCTGAGATTTCGCACCGGTCTTAAGTGACGTACAGCCAAATTTAAGACACAGATGGTGGCTCCTCCCTCCTTCAGCTCTGGGTGCACAGGTCCCTACAGAAAGAGAAAATAAATCATGGAACTTCACCTCTCAAGTCTTTGCTCAATTAATATGGTTATTAGTGAGTCGACATGCAGCCAGTCCAAAACATGCAAAAAGTCAGTATGGTTCTCTCTCACACACACACACACACACACATATATACATAAATATATATATATATATATATACACACATACATAAGTAGACAACTATAACTATATATATACATATACACATACATAAGTAGACAATACTATACACAATAACTATACACCCACACCCACACCCACAAATATACACATCAACATATGTATACATACTGTACATATGTATATATGTATACATACTGTACATATGTATATATGTATACATACTGTACATATGTATATATGTATACATACTGTACATATGTATACACACTGTACATATGTATACATACTGTACATATGTATATATGTATACATACTGTACATATGTATATATGTATACATACTGTACATATGTATACACACTGTACATATGTATACATACTGTACATATGTATACATACTGTACATATGTATACATACTGTACATACGTATACATATGTATACATACTGTACATATGTATACACAAATATATTTGTGCACCAGCAGCTCAATACAATAACAGAAATACAGACACCTGTAGCCTTCTGATGTGATGATCTAGTATTTGTTAATGAAGTCTACAGCGGTTCAGTCACTGCTAGTAAATAGCTCACTTAAGACGTTTGGTGTGTGTTCAGTTGTTTTGTTAGGAAAAGCTTATAAATGAATATCTTCACATGAATGGCCGTACAATCCGTTTAAATCCCCTGACCCATGACCCACCCCTACACCGAGAAGTTGTGTGATGAGGGATGATGGCATAAATGCCCTAATATCACAATGTTAAGGAACGTGTAAATAAACAAATAAACATCTCACCACTTATCATATTACACTATTATGATCAGGTTTCAAAACTAGATCTGCCAATCAGGTTTGAATGATATTTGGAGCAGATATGGAGAAATACATAACAGTTCTCTCTTCTCATTGTGTTAAAAGAAATCCAACATATAGAGACGACGTTAAACATACCAGACATTTTGAAAGATGACCACTTCAGGACAGGTTCTTGACCTCAGAGAATATAGTCCCGGGGTGATTTTGATGCTTGAAGACACGCTCCCCTTTCTCTGGTTGACGATGAGTAATACATGCTGTTCATTCCTGCAGTAAAGAGAACCAGAATGATTCCAGTTATTGGAGTGTTGCCTGAAGTTGTGAAGGGTGTCACAATCATCTGGACTCTGAGACCTCTGAAGACCTATGGAAAGAAATCAAGTTGTCTACTTACTATAGGATCATCCCGAGAGAGCGGAAGAGTAATCTTAAATTAGACATGGAAAAACAATGTTTCTCTTCCTCCTCCTGAAAAATCCCTCTACGTGACATTTGCCAGAGTCGTTTAGAGCGGGTGAGTCGGCATGACTACCTGTCCTGACTTGTGACTGATGTCGACTGAGAAATACACATGATCAAATCTACCACTCCTACCTCTTATTAATTACTAAATGAAATGCAGCAGGGCGGTGTCGGCATACCAATCGTTCCCCTATCAAACTGAAGTTTAATAAGTCTTCTGAGGTCAAATGATGACTGTGTTTTATTATTAAGTGATCCAATAAAAGTTGATGCTCTGATTATAGGATTTTAAAATCTCTCTTTCAGGAGCATGCAGTCAAAACTGAGCCTTGTTTGCCAAAAGCAGCAGTAGATCTTCACTTTTTGAATCGTTTCTCTGCCTTACAATAGGGATAAGCCTCAAATCCACATCCCATCATCTCTTAGGAATTATAACTCCATGTCACGTAGCTCACAGCATATGGCCTGTATTAAGGCCAATTATTTCAACATATGAAAATGAATACATCTGTTTCTAAAGTTTTATCCATCCGTGCCAAACAAACTTGCACAACCTACATTCTTTATGTTGACACTGGTACATCCACAAGAGGGCGCCGAGGAGCCAAAAGTCTAAACAACGTCAAGACTGAAGACAGTCGAGGATGTTGTGATCAAGTCCCTAGCCAAATGAAAATCGTCTGCTAGTTTGTGATCTGGGTGGCCATTAAATACGAAACATATTGATAGATATTTTACTGTTATTTTCTCCTTTATTGTGTATGGAGTTATTTTTGATATCTCGGTGGAATTACGGTTACACTGCCGCCAAGGACATCCAGTGGTGGTGAACCGTTTGGTCTCTAAACGCGAGCGCTCCGTAAACACGCACAAAGTCATAGGAAATAAATGTTGAGCGTTAAAGGCCTTTTATACGCTTAGTTTAAACGAAGATCCTTCTCGAAGACAGTCGTTTCATTTATTTTCTGTAACCGCTTAGCTTTATTGTGAAAAACACCATAACTTACCACCGCTGTTGCACAGAAGCTGCCCATCCCTTCCCATCTGCCCTGCATTCATACAGACATCTGATGCACATCTTTTACTACCTCAACTTTAATCTCAGATGTAATAAAACTCCGCTACGCCTCTATTGCATTTAGAGAAAGAACGAAGGTGTGGAATAAAGTCACACAGCCCATGTTAATAGGGCTAATGTCTCATCTTACATCCGTGTACATCAAGGTGTCTCTATCAGGGCACAATACATAGTGTATCAAATACAGTACTCCAACCAGTATGTCACACCAACCATGGAGAGAATACAGACAGACTTGTATTATAAATCAATCTACAGACAGCAATGGATGTATAACCAAGTGGATCAAATTTCAAATCGCGCAATGACAATTTAGATCCCAACTTCATGCATACTGCTCGCAGCTTAGAAATGCTGTAACATGTACTTAAAGCAGAAAGAAAATGCTTGCACAATTTGGAACTTAGCGTCCACCCATCAAAGGCTTAGAGTGAAAAAAAACAACATTCCCATTCCCATAAAGAAATCCCACAGGCACGACAATAAGAATGGCTGCCAGACTGATTTGAAATCATTATTTTCTATGTACAGTGCACACAAGAAGAAAAACAAATGTGCAGGACGTTTTGAAGGCCAGATCTTTTGCAAAAGCGGGCCAAAGATCATGAAGTAAACCACCATCCTCCTCCCTCCCCCACAGGCACAGGCAGTAATGTCAGTGTTAGTCTGAACGTTAGTTAGGGAGCAGAACGTGCAGTACCAGAACTCAGGCCACACACAGAGCCACTGACAGCCACAGCGACCGACAACGGCAGCCACGACATCAAAATGAAAGTGAGTTAGTGATTTGTTCCCTCCACAAACACGGATTATATTTATTCCAAATGAAGTGCAGTGTTAAGGCCTATACGCTTTCCCCCATATCTCTTCTTCTTCTTCTTCTTCTTTTGGGCCTTTCCTGTCTGTCCTCTCCACCCTCTTTCTCGGTCAGATCAGACTGTCCTGCATTCCAGGAATTCCAGCTGCGTATGTTAGAAATTCCATCCAGCTGCTGTGGGCTCGCACACTCTCTCCTTTTCCACCCGTCTATCCTTCAGCCATCCCCTCTGTATCTACATCTGGTCTGCAGCAGATGAGGATGGACGTGGCTTCTCTGTCAAGATCCTTCACCTCCTTCACCTCCGCTCTGCCTTTCCTTTTTGTGTGGTTTCTTTTCACACCTCATACGCCTTCTCCTTGTCTGGGCCTTATCCGAGCGAGGGAGTCAGAGCCACAAGACAGCCGGTGTGGAAGGCCTTGAGACAGGCTTTCATACATGGGGCAACAGTGTAAAAAGAGATAAAGCAGTCTGATACACAAAAGCTTATCTGGGAGCGTGGACGTGCATTCTCTGCCACGACAGGGAGGATAAGAAAGAGGAAATACACCCTGGAGAGTGAATAGGCAGGATGTGTCTGTCAGAGAGAAACAGGTATGATGATATGTAAACAAGGGGGGGGGTTCTTCAATGCAAGACGCAAATACTGACATTTTAACTCTTTACCAGATCGCTTCATCAAGCTTTGGCTCAAAGTGCAGGAGAAGGGCGCTTCGAATGATTTATTCACAAGACAGGATAATGAATGACGGCTGGGCGCACCTCTGTTGAAGATGGAGAGCAGAAAACATCAAATGTAGGCGTTTGATAGAGAGAAAATCCTCTCCTTCTTCTTATTATGAGCCCCCTGATTTGACATTTTCACGTTCCGGGTCATGCTATCTTTTGGCAGTGAAACTACACCAGAAAATATGTCAAGAATTAGCACATGACATTGGACACATTCACGCTGATGCTCCAGCTCTGTGAAAACATAATTAAATATAACATACCATTCAGGTACATTCCTCTATTGCGGGCGTGGCCCAGTGGGAGAGTGTTTACTGGCCCAGAGTCTGTAGTCTGTAATATAGACTGATCATTTTTGGCTGAGAGTGGGGACAAAGACGAGAAAAAGGGCGGTGGCTTTGGCAACCCTGATCATAGAGCACACAGCTTCTGCTGCCTGCTGGACTTTATCTGACTTTAACCCTCCAGATCAGTACAGATAAAGGAGTTGCAGCCGCTCTCCATTCATGACATCCTGCAAGTTGGTAATGTTCTGCATGAGGTCCGTAATCCTGTCCCCGGGCAATGTGTACCATTTTGTTTGAAAGTATTTGACTTTTCTTCTTTTCTTTTTTTCCCCTTTTCCTCCTAAACGAAACTACATAAAACGTCCTTTCTTGCCCCATCCTCCCTTGACAAGACATGCAAGAGGAATGAAGGGTGTAACCCAAGTTGAGCAAGATGGCTCCACTTCTGCAAACACAGGCCGGAGGACGGCTCACGGGAGAATGCGGATTTTGCCTATAAAGCAGGATAAACAGCACATGCAGATAAGATGAGTTGCTTTTTAGCTGACACCCTGTCACCGCCATGTGATCCTCATTGACGGGGTGGCTTGTGTCACGCTTTGGATTGCAATGGCACAAATGCAGCTCGTGACAGCCTATTGCGCATTCCAAGCGGTGCACTGAACTCTGCCTGTACAATTATGTAAGGCAGACTCCCGTCATGTAACATACACCACAGCAAGCACTGTTACTAGAGGAGAAGTACTTCTATATCTTTGCTTTTAAGACGCCTTGTACTAGTGTGAGAGACTGAAAAGTTAAGCATTGAGTAATCTCATGTGAATAAGAATTTTTCTTACACAAAACTTGTTATCTTTTATATCATCTGCATTCTGACTCCGGGTGTCGCTGCATTTTCTGGGGAATGGCTGGACCCTTGTTATCTCCCTGATTTTCACCTATCCCCTACTTGAGCAAAGGCTTTATCCTGGGCCTATTATGACCTCAGCAGTTTTTCAGGGCCTGTGAATGTGCACCAGTTAGGATTACATAAATTCAAACCTCCACTATGACGTAGAATCCCATCCTTTGACAGTTGTTTTCAAATGACACATTATGATGTTTCACTGTTTTATAACTGTGTCCATTGAGAAACATGGTGGATATAAATACAGTGAGGACAGTTGTACATCTTTAAGCATTAATAACATTATGTCTACTTAGATTAGTAATAGTAACATAAGTCTTAACACACCCCGAGAAGCACTTTAGCTGTTTATATAAAAAAAAACGCCATGCAGCACCTCCTCCCACCGATACACTCAATACGTGGATTTAATTATACCACAAGCTGGGAGGTTGTGGCCGAATGTCTCGGGTGTGCATCAGTCATTCCAGCTCCCCCGTGTCAGTGGTGCCCGATCCAAATGACAGACAGGCCTTCAGCTAGTTCTCCCAGAACCTCAGGAGAATCTGACGACGCCAGACCAGAGATCAGACCCGCACAATATCACTTCTGCTTGAAGAAAGTGGCGTACAGGGAGGTTTCCACTCTCAGTGGGTCATCACGCAGATGCATGCTAAATAAGACGGACATTTACACGCAACTAGCCAGAAGACACACGCACACACTCACACACGCACACACTCACATCAAGTAAGTCGCCCCACCTTGACCACCGGCCGGTTCGTTCCTGCGCGGCCGAGTTGAGGCAGCCTCGCCCACCTTTCGAGTCCCGGACCTTCAGCTGGGTGTGTCGGCGCGACTGACTCCAGTCTCCGCACTAGTTTCATATTCACGGAAGAAAAGGCTGTGAGTGTCTGCTGGAGAAGAGTTCGAGCGCAGCAGCAGCGACAGGAGGTCAAAACGCAGGACTTCAGCCCCTTTTTACACAACTCCTGCCCCAGCCCTCCCTCTCTCTCTCTCCCTACCTCAGCCCTCCCTCCTTCTCTCTCTCTCTCTCGCTCTGTCATTCTCCCCCCTCTCTCTCACTCCTTCTCTCTCTCGCTATCTCTCTCCTTCTCTCCCCCCTCCCTCTCTCTCTTTTTCTCTCTCTCCCTCCCTCCCTTTCTGTCTTGTTTTCTCCCCCCCCCCCCCTCTCTCTTTCTCCTCTCACACGCAAGTCATACACACACCCGGCTTCCCTGTCCGATCAGCTGGCAGCGTCATGACGCAGCACTGACGAGGGAGAACGTCAGAATCTGCACGGATCTGACGTCCCAACATCTAATTAAAGCTGCCTGTTTTATTTCCCACACGTATCAGGACGACATATTACCTTTCTTTGATGCTAAAAGTGTTTTATTTTTCATAATTCCACATTGGACAGGGTTTATATAAATCCGTTTCTTACTTTAAATAAAGAGTGGCACCCAGCCCACCACCGGAACCATCCCCTTTAGTCTGGTCGAACTCATAGACCTTCTACCAGAACATTGCTGTTTTGACCCAACCATTTCAATCTGGTGCATCTGGATTTTTATTGTCAGCTCACCAAGGACATCTCTATCTCTCTTCCTGTTGCAACATTCTGTTCGCTTGGAAATTTGTTGATGACAATGACTGGAAGAATTGTGTCCTGACCACAAAAGTTCTTAAGAAATAAGGCCAAAGAAGTTTCCACTAAACTGATAGACCGATTATTCCCTGTGGAGCACTTCTTTAAAAAACGAGCCATTGATTTAAATGTATCTTTTCATTAGTCACACCAGGAAACTTGCTCACATCTGGTCCGGTAAATTCACCGGAAGGAGGAAGAATGTCAGGAATTCTGTTGTCGAATAATATTTACCAAAGAGTTCTCTATCCTTTAAACAAATATATGTTTTTACTTATTTGGAACTATCACCTTCTCAAATGAAAAATCCCAGACATGAAACCTAATTTTGCTACAATTTTAAAGGAAATGAAACTCTACATTGTAAAAATTGTCTTTACAAATTACTGTGAAAACTGTCAAATGGCAACAGTAAAATACCCTAAAATACAAAAACAGTTTATCCCCGTAGTAGAAACTTATGGTATAGCGAGCGTATACCATAATCCCTACCGAAATAAGATTGAATAATTTCATAAGTAGGAGTGGATTTTCCCTCAAATGGTCCAAATGAGAGGGAACACCGTGGCAGCAGACGTACTGCAGAGTGTAAGTCGCAGCTGATGCAATGCTGTGCTCTCTTAAAATCCATCAGTGCAAACCAAGAATCAGGATTAGGGAATGAAAATAAAATGGGACTATAGATAACCAATAGCCATTCACACACAATCACACACACATACACACCAATCGAGTCACAGTCTTGCCGGAGGGTGTTTGAAGATGTAAACCAAAGGCGATGGGGATCAAATAACCAACCTTCCCTTGAGTGGACAACACTGTTTCCTTCCTGAGCATGAGCTGCAGCCGCCGCCAACTGACCTCAGGGTAAATATTGAACCAAGCCAGCCCTGTCCTTGTGGCTATACATCAGTGTGACGCTGCTATGAATTTAACGAGTTTAACATTAGCTTTTCAAGGCTAAACATTATCATAAATACATGTTAGTCCTCAGACGGCCAAGCTTGAGGCAAAACACACACACAAAGAAAGGCACGTTTGGCAAAAACGGCGTCTTACTTCGCTCATTAAGAGACAATGCTGCTACTTTCTTATTATTTTTTTAAATTTTATCTGTAGTAAAGCTTCTAAATAGTCTAAAATAAAATGATAGCCTTTGTAGTTTCTAATCAGCATAACGAGTTTTCTACGTGAGGCCCCAGCTGGTCCCCAGCCGTCAAAGATGCCACAAATTATCAACTGATGTGATAATGGCCTTAAAGTTCAACAATACAGCGTTTGGGAAAAGAAATGTCATGTTGTTCCTTTTAAAAATGGAAAGTTGGAACCTTAATAAAAACTCCCCTCGCTCATCCTGGTACCCTGATGTATTTTTGTTGCTGCAGTCTGCAGGTCTAGTATGAGACGAGCTTTTGCTGATTTATTGATAGCAAACTTTAGACATATATTAGTACGGCACTCTTTTGTTTACCTCTCTTCAAATCTTTATTTACATGTTTCACTGCCGCACAATGTTTCAGCATGTTACAAATGAGCAAATCACTGATTTTTATGACATCATGAAAACAAGTCTGCTTGTTTTCCCATTAGATATTGGTAATAAGAGGCCTAAAATAGCAATCGGGCCACAGGATCCACGTTTGTACCTCACTCAGCAATGGTGCTTTTTATTTTCCAATTATTTAATGTCTCATTTGAAAGAGGCCGAATGTTTTGTTTACTTTGAAAGTAATTTTTTTAAGGTATAAATGGTTCAGTAGATTTTCAAGAAGCCCCTTTGTGTCAAAATGTACTTGCAGGACTGAATGCAGCTACCACTGTCTTTATTTTGTTATCACACCCAAATCAATAATCCTCACGCTCAGCGTTTCAACTCTGTTACTCTGTAATAACTCTGTTATTCTGTCTAGTGTCAGACTGCATTTCTTCAGGTCCAGCAAATACTGCAAATAAGGCAGAAATCCATTTGTTTAAATCAAGACCTGCAGAAATTAGACTCTCTCTCCGTGACCCTGTTCCCTGGGCCACGCTCACTATCTCCCTCCTACAATTATCCGGCCAAACCTTACTATTACTTATTACTACTATTAGAAATGATCTCTGCTTTTGTTGACAAACAAGCATCTTTTCTTTTCTCCTGCAGAAGAATTTGGTAATATTGTGAAAACTGAATGATGTCATCGATGCTACATCCATGTTACATACTTCATCATAAATCATAAATTATCAATTTTATTGATTTGAAAACACCAGGAATGAGAAAAATAATCTGCACTAGTTTCATTTAGAATCTGCAACTTGACATTGAAGTTTAACTTATGTTTAGACAATATTTGGAATATTCCTCGAGACACAACAGCGGGTCATGATGACTTGTTATTCTCTCGGAAACAGAACACACAGATACTCCTGCAGCAAGGCCTTTCAGGCTAGTTTCTCTTTGCTGCTCTTCTGGCTCCTCACTCTGCACCTTTAAAACGTCTGCACTTGAAGTAATGTGCAGACGTTGGTAATGTCACCTGACACAGTGAACACACAGCAAATCCTCACAATACCAAATCTGCTGTCTCATCACGTCTCCTCCTTTCTTCTCCTTTGGCGGTTTTATGACTACTGGTTCACACAACTGGGAGCAGAAGAAACATTTACTGCAACTGCTATTAGATGTATAATATGAACAAGTTAAAAACCACTTGTTTGATTTCAGCTTTGGTGGATTCTCTCTGAATCACAACACTTCCGATGAGGCTGCGTTGGCCTCCGACCACGCTGCTATGAATCATTCCCTATGGAAATGGTGATGACTCAGTTGCTCATTACTTGATGGCAACCTGTAACCTTCGTTGCTCGCAGACTCGGTCATAATGTCCTGTGGAGGTATTTGTGGAGGTGGAAGTCATTTGAGTCAGTCATCATTATTGGAATAAAAGGCAACATTAGTTAGGATCAGAGCTGAACGAGGAGAGACTCTTCATCTGTACATAACATGTCATGTTTGCTTTGAATGTCTTATTTGGACATCATGTCCAGAAGATTGGTCAGTGTTTTATTACACTTTATTGTAGGATTATATCAACGCAATAAAAATTAGTATAGATTTGACTGTTTATTTGTCCGAAAAGTCGGAGATATTGTAAAACCCTCTTTCCCTCCGACACAAATCCTTAGTCTTAATGCGATAAAAATATATATATATTTAAAGAATAATTTTCAAACTTTATACCTCGATAGACACTTAGTGTGAGGAAGAACTGGATTGATTTTGAGGCGTAACTTCCTAACCAATAGCCTCGTTTAGTCCACATTGGGTGCGTATGAGTTTGCTCGAGGAGATCTAACTGTTATATATCATATTTTATTCACTTGGAGAGCTTTTCAATGAAAATGGCTGTTTTTGTATTGTGTGATCAGACTTGACTGGTTTCTCACTATGATAACACCAGAAATGAATAGCAGAAATCGCAAGGTCTTTTTTACAGCTGACCACAAATGAGCACCTCCTTTAAAAAATAAATAAATAAACCATCGCTTTTAAAAAGCAAGAAGACTTGGAAGAAAATAACATCTGCTGGAGCGATTTGACTGGGGGATCAACAACATGACAATCGTGCCATATGAATGCTGCAGGCAGGAACTGGATTGGTCAGTGATGAGACCCAAACCAAATTGAAAACCTGTGGGGTTGTTGGAGTGAGCCAATGCACCAGAGTTAGCATCCCTCACGGATTCACGTGCAACTCCAGACTGAGCTGACAAGACTGGGCCGCCATGCCACAGAAGGACCTCCAGAAGTTGAGGAGGTGAATTACTGCTGTGATCACTGCTGATGGGGGGGGCAGACCAAACTACCACAATAAAAGGGAAACTGCTACCTGCTATTCATATCTGAAGTGTCAAGACATCTACTCACGAGCCATCGTCAGATTAAAATTTCTCTTTCCCCTCAAACCAAATGAGATTTGGTGAGTTTGCAAAAGCTTTCTGAGCCTAGCCGGCAGACCCGTGAGCATTTACTGCAACGTGCAATCTGTTTGCATAATAATGTTCACACCAGATGGAGAAAGGGTTCGTGTTCGTGTCCCCCCCCCCCCCCCCCCCCCCCCCCCCAACCCCCTCCCTCCGCCATCCGTGACTTGCAAGCTCATCAGAACAAGATGTGAGGAGGGGCATGGTTCATAAAGCAGCTACATCACATGACCCAGCAGATAAGAAGTGACTTAGAGGTCATAGGGTGTGTGAGGGCTTACTTTGTGTGAGATCCGTTTTGCCCGTCATTTAAAAAGAAGAAAGCCTTTTTAAAAGTACACCTGTCTGCACGTCACTTTGATCTCTGTCACTCCTGTGTGGGCAAAGTATGACGTGTCAACTGTGACTCAGCGTTGCATTTTATCTTCTTCCTTTCTTCCTGTAGTTCTTACTGGAAGAGCCCAGATAAGTGGAGGAATGTAAAAGCAGGACAGACTGGTTTGGGCTCAGAGAGCAAGCCTATTCTTAGCGCCGGTGCGTGTATCGTTTAATAGCAGAAAGAACATAGAATCCAAGTTTCATTACCTACTCATCATTAGACAGGCAACGGCGTTTGCTGCTTTACAAAGGATTGCGTGTCACGGGACGTCATAGATAAACTTAATACATTCAGCAGGTATGTCTGTGTACAGTGTGTGTGTTCGATGTGTTTACAGTAAGGAGGAATGAGGAACCAGTAGGGGACTGGGTCCTGCAGGACAGGAATAGAATGGAAACTTGCTGGGAAATACCACGTCGCGTGCTGTGGATATTATCATAGGCCACAAATGAAAATCCCCTCACAGCGATTTTAAAGGACAAGCATGTCTCCAAAACACTATTTAGCTCATTGAACATTACTTAAAACACTTCAGACCAATTTCTGGTCCTCATTTCAACAAATAAACTGATCAACCACCACCTGATCAACCACCACCAGAAGCAGCATCTTCACTATGAGCTCCCAACCTTCAGATGTCTGAGCTCCTCAGCTAACGTTGACCTCAGCTCCAGTCAGTCCCCAGAGCTCATGACCCCAGGTTAGGGGGATTAACACGATTGATTAATGAAGAGCCGGTCCTTCTTTCTTCCACATTGTGGTCCGATACAACACCTGTTTTGCTGCTGATGTCGCCCCAACCTACCTGTCTGTCTTATGTTCCATGCTCCATGGAGAGTCAATTAATAACTTAAATCTAATAGATGGCTCCTAATCTTCACTCTGTATATTCATTACATGAGCGAATAGGCAATTGGTCAAAATTATTGTTTGGATTAAAGTGAGACTAAATGGAACAGTTCTAGAAAACTCACCGGTCATGACACACCAAGTAAAGCTGAGTCAGCGTAATGAATTAAGTTGTAATTAAGCTTCAGGGCATAAGTTCTAATTTCATATTTCTATTTTCAGGTGTTATGCAGAAAGAAATTATAAATTTTGTCTCCTTTTTTTTTCTTAAATGAAACTCATCCCTTCCATTCTCTTCCTCAACGTGGCTGAAGGTCAAGACCAGCATGTCCGCCTCACTCAAATAACTCATTAAGGGCTGAATTACTATTGCCCTCATTTAAACAAGGGCTTAAAATAGTTTGGACTTACAGGTCTCACGTTGCACCGGTTTCATCACATGATCACGCGCTCACTTGGATTGAGATTCCATTTCAGCAAGTTTACACTTGACTTTTTCTGTTTGCTCATCCAGAGGCCTTCAGTAAACATCGTCTCAGGAGAAGTAAACTGTAATTATGATGATCATGCAGACCCAATTACTGACTACAGCTTAATTCTTTGAGCCACTGCAACTTCTAAATGTTCTTTATCGTGTCAAAAACGTTTTTACAGCCATGCAAAGGTAACATTCACCAAATGAAATATAATAATGAATTAAAATATGCATCGTGTAAGAGAGGAATTCTTATATGAAGGACATGAGGATAAATAAATTAATAAATATATAAATATATGCTGAATGTGTGGGAAAATGTGTATAAATGTGGGAATAAATAAAAAAATACATGGAGAAATTAATTAATAAATTATTAACTTTGTCATTGAAAAGGGCTCATAAAGTAATTTTGTATCTATTTAATAATTTTTTCCATTTATTTTTCCATTTGTTCATTTACTCATTCATTGGTTTCTACATTCATTCATTCTATATTTCTACATTTATTTGTTCATTTGTTTTTGTTTTTGGTATTTATTCATTTATTTGTTTCTACATTATTAATTTTTAGTATTTCTACATTCATTTTTTATATTTCTGTGTTCATTCGTTTGTTTATTTCTATATTTCTACATTTTTTCACTTATTTATTTCCATATTTCTATAGTTCTTCATTTTTTTTATTTCTGTATTATTTCTGTCACCCCTGCATCAGAACCAGCCTGAACTTTTTCAGCCATTTCTTACCGTAGCAGGGTTGTCCATCGATCTGTGTCCGGTTTACCAGTTGTCCCTCCTTAGATCAACCTTGTCAGAACTGTTCAGATCTTTAGGCTATAGCACTGCTTCATTTAAGGACACAATGTCACTTGCTGCCTAATATATTAACTGTCAGATGTTAGAATGGCTGATTTGCAACAAGATTATAATAAAGGACGAATTAATAAAATTAATACGAAAGTAGGAGATTATCAATTTTTTTTTCCGAGAGATAAATTTAGTCAGTCCTAGTAGAGACATGTAGATGGATAGAACTTTTTATTATTCATTGTACAGGTTCGACGAAATTGGATGATATTAGATGATATCCATGCATATGGATGATATTTCCCTCTTTACATAAACTCGTATGACATTTTTTCTCTTGAATGATTAATGACTAATGCAAAGTGTGCAGAACAAACTTCCATCATGGCTACTTCCACACAGCAGTGAATTATTATTATTACAGGAGATGATGTTGATATCTATTAGCGAGTTGTCAATCTGTTCCTTGCAGGTCTTGAACAGAGCTAATTGTTCCATCCTGAGGTGATCAGGTCTAGTTCAGCAGATGATTGAACGATGAAACGTTTTTTTTTTTACAATAATTGATTGATGAAAATTATGTTTATTCAAGTTTTATTTTCGTTCAAAATTTCGTAAATAAGAACTATGTCCTCCCCTTAAATGTTTATGTAGGAACTTATTAGAGATTTATGTTCCCCGGAGAGCGAGGTGTATTCCGTTTCCATGGAGACGCGTTGGCGAGCAGTGCGATGACGTCACAACATGTAACATATCTTCATAGCTACCGGCATCCAGCAGGCCTCACCTTTGTTGTCCTCCACCTTTCTGTGGATCTCGTCAACCTATTTTAAAGGTCAAAAAGCAAAGTAGTCAGTCCGAGCACGGTAGGACAACAAACATCAGGTCCCGTCATATTGTTTGGCCTGGCCGAACCTGCACGGCACCGTGGACCAACACGACGTCATGCCAGGGGACCAAAAGTCTAAAGCGTCCCAAGCCTCCAGGGGATCCGCCAAGAAACATAAGACGAAAAAGAAAAGCAAGCACGGGAAGAGAGTTAGTGCTTCTACGAGCCCCCCACGAGGTACTTTGACATATGATACAAATGTAAACTGCGTTATAAATTAAATGTATTATTATTATTACGATTTCAACGCACTTCATAGTGGAGGAGGTAGTAGCATATTACGGTGTGATAACACACATTCCAGAGAACAGTCCGGTTTTTAACGTGTTTGACAAATATGCAGAACATTTACTTAAAGTATTATACTTCAGCCTATGTGGGCTTATGTTCATGATGTTCATGAAGTTGCTTGATCAAATTTCACCTGAGACAAATTCCTGCTAACACTAATTACCAATTAATTGTCATTTTTCTCTAAATAAGCCAAAGAAATTTCCACGTTACATTAAGGTCAAATTCTTGATGTAGAAATTTAACGTTTGATATTTCCAGATATTTATGGTCATAGTAAAAGAGAGTAAACTTGCATTTTAAAAGTCAGATCGCTATTTTAATACATAGATGATAACAAACATTTTGTTGATATTTATACATTTCAAGTTGTTTTGGGACGTTCCATGCCCTTAATTTGACACGGGCCACTTAAACCACCATGGTATAAAAGAAGTCCATGCATTCGCTTTAAGCTTAAAAGTAGGGCATCGACTGCTGTGTGTAGCTTCCAACACAAACACCCTTGCTTGAAGCCTCTAACTCGGCTGCCCACAACTTGACAGAACAAACACGATTGGAATCTGAAAAAATGAATTCCTCATGCATTCCCATCCAAGATATAAAGAATTAAAATAGATTTCAGACACAAGGCTTTGTCACAGTCAAGGAAATGAAATTATCGTGCCTCATTTTTTTTTCTTTTATTCAAAGCAGACCCTCTGAATTCTTGATGGAGAGGACATTACCAACAATTGTAAAAATGCATTCTCATGATGTAATTCCTGAAAGCCTAAAAATATCCTTCACAGTATTTATGTTTATTGCGTAAAGCTGAGAATGTGAAGCAGTGGAGAAACAATGATTTGAACTGACACGAAGGTCACTGTAGATTATTATTATATAGACACATTATAATGTAAAGACAGGGAGGATCTGGTGGTACTGGAGGAATCCCTGCAGGGTTCAATAGGTCAATATTGAGTAGGCTCCCAGTGCCACTTCCTGTCACTTTCCTGTTAGAGCTCATTTCTGTAAACCAAGTCCATAACCCCTCTATACAGCAGTTTCAAATAGTGTGCTTTCGTCAATGTGTTTGTGTTGCTTCCTTACAGACAAATCTCAGGTTTTATCCGTGCCCATCTATCCCAAGACCTTGCCAATGGGCCTGCAGCCCCATCAGAGTCCAATTCAGTCTAGAGTCCAACTGCCTAAACTCAAAAGTGGCAGCAAGAAGGATGGAGAACGGGTCACTGGCAAGAGCAGGAGAAGCATAAAACACCTGAAGTATTCATCGGCCCTGCTGCCTGCGACAAACAAAACTAGTGGACATCCAGTGCAGGGGTACACAAACGGGCTCACCACCCAGACCAGGGAGAGCCTGAAATGGGAAGGAGTGCTGGAGGACCCAGAGGCTGAGGAGAAGAGGCTGGAGCTGTATAGGGCTAAAAGGCGGCAGCGTTTCATCTCTCAAAGAGAGGCTCTGCTGGGAGAGATTGAATCAAGCCAGACTTTTCCTGTGCAGAGCAAAGAACAGAAATCTTTGAGTGGATCTGACCACATGAGCAAAGCCTGAATCGACCAGGCAGCTAAGAGCCTCGTGCTAATCGTCCTCGCCAGCTTTATTTGTTTGCAGATTTATCCATTTCGAGGCCCAAAGGCATGATCATTGAGTGCTGTTAAAAGGCCGGACTGAAGAATGAACTGAGAATATTGGGAATTAATTTCCCCGAGAGAGAAGTTTTCATTGTCAGGTACAAATGATGTCTCCTCTGCAGTGCCATAGCTGTCTGAGGAGAATAAAATGTTCTCCTGCATTCCAATTAGACACTTAGTAGAGGATTTGCAAATTGTTTGTTTTCTGCTTTTTGCATTATGTCACACTTCCAGAGAAGACTAAGCATTGTTCTTGAATGACGGGATCCCGGTCAGGATTAGACCAGCTAATGATCGTGGTGAAGGGGATGTCTCATGAAATTTTTGGAAGTTTGACAGTAACATGTGACGTTATGCCATCACACTATCTAAAAAATACATTTAAAAGCTGTTTGGTTGAGCATATTTGGAGTCTTTCTTTCTTATTGAAAAATATGAGCCTGTTGACTGAACCTGTTTATATTATGACCCAGAGGCAAACTGTATATGTTTAACAGAAAGGGTCCAAGGATGGAGCCTTGGGCGACACCAGCGGACAAATTGGCCACCAATGAGGAGGCATTAGCCATGACCATTGAGAAAGTCTTATTAGATAAGTAAGATTTTGGGGGGGCATATTAAAGCACTTGAGGAATAACTAAACGGAATCATGCAACATGATATAAACAAAAAAAGAGGGTGAAATAGTTTTCAAAAACCTGATTTACCAAAAGCTTGAGCTAATCTAATTAGAATGGACTATTTTCCATGAAATACAACATTTAATCTTGAAATAATTTTGTTATTTTTCTTCCTGTTTAAAAACACGCCGGACCAAATGATTTCTGTTCATGGTACTTTAAGAGTGCCGACGATATTTAATTAATAAATGCCACAAATACATAAAATATGCAAATATCTAATTTTTCCATTGTTTTGTAATCTTGGTGAAGACATTAAAGGGTTGATAGAATTTTGACTTATAGAATAGATCAATTTTGTTGTCTCTGAGATTCGTCAGTGTTTTATGACTCATTTTATAATTATAGAAGTGAGTGACAAACAAATATTATTTTGCAGATCGACGCTCTTACGAACATTACCGCTGACGAACACTAGGGGGCAGAAACTGATCCACCGATGAGTCAATGAACTCAGGAGAGTCAGAGCCGGTGTGTCTGAATTTGTTTTAATGCATGAACAAAATCCAATAAAAGACAAAGAATTTGAAATACACGTATATCCCTTTTGTGTCACCCTGAGCGCCAGGGTTCCCTTTGCATTCATAACAAAGCTCTCGCTAGAAAGAGGACTGATCTGTAATTCTTAATCTTACAAGTAGCAAATTACACTTTTTGAGGCTTAATTATGAATGGATAATTCACAAATTTCATAATTATTCACATGTAACAACATCTTTGGATACAGGGTGCCATAGATAGATAAATATGTTCCTGTTAACATTTTAATACATTTTAGATCTCTTATTCTGTTGAAAAAAAAAAAATATATTATTTATATTGTCTTTGCTCTTTTAGCCAAATATTCCACTGGCTCCTTAAAATCCTAAAATAACAGCCACCTCTGGATACAGTAAACTGGAGTGGGCTGTTGATAAGAAATACTCTACCTGATACAGTGAATGAAAGAGTGAATTTGAGCATGACAGGAGGGGTCTGAGCCAAAGACAGAGACAGAGAGGGAAACACAGCATTTCTTTTGTGCCGCACTGCCTTTGTGTGATTATTGCCTAGGGCCTATTGTTACCTGTCACTGTGTTCTGTTGGTGTTGCTTATTTCAGCACCTCTGCTTCAAAGAACTGAGCGGTCCCGCTCTGTTCTACTAATCCCCCATCCGACTCACTGGCGGGACCACGCAGGCCGCTCAGGTCACCTGAGCTTTTCCAGCAGCCTTATCCAGGTAAAAAGCACATTGCTTATTGAATATGAGAGGAAAACTACAGAAGAGGATTAATGCCGCGTGAGGAATTTCCTTTTTGGAATTCTGACTTTAAAACTGAGCATTCTGACTTAAATCTCAGAATTCTAACATCGAACTCTGAGTTTATTCTAGGAACGGGGCTGCAAGCCAATTTTTGTTTTTGGTATTCTGAGTTTCAAGTCAGACTTATGCTAGTCAAATCAGAATCCTGAGATTAAATTCAGAATTCTGAGATTAAAGTCAGAAATCTGAGAATAAATTCTGAATATTCTTCTGTAGTAAACTGAGGAATATTAAACCTTTTATCTTGGAACTGTTACTGAAATATCTCCAGACAGAGAAAAACAAAATTATTATATAAAGTCTTAATGACACAATAAAACACATTCAGACTAAATAGAGGTATGTGTTGTTTTCGTGGTGGACTTTCTTTCACGTGTTTAGGTACAGTTTAAATCCACCACTCAGTGTTAGTCTCTTGGAATCAAATATTTGAAACCACGCCTCCAAAATCCCCGTCTTAGGTGACAGCAGCTGTGATGAAGAGACAGAGATGATTGACATTCTGTCTGAAGGTCGCTCAGATGTTTGGAGCGGATGAATGGTTGAAGTTGTGAATCAAGACATCTGAAGCCAGCTCAAGTCATCTGATCTGTAGGGGGAAACAACAATACATGTTTTTCATGCACGGCCATATCATTGGAGTCGCAGACAAGGATCTGTGTGTGTGTGTGTGTGTTATAATTTATAAATCCAATGTAAAAACGTGAACCAAGTTCTAGCTGGTGGCAGAACCAGTTTTGAGTTGGTTCAGAAGTGAACCCTCTATGATCCGGTTTGGTTTTCTACAGGCTAGAGAGCCAATACAGCGCCGGCATTAAGTCACGGAGGAACTAAAGTCACGTCTCCACCCACCTGACATACTCCAAAGAAGTAAAAATAAGCAAATATGGTCGTTTTCAGAGATGATGACTATTGATGATGATTATCTGTTTGATTTCCAAATTAGGAACTGGAAGAAATAACAGAACAATATCCTTTAGTTTGAGTGGAGTTTTGTTATCACCTGTTGACCTTAAGTCCAATATCTACTCTCTTATTTTTAGCTCTGTGTTTGGTCTCCACACACTGCAGAGGAAATAGCCGACTCCTCAGGTGATGAGAGGGACCAAAGTTCAATGTCTGGTGTTTTGAGCACATAGGGGAGGATGTTTAAAGATATTCCACTGACAACAGCTGCTGGAGTTGAATGAGGCAACATTTACCAAGACTTTGTTTGTAAATGCACCAAATCATCACAGTGAATCTGATATATTGGAGTTTAATTAACTGTCTTCACCAAGAAAAAAGATGTGGAAATACCGTCACCCTTCAGCGGCATGCGTGCAAAAATAATTTCACCTACTCAGCTTCTCTCTTGGTGATGGCTTTTCCTGCCAAGAGTCTCTGAGCTACTGCAGACACTGCGGGGTCAAAGTTTAGGCTCGATGCTGCTACCACCTCATCGTTCCTACAGGTAAAGGAATAAATTCAGTTACAACGAAAAACCAATCCTATTTGAACATATTTTATCATAATACTTCATTTTCTTTGCAGCTTTCAACGTACTTGATGTACAATGCCAGGAACTTCCTGTCCTCAAACTTTCCCTTCATTATAATCTCAGTATAACCCTCACCATAGCCTGCAAAGAATGGGAAGAACAGAATTAACGGTTTGAGTCTGTTGCTATGGAAACGGTCTCACTAGAGATACATTTATAAACGTATACATTAAAGTCCGACAGTAAGTAGTCATGTGACTTACTATCATAAAGATACAAACATGTGTGTGTGTTGGGTGTGTGTGTGCTCCTGTGTGTGCGTTACCTGTGTATCGGATGGTTTTACCCAGTAGGACGGTCCAGTAGAAAGGAACTGAGTTGAGTTCAGTTGGTTTACCCAGCATATTCAGAGCTGCTATCCTCCCTGAACAATCAAAAAACATGTTTCTAACTGGAAATCAAACTATATAAAATATTAATGTTGAGGTTCGACAGGGATGATATGACGTCGCCCCAAAGATAGATTAATTCAAGCTGCGTCATGAAACCTCTCCTTTTGGATAAAGGCAGGTGATGTAAAAGGTCTTGTCATGTTTTCATTTAGTATTTTCTGTTCATTCGATCATTTCTTGGCTTATTCTGTATTGGTTTTCTAGTTTTCTAGTCATTGTTTAGATCTGTTTCCTGTTCTATTATTTTGAAAGTTCAGTTCCAGGAGTTTCTGTTAGCTTTGCACTTCCTGTGTTGTTTCTTTGCTGGTTATTGTTTTGGTTTTTGTGTTTTGATTCTCGTCTCCCCAGTCTTTGTGTCGTCCTTGTGTAGGGTCTTTGTGTTTCACTTGTGCCCCCATGTGTCCGTCCTGTGATTCTATTCTCTTGTGTGATTGTCAATCATGTCCACCTGTAGTCTCTCTCCAGCTCTATCTCAGTATTTTGTTATCTCAGTGTATAGAGTGTCTTCTTTTATTTGTTTTCTTCTTTTAAAAGCTTTTCCTAGTGAGTAAAATAATAACTATAAGAGTAAAACCTGACATATACACGATTACTCTCCTTAAATCCATTCATATCAACCCAATATGGACTAAATCGGATCAATGGTTGAGAAGTTATGGCACCAAAACGTTTAGGAAATAAAGCTTCCCCAAATTTCTGGGGATATAATTATTGTTAATGTCTTGCTCTCAACATTTACCTGCTACACTCACACTGCCAATCAGCATTTTAACAATGTGACCAGACTTATACACTATTTTCATCAAAAAAAAAACACATTCCTATAATACCATGTGCTTGTGCCATCTGCCAGTGTCCAATATTAACCAGTCGGTCACTGTCCATTTTCAGTGGGAAGGTGGCCAAGTCGCCCCCACAGAAGACATCAGGGACATTTGTACGCATGAACTGCAGGGACGAGATGAAGGCAGAGAAGTGATGATTAGTGATGCAGAATATGCTGCATCAGCATGTGCTGCCTCACATTATTTATTAACTAGTGGAGCCACGTGTTTATTTAACCCTGTTATGTTGACACTTCTGGACAGCTTTAGAATACTCAACGTCTCTGAGTTAATGTTATCAGTCTGCTGTTTTAATGATTTTTAAATGATACCCATACTTCATTCTTCATAGCCATTAAATCATGTCTCAGAATCACTGTGATAGTCATGTCATATGAAGCAATCCAATGGCTTCTGTTTGTGTGTGTGTGTGCGTGTGTGTGTGTGTGTGTGTGTCTGTGTGTTGAGAATGATGGCATCTCTATAGATGAACAGGAATACAACAGTATATTTACTCACCTTGTCAACTATTACAAAATGTTTGGAGTCCATCAGTAGTTTACTGCTGCTCAGGAACTCTGAATTAGGTTTGATGCCTGAGGAAGAAGCAGGAAGCAGGGATGAGAAAATGGTCTGAACAGGATTCAAAATCAAATCTGTACGACTTTTCGTGTTTTTAATAATAATAATAATAATTAAAGGAAAATGGAAGATATGGGAATATGTGCGTGAAGGTGATCGGAGAAAAAAAAGGCATCGCACTTACCAATACCAACAATCAAAACATCCACTGGGATGACTTTGGAACTTTTAAGCACGACCTCCTTCACCTTGAGGAAAAGGGAACAGAAACGGAAACGTATGAGTTTAAGGATGTTTAACTTACTTTGAATTTTCTTATCAGCACTAAATGCATTTTTTCACGTCACCTTGCCATCTGCACCTCTGATCTCTGTCACATTATCATTCATGAAGAACTTCACGTTTCTTTCTGACAGCATCTGCAGGAACGAAACATTTTACCTACAAGTTGCTGAAGAGAAAAGAAGTCAAGTCGGATCCCAATGCTGGGCTGTCTCTCTGACTCTCTTACCACCATTGTGGCTCGGCCGATCTCAGGACCCAGAGTGTGCTGGTAGGGCAGCTCACTGCTGCCGATCACCGTGATGCTCGAGGCTTTGTCTATCAAATAAGATGCAATTTCCATGCCTGTAGAAAAAATGTTGATGAAGGCGCAATACAGAATATCAATAAAAGGAAAATACTCAACTCCAACACCCAGTAAACAAAAACAACTAAGAGTTTATGGAGCTTTTACGAACACTAAGTGATAGTAACCATTAAAGTAATTACACTTCACAATATAAAAAAAAAAGCCCCTTCAAAGTAGGTTCATGTTTTGATGTCTAATAAAGTCTGTTTTCAGGACCTTCCACTCATCAGTACAGACAAATGTAACCGTACCAACAAAAGAGGTTCCAACGAGGACGACGTTTGACCCCCGACAGAGATCGTGGATCTGCCTGGCGTCTTCTGGCGTCTCTAACTTCTTCACATTGTCCAACTTCATGCCGGGGACATCCAGACTCTTGGCTCTACATGACAGACCCGGACTTTGTTTGCAAACAATCCAGTACAGTTATGTTATCCAGTCCAGTGGATATGAATGACATCAATGGTTCAGGCTGTTCATCTGTTTTTACCTGCTGCCCGTTGAGATGAGAAGCTGATCGTAGCTCTGGACCAAACCATCATCGAATGTGACCGTCTTCCTGTCGGTGTCCACTGACAGAGCCTGTGAACAAAACTCCGAGTCAGTTTCACCAAGTTACATTTAAAATTATCCATATGACAATTAACATTATCAAAAAAATTTTTTTAAATTGTGCATCAGAAAAAAACCAACTCAAAATATCACATGTGTAGAAAAGACGGTAAGTAGTTACACAATGAAGCAGGGGAAAGAAAACAGACTCACTTCTTTCCTGAGCCACACCTCAATGTCGCACTGATGGAAGAACTCCATCCTCCTCAGCAGGATACTGTCACTCTCCACGCTCATCACCTGTGACAGGGGTTCAAAGTGGGTGTATTTGAGTAACACGTGTCAATCACTTATACTTAATGCTGAACTGTAGTTAGTTCTCGTATCATATCATTTACTCTGCAGAACCTTGCTGAGTCGGGTTTTGTCGTGGGGTAAAAGTTTGTCTCTGGTGGCCATGATGATTCTGCCGCAGAAGTTTTCCTGCCGCAGGATTTCAGCACAGATCAGTGACGTGGGTCCTGTGGGCTCACAGAGAGTTGACACGCCATAACACACACTGGGGGAAAGAAACTCCCGACACACGTGCTTCAACATTCATTATACTGCTGATTTGTCTCATCTGTTTTTTACTGTTACTGTTTTTACTGTTACTGTTGATGTATGAATGTTATTTCATTGATATATTTTTGCCACTATCTTACCGGGTAATTCAATATATGCAGTTAGCAGTTAGCTAGGGACCCTGAAAGGCTCAGCAATGATGATGGATATTGAACAGTTTTTTGTTTTTGTCCTTGAGTGTGTGTGTGTGTGTGTGTCTGTGTTTGCATGTAGCCGAGGATTTATGACCCCCGCTCATACTTTGGAACTTCCAATTAATAAAACACACGAGTGATGTAGTGTAACACAAGGACTGCTTGTGCTTTATTTTCTCATCGAAGCAGAACCTTCCAAACACAGGAAGTTGAGTTGGTAAAATCAACTTTCATTCTACTCCTAAAAATTAAGAGAATTTAACATAAAACACAAAACCGTGTAACATAAAATTAGTTGGCGCATTTACTGAGGCCAAAAATATAAGAATTGTGTTTTTTGGGTAACAAGTGACAAAGATTTCTAATATTTGTTGTAAATACACTTATTTATATAAAATGAATAAATGCTTCAGGTAGTTAAAGAAAGCTTTGATTTCTGACTTATCAAAAAAGAAAAAATGCCTCCATTCTCCCTAATTTTATACCCACCAGCCGTCACTGCCAGACGTTGTAGTTAAGACTTTAGTTATTTATGTCTAAATGATTGAGATGACTGCAAAACTGACACACACACATACACAAACACACACACATACAAACACACACACACACACACACGCACACACACACACACACACACACACACACACGCACACTCACACACATACAAACACACAGTGCGGGTCAGACTCACCTCCTCCCAGCAGCAGAACAGTGTGAGTAACTCCTGGTACCGCAGCTCCCATAGTCTTTATTCTTTTTTCCTGCTTGAAAGTCTGAGTTGTTCATAAAAAAGACATTCTAAGTCATAACGGAACTTTCAGCTGCTTAATTATATAACAATAAAAGAACTACATTCTATTTAATTTTGTTTAATACTTTTTTAATTTGAACAAATCTAGACAGTTATTGATCCAAACAACAGCTTGAGTTATAGTTTGTTTGTAGGCAAGAAGAAACGCGGCACTAGTTCAAACAATGATAATCACAAGAATTGCATTGATTTTTTTTTTTAATGTAATTATCTGTTTATTTAAAATTAAATCTTTTAGTATAACAGACTCATTCTGTACAGATATCCAGCTTGGAATGTTCGGAGCTCAAAACCATAATAATAACAACGAGCAACATTTTCCAGTCGTCACCATAAAACAGTGATAGTGATGTTATCCCTTTTCATAACTTCTGTTGTGACTTTTGTGATTGTGTTCTCACTTTTTAATTAGGGAATACATTATATAATGCTACATTTCCACTGTAGACAGAATTATAATGATATGTTGAATATTTTGTCACAGATTAACATCAACCGAAGGAAGAAAAGTAAACCTACTAACCCTTTTGTTGATGGACACAAACACTTTGCTGTTTTGAATTTTGACCTTTAAAGGAAAAAAAGGCAAATCAAAACTGACAGCAAATGGCATCATGAGTGGTACTGTATGTATGTCTGTCTGTCTGTCTGTCTGTCTGTCTGTCTGTCTGTCTGTCTGTCTGCTTGTCAATCTGTCTGTCTGTCTCTCTGTCTGTCTGTCAGTCTGCTTGTCTATCTGTCTGTCTGTCTGCCCGTCTGTCTGTCTCCCTGTCTGTCTGTCTGTCTAGTGTATACCTTATGGCACGGTAAACTGTCGATGCCAGGAAACTCCTCCAGATCTCCTGTATGGACATTGAAACAGGCGCCATGCCATGGACAGCGCACCGTATGCCCTGTAATAACCCCTGAACACACACACACACACACACACACACACACACAATCACACGCGCACACATGTATTAATGCCAGTGTTTAGATATCAGCAATAATTTTGGACAAACCATCAAACTGCAGATCACATAAACACATATTTCATATATTTTTACTAGGACATTCTATATTATTGTCACTACAGCTTTACATTTTATCAGCCTGAATCTTAAATCCCAGCATGCTCGTTCTGAATGAAGCTGTGTGTTTACCTTTACTTAGTGGAGCGCCGTAATGTGTGCATTGGTTACCGATGGCACTGAATTTGCCCTCGCTGTGTGCCAGCAGCACGCTTTGATGTCCCACCTCGACCTCCATCATCCTGGGTAACACACACAAGTTCTCATGCATTTTTGACAAATCTCTCCTCCCACTGTCACCTGCTCAAAATGGCTTTTTTTTTTGGTCAAATATGACCAGATTTTATGAGAACATGATGTCTTTCTGTTTTGGGATAAACAACAAATGTTTAAATACCAACAGGCTGAAGTTCAAAAATGTTAAACATGTGTGTTTGCAGCACAGAGTGGGAAAGTAGGAACCAGTGACATGTAGTCACTCGTGTGTGTGTGGAGACGCCGCTAATGTCACTTTAATAAATCTGGGTTGCAGTTAATGCTAAACAGCCTCTGTTAGCATTGACGTTAAATTTAATACAATATATATATTTGGGCTTTTAAACCAATAAATATCATACAAATAAAAAGGATATGCGCAAAACCATGAACGGGAAAAAAGGCCAAGAGAGGTAATTATCGTAAAAAGAATAAAAATGTATAAAAGTTGAATTACCGCATTATTATTTTGTATTAACTTTTATGGAGTTCGGAATGCAAAAAGCTTTTGGTAAACAGATTGTTTTAGTGATTGGTAGCCTGAGCTTTGGGTGACCTGCAGCTTCTGCAGGTAACGCAGACGTTAACTCGGATGTGAACGTTTGTTGCTCTGGTAGGAGGAGGTAAGAGCTGACGCCTTCACGGGAGGGCAGAGGTGTGAGTTTGTCTCTCTGAAGAGCGCCCCTCCCTCCTCTGACCAGCCAGCACGCCACACAGAGAGGCAGTACCCCAGTATGTTATAGAAAGACTTTCTCTGCTCTAGCCCCAGCTTTCCACCCAGCCCGCTAATCCCCAAACTCTCAGGAAGTGAAGTTGTTGCTGCGTCTGCATGACCTCTGAAGTGTTTACAGACCAGAGGAGGTTGGCAGAGATTTTGACTCCTGGGAATTTGAAGGTGGGAACTCTTTCCACAAAGTGGACTTCTCATCACATGTTATGATGGTGTTGGTGCAGTGTGATGGACTCGTGGGGCGCCGGTGCCGAGTCCTTAATCAGGGTCCAACACACTGATTTCACTTAGTTCTAAACTGGTTCATATTTTTGTTGTTTCATGCTGCGTAAACAAATGTGCAGGCAGCTTTACAACAAATTAAAATCTTAATCCACTAATGTGAATTAAACTGTTGGCAGCAGTTGGATTCCCCCACGGAAATTTCAGAGAAGAGCAGATGAAAATCTCCCTTTGGGCAGATAATGGACCTTCCAGCTAGTTCAGAGTTTACGCCTGATGTCTTTACGGCCTTGAGTCTGAAATAGCCTGTTTACCAGCTGCTACTGTAAATAACTGAGGTGAACCTGTCTGCTCAAGTTCATGAAGCCAAAGGTACCTGTACGAGATGTTTGGACCTTTGTCATGTCACATAACATCTGCTGATAATAATCTTTGTATTATTCACTTGTCTTTCTTTTTGTTCTTTTTGCATGCCAACCAATAACTTCTCCTGTTCAGGGGTCACACAAACACAGGGAGAACAACCAGGTAGATTTGAACCCAGAGCTTTCTGCATCATTTGCTACGCTGCAAAGAGTCAATGCTGGTGGCTGAGCGACTCTCCGCCTCGGTCTACAAGTAGTAACCGTTCTGACCTGCTGTCAGTTTGTAGCGGCAATTTTTCGGTCGATCTGAATGCTGATAGTGTGTTTGATTTATTCACCTTTCAGTGTGGCGGATATTCGTTTGCTCTGTGACCAAAAAACACTGGTTTAAAGAAAGTGTCGGAAACTTAACCCCGTCTTTAAATCTCTACCAAACGATGATTCATTACAATAGCAGGAATCTGTAAACCCATGAGAAGCAGATACATGTTACTGTGACGGCCATTATTTGTTGTTATCGGTGTGAAAACGGGTTTTATACTCCGCCCCCATCCTTACTGTCCTTCCTGCAGCTCTGACTCCAGACACACCACCTCTGTCACCTCCTCCGATGTGTCCTCTGGATCGGAGTCATGAGGCTCTTCAAGAGCTGAACACAAATACATGGTTTGTAAAAGTTAAACACATGATATTTATTATCCTAGATGAATAAAATATATGGCCTCAATACACTTAAAACAGACTCACATGGTTTGGTCCAAGACATGTCTCCGATTAATTGTGCCAAAATGCATAAAACCTCTCCAGATGCATTAAAAGGGGATCCACTAAAAGAGTTCTTTCTGTGATCCCGATGTGTTTCCTGGTCACGAGTTCAACGACTGGACAGGGGTCCATCTCCACTGAAGCCTGTCCAACCCCCCTACCCCTAACCCTCCATCCTGCGAGACTGGGAAAAGGGGAAGATTTAGGTTCGGCACCAAAAAAAGGCCAAATCAACCAAAAAAATACTTTTGAATGTGTGATGAATGAGCAGTTTGTGATGTCACCGCTCATGTTCAGCCCTGTCCCTGCTGAAGAGAAAAGAGATGGTGGTCTTTTGTGTTTCACAACAGCGGTATGGAGAAAAGCTGACGGGGCAGTCGACACTGAATGGACATGAAAAAAAGCACAACGCACACAACCGGAGGTGGGAATCACAGAAGACCATTCAATCACATCTTTAGAGGATATGCGTATTAAATCTTAATTTTGTGGGCGGGGTTTTCTGTGTCTGCCTGTGTTTATAAATCAGTGATGTTTTTTGGTTGTTGTTTTTTTTACTCACCATTATCTGAAGTAAAAGACTCCCCAGTGAAATACCAGTACATTCAATTCTCATTTTAAAATAAAAGTCAGAAATTCAAATTTAATTTGATTCCATTTTTAAATATTCATAGTAAATCCAAAAGTAAAATTATCATGAAGCAAAATAGCTTTTCTCTTTTCTTTTTTTTTCTTTTTGAAAAATCAGTTTGTATATATATATATATATATATATATATATATATATATATATATATATATATATATATATATATATATATATATATATATATATACGTATTTATGTATATGTATTACTCCATTCATTCATTTTGGAATCTCATGATGTAGATGAGCAGCAGTTTGAAAGCCTTAACTTCTTCTTCTGTTAATGTTTGTAACTTACCAGGAAAAAGGATAAAAGGCAGCTACACCAGACAAATAATAAGAAAAAGTAAATGGATCTGAATGATTACTCCACGGCAAAAAGGCCAAACCCCTGTTCATCCATCCATAATAGGTAATCCGGTCCGTCCATATCTTGTCAATGTGCTTTATGGAAGCCCCTTTGGGTGGGCATCTCAGTATTTGTTTCTTCCTTTTGCTTATTTTTAAATTTTTTGGCACATTCCAACTTGCGCAATTTTGAAGGCCTTCAAAAATTAACCTTGGGTAGAGGTTATCATCTGTCCACATCAGGAGGAATTTTTGTAGTAGCAGCAGCATCTTTGTCCTTGGACGCAAATTTTGATTTCTTTTGAATTTCTGCAGTGTACAAAATAACAATTACATTTTTCCTTTCAAAGACAAACATCCCCATCATCATCATCATAATCAGGGATGATGTCATCATAATGAACCTATATTAAAAAACAGTCTGCTCGTTGGTTCCAGTTGGTACTTTTTATATTTAACATGGTACTTTTTCGATGTCACCATCGTGTGAAATAATACACTAAAGTGATTTTATACAAAATGAATCAGTTGTTTATGTATTTTTATTCCACAAATGTACATCGTTCATTCATTGTCTGCATAAGTAGTTCCTTGTTTTCATTTTTATAACCAAACATTTGTTCCACACAATCCTGAAGTCACTATTCATGTAAATTAAGTGTTTAATTATGATTCACTCATTCATGTTGTCTTATTTCTAAAGTAGTGTGCTCCTCTGTTTTTAATTTAAAAACTATAAAAGTGACAGGAAAACAAGCAGCAATATTCAATTAGCTCTTTTGTTTTCTAATAGTAGTATCTGATTGGAATGGGCAGACAGTAACACTCTACATCATGATCCTCTCCTGCTGGAACAGGGTCACCAGAGTGGGAGCTTTGCAGCTCGTCTTGATTTGGACCTCTTCTCTTAACCGTGGCAAGTGGACCTTCTCTGTCCTGGATTCTCTCACATAGTAGGGGCACACCTTCAGATGTTCAGATATGGGTGGGACGTCTTTGAAGCACCAGTTGTCCACAGGAGAGAACAAGGTGCTGAACTGCCACACCTGAAGTCAAAGAACGAGACAGGAGAGAGACAGAGACAGAGACAGAGACAGAGACAGAGACAGAGACAGAGACAGAGACAGAGAGAGTGAGTGAGAGAGAAACAGAGAGAGCGACAGAGATAGAGAGAGAGAGAGAAACAGAGAGAGCGACAGAGATAGAGAGAGAGAGAGAAACAGAGAGAAAGAGAGAGAGAGGGAGAGAGGAGAGGGAGATAGACAGACAGGGCAACAGAGATAGAGAGAGCGAGGGAGACAGACGGAGAGAGAGAGAGAGAGAGAGAGAGACATAGAGACATAGAGAGAGAGAGAGAGACATAGAGACATAGAGAGAGAGAGAGACATAGAGAGAGAGAGAGGGAGAGAGACAGAGAGCTGAACATTTTGTCATGAGTTTAGCAAAACAATTCCCACAGGAAATGTGGAGAAATCTCCTTGACAAATTATCTATTTAAGAACTTCTACTTTGTTTCTCTCACTAAGATCTCTCTGAGAATAAGGAGTGATATAATGAAAACTATTGAATTACTCATCAGAAGTGCCTTTTGTTGCTGATGATTTTAGTTGGGACATAATTAATGGAAAATAAGTCTTTGGTTTAATTAAATATTTGATTTAAAAAACTATATACTATATATATATATATATATATATATATATATATATATATATATATATATATATATATGCCATTTTCCACTCAACATTAATTCTCTGGACAGACACACTACTCATAGCTTACCCTCTGTTTCACCCTCCACTTAGATCCCCCAGGTGAGTAGGTCGTCCTCTCCCAGCGGAGGGTGACCATCCCTCTGTCCTGCAGCAGCGAGAAGCACACCTGCCTCATGAGCCGAGACACCAGAGCCAGCTGGGACAGGGACAGACTGTCCAGGAAACCGGCCACGTGGCACAGGACCTCGTAAGGCAGAGCGCTCAGGGAGTCCTCCACCCTACCGGCTTGATCTCTCTTCTTACTGGGGGGCTGGGTGGTCCCACCCTGAGAGTCAGGGATGAAGGGATTCAGGCTAAAGCAGCCTAGCTCCTTGCTGGAAGAAAAGTTGAATTTCTTAAAATGTGCATTTCCAGATTTCTCCTGTCCGTCTTGAATGCAGAAGATCAGGCGACTTGATAAAAGGAAATGACAACAGAAGTCGTCTTTGCACTGTTTGGAAGAAGAGCCTTTTTATTCACATGTCGATCAAGTAACTTTGATGAAGTGAGACAGTGCCACATAATGTGAAGGATAAACCGTTATCTCACTTGTAGGTGATGTTGGCCTCATGTGTGGAGGGCTGGAACCTCTTCTGGCTGTAAGTGCATCCCAGGTAGGCCAGTGGACATCTCTGCTCAAACCACCCGTTCACACCCATCTGGATGTCGCTGTGGATGTTTCTGCACAAGAGATTATCTTCATGGGAAATCATAGAACGCCATTTATTTTTGTACTTCGGTAGAAGGAAATCATTTTACAATCAGTGATAAGGTTTAAATTTGCATTGGTGCGATACACGACTTGACCACAAGTGGCCACCAAAAATCTACACATAATGAAATTTGCAAGGGAAATACCGATAAACCAAAAACTAGTATACTTATAATGTCTGCCATATTCTCTGCGCTGGAATGTATGCCCACAGAGGAGGGTGAAGGCGGAGCTGGCCTTGTGATGCCGGCTGTTGACACCCTCCACCTGCAGCTGAAGGTGCAGCTCCATCGGTTTTGCAGCAGTCAGATCAGCTAGAGACGTGTTTCTCCGGAAAGGAGCCGACAGGAAGTTGTAGGTCTGTGTCCCCTCATCTTGCAGCAGACCATCGCTGCATACACTCTCTGCAATGAGATGACCCCTTTGCTCCTTCTCCAGCGAACACAGCAAAGAGGCCTGGGCAGCAAATAAAATGCATCATCAGTTCGTGTTAGCCCTTCTGTCAACGCTAAGAGTGAAAGTAGAGGCATGGAGAAATAAAATAATATCATCGTGGATGAATGAGTAATTCAATAACTTAATATGTTGATATTTTCTCTTAAGATATAGTAGGTAAATATATCCGCAAATGTCGGGATATTGTGGAATTGTCATCGCTCAAAAAAGTTTTGCGTCAAAATTTCAAAACGTTTGTTAAGAAATTTCAGTCAAAATTTTGTGGTAAAGTGTCGACTCGGCAAGATCTAACCCTTCTACTTTAATAATTCATTTTCTATTCACTAGGGGAAGCTTAATCGAAGAACACTCTTATTTCGACTAAACGTTTGTCCGATTCAGTATGAATTTTGTAAATATGAATCAATTTGAGGAGATTTTTTCTTGAATACATAATATCCTAGAAGTTAATATTTTACTTATGAGGAAGACTTTTTTTTTTTTTACAAAAAACATTGTTTTCCATACTTAATTTCCTGACGTTTGGTCCAATTTACTTTGAATTTGGTGCATGTGAATCGCCTCAAGGAGATCTATATTATAATATTTCACTGTAATCGTTCATATTTCACTCACTAGGAGATTATTCTTCTTTTTTTACTCAAAAATGTCAGTTCAATCCATGTACATATGAGATTGGTACAGGCGTAGAGATCAGTGCCGAAGACCCCCACTCCCCAGAGAACAGAGGAAGAATTCAGAGATTCAATAAGCCAGACTCAGCATGAAAAGGAGGAGCGGGACGCAGGAAAGTCCATTAGTATTGAATGTACTCTTAAAGAGGATTTTGGAGGACTAAATAGACTTGACCAGTTTAATTTGGAATTGCGTCCAAAGAGGAAATCCGCTGAGTCTTAGGCTGATTTTAACTCGCTTTATGATCAGCTGGGATTGTGAGCCTAGTTTGAATCTTGTGGCCTGCATTAACTGGCGTTACTACCACACTTCTACGCTAAAAAAATAACAGACATTTTTACCAAAAGATGTGTAATATAGGGAAGATGAATTTCTCCCTCACTTGAACTTCCTCCCACACTGGTAGATCTTCGTGGACCACCTCCAAGTCGCTCGTATCCACGGCCTTATTATTCTTCCTGTAAAATCCTGGGTTGCGGATGCGGCCCTGCCTGGCAGAGAAGCTGCTCGGGACTTTAAAGGTGCGCACAGTGATGATCTTCATCGGCTCTACGTGTCCATAAAAAAATGTATTTCGATCTCCTGCAAGACAGGAGGAGGTGGAGGTGGAAGGACAGGATGCACTGCTCAGCTTTTTGCAGATGTCGGATGCTGTAGCACCCACACAGGTACCTGCTGCATCTTCCTCTGTAAGAGTACCCAGACTCCTCCCTCTCCCTCTACTGGGTGCCCGGCCTCTGCCCGCCACAGCAGCCTCCTCTGTCGCCCTGCAGCCACCCATCTCCATACTGAACATGCTCTCCCAGGCATTGTAGTTTTCCAACAGCTGGGCATCCACCGCTGAGGACCTAGCTATAGCCTCCCTCTCCAGCTGGCTTAGCTCAAGCTCATACACAACTTCTTCTTCATCATCATCTACATCTTCATTTACATCGGGGGTGTGTAAATCAAACCCAATAAAAGACTCCCAGGTGTGAACACTGTCTTTCTTGGCAGCTTCCCTCTCTGCCGCCTTTCTCAGTTTCTCCAGCCTCCTCTCCTCCTCCCTCCTCTCCTCCTCTTTCTCCTCCTCCTCCAGAGACTGGATCAGCTCTGGGAACAGTTTCTTCATCTTAATGGAGTGAAACAGGCAGTCCTGATCCTGCAGAGCCATAGCAAGGTCCAGACACCCACCCTGGTTACTCTCCTTCAGCAGATTCTCATGCAGTTCTGTGTTGGGATGAGAGTGGGCATCATTGGCCGGCCAACGGTTCCACTCCATGGAGCAACACACCACGCTGGCTGGACACACCTGGAGGTGAGCTGACTGTGAAGAGCGGGACAGGTGGACTGGACAGCCATATTCAGCATTGAGGCAGGGCACCTTCACGTTGGGGCAGAGGAGCAGGTGATCCTCTTCTTTGCACAGGTGGAAGAGAGCTCCACAGAGAAGGCGGCAGGGGATGAGGGCGCAGCACACAGAAAGCTCCACCCGAGCCCTGCAGCGCCGGCTGTAGCAGGAGTCACAGTGGACATGCTGTTGCACCCTGGAGGCTCGAGAACGGTGACTCTGATTGGATTCAGGCAGTAAAACACAGACTCATCATTAAAATCCAAGATAATCTGTGACTTAACACATTTCTACACTCAAAAAAACGAATAATTGCATCGTCTAAGTTTAAATACTTCCATCAATATTATTTTATTTGAATAATCTTTTTTTTTTCAAATTTGAATTGTATTCAAATTCCATACAAACAGCATCAATCTGTTAACCCTTTTATGTACAAACCTAGAAAAAAAACAATAGAAATATTAAGAAGAAGAATCAGATTTAAGAAATTATTTCACCAAATTTCATGTGTTCAGGTGTAGAAAAAATGATTTGACCCAAATTAAATGTTTCAATTGGTTAAAAATCATGAAATTGGTTCACAAATTATTACATTTTCATGAAATGAAACGAATAAATGCGAAATGTATTTTAATCACACAAAGTTTAAGAACTATTATAAATGTAACTTATTATTATTATTATTATTATTATTATTATTATTATTATTATTATTATTATTATTATTATTATTATTATTATTATTATTATCATATGAATCTCATTTTACTTTTTTTATTCGTGTTTTAGTGACAGATATGCACCACATTATATGTATTTATTTATGTTAAAGGTATGTAATCCAAATGCACGAATATTTTATAGGTAATTAAGATAAATACAACTTAAATATTAGTACAATCTTTTGGGGAAACAAAAGAAAATATACTAAATTTATACCAAAAAACTTTGTTTCGTTTAAATGAATTTGCTTGGTCAGTTGTGTTGTATCAAAATTCTACTAACCTATTAGTTGACCTACAGGGGGATCATTCATCAAAACGCATGTTTTAAATTAAAACTCAGGTCAATCAACAGAAGTATTGTAGATTCTAAAGTTCCTAAATATATAAATATGTCAGGTGTGAAAGACATTGTTGAAATTTCTATTTGATGGGGTTTGTCAGTCATGGGTTTGAATCTTAAACTTTATTGATACATCACACAGTTTCAACCAAGAGCCAAAGCAGAATTTTCTTGTGAATGTCACTGACAAAAAATGAACAATAAGATAATTTAGACAAATGTAAGGCAACTTAAGGTGAAATAAAACAGGGAACTGATTCAATTTGACATTAGTTAAATAAAGCATTACCATCCTTCTGATCTTCTTGCAGCCCTCTCCTTACCAAAATCAATCTCTGTATCTGCCCTGCAAACAGAGAGGAAACTCCCTCACCATCCAATCAGTTTGGGAAAAATGCATGTAAACACAAAATAATGGGACACCAGCAGAGCAGGGTGGCGTTAGAGTCAAAGAAACAGAAAATTAGATTTCAGCCTACCGATAAGGAGACAAACACGCGCCTTGCTCTCCGTCTTGTGCTTTAAGACCTCTGGGTCTGTCATGTGTGAGCGTTATAAATAGAGCACAGGTGGTCAGGAACATGGTTTGAATTACCAGCCCCCTCAGCCGCTTACATCAAGAAATGGCTCTCACCTTCTTCCCCCTGATTCTTTCTGTGGTTCTGTTTATGATTCATATCAACCTGCAGAGAGAAGAATCAGACCACAGGTCTTCTGCGGTGTATCTATCAGTGTCATCCGGTGTAGATTTAAGTGTAACCAACATCATCTCAAGTTGCATTTTAACAGGATAACTATTTATTCTGCTGTGGGAACTGATGCACAGGCACATCCACTCTTCCTCATGCAGATTTAAGACTTTGGGATGAGGTCTGAATCCACTGGAACAGAGTGAGAAGCTGAGGGGGGAGTTACTTCTCCTGCTGAACCTGCTTGGTGCTTCTTGGCTAATTTTAACCTGTCAGTTCAAAGAGCAGAGAGCGTGAAAGCAGCGTTATGCAGTAAATGCAAAGAGAGGAGACAACACGCCTGCAGGGGCACGTCGGTAAGACCCCCGTCGATCGTGTTGTGAATGAGCTGAAATACTTGTATAATGTCTGTTTTGACCATATAATTCATGATAAGCAGAGTAAGACAAGTGATAACACTTAAGTTAAGTATTTCAGTTGCTATTAGAAGTCATCTAATACTGCGGCACATCAAAACAAGCCAGTAAGGTCATAAATTACATTTTTTTTGTAAGAACAGTCTGAAATAAAATTTGTTTTTATGCTTATGTATAAGGGACAAAATATGTCTCATCAGTGTTTCTGTGATGCTGATATGTTGGTGTTCTATACTGGTTCCCAGTCTGGTTGTCAGGTAGATAATTGGTCTAGTATAAATAATGAGATTACAGATAAAGCTGTGGTCAAACGACAGCCATAAGTCTTACTTGAGGCCTCCTAAAATCTTTCCAAGTACGTGGATAAAACATGGATTTATGGGCATTTATGAGTATCAAAAATAACAAAATTCGATTTATTTTTTTTATCCTCAAATTAAGTGTGCAGAGAGCAGGAAAATGGGGCGATGTGAGGATTTGAGTGACTTTGACAAGGTCAAAATTGGTGATGGCTAGACGACTGGGTCAGAGCATCACCAGAACTTCAGGTCTTGTTTGATGTTCATGGACAACGGGTTAGTACCTATCAACGTGGTCTAAGGAAGAATGACCATGGGTGCCCAAGCCTCACTGATTCATGTGGAGAGTGAAAGCCTGCCTGTGTTCTCTGATAGAAAGGTCTCTGGATACATAGTGCATCCCAGAGTCGGCAGATGGGACCTACGTAATATAAGGCAGGTGGTTTCAATGCTATGACTGATATTGTAACTCTGAATTACTGGATAATTGTACCAAATCCTGTTATAAGTCATAACAATGGTCACCATAATCTGGTATATGGGACTGTTGGAAAAATTGCCTTGATTGCCTTGGAACACAGATTTCTGTGATTCTCTCTTTAAAGCTGATGTTAGACATATATATGTTGATTTTTCTATTTTCTTCTTGCAGGATTTCAAGACATTGCACTCCGAGTCCTGTAGAAATGGTGAGACTAAGAAATTTTAGACAGAATAATTTATGCTGAATTGAATGTTAAGCAACTTGCTTCATTTTACGAAGTAGGCATATTTTATTTATGCCTACTCCTTGATTATTCTTTCATCCGGGTTGTTCTCTCTTTCCTCTCGAATCCAATCAGAGTCACCGTTCTCGAGCCTCCAGGGTGCAACAGCATGTCCACTGTGACTCCTGCTACAGCCGGCGCTGCAGGGCTCGGGTGGAGCTTTCTGTGTGCTGTGCCCTCATCCCCTGCCGCCTCCACTGTGGAGCTGTCTTCCACCTGTGCAAAGAAGAGGATCACCTGCTCCTCTGCCCCAACGTGAAGGTGCCCTGCCTCAACGCTGAGTATGGCTGTCCAGTTCACCTGTCCCGCTCTTCACAGGTAGCTCACCTCCAGGTGTGTCCAGCCAGCGTGGTGTGTTGCTCCATGGAGTGGCTCCGCTGGCCAATTGATGACACAAACCCACATGAAAATGTAGCTCTGCAGGAGAATGTGATGAAGGAACACGAAGGACAAGAGGAAGCCCTGGATCTTGCCATGGCTTGGGTGGATCAAGCTGACCTTTACAGCCACCTGAAGATGAAGCCCCTCTATCCACAGCTGATGGATGCAGACGAAGAGGAAATAACGAAGGAGGATGAAGAAGACACTGCAGTGGAAGGATATGAGAACGGTGTCTCAAACAATAATGAAGGTGACTCCCAGCTGCTTTGAGATGACCGCATTCTGTCAGATACCTCCTCTAAAACAATATGGCTGGTTCAGTCCATGATGAGTAATTGTAAAGGTAACAGCTTTGAAAACCTTAAAACAAAACACTCATCACAGTAATTAACCCAGACATTAATCCACAATTTCCTTCCACTTTTTCCTCATTATTTTACATGGGAAGATGTATTTATTAATTTATTTACTTATTACTACACATTTTTTTGTGAACTCTTCTACCTGGTGTGAGGAAGGCAGGGATGAGGAACAATGGGGTGTCACACACTTCTGTGCACTAATCAGGACTGACCATTTAAACCCTGAGTTTTTACTGTTGCTGTCCGTCATATCTGATAAAACCAAACCTAAACGTTCCTGGTAAAACAAATTAGCCTCTATTTTAGTGTCTGATAGCTCAATGTGTTGTTGTTTTCTCACTGTTATTGTATAGATGTTGTTACATAAGTGGGTTCTTCCTCAGTGACACACATATGAGCTGCAAGCAACAGCAGTTTCAACTCACCATTTTGGGCTTTTCACCTCTCTGCCTTGAGTTTAAATCCACTGTCAGTCTTTCAGACTACGGCTCCTGCAGACCCAGTCCACTCCTGCAGACAAAGGAGAGAGATTGACTATTTCAAGACAAGACTTAGAGTCTCTCTGCCTGGCACCATTCCTTGAACAATATCAGGGATATGGTTCTGTCACTATCTCTCTCCTACTCCTGCTCTAGCCAAACCCCATTCAGATGAATTTTAGAATTCCCTGAATCAAAGCTATTCTTGGGGAGACTGAGATTACTTGATGAAATGACCTCTGAACACAAAATTTCGTTCTTATTTTTTTCATATTTGATGTATTTGCATTCCTCCTTTAGATCTCCATGTATCTGTTGGCGAGGAAAACAACTTGTGTGAGAAAAATGTTAGTGAAGAATCGGCACCCAGGAGTGTTGGGCAAACTTTCTGCATCAGCAAAGACAAATACAACATGTCTGATATGATGTTCGGTATGGAGAGAGGGGGCTGTGCTGTCGCTGAGGCAAACCAAGCCAATCCCAAACAACATCCAAAACCTGCTGAGAAGAGGATGCAGGACCGAGCTTTGGACAGAACATTAGACACTGAGAAAGATGGGGCAGCTGATGCCAAAAACTGCCCTCCACCAGACACAAGCAAAACGGGGCTGGCTCCATGGCAGGAGGGGGTTCTGGAACGTCTGAAAAAGGAGCTCACCACGCATGAGTACAACATGTATTTGGTGCATCATGGGCGCATGCTGGTTTCCCTTGGACAAATCCCCGCTTGTACTCCAAGGGAGAAAGATTTTGTCTACGGCAGCCTGGAGCCTATCCCAGTCCAGACCCTTCGCTCTTTCAAGGTGATGATGTTACGTTTCTTCAATGTAAAACTGGGCATGCAACTGTTTGCGTCAAAGTGAACAATAAAATTGCTTGCAACCCAGAAGCGCCCCATCCACATAATACTGCATTCAACAACTTAAAATGACCCAATGATTTACGAAAGATCTGATTTACGCTTTTGCCTGGCTTCTGAACGAACATGTTCGCTGGCATTTCTTCTTAAGATCCCTGACAGCTATCACTACAGACGGCGAGTTCATCTGTACGACACGGCTGCCCGGGCGGTGAGTGAGACTCGCAGCGTGGACACATCGGACCTCGGAGTCCAAGAAGAGGATTGGTTGAGTGACGAAGCAGATGCCACCCTGCTGGGCTACGCCGAGAAAGCGGTCATGGGTCACAAGGTCAGTCAGATACAGTATATTTTAAAAAGTGTCTATAAAATATATATTATAAACTTTACACTTTAAGTGATAAGGGAGTTGAACTGTTGAATTGTAAATTATTAAAGCTACAAAAGGCTTAAGAAATCAGATCTTCGAATCTGAACATATGGGGCACCTTTGATGATACAAACTGTTGAAGTCATTGCGAGAATATACCGTCCTAAAGATGATGTGTTGGAGGCAGGAAAACTGGCCAAGGTTTAGGATCTCAGTGACTTTGACAATGGCGAAATTGTTGGCATTTAGCGAGATGACTGGGTTGGACCATCTCCAAACGTAGTTAGTACCTACCAAAAGGTGAATGTGCCATCAGTGTAGAGGACAGTACTAGTAGTGATTATGCTTTCTCCAATTTAAGTTTGAAATGTGTTCAGTAGTTAAACTGTTCATACATTTTAAAGAGTTTTAGATACATGGAGTTGCTGCCACTCTCGTCTTATGTAACTGTAATATTTGGAATTCGGTTGCTGTTTTTGATACAGCGGCCCAAAAGTGAAGAACAAATATTTTAAAAATGTCCAAAAACTGATGTTTCTCCAAAGTTGTATTTTTAACCGAAACCAAGTTCAATACAGTGACTCCATAATTTTAGTTTTATTATGTAGAAAGGTAAGCAACAGTCCCTGCATTCCATAAATAAACTAAATACATGTTGAATTTATTACCAATTTTAATTATTAATTACCCAAAGTCGAAAAACTTTGTAATGTAAATGTTTAGCAGTAATGACTTCTATGCACAGTTTATTATTAGTTTATTTTCTGTGCAGATAAGCGAGTTAAAGGCTACTGATGGGCTCTATGTTGACGTGGGAACGCAGACGCACTCCTTCCGCTCAGCTCCGTTTAAAGCAATGACAACCCTAGCAGAGGTGATGGTGGACAGACCGATGAAGCTTCGTCTTCAGCTGCAGGCGCAGAGGGTGAACAGCAGGAACAACAGAACCAGCTGTGCATTCACCTTCCTCTGTGGTCACGCCTTCCACCGCACGGAGTTCGCCACACATTTCAGGTGCCCCAGTGGCGTCCTTACACCGATGGCATGTCTCATTTTCAGACGTTTGATAATTCAGCATTGAACGCCACCACAATAGAAATGGAAGCTAGCAGGATAAATGCTGATCGTGTAAAACAAGAGCAGAATATATTTACTTCACTATGACTACTCCCCTTTATTCCTTTCCAGGAATGTCCACACTGACATTCAGACGTCTCTGAGTGGATGGTTCGAGCAGAGATGTCCCCTAGCATACCTGGGATGCACCTACAGCCAGAGGAGGTTTCAGCCCGCCACACATGAAGCCAGCGTCTCCTACAAGTAGGAAACAACTCACATTCATCAGTCCGGATACATCATGTGTTCATCATGTCGCACCTAAGAACATACAGGAGAATAAATAAATGATTAAATTCGGACTAAATCGGACCAATGATTGAGAATTATGGTCTGAAAACAAAGTTCTCCCCAGTGTCAGAAACATACAAACGACCTTTCCCAAAATCAGTCCAGTGGCAAATCATGACTGAGCAAATACTCTAGTACTTAAGTACTTATTATGGAATTAATACCACTTCTTTGCAATAAGGTCAATGGGGGTAGCAAATTTGAAAATTATCCATGAAATAGTTTTTGAGTTACTGCATTAACAGGAAGGATCTGGGCACAAGGCCGATTTAGCAGTGTCAATGTTGGTTCCATAATATCTCTGACTTTTCAGGAATATTATTCTTACCACTCTCGTAGCATTATCATCATCCTCAGCAGCCAACTACAAATGAAGACTGGCAAAGTCTGCAACTAGCTGGAGGAAATACTGGCGAAAGAAGTGAATAAACAGCCAGAAGTTTTCCACCAACAGTGATTGGAGACCAAACGTAGAGCTAAAGGAGAGCAAATATTGTACATTCAACCAGTGGCGATGTTACTTCATATGACCACATACGTCAGTAGACATAATATTAAAACAGAAACTTAATCAGAATGGATGGAGATGCGTATGTATGTCATTTTTTGGCAGTAAAGTAATGTTTGACTATCGAGAACCTAATGCTTGAAGTATAACTAAGCAGTGACCTCAGAGGTCAAACCTAAGGCAGCTGCCCTAAAGCTAAAATTCTAATTCCTGACCATACACAATCCCGGTTTACGAACCGATAATTTACTCTGTTTCGTTCTTTACTCTCATGCAGTCAGCAGCTGAGGAGCTTCAACTTACGTCCGACACTTGTGGACACATTAGGTGGTGGTAACTCCAAGCCACCAAGAAGCTCCTCCACCGCTCAGAGGAAAGGAGGAGGTTGGTCAGGAGGAGGAGAGGACTGCCTGAGCTTGCTGCCATACGAGGTCCTGTGCCACATGGCCGGTTTCCTGGACAGTCTGTCCCTGTCCCAGCTGGCTCTGGTGTCTCGGCTCATGAGGCAGGTGTGCTCCTCGCTGCTGCAGGACAGAGGGATGGTCACCCTCCGCTGGGAGAGGGCGACCTGGTCACATGGTGGATCTAAGTGGCGGGCCACACCTGTGAGATATTCATCAACTCAATCATGATTTTAGTGTTTTATGACAGAAAAACCTGGACCAACTGGGATCCATATATTCCTCATCACTCCTCCTGACTCTTTCTCTGCAGGTATGGGAGTTTAGTCTCCTCTTCTCCACAGTGGACTCATGGCGTATGGCAAATATCCTTCCAATGTCTGCTCACCTGAAAGTCTGTCCTCATTATGAGACTTCCATCCAGCGAGAGCCCGTTCCTCTTCCTAGCATGAGGGGGAAACAGGAGGACAGCACGGAGTGGCTTGGTCTCGTCAAACATTTCACAGGAAACACGTCAACAATGAAATAACGCTCTGAAATGTACCTACTATGTGTATCTCAAAATAATGTTTTTGAGATTTCACTAATGATCGACTAAAGTATAAAGATGTTTGAAAAACCAGTACAACACACCACGAAGAACAAATTAATTCAACTTTTTCCTCTTCATGATTGAGCAAATATCCATTATTATGGAATTATTGCCCCATATGAGGGCTATGGCTTTAATTTACTGCAACACATTGCATGTGAAAAAGCCTTGACAAATCAACAATTTCCTCTCCTGCCTCACTAGTGAAGAGAAGACCAGCGCTCTGAAGGAAACTTTGGACAGATACATGCTAGCAGATAGCAGAGATGCTATAAATACTGTTTATGACCCTTTGATAGAATTTTAGTTAATAGTTAATAAGTAAAATATTTTTTTTTTGCCCTAAAATGTGGGTTAGTTATGGATTGTATTTATTCTTTAAAGTCTGCATGAACACTCGAAGTACCGACAGGCAAAAAAAATTAATAGTAATTCCTGATTTAAACCTTCACTTTAAGAAATAAAACATATATCAAACAGTCCCATAAAAGACAGTTGGATAAATGAGAAAAAGACTAGAAAAGGAATTATTTATGAAACCTTTCAATAAATGTCGCCAGATCATGTTAATATTGCTACAACATTCTATTAGAAGGAAGTTGCATTTACTGAACATAATTATGCTACATGTATTGGATTTGCTAAATACAACTATGTTATCCCAAACCCTTTTACTATTAGATTAACACTATTGAAAGCCCCTTTTTAATGGTCACAGTTGCAACTATTTAGTCATTTAAAAGTGAGAAAGTAATTTAATACAAACAACATCCATGTGTCATTTTCTGAATACAATAATCTTGACTATACTAAACACAGTTATGTAATCGTAAAAGCTTTAATAGTTTATTAACTCAATGAAACCCCATTGTTTTAATTGCCGATGAAGTGACTATTTCGTTTTTTCAACAGAAAAAAGTCATGTGATGCAGACGACATCAAGTTTTTCACTTCTATATTAGCAATAAAGTTGAAAACAAGGAGAAAGAAGAAATTCATCAATTCTTATTGCATATTGACAAAAGAAAATACTTTCCAGAACTCGGGAAGGGACTCTAAACATTTGAAATGTAGCATCATGTAAGTGTGAATGAATAAATCAGACATGGATGGCACAGCTTCATTATATGTCTCTGTAAAGACATTATTTCTACCGAACACATTTGTCACTGATCAGAGGGAACATGGCTGGAAACAACATTCAGAAGCAGTGCATTGTTGACAAACGTTGAGAACCACAGACAAATAAACAGACAAACAAAAACACTGAAAAAATTGGTTACTGTCACACAATTATCAAATGGATGAAAATCCTCATATAATTAATTCATATCCCAATATGAAGAAAAAAAACAATCTGAATGCAAAAAGTAGTAAAGAGGTTCGGCAATACTTATATACATTCATTATAGTCGTCACAAAATAAATAATCACTTCCCTCCTCCTTCGGACAACAGCTGGTACCATCATCTTCATTCGGCTCCTCCTCTTCCTGCGTAGTGGCTCTGATCGCTCCTCGTACCGGGCTGCTTTGTTGTGAGTACAGAAGAGGCACCGCTCTGCACATCCAAGCAGAAGGTTATAAGGAGGTTATTTCCACTCATAGATGCAGCAGGGTTCGTTTGCATTGTGAATCAGCTGCAGCTGTGAGGCTGCAGATCTGGGTGCAGAGGAACAGACGCACTTGACGTCGCGCGCGGGTCTGTTGTTTTCTGCGTCTCTGCAGCATCAAGGACGGAGACGGGGATTCATGAGAAACGCATTGCATTGGACACTGCATCTGTATCCGGTAGGCCACGGTTATGAGCGCACTGTTAGACTGTTAAACGCGAATTCCAAGAAGAGTCAATCGTGAATCAGAATTTATATGATTAAAGAAGAGTGCTTTTATTGAGCAAATGAGGAAATTAATCATATTAAACCTTGCGATAACAGTGATAATACCTTATATACTGTAATGCAGAAACAGCTTTTGAAAAGGCATTGGCAGCTTTACTAATAAGGTCAAGATGGAATAGCACTAAGAAAATAGAACACATGTAACTAAACAATTGATGGTTTAATGGAGTAATAAATGTGTTATTACATTTTCCACCATGAAATGACAATTCGCTACAGTCCAAATCATGTTCCATGAACCCACCACAGACACTTCAGTGATGTAAACATCATTATACGCTTATCCTGTTCAGGGTCTGCACTGGGATATTCCCGTCCCCAAGTGAGCCAGCCAGCAGCGTCGGTGTGCAGGTTGTTGTGTGTGTGTTGGGTCATGCATGCAGGCAGGCTGGAGCAGCAGGTGGCAAGTGTGGACAGAGGCATTGCCTTCCTGAATCAGGAGCACCTGGCTATGCTGACCGGTCTGCAACTGGAGATCACACACCTGAAGAGACGCTGTCACGGTCAGTCTACCCGTGACGTGCTGAATTCCACGTCCTCTTGTGACTTTTAATGACTCCCCTTCTTGTTTTCACCTTTCTGTCTGTGTCCCTCATGTGTTTCCTTTGACTGCAGAGCTGAGCTGTGAGCTGGACTCCAGGTTTCCTGACAGAAACACAGAAGGTAAGACATCACCACATCTCCTTGCTGACAATGGGTGAAATAATATGCAAAATCGCGCGTCATAATTATGGGACAGAAAGTACAAGAGCTGGGAAGAATCTCACAAGGATCTCCTGATAACAGGTGGAACGGTGATGCAGCTCGACAGAACACACTGACTGGAAATACATTCTTCCCTAATATAAATTAGGTTTTTTATTTAATTAAAAGCTATTGTTTGGGTCTGCAGACACTAAACACCTTTTTAGTTTATTGTTTATTGCTTCTTTATGTTTAACTGAATGATTATACAGGCGCGTTTAGGACCTTCAGCTGTTTCCATGTGCCGACTATGTCGCCTCCACAAGTCAGATCTCATGGGAAAAAAAGGGAGAACTTTTTTTGTTCTGCTTTACTCGAAACAATAGCCATGTATAAACCTGGACTAAGTCTATATATTAGTATTAATACCAATATTAATAATAATGATATATCCTATTTGAAGACCACTTTTCATTAGTACTCAAAGATGTTTTACGGGTACAGAAAAAAAAAGGAATCGTTATCAGGAGAACGGAAAAATAAAATTAAAATTAAAATGTATTCATTCAAAATGAAAACCCTTTTTATGTGTATGTATATTGCACATATACACCCATCAGTCTTGTGTGTGTAGGCTTTTTTCACTTAAATTTTATTAAAATGCACAACATTTAACTGATCGTCACAGAACATCCTGACAGGAACAAAATTGTCACCTCATTAAATCCAAATCCTTTAAAGCGAAAAATTCAAAAGGTGGCATTCCACCTTACCAGAGCATCTTCTTACGTCACAGTAGCTTTACAGAATGGGTCTTCAAGTCATGAGTCATGATAAAAACCAACAGACGCATACCTTATTTTATTTTAACATGTGTGTGTTCCATTTTGTCCATTTTGCCACCAATAACTCATTTCTCAATCTCCTAAAACCTTAAAGCTTTTAGGTTTTAAACCGGGTGACTGCTTTTCTTGCTGCTGAAGTAAATATATTCAACAGATACCTACGTTTTTTTTTTCTAATCCACTGCAGCTGATCTCCCCGATACAGTGTTTTAATTGTCGTGGGAACTTGTCGGTCCAAAGTTCGCTGTTCGATTTCCTAAATGTTCGTCCAAAATACCTGAACCTTTAGACAGGTCCAAAAAATTGGGCTGTGATTCGCTTCCACCGGCAGGCAGTGACACATATTCTCTCCCATTCTGTAGAGGATATTTCATCACTCACAGTTGTCTATCCGACCTCTCTTTAATATACTTCTCCCCATTTCAATTCCCTGACACCGTTTATAGATTGATGACTTTACTGCCGGTGTGCGCCTGAATAATCAATTGCAGTATGCCATTATTCTGTGTGTGTTAATGTTTGTTTCCAGAGGAGGAGGCAGAATTAGAAGCACGTTGTGAGGCTGCAGAGCGTCTCCTAGAGGACCAGCATTGCATGATGGTCGCTACCCATGGGGAACTGCAGGCAGGACAGGCGCGAGCATCAGAGCTCGGAAGGAGCCTCAGGGAAGAGGAGCGATGTTTCCTGCAGGAACTGAAAGATCGCAGCCACAAGATCACGCTGCTAAGTCGTGAGCTGCAGCGCCAAAACGTCATCACGACTAACCTCTACCACAAGCTGCACAACGCACGCCTTAAAGTGTTCCAGCAACAGCAGAGCATCGAGACCGCTGCAGAGGCAGAAGGGGAACCCGGAGGAAAGGAGGATGAAGAAGATGAGGAGGATGAGGATGATGGAGGGGAGAACTCGGACTGGCTTCTGTCTCCACCTCCTCCAGCAGAATCTCCCAGCCCGTCAGAGGAGAGACACAAGAGGCGTGTCAGCGTGAGGCAGGAAAGAGTAAGAGCCTGCATCCCACAGGAGAGAGTGACATCACCGCAGAAGCCACACCCCATGCCTGACCCTGCACTCTTCTTGATGCCGCTTAGATACCGCCTCCTTCGCTTGAACCAGCCAATCAGGACGCAGGATGGAGAGGGTCTGGAGGATGAATGGGAGGATATAGAGGACAGCAGGGTGCACAGGAGGGTGGACATGGGAGCAGGAGAGGGGGAAACTGCCCTGTGAAGGAGAACGAAAGACAATATTGCACTCCAGCAGGTCTCCACCAAAATCATTAAACACCTGATGCTGTTATTGTAGAAACGACAAAGATCAGAGAGATATAACCTTATTATATTGTGTGTATATTTCAGGAAGTGAGTTAGGTATTTAGAGTTAGTTGCACAGGAGCGTGTGATCAAACCTACACATATATGACATTTGAATTCAATGTGTCGCTTTGATGGTAAAGCATGTACTTTAAAAATGTGAGGACAAGAAAACGGAAAGGAGGGACTTTGATGCCTTTTGATTTCAACACTGTTGATCACAGCTTTTGAAAATAATGAAAATAGCATCGCCTAGGGGTGTTTGAACACTTTATAAGGGCAGCCTGCTTTTTCAATGTACCTGCTGTATTCCAGATTCAGTCACTCTAGACGGCTTAGGCATTTTTCATGATTTGCACTTTATTAAATGTGTGCCTAGTAATGGCAGAGAAGAACTAGGAGTTGTCTCTTTGTAATGTTTAATATTAATGTCATTTTTTTACAGCAGATATCTTAAGTTATGTTACTAGAAAATGTCTCTTACATTAATATTGGCTTCTGCTCCTGTAAGCCGTGGCCGTGAATCAGCAGTCCTGATACCAAAACTTTGTATCCAGTGATGGTCATTGCTGAAAGTGCTACAGAGTGAAAAGAAGAAAAAAACCCAGTCAAACATCTGTGACAGTATGTGTATGCTTGGATGACAGAAACGGAAAACTGGGAGGGAGAATTCACAGAATTCAGCGGGCTCATCCCTTCATATTGTGCACTGCCCTCCTCTCTCTGGACTAGACCTTTGCTGTCGTCCCTGTAAGCAAGAGCATATCCCCAAAAGTCCCCAATCCCCTGCAAGATTAGAGCAATCCCCTTGATTTAACTTTGCAAATTAAATGTGAAGTTATTTCCACCGTATTTTCCGTTAAAAAGTGTCCCGAAGTAAGTAAAATATGAACTTAAAATATGGGTAGAATATGATATAAACAACATGAATCTCCTTGAGTCGAATAATAAAGCCTGATTCAGATCAATGGTTGAGAATTTATAGCTCAAAGACTTTTGGAGGAATCGGGCGTACATGTAACAGAACTGAGCAAAGCAGGCTCCCAAGGAACACAGCCTGACCGGGACCAAACACAAAAGCCAGTATGATAGGAAGTACGTTAGTACAGCAGATATGACCAGGACTCAAAGACACAGTGGGGACAGGATAGGCTGTAGCAGATAAGAAGACCAGTGATTGCTCAACTCTGAAGGGGTTGATAGGCGGTCACAGCTGGGTCAACTAGGAGCCAAACCTGTAAGTAAACTAGCTTGTTGTTGCTGGCCCAAGGCTAGCTGGATAGGAACCATCTGTTAATCAAAACTGATATTTATTCAAACTGTGTCAAGGATATCAGTCAATAACCTCTAGGTTTCTTGGTTAGTATGTTTGTCAGCAAAGTAAGTGGGCCTAACCAGTGGCAGGGCGTAATACAAGTCAATAAAGAAACCATAAATTGTATAAGGTGGTGAAATAGAGCAATGATCCTCCCTCACCTCTCCCTCCCCCTCATAGCATGTGGGAGTGTGAGGAATAAAATACAGGGATAAAGAAGATGTCCCTCTCTAAAGCCGGTTTTAGTTTGTCCACTGTTGACATGGAATAGACATAGAACGTGGTGGAAGACGACACCAATGAGCCTCTGTAACTGTTAGAGGCTCATTGTAAGGTAACACACTGGTGATAATACACTATTTAAACACATTAATCTTACTCTATAGACCACATCCTCACTCCCCCTAAATCTTACACACACCATCTCTAAAATCCTAATCACAAGCCAGATAAATTATGTTTCACTTTCATTGTGTGTTAGATGGGGATCCGGTCTGGCTATAATAAAAGTCACACATCTGAAATCCAGCAGGTGGTAGCAAAGTTAAGTAATGACAAATTATAGGAAACTGTAGAATTATGATGATTCAGTATCTCCACATTCGCACATGTATCAAATACACACGTGCCATGCAACCAATCACACTCACATCCAAATGTGGGCGGTCTTTATTAAAGTCCACCAGAGATATTAAGGAAAGATTTTCTGATTTCTCAACAGGCACAACAATACTGTGACAAAATCCTCACTGCCAAGGAGCTGGGGTTTATTAGTTGGCAGGAATACTCTTTTTTTTTTTTTTTGAATATTTTGAGTGGAAGGGTATGACCCATGGAACTATCCATTAGGTTCTGGTGATGATTTTCTTATGGATTCTTTACCATTGCAGGAGAGCGACAATCACTTAGTCACTTACCATATAAAGTAAACCTAATTTTCACTTCTAGGTGCGTGGAGTTTGCTGATAATGCTTAAATAATGGCATCTTCATAACATCTAGCACACATCCAAGTATCATTTGGATCCGAGCGCTATTCCAGATCTTTTGATCCAGAATGTATAAATATTGTAGAGCTTGTTAAAATTCATTAACAAATGATCATGCCGCAGACCCACAGCTAAGATCAACATGTAGCCGGAGGTTAGCTGATCATTGAAAGCTGTTACATTTGACATATCTTTAAAAGTTACTCGGTGACATGTCATTTTTATAGCATAACTACCAAATTATCAATGATTCCAATGTGATTCCAAATTTTGTGAAGGTCATACTATCAGGGGTCTTGAACCAGAGCAGCCTTGGCAGTTTGAACTTTCGGGGTGTTTTCTACTTGTAATAGGTCTGAACATATATGATGCATGTAGCTGTTTAAATGCAGAATGATTCAAAAGTAGATTATTTTTGAAAATAAAATTCAACATTAAATGGGAAAAATGAATTTTTGAGTAAGAATTTATCAATGAATCCATTTGAATTACAATAATGAAGTTCTGACCTCTGAACATAAACTGACTCAGTGATTCATTGATTTACAATCATGCAATTGTATTGTATCCCATTACTGGATGAATTCATGCAACGTGCACATTCCAAACAAACACCCCGTGCTCCAGTGCCCCTGCGTTCCCACAGTTGTCGTGCACTAGTGCTCAGAATGTTAAAGGCTCTCTGCAGTGGTGCCATGGCAACCAGAGAGCTGTGCAGCTCATGCTTGAAAGCATGTGTTGTGAATTGAGGCAGGAAACTAAATGAGCCGAGGGGCTTGTGAAGAGGTTAATAACCTGCTGATTACCATCACGTGTAAACATACATATGAACTATACCATAACTCACACCGTCCACATGTGCTCACGTTTCAAGGTTGATAGAGAGCTCACAGGCTGACAAGTACAGGAAGTTACATCATGAACAGCAGAGAGGTTGCCCTCTTCTGGACTTGGATGGGTACTCTGCGTGTGCATGTACTCTATGTTAGAGTGAATAGGGGGCCAGCTCCTCTCCAACCCTTGAAGGGCACACACACATGCACTAACAGTTTGTGTAAGGTGGTGCTGGTGCTGCAGCAAAAGCAGACTCCTGCTGCAGAGGAAATCCTGGAGAACTCAGGCTCCTGATTTTAGCAGCATGAACAGCAGAGGAGTCTCCAGAAGATGACTCAGACTGTCAGTCTCTCTCTCTCTCATCGCTGGCTGGTAGGACCCATGCATTGATTACACTAATGTCTTATTGATGTTTATTCTTCTTTGTTGCACATTTGTGTCCTTGAGTATTTGAATAAGTGGAACGACTTAGATAAATATTCAACACCTGTATTTAGAGTCGTTTTTAGGATTTTCTGTTGTTTTTCCAAAGCCAAACAACTATAACTTGTTCTGCAGCCCAAAATTCTTCTCACCATGCATTTACATCCGTGTTGCAGGATTCCTGCTTATCTAAAAGAATTCCAAAGTTCACCTGATGAGATTTAGCCTGCAGTCCTTTCCACTGTGAGATGATACAAGTGAAGGAAGACTTCATCATTTTCCTGTAATTAGTTGTTGTCTAAGGCCCCTACCTGCTTGTTTTGACTCAAACCATGGAACGAGACACATACATCTGACAGCAGCTTGGTTCATTCGCCTTTAAGATCAGTGTAGTGTTCCGTCTGGATTAAAGTTGCAAGTCAGATTCACCTGCATATCGACCCCAGCAGTGGTTTAGGTGTAACCATGATGTCACCACATCCTAACATCACCCTGGAGTGCACATCTACGTCCCTGCAGCAGGCTGAGAAGTTAAACCATTGAAGGTCAGTGAAAATATTTGCACTATGGTGTATTATATCTTAATCATTCGTTACAGAATGCATCTGCTCTTATTGCATTGTTCGCAAAGTAATTGCTGAGATTGAAAAATGCAACAACGTTCTGACACAAGGGTTCCATTAAGACAACAAGCACTCGAGGCCAGATGATCAAATGGGATGTAAACAAACTCTGGGGTTAGTCTAACTGAAATGGAAGAGAAAACAAATGGCAACTCTTTTATATTGCAATTGCTCCTAAATTAATAAACAGATTTGCATGAAATCTGAAGAAATGAATGAAATGGCATTCTTTCTTCTTGTTAGAATATATCTTTCTCATTTACAGAGATAGGTAGCGTGGAAAAAGTCTTCAGAAAATTTGGACTAGTCACAGATTTGAACTTCCTGAATCAATAACTCATTCGTGAAATTTCAAAATACTTTGATTATTTTATATAATTAACAGTAAATAAATAAATAATTGCCACCATGGTTGCTCTCAGTTTCCATAGTTGATCAAGTTTCTCCTACTACTTTATTGGCAATATTCCTTCAAAAACATGTGATCTTTTCTCCCTTATGTCATCTGCAAAGTCGAATTGCTGTTTTTTGCAGAAAGGCATCATGGGAAACATCATCCAGTGCTGTCAGTCACTATCACACTATTTGAAGTGTAAGGATGCATCAGGCCAGAGCGAGCCAGAAAATTCCCCCCTCCTCTCCGGGGAAGAGAGTGAAAGTGAGTCGCTGAGTCTCCCAGAGAACCTGGACGATGATCTTCTAACTGTGTCCACTGTCTGCGGGACCAGTCAAACCCTGGAACCGCAGAATTTCCTTTTTCCTGACATCATTCTGAGCAGCAACCCAGGGGGAGATGGGACTCTGGTGGAGCCGATGGTGTGTCTACTGGTGTGTGAGGAGGAGGAGGATGGAGGTCCAGAGTGGAGCAACAGAAGGAGATACAGGGAGTTCTCTGAGGTTGAGACACAAACTGAGGTGGAGACATTGATTGGTATGGGGGTACAAACTCAGACCGAGTCGCAGACCCCGACAAAAACACTCATGTGCCACATTGAGACAGAAGTAAGGATTACTACAAGTGGTGAAAATAAGAAGGGAATGGTTGTGGATGCGATGGATGACCGTGAAATAGTGAGGCAGGAGCAAAAGAGATGCTCAGAGATCGTACGTGAGACACCAGCAGGGACACAAAAGAAAAAGATGGAATGGTTTGACGTTGACGATTTTGTGGAGATAGAAGCAGAATGGACGATGGACGGGAAAAACAGACCCTCAGTCAGAGACACGGACCAGGACCCTGAAGCAGGACAACTAAGAAAGAGTTTGACCTGTGAGGAGCTGACCACCACCTCAGGAGCCAATCATAAACACACCAATGAAGAAGAGAACGTCTTTAAGATGCAACAGAGCACAGACATTTCTTGGACTGAGCAGCACCTTCTGCGACTACAGGAGAACATTAAAGACGAAGAGGAAAGCAGTGAATCAGAGACAACCGCTGTCATTCTGACGGAACACAATTTACACCACATGAAGGGGAAAACTTTGGCGTCAGATTCAGAGAAGACCGTAAAACCCAGCGTCCAGAACAACGACTTATTAAATAACTTTGATCCTACTATGTGTGATGTGAGCCGGACCAGACAGAGAGGTCCAGAGGATGAGCAGACTGTACAGGAACCTGGGGAGTCGGATCAGAAAGTAAATGAAAGTGACTTAAACAAACGTCCCTCTGAGGCGTCTATTTTAAATAGACACCATAATCCACATCAGGAGAACCTCCACCCACCGGAGAGGGATGAGGATGACAACAAGACTGCTGTGTGTCAGGTTTTGGATCTTGAGACAGTCCAGTCACAGGTGGAGGAGGATGAGGATGGAGATCAGATGAAGAACCTCGCCTTGTTTTCAGCAGACAGACTGACCACCCTACACATAAACGGTGAATATTTGAATTGATTATGATTTCCATACATCTTCCTCACACAGTCACACAATGGATTTCAAATATGTTGAATAGAATAACATTGTTAATTACAACTAGTCACTCCTATTCCCTAAGTATAATATTAGTTATATAAAATGAGAATAATATCCCGCACTATAAACAAAAATGCGGAAAATTCCCTCAAATTCTATTATTCTATAGTTGAAAAGTAAATGACTTTCAAAGGTTTCACACTAATTACTGAGTATTTACTGAAAATGAACAGTATGTTGTAGTATTACCTGTGAAAATCACAGAAATAAATTCATAACTGTGAAATATCACAATGAATATCTTTGCACTGTAGTAAATCAGTTTAAAAAAAACACAACTTCAAAATATCACAGCAAATATTTTTACTGTAGTATTTGACAGTAATGAACTCAATAGTGAAATATCACAGTAAAGATATTTTTCCTGTAAATCACAGGGCTCACAAACATGAAATATAACAATAAGTAAATATTTTTGTATTGTTATAATTACTGTTTTGTATCTTCCTGTGACTTACTGGCTACTTGCGGCCGGTTAATTAATGTGATTTAGACAGTAGGATTATTACAGCGAGATATCCTTCTCTTCTGTGATCAACAGCGCCTGAAGGTCAAACTGAAAAAATCCCAGTGGATGATTCCCCCGAACAGCCTGAATGTGATGAAAGTAAACATGCTGACATTCCTGAGATACCTGATCTCCAGGACGAACACCTAACTGTCAGAATTCAGCCTCCCAGAACAGAAAGTTTTGCGCTCCAGGTTCGGCAGCATAACTTTCATTATTTTCATAAAACTTCTTCATTGTATCTTTTTTTTAATCTAAAGCCCCTGTTTCTCCTCCACCCTAAGGTGTCTGGGCAGCTGTTGGTGACAGAGCTGCACCAGGTGCTGATGGAGCACCAGAGCACCTGCCATTGCACCTGTTTCTCCCTCCAGCTGGGAGGAACCACACTGGACAGCCTCACAAAGCTGCGCTGCATCCAGGGCATCGAAGACGGACCACTGATCAAGGTTGTGGAGGGTAAGAGCCTCATCTTACCTATCTATAGCTCAAGAGCTATTCAGAACTTTAGTTCAGAACTTAACCCTATAGTGCTAAATACTCATATATGGTCAAATGTTTTTTTGAGACCTTTAAATTCCTCAGAACCCTGATGTGTACAAGAAGATACATGCAGTGCACAGGTAATCCAGCAGGGGGCAGAAGTCATGCATCAGAACACCTTCAACTCATATCCCAGAAGTCTTTCATTCATGTGTAATTTATGACACATTCAAATAAAGACTCTAGTTACATTTTTTTTAATTCTCATTCAGACTTCACAGGGACAATTTGTGATTCAACACAACCAAGCCACAGTTTAATTTTGCGTCAGTGATCATCACCAACTGGAAAAAAAACTCCGTTTCTGATTCATCACTCTCTTTAGACCTTAAAATAATTGTTTCCATCACTTGCAGCTGCATAATATTGTGCATTCTTCATTCCCAAAGACAATGATGTGATTTTGAGTGATAGCTGGAAATCATAAATTGTACTGTAAAATTAAGAGATTATTCGTGTATCCTGCCACTGATTTTGAGGATTCATTTGAGCATCATATGAAACTATAGGAACATAAGTCTTTTCCATTTATACCATTTTGTCCCATATTGTTCACACATGCATTGACTTGATTGATATCTTCTTTAGAAAAAAGCAGCAGAGCTACACTCCAACATTATGCACTTGTGTAAGATTGAATTAAACACACTATAAACATATTTTCTGATCTCCTCCAGAGTCTTACTCAGCGCTTGATGCTCGACTTCATCTCAGACATGTACGAGACCTCATGAGGAGTCTGGACCCTGCTGATGCCTACAATGGAGTGAACTGCAGCTCACTTTCATTCCTCACCTTTTACACCGGAGGAGAAAAAGGTCAAATTTCTCCTGAATTACTTCCTCAGATCTATCAGCAATCCCTACACTTTTCACCTGCTTATTAATCCATGCAGATGGAGAGAGCGTGGGGAGTAGACGAGCTTCTAAAGGAGAATTTGGTGAATTCAGGCCTCCAGAATACATCCTCCCTGGCTGCAGGGACCCACCACTGACTCCACTGCAGCCCCTCCGACAGGACAGGAAGGTGAGAAATCAGCCTTCCTACCGTATAGATAAATGATTAAACACACAACATGAGATCAAACTGAGTTGCAATAGAAAACAAATGTATTCAGTTATAGGGAGAGAACCTTTCATGAAGGTATCGTTACAGCCGTTACAGTGTCTACGGGTTCTAACCATGAGCAGCTGGAACCCTCCTCCAGGAAACAGGAAGATGCACGGTGACTTAATGTACCTCGACGTCCTGTCCATGGAAGACAAAGAGTTCAACATTACATCTTCAACGCGGGGTTTCTACCTCAACCAGTGAGTGCTCATGTGAAACTCATCCGCTCCGTTGGTTTGTTTGATACTTTTCTCCAAGATGAAGTACCTCTACAAACATAGGATTGATGTCATACATTTAACAGACCTTAGGTTCACTCTCTCTGACTTTGGGGGATCCTCTGGGTTTTCCTCAAACATCACAAGCATGTCAAAGATTCTGGTCATCCCTTAGAAATCCTACCATCTGTTCTTGCTTTCTATCAGAGGTGGTTTTAATGATCTCTTTATTTTTGTTCAGGCACAGACATGACAACATCAAATACTGAAAAATATATGTTATAAAACTATTCAATCAAGTCTTACCAATGCAATCATAATTTAAGACTACACTGGATTTGTTACAGCCAACCACTTGAATTTGGAGCACCTACATTTTAATGTTTGTCGGCATCAAATTAAACACATTTATACCAAACCCCTATACATATACCTGATTTTTCTTTTTTTTTAAATCCATGGATTAATATCTGAGAAATTAGGATAATCCTAATATTAAAGAAAGGGAGACTAAAAGGAATGGATCAGTTACTTAATCCAGATCCACACCTAAGTAAAATTAAGTTTCCGGCCAAAAGTCTTTCCTCTTACCAGATCTCATGGAAATCTGTTTTGCATATTAATGCTGACAATATAATTAATGCTGATCGACCAACAAATAAACCCGGGTGGGAGCGTAATCACATTCATGTAGGTAAAGGTTATGCACATATTTATGCTTCCCATGAAATTGGAACGTGTATTCTTGCCCTTATAGGAAACATTTAACTTGTGCTTTAATGTTTCCTGTTCCTTTTCCTGCTCTTCAGGTCAACTTCCTTCAACTTCAACCCTAAACCTGCAGTTCCCAAAATCTTTTGCCACTCTCTGGTGGAGCTGCTGAGTCAAGTCAGCCCTGCTTTCAGGAAAACCTTCAGTGTGCTGCAGAAGAAGAGGTGATCCAACTGTCTGTAATAAAGTTACTAAAAAAAACAACAAACTATTTTCAAGCATCCTCTGCAAAGACTTATTCTGCAAACATAAAATACTTCTGTCCAAAAAAGAACAAATATTCTCAAACCTCTTTCAGCCATACTAGTAGAAATGTATACTAAATAAAAAGTCTTCTGTTATTTGCTGTGAACCAGAGTCCAGCTACATCCCTGTGAGCAGATCACCACACCTTTCCAGGTGTTCACCTGGACCGCCCATCAGGAAGACCACACCCTCAACTGTGTCAGAGCAGAGGAAGAGGAGACACCCACCAGTCGCATGGGTCGAGATGCGCACACAGCTGGGCAGGTGGCGACGTCACAGTTAATATTAAAGTCAAAAAATCATTCATGCTATATTTGAGGCTCACTGGTCGTGACAGTAAAAGTGGCGATGCTGATATTTATCCCCACCATAGAGTCGGGACTGGAATGAAGAGCTGCAGGCATGCCGGGACCTCAAAAGGAACTCTTTTCAGGAACGCTTGCAGAGAGACAGGAGCATTTTTAAGGTGCAGACTCTTCTCTCATTGATTAATGCTGGAAAAACAAACTTGTAACTGTGACTTTAAGATCATCAGTTTAAATTTAAACTTAAAACTTTTTTAACCTAGAACTGTTTTCATCCCTCGACACAGATCAATAGTGACTTTGTTAAAGCTGCAACACGAGGAGCTGTGGCTGTTATCGATGGCAACGCCATGCCTTTGAATCCAGGGGAGGTGCCGCATATGCAGATGTTCATCTGGAACAACCTCTTCTTCAGCCTGGGGTTTGACATATCAGAGCACTATCGCCCACTAGGAGGCAACACTGCTGCTCATGCTGCTGCCACCTGCGACCTGAGGGGAGTGCAGGTAGAGATCCTGACAGTAATACCTGCATCATCCAATCTGGTGGCATTGTCTGCTTCCTCTGTCACCTATTCTAAACTATAGCATACAAGACAAGACCATTCAATAACATACCAGACCAGACCATTCCAGACCAGACCAGACCATACCAGACCAGACCATTCCATATCATATCATACCATACAATACCATACCATACCAGACCAGACCAGACCAGACCAGACCAGACCAGACCAGACCATACCAGACCATTCCATACCATTCCATACCATACCATTCCAGACCATTCCATACCATACCAGACCATACCATACCATTCCAGACCAGACCAGACCAGACCAGACCATACCATACCATACCATACCAGGCCAGACCAAACCAGACCATACCATATCATACCATACCATACCATACCAGACCAGACCAGACCAGACCAGACCGTACCATGCTATGCCATGCCATACCAGACCATATCACAACATCCCAGTGAGGATAACTGGATATTAAAGAGAAAAGAACAATATTACACATACAGTAAGATGAACTCTCACCTTCCGTTGATTGGACCATTTGACTCATTTCTCTTTCAGTTGTATCCGATCTCTTGATTGTTGTTTCAGGCATACACCTCTGTGGACATAGAGGGACTTTATACTCTTGGGACAGCTGTGGTGGATTATCGTGGTATCCGTGTGATCGCCCAGACGGTTGTTCCTGGGATACTGGAGAAAAATCAGGAGCAGAGTGTAGTCTATGGTTCTAATGATTATGGAAAAACTGTTTTTACACACCCAAAGTAAGAACCAAAAACTTCAATCATATCCAAGTTCAAACACAGAAAACCTTTAATTTATTCAACTCGGTTCCAGGTTTGTGCACCTCCTGGACCAAACAACTAAATCACTAAGAATCCAGCGTCACCAGGTGCTCGACCACAACAACAGCCCAGTGGAGCTTTGCTCTGGCATTGAGACCAAAGGCATTCTGGGTAATGATGGAAGACCTTACATCTTGGACCTTCTCCGGACCTTTCCCCCGGACCTCAATTTCCAGTTCTCAGAGACCAAGGAGAGCACCAAGGAGGTTCCAGAACTGTGTAGAAGTTTTGGATATCCCCGGCCGCACTGTCACAGCCTGGCCAGCCTGAGACCTGAGCTCATAGAAGCCTTCGTCCAGAATAGGTGAGGAAGAGATGTGGAACCTCTCAAAAATAAGGCAGACATTAACCAGCGGGAATATCTGATTCTTCTTATCTTGTCTTGCAAACGCAGGCACAAACTCTATGTCAAAACAGTTTCCCAGAACCTCATCCACCTGGAAGAACAGCAGGAATCCACGGAGCAGAGGGAGGAGCCAACCTCAACTACGGCTGACATGGGTCAGTATGAGCTAATACAAACTGACATGATAAATATTATAAAAAAAATGTTTAACCGTGAGTGGAATCACAAGGTTATTATTCATCTTGGAACAAATGGTTGGGGATACAAAGATATCACAAATCAGTTTTGTTGTGCTTCTGGAGGACTTTTGATCAAAACACACGATTGTCAGTGTGTTTTTACACGCGTACACTCATATTGTTCACGTTCTGAATCGATATTTTTCACACAAAGCCTCAGAGGAGTTCTTCATATAGGGAGATGCACACCTTTAAAAAGCAGATATTGTTTGATGAACTCAAAAAATTACTTCAACAGGTAACTCTCAATTAAATTAAGAATTTACAACTTAAATGAAAAAGTTAGACTCAAAAAACACTTTTTATAGCTTTTTCTTTTTTTTTACGGGGCATGATTACACCTCACAACCAAAAACAGAAGTGAAAATCCAGCTTTGAAAATTGTTTAAATCTTTTTCACAAAACTCACTTTTTCATGGTTTTAACTTCAAAAAACCCCAAAATGAGAAACAGAAATGATAATTGGTGATTTACAAAAAACTGTTTTTACTGGAGACATAATTAAAATAACTATTTTCAACTTACATTTTAGTCCCAAAGATTCTTTATTTAATTGTGTTTTAACAGTGAAATAATATGTTTTACAGTTCAGCTAGAAATGGCAAAAACTAAAAGGTATTTCACATAAACTTACTAAAATATTTATATGCTACTTTAAAGTGTAAGTTTCAGCAATAATGAAGATTTGATGATAACAATATGCAGACAGGTGTCGTTTTTGCTTTTCTTTACTTTTCATATGTAGAATGTTTTCATGGTAATACTCATTGCTTATTACGAAGTTGTTATAATCGAGTAACGTTTTGGAATATAGTACTAAACTGTTCATTTGTGACCTTGGAAAGAGTTAATTTAAAAATAAAAATAAATAAAACCATAAGATGTTGTCACTGTTAATGAATTTCTGAACAATTTATTTGCTGATTCATTAAAAACAAAACAGATCGGCTAAAAAAATTATGTTCCTCGTGTTACTTCAAATAACTCATATTCTTATGGCTATTATTAAACTTAATCAAACATTTAAATATGCACCTATTCTTTTCTATCTAATGATGAATTGCTGAAGAAAATGATGAGCCACAGCGGTCAACAGGAAGACTCAGCTGCAACCACACTTCCTGAAGTGCTCGGGAAAAACAACCTGAGTGAAAAGCTTCTATCGCTCTTCTATTACTCTGCATAAAGGATGACCAGCTGCCCTCTCTCCTCCTCCTGCTGCTTCAGCAGGGCAAAAAACATTCTTACCATCTCAACAAGAGACAAAAAAACGATGTAGCCGCCCTTGATTTATAATAAAATGTCAAAACAAAATAATTTAGTCAAGCATATTTTAAACCGTAAAAAAAAGTCAGAGTCATTATTTCTTGATGATATTTTGTATGTAATGGAAAATACTCAGTTGAATTCGATTAGATCGTAATTCTGTGTACTAGGTCCACATAAGCTTTAATATGCAAAAAAAAAAGCAGGAAATACTTTTCGAATAGGATTTTTTACATTACCCGTGGCTATGTACCTCCTCAGTGGTCCCTTTAACTTGTGGTGTCCACCAGGGCGCTATCCATGGCCCCTTACTCTTTAACATATACAGTACATGCTTTCTTTTAAATAAGAAATAACTCAAAATGTGCTCACCCAAACATTTGAAGGGGATGTTAAAGGGTTAAGGTTTCCACACATCCTGGATTTCAGCTGTTTGAGCTGTTGTCCTCCGGTAGGACTAACAAACAGTTTCTTTCCCAGAACCAGAACCACACTGAGCTCCTGACGCCACCACCAACGTCAAACACATGTTTACAGCAAATCCTCCGCCTGTTTTCACTGACCCCACTTCTCAATGTGCAATATTCACATTTATTGGCATTATATATATATATATTTTTATTTATTTTTGTTTGTTTTATTTATTTTTCATTTGAAAGCATGTCATAGTATGATGTCACACGCACATTGTATAATGACAGTGGAAGCTTTCTTTTCTATTTCTGCTCTATTATGTTCTTCTGCAGAGGTGCAGAGGAGGAATGTGATAATGAAGGCATGTGAGGCTGTGGGATCAGTGAGCAACTCCTGCTTCGACATCCGCTTCAATCCTGATGTTTACTCTCCAGGTACTGGACACCCTTGTGTGTGAACGCACACACAAACTAACACACGCACACGCACACACCTTTACGTATAAGCAGTCGTTTTAAAAATCAGCTCAAGATTGAACTGGGAGACTTTTCTCCAGGTGTTCGTTTCTCTTCTGAGTGTTCTGCGGAGGTTCAGAGGCAGAGGTTGTTACTGTGGGACGCAGCTGCTTTCCTGCTGTCTGATCAGATTCCAGCTGTGGTGAGTTTTTAGTGTGGAGTCAATCTTTTCAGATCTAGATGAGATTTTAAATGATATCTGAAATTATAATGCTGCTTCTTTCTGTGTGTGTGTGCGTGTGTGTGTGTGTGTGTGTGTGTGTGGTAGCTGAGGGGCTGTCTCGATCTTACAGCAGAGCCTATGGATGGAGGGACTTTGACCTCAGTGCTACACCAACAGGGTGTAAACGTACGATACCTGGGCACCCTGCTGAGGGAGCTGGACAGGATGGAGGAGAGAGGGAGACTCAGCCACATACAGGTATTAACTATGGCAATTACTTACTGTACCAAATGTTATCTTCAGCTTAGCTAACCCCCTTCTGCTATTCTATAAATGACTTATAAGACTGCTGATATTTTCCTCATCAAATACCTTTAAATTTTCCTGAACAGAGAATATGTGTCGGTGAAGTGATCATCAGGAGTGCAAAACACATCTTCAGATCCTATTTACAGGTAAGGTGCTCGAATAATGTTGGCAGGTGGAATTAGAATTAGCATACATGAAACCTTTCACACATGAATTATTATTAAAACAAGGAGCGATATTCAGAAACAGTTAAAGACCAAAGATCAGCTTTCTGAATGTGGTGAGAGAAGACACACATGGTTTGTGTGACAGAGGAAGACACAGAGGAAGACACAGAGGAAGACACAGAGGAAGACACAGAGGAAGACACAGAGGAAGACACAGAGGAAGACACAGAAAAGACGAAAGAAGAATATATTATTTTAACTTCTAAAAACATCCAAAGTAATGTGATTCTTTTTGTAATTTTCATTATTTGGAGTTACAGATGTGCAATCCTTTCATCCATGAATTACAAAGACTTCAACTAGTGTTGTTTTTTCACAAATGTGTTTACAGTTTTCTCCTTCAGACATAACAAAAAAATGTAACCGCTCCGACCCAGTCATTCCACGCAACACAAATATGCCCTTAACTATACACTTCTCTGCTGGAACTAGAACTATGCCATCAAACTCTTGCCTATAGTAGAAGATTTATTTTAGATTGCTTTCCACTGCAGTGACATCTGTGTGTGAAAGGGTTCAAAATAATATTTTGCAACCAAACATATGTTTTGATATCAAACTGCGGAGATTACTAAAGTCTCTATCTATCTCACATCTATCTGATTTGTCTCCAGGATGTGGAACCTGCGGCGTTCTCCGCTGCTGTCAGTCACTTCCTGAACTGCCTCCTGAGTTCCTCCTCCAGCTTCCCTGACTCCGGTCAAGATGAGCTGCTCTCCCGTCGCCGGAGCCGACGTCGAAGAAGCCAAGGCAGTAGAGTCGCCTCGTTGACGGAGAGCTTGTGGGCTAGACTGTCCCCAAGTGAGCTGTGGTGCAGGATCAGGACTGAAGCTGGAGAGTATTACCACTACACAGTAGACAGGTGTGTGTGTGTGTGCGTGTGTGTGTGAGTGTGTGTGTATGTAGTGAGGATGTATGACAGGATTGTATTAGACTGTAATCCCTGACGTTTGTTTTCAGTGAAAGTATGGATGACGTGATGGAAAAACACAGCCTTCAGAGGATCTCCCTACTGAGAGAGTTTGCCATTATGACGGGGATCCAGGTCAGACATTATGGTTCTCATCTATTCAAGTGACTGAAATGGATCCATGCAATCTCAAATCATTCATCATTTGTAAGGTTTCACAGGCAGGCAATAAGGACTATAAACAAATATAAATGTTTCTTCCTCACCCTTTAGTGTCCTCCCTATGAAAGATATGGAAAAATTATTTCTTTCTATCTTTTATCTTACACAAAATGTACCATAATATGACAAATTGTTCAATCAAACATGTTTTTGAAGAGTAAAAACATGTTTGGTGTTTTTAGAAAACTTGTCCATGTAGAGTCACTCAGGTCTTGGTAATAATTGTAACAATTGTAGCAAGTTACATAATTATTTTTCGAAAGCCCTCCTTGACCTCTGAGGAGGAGGCATCTGCATCTACACCTTCTCCCTTGTCTCTGTATTCAGGTGCAGCTGAGAGATTATATGTTTGAGTCCCGACACAGGCCGGTGTTTGCTGAGGAGGATGTCGTCAACATGTTCCCTGTGGTTAAACATCTCAAACCCAAAGGAACGGAGGCCACGAGGCTTGTGCAGCAGGCACAGGTGGCGATACAGCAGGGTAGTAGAGGCACCAGTTCACAAACACAGCTACAGAATATGTTTTTATCTAATGTAGGATGGTGAGCTCACCTGGACGCTGAAAGTGACTGAACATTATCTGGAGGACCCATATGGGAAAATCATAGAGCAAGATTTTTCCCTGGCAGCTGCAAACACACAATGTGGGATGTGTAACAAAAAACATTTTCCTCCAATTATCAACAGAGTGTCTGTACATGACATCACAGTAGGCAGAAGTCACCCGCACCCACTTATTGGCGGCAAACGTTCACGTTGGAAGGATCAAGGCTTTTTTTATGTCTTTTATCTGGTATCAAAATCAGCCACATCCTTTATAAAGGTCAGGAAATGATTCCAGGCTACCTGGAATGAATGGCCACCTAGACACTCACTTCATAGGATTGTTTGTCTTCTTCCTAGTTTCAAAGAGTCTTCAACTAAAGGAAGCCAAGTTTAAAATGTTTAACCACTCGGCTCAACTGAGGGCATAGCATAATCTTTTATATATGACATCATCCAACATGTATCACGTGATAAACGCTCATAGAGCTGCAAATGCCGCAGCTATGGTGGCATTTATAATATAATAATAATATATAATATGTAGAAATTAAACATATTTTACATTCAAATGATTTAGACCCCTTAGAGAATTCAGGCTGAAGGGGTCACAAACTAGTGAACCTCTATCGTGGGTCCCAAGCTCAGATAAATGTGGAGGGTCGTGTCAGAAAGGGCATCCGAAAAAAACCCCCGTGTCAAATCAATGTGCAGAACCTGAAACTGATTTCAGAACCATATCTATTGAAACAAATCCTGTCACTGGTGCAGTTAGCCAGCCGGGTTAAGGCGGTATCCATGGATGGATCATCCATTGTGGCTCCGCCGAAAAGCAAAGCTAAAAAAAGAAAACGAAGAAGAGGAAGAAGAAGAAGAAGAAGAGAAAGAAGAGGAAGAAGAAGAAGAAGAAGAAGAAGATGAAAGAAGTTCCTTAGAATGCTTTAAACCCATTTTGAGCCAGTTTCGAATGGATGTCATATTTTAAAATGAGAAGAAAATGATTTTAATAATACTTTAGAAACTGCTTGAAGGGTTGCCTCCTGAGCCAATGACAAGCCTTCAACTCAGAAGAATCAAAGACTTTAATGAGTAATTCAAACTTCAAACTTACATTTCTTTCTAGTCTTCTAATATTTAAATGATTTTCACGAGCTCATGTGTAAAAGGATATGCTGACATTTTGTTAACCCTTCTGTCAGTGCTTGGATATGAAAAGTGGATGTCACCACCCTGTCATTTCACACAGCATAGTAAGAACCACATCTTTAACTGATAAAGGTCAAGTAAGATAACATAGTTTAGTGGACTTAATTCCCCATCTGGATCCATGTGAAGAGCTCATGTTACATTTTGTACCTTTGAGGTTCATCACCTGTGTTTTATCTTTGCTTTCAGGACTTCTTAGGGACGGCTATGAGCTGATGAGCCAGGCCTTGACTCTGTTCAGCTCAGTATGTGGGGATTTGCATGAGGACGTGAGCCTGTGTCTGCGCCTCCTTGCACGACTCAGCTACATATTGGGGGAATATGTGGATGTAAATAAGCATTACAATTCATTTCTACCTACACTGGTTTCCAGATTTCTTAATCATCAACCACTGGTGGGCTTCCATATAATTATATCTCTCGTATTTTCCCATGTCTCACAGGCCATCAGTCGCCAGGAGAAGACTGTTCTGATCAGCGAGAGGGTTCAAGGTATCGATCATCCACAGACCATACAGGACTATGTGAGTTCCTCTACCTTCTCATCAATCCACAAACAGATTTTGGGATCACTATTTACTCTATTTACTCTATTAATCCAATATTTTACATGGAAGTGTTGTCCTATGTGTGATTCAGACTCACCTTGGCCTGTACTGCTTTGCTGGAGACCGACGTTCAACCTCCTTACAGCTGCTGTACCGTGCCCGGTACCTCATGCTGCTTGTGACTGGAGAAGACCACCCACATGTTGCACTGTTGGATGTAAGTAAGACCATCTGTCTGTCTACTTTATATTGCATGATTATCAACTTAGATATTATTTATATTTGATAATAAACAATGCTAATTTATATTCTTTAGTCAGCTCTTTATTGTATTTTAGGACTTAATGAGTAAAAATAGTCAAATAAACCAAAATAAAAGCAACACAAATTGGAATGGAAGGAATAAATATCTATTTAATTAAAAATCCAGATTAAATGTTTTCTTTAAATTGTTCAAACTTTGATTGACACCAAATAAATACAGCTATTACTGTAAATTCTAATATATGTGTATTTTGCACACTGCAATGCACACGGGGAACCTTTGAGGTTGTGGAAGGTGGTGCTTTCAAAACATAAATTCTGGTACATAATCACAGAAAAGGGATAAAGGATTACAAAAAAAGAAAAAAAAGATAAGATAAGCCTATGGCTTTGATTCACTGCAACACATTTTAATATGGAACACCTTTATTGTGTGATTCTCAAGCAAAAACAAAATGCACCAATGTACAAATGAGTAAGTTATCGAAAAGATGAATTACATATTACGTCATTTGAACTGGAATGGCTTATTGACCTGTCCTTAAAGACAATCCTCAATCCCTTGAGGAGTTATAGTTGAGGAGCGATCATTTAAAAAACAAAAACTGAACCAAACATTCTTTGGAGAAATGTTGGGCAATCTTAGGGGTGTGAAACGTTGGATATAGGGTTAGAATTGCATGTGGAAAAAAACTTACAAAATAAAACTCATTGTGATAAGGAATTGGCAAGTATTCGATCTTAATAAAAAACTGAATGAAAATAGTAAATAGAGAATAGGAACAAATGACATGATAAGCTTTCCTTATTAGTGAAAACTACGGCCACCTTCCTTTGTGCTAGAAGGTATTACAGATCATTCTGGAAATCACTGATTGATGTCCATGTTGTGCTCCCTCATTAGAGCATGCTGGGCCTAGTTCTTCACAGTCTGACGGAGCACAAACTTTCCCTGAAGTTCCTACAAAATGCCTTAATTCTAACCTCCAAATACCACGGAGCCACATCCCTGAGGAATGCACACAGGTAAGACAGTCTACCTGGATAAACATAGCATTTAGACAATCAGAGAAGATTAAAGGAATTATCTGGTTTGGAGATTTCTGTGATCTTCATTTAGTCATTCTGTCACAAAGTCTTCTCACATTTGTGCTTCCCCTCTGTGCAGTCATCATCTGCTGGCCACGGCGTACGAGAGTCAGGGAGAGTTTCAATCCGCTCTGCATTACGAGAAAGAGGCTCATTCAATATATACGAATGAGGTGTGCTTTGAAATGTTGTAATACCATTTTTGTGCTATAGGCGGATTATTCTGACTGGGAACCTTGTTTGGTCCAAATATGGTTAAGGTTGGTGAGGCCCATGAAAGCACGATGGAAAGTTCAGAGTACATGAAGAGTCTCATCAATCAGGCTGTAAGCCTCAGCAAACCCTTCAACTACACCGACGGTCAAACGCCTTGCGTTCAACCTCCAAAGGTGCGTACAATTTTGTGAAAATGCGAACAAATGCATGATCGGTTGTGTGATACTTTAACTAGCCCATCTTTCTCTCCAGTTCTCCACCCCAAGCCCTCCCACAATCCTTCAGCAGCTCAATCTGACATGTGGGATAACTCTCACGCCCCTCAGGTGAATCTCCAAACAGTCAAGGAAAGAGAAAATGAATGTCTAATGTTCGTGTCATCTGATCATTATTGGGATACAAAATGAAGTTGAGTCAAGATTTCCTCACATTTACTGTGAGCATTATTACATATTCTCTCTAATGAGAAAGAAATGGCCATCGAAGAGCTGGAATAACATCGGACAACTGCAGACACTGTGGATAAATAGTTATTTTTAAGTTAAAAAGGCAAATACAAAGAGGGAAAATTGGTTAGTCTAATTTTGACAGGACGTGCACCTCAGTCCTAGAGGTCCATCCACATCTGCATCGACCCCAGAAGAAATGCAAATCACCTTTGGTGCAACCCCACAAATCCCATCAAAGCCAGTAAGAGAAAATAGATCAAAGTCTTTTTGCAAGATGCAAAAAGCCTTTAGATTCACCACTAAGGAGACTAAAGGAAGGTAAAACGAATGAAGATCTGACATCAAAGCCGGCCATGAGATATCATCAAGAGATGTTCCATTTTGTTTGCCATGGTAATAAAACTGATTAAGCCCCCACTGTCGGTCTGATAAAGGTTCAACCACTTTGTGTGGGCGGGTTCGGCTGATGACCTCTTCCAAGGTCAAGACTTTAAATCAAGACATTAACATCTTCTGACTGTTGTAGTTGGGTTATTTTTAAATACTTTATATACAGTTGACATGTGACATAATGAGATTACATATTCCTCCTCTGAGTCCCCTGGTTTCTTCCTGGAGGCCCAAAAACATCAAATATAAGTGAATTCTATAACTAATGTGAATGTGAAACAAAATGTCCATTTATCTTTCCGTGTGTTGGCCCTGTGACGAGCTTGCAAGCTGCCATAGGTCTACCCAACCTCCTCCGTGTGAGGGTATGGGTTCCAGCCCCCCTGCAACCCTGCAAAGGATTAAGTGGATGCTGTCATCTTGCAGTCTCCTGTGTGTCCGCTGGGTTTCACAATCCTGCCATGATCACTTCTCAGAATGTGTCTTTATTCAGTACATATATAGTATAGTATATAGACACTTTTTCCCTGAATATTAAAATGGTATTTTGTACTGATTTAATCTGCATGACTGTTGTCAAGGAAACCAGGTAATCAATCATGTGAGCATCTTTTGTCTTCATTCTACTAGAAAAGTATGACTAGTGTCTCGCTAGAATGGAATTTAAGTCACTCAGCTTTGAACAGGTATTGTTATCATGTGATATTTTTTGGTGTTGAACACTAAATTAGTGACTGACAGTGAGATCATTTCATTTTAGACGCTGCCCCAGATAGTAATAGCCTTTCAGCTACTAATCGGCTACTGTACCCATATCACAATACTCTAGTAAAAATTCTTCATATTTTTGGCTTGTTGTTTTCTTTTTTCCCTCTTAATTTTTATTCTGGCATTACTTTTTCTTTTTCTCTGCCCTTTTATTTTAGAATATTATGAGTTGGAGCTTGCTAATTATTTTATTTTTTACTACTTACAGATAATAGAGTTATCAGTTTGTGGATAATATATGACAGTTAAGTAATAATAAGAATAAGAATGAATGTCATCTAAATTCATGTTGAATGGCTTAAATTTAAACCCGATAGAAAGTCACACCATTTCAGGGTTTTGGAGGGCATAGCAGGAAAGACATTGGAATCAACAGAAGACCCTCCAATGATTTAGGAGTCTACACATTGAAGATGGTGGCAGTTTTGTTAATGATCGTATGCTTGGAAAAACTAACAAAGATAAAATATTTTGATAGGTTCCGGTCTTTTCCAGTTCTATGAAGCTTGAAATCTTTTCATTTGAACAGCCATCAGGATATATTATATGAAATACTTCAGTCAGTCAGCCATAAGAATAGCAAATCAGAGAGGGGTAAGTAATGTTTCTGTGGTTGCAGCACATGTAGGAGAGAAGGGGAAAGATAATGTTGATGAGCTGCCAAAGCAGGTTCTAAAAGGAAGTTGGGGCATAAGGGGGAAATTGAGGCATCTGCCAAATTCAAGAATGTCTGAGTTACAAGGGTAAACACAGGAGAAAGCAAACAGTGTTGGCATTAGTATGATTGTGGCACTGTGTTTGAAAGAAATCATTGAAAATGGTAACAACATACAGGTTTCTTAGGTCTGACTTATTCTCAATTATATAGCGAAAATAGTGTGGTCTGGTACTGGCTAAATGTCAGGAAAATTGTAAGGTTAAAACTCAACTGTTTTTGAATCAGAGTTCCAAAAATATTGACATCAGAGTATAGTTCCTGCACTCTCTAACCCATACTCTGTTAAATGTCCTAATAGTATACTCTTTCTCTGTTAAATATCTTAATAGTACTGATACATTTCTGAAGAGGCCATTTTTTTGATAGGATATGAGGAATATATAGGGATAAGATGTTAGGGTCCTGGGTGTACCCCGCCTCTCACTCAATGTCAGCTGGGATGGGCTTCAGCCCCCGGGAGCCTGAATAAGATAAGCAGTAACAGATCAGAAATTAATGAATTAACGAATGAAAATTAGGGTGGCTGATATAGTCAGGGTTTTATTGGTTACGGATAAAAAAGATAATGTATATAAAAAATTATTGATAGATAATAATCAAATAGATTTTTAAAAGGATATAGACAAGAGAAATAATACAAGTACGAAAAGCAATACATAATAAATAATTTAAAGAATATATAACAGATTAAATAATGTTTAAATAAATTATGAATAATAATAATGATTAAAAAAAATCTAAGTGGATACATATATTTTCTATGCATCCGAGTGTGTGTGTTTTTTGGGAGGGGGGGAGTGATTTAAAGGAATTATTGTAGATTGTACTGTAAATCTATAATCCGCTCGAGGCACCAGACGAATGGTGGCGCTAATGCATCTAAAGCTGAATCACAGCCGTCATAAATCAAGAAGAAGAAGATCCGCCTCGCGCGCCCCCTCTATCCTCAACGTGCGCGCCGCCGATATCCAGCAGCGACCGTTAGCTGGGGCCGGGCGAATGCCGAAGTACCAAAGAGGAGAAACTGACCGACTGTGCCGGTTGATGTCATAAATCAGTACAGCACATCAAAGCTAGGCTTTACTTTCGCACGCTTGGACCAATCAAATGGATATGATATTGCCCTTTTGTCAGAGGGTGAGTTGACACGAGCCTTCATATTTGTTTGGGTACGTGGAAAGACTTATTTTTGACGACGGATTACCTGCACTGTCTGCGTTTTCCCCGATCTCAAAATGGCGGAGAGGCCGAGCGCTAAGCTAAGAGCCAAAGTTGGCACTCCTATGAGCATCGATGTATAGATTAAACGTTAAAATAATGTAAGTGTGATTATAAATCAACAATGAAAAACACGTTTTTCATCTTAAAATCAGTTCACTGCTCCATGGGCAACGCATGGTTTTGTATGGAAACACTTGTGACGCTAGCTAAACATTGGGCTAACGTTAGCTTTGTCTATTTATGGATGGTCTGTGGGAAAAAGCTAACCGGCTAATGTAACTGAGGTACTATTTGCTTGTTTTCGTTTATCCTACACGCCGGTGAAAATATTATGACGTTCCTGGAAAATGCGCAAATCAGATCTTAAATTCGAGTCATGGTATTTAATATTCTTGAAACGACAATTTTGGCAGTAGAAGTTGTGACACTGGCTAATATCAGCTAATGGCTTCTGCCACCAAACTTGTATTAAGTTACACATTGTGTTACCCTAGATTATACGTTTTAACTGGTAACCTAACAGAGATCTCATTTTCAAGTGACAATGTTGCTTAGCTATTGGCTGGTGTAGACCAACGCCCTTTGTATGTGTTTTCGTATTGGTGGATGCACGGTCGTGCATGCATAGCCTGCTCGAACTGACAGCTCCTGTTGACGTCTACGTTATCATGCTAAGCTAACGTTAGCTCCAAAGGGCGTTGCTGAGCCATTGCTGCAACTTTGCCCTTGTGGCCATTGAATCTTAGGAAGGCGTCACCCCAGTCGTTTTTTTAAAATTAATTTATACCCGTTTCACTAATAGATTAAAGCAGTCTTTCGCTAGTTTGGACGGTTTACGAGCTCTTACTATCAGCCACTTGGTAGTAATGTAATAAGGGTGGTGAAGGGATAAAAGATCACTACCGATTTGCAACGTGAATATACAGATTTATTCGGTAAAAGATTTGTCCGGCCACGTGGTTTACGAATTTACGAGTTAACTGATGACAATAAATAATCTACTGGCTGCTACTGCCTAGCAAATTATTGTGAATACATATATATGGTGTTAAAACCTACTAATATTTTTCAGAGATTTAGTATATCTTTAAACTCTACCAGTTACCTATTTTTGATTACAGTACGATGTTGTAATTGAAGTGATGGGTCATATTTTATTCCTAGCAGCATCTGTAATCTCATTTGTCCTGCTCCCTATGAGAAGAACTGCAATTACATGTACAATACACCAGCCAGCCATAACATTATAATCACCAGCATAATATTGTCTGTCATTCGTTTGCCACTAAAACATCTTTGTGATTCGCTGTGTATCCTGACACCTTTATATCAAAATTGGCATTAACTTTTTTCAGGATTTTTTGCTACACTGAAATCAGACAACACAGACTGGCCTTCACTACCGTAACCAAGAACCCCATTGCTGTTTCACTATTTGTTTAGTTGTCTTTCATTCAACCGCTTTTGGTAGGTACCAACCACTACTGGCCAGGAACGCCCAACAAGATAAGCAACGCTGGAGATACTTTGACACAACTGTCTAACCCAGTACAGTTTAGCCATTTTCCGTGTGTTTCCTACCTCAATACACATTAACTTCGAGGAAACAGTGTTTGCCTGCTCATTATTATATCCCACCCACTGACAGGTGCCATTCTAACAAGATAATCAGTGTTAAGATGTCACCTGTCTGTGACTATAGTGTTAAAGCTTTGAATAAGTGTAAACCTTAGGATTATGAAATGTATTCTGTAACTCTCTTGCCAAATAAATCTTGAATGGTCAAATGCAGTATGTTGAAGATAAAGCTTAACTAACTTTTTGGATCTAGTATTTTTACTGTAGGACAGCCTAACACAATGAATACTAGGATACTGATTATATCTATATATATATATTGTGCAATAAAATATAATGAAGTACCACAAGTACCATGTTTGGTTTGTAATCCAACATTGCCTTGTGGTTTAGTTTGCGCTATTAGGTACTAATTTGCCCCGAGTATCATCCTATGGGAGGAGCATTGTAGAGCAGGTTTACACAAATGAAACATGATAATAATAATAATAATAATAATACATTTAATTTATAATGCACTTTACATTTGGATCAAATGACTCATAACTTTATTGGCTCTCTGGATCAATACATGTGAGTGGTTTGATGAACAATTTATGACATAAGCTGTGCATTTTAAATACAGTACATTTAAAAAAAAAAAAGCAAAATGTATCTGCAAAAAATTAAATACAACAATTAGCAATAGTAAAGTAACTGGTCAAAATATCATTAGTTATCTCATTATGATTGGGCAGTAAGTAAACATTTTATCCTTGAAGCAGATTTGTTGGAAACCGGAGTATAGGCAAGGATCTGACCAACTTTGACAAGAGCCAAATTTGGATGGATAGACCACTAGGTCAGAGCATTTTGAAAACCGTAGGACTTGTTTGGTGCTTAGCCACCAGTGGCCAATGGAAAGACAGGCTGAACCAGCAATAGGTCATCCAGGCCAAGACTCACCGATTCATGTGGGGAGCAAAAGCTAGTTTGTTTTGTAAGGTTGTCTGTTCTTACAGAAGAGATGCTGTAGCACAAATTGCTTATACAGTTTTGGGCCGGATCTGATAGAAAGGTATTAGAACACACAGTGCCTATTTAGCACATTCTTCAAAAATCAAAAGAAATTCCAAACAATAATTGAAACCCATCAGTCAAGAAATGATTCCAAAGCTGTTTCTTAGGTTCAGTGACTCCACAGATCCACCCAGAGAAACATTATCGGAAAATGTAAAAGACCTGAAACAGAGGTGAACCTTCACAGAGTTGAAGCACCTTTCAAAATTTGTCCAAGAGCACAGTGAAGGCTCATTCTGTATGAAAAGACAAGGATGATGGTGATCAAAACACAACAGTGAAGGAACGGTTACGTAGCTATTTCTAGGTCTCCAGAGATTCACAGTGAGACACCTTTTGTAGAAATTGAGAGGACTTAGAACAATAGTGGATCTTCCGAGAAGTGGCTGACTTTCCATAATACATCCAATGGCATGGTGAAGGGTCATTTAGGTAGTCAAAAGAAAGAAAACAGGGGAACCACAGGCCTCTCTCACCTCAATAAAGGTTGGTATTCAGGGCTCTGCTATTTGAAATGGCATTGGGCATGACCCTCAAGAGAGGGTCTCATGACCCTTAAGAGAATTTGCCAGAATATTCTATGTACTGATTAGTTAAAAAGCACAATCAGTGGAATGCTGACACCAAACATAGCAAATAAGCAAGGGTGAGTGTCAGGTCGTCAGTCTATGATTTAAAACTCCATACCACTGGGTCGGACATACTCTTCTGCTCTTACCCGAGCAGAAGAAATCCACACCTTAATGACTCAAAGGTTATTAATTAAAGTTTCTTTAGCTTGGCCGATTCAAAGTCCAGACAATGGCAAATTGTTTTATACCATTGGTTTGGCCATTATGTAATCTTTTTTGGCTTATCGAATGATATGATTCAAAATATATTTTATATTTTCTTACGCGGCCTTTGATTTGTTACATTTGTTTGAAGATCGCTGAAAGTTTTATGAGGTACACACAAAAAGGAAAATTTAAAAGTGGGTGCCTTTCTTTTTCACAAAGCCGTATAATCGGGTTTAGTAGGTCAAATTTGCGGCTACGAGACTCCTCAAAGGCACAATTGATAGTAATAGCATTTCTTGCCCATCCTGGAGTCCTTACCTGTTAAGCAGACAATTATTTCTGAACCTTTTGATTGTTTTTTGTCAGACTTTGTACTCTACATTGTCCTGTAGCATGTCAACTGCTTTGGTCATTTGATCAGCAGCTTTCAGTATTGTCTAGAATTCAATTTGAGTAGCAGCTACTAAACATTCTCATGATCTCCTCAGGTCAGTTCTTCAACATAATAAGTGTGAAAACTGATCAAAGGCATTTGTATAACTTAAGGGGTGTGGCCATGGTGGCATGATACATTTTGATCATTGTCCATGAAAGAGGAAATGGTTATAAAGTCTGTTTGTGATCCATGTGTTGAATAAAAGTCCTGCCCTTAAGACACCCAAATAATGATATTCACTTAAAGTGATAACACCAGCTTCAGTCAACAAGAATCCATCCTTAATGAAAAATATAATTTGATTGAACAATATAGGTTTTTGTGGTCTCAACCATCATATATTTTGAGAGTTGCTTTACTTGCCAGCCGTAAGACAATAATAATGTGGCTGGTAAAACATTGCCATTCAGTAACCGGTGTCCATACATGATCCAATGCATAATCTATGACAACAATGAAAATCTTTTTGTCTGTCCTCTTCCATTGTTTGGACTCTTGTTTTTGGGACCAAATTGAAAGTAATGATTGCAATGGGAACTAATGCTTAAAGGATTTCACAGGATATCTTAGAAACCTCAACCCTTTAATTTTTTGATAACTCTCATACAGGACCTTGCTGTCGTCTTGATTTATTGCCGACAGTATTCCATCTGTTTAACTTCAAAACATGTGAACAGAACATCTGCCTAGCAGTGCAGTAATTGGTGAACTATTGCTGATTACCAGGCCTTGTACTCCAAAAAATTTTTTGAGTTTGCTTGTCCCATTATCTTTGTTTTCTCAAAGCATTCCTTGAACAACGGGTTGCTGGTGAAGCTCAGACGTGAAGTCTCAAACAGGCTCAAAAGCTACAGAAATGGATGTCATTATGTTATAGTTCAGAGGTGGATTGTTTGGTCGTGGCTATTTTTGAACCACGCTGACAGTGCTGCTGAGCTGGAATCACCAACTTTGTCCCATCGCCTCTGTGCAACCATCTTTTTTTTTCGGTTGGATAAATGGGTTCTTTCAATGACGATAACCTGGGTAATGGTTTTTCGTTTCATCTCTTATTAGTATTTTGTGTTTAAAAGCAGCAAATTGGCATGTTTATACCAACAAAAAAAATGCAGGCCAAGTCTTGCGCACAATGAAGCTCTCCTTGTTCTATCTGTGGTTACAGTTGCCAGTTGCATGGTGGACTATTGTCTATTACAACCATACATAGACAGACTAAGGTCTGTGTGGTCTATCCCAATGCAGATTAATGTTGTTGTGGCCCCAGGTGTCAGCATCGTCTAAGCTCAGAAAGCTTCCCAATCCCTGAGTGGTGTGTTTCAGTGGGTCAGCATGGGTCAGCTTTTTAGTGGAATAGTTACACTCTCCCAATAAAACTATAATCAAAATGAAGATTAAACTCTTACACATTGATTATAGAGTTGTTGCCAAGTTAACAAGAAAAAGCTGTTATGATTTGAAAAAGCGATTCAACATAAATAATCACACAATCATACTAGTTGGTACTTTCGCTTAAGTGTGCAGTCCCTCGGTAATTGTCCATAAAGACATGTTAAGTCAATTTATCATATGCATGTACTATAGAAGAATTCAGGAAGATTAAAGAAATATGATTGCTTATTACATGGTGAAGGATGTGGCTCACATAGCTACTGTGAAACATAGTGGGTTTAAAAACTCATTAAATACCTTGAAAAAAAACCAAAAGCTGTGGCCTCGAGAAAGTATTTATTCCAATTTGTTGTGCCCGACATGCTCAAAATATGTCTGGAAAATGTAGCTGCTGTGCTAACATCTCTTTGGTACTTTGCAGTAGGGCTGCGGTAATCGATTATTTTAGTAATCGAGTATTCTATCGATTATTCCGGCGATATATGCAGTAATCGAATAGGAAATGTTGCGTACTCTACAATTCTTTGAATTAAATCACTTTTACTTTATTGAGGAGCAATAGTAATATATATCATATACAGGACAGGAAATTCTTGTTTCCTCCTTTTTTAAAAAGGAGGAACAAGAATTTTGCATGAATTACAACAATATCTGTCTCTGCTGTGTGCACTAAAAGAGTTATAACAAACAAGATTTGTTGTTGTGGGATGTATCCTTTGAATGTAATGCTTGAGCGCTATGTTACAGCGCTTTTTAAATTTGTTCCATGAGGGTCTTTCGTGTCTCTTGACAGTAGAAGGGGCCTTCTAATTCTGAAAGGGGTGTTGTTATAATCGAGTTACTCGATTACAGCCCAACTTTGCAAATGGTAGTAGAGGGATAATGGAGCCATGTTTTTGCGGGAAATTTCACTGTATTGAAGATGAATGGACGCTGTGCAACAGATCCTTTAAGATAGCATACTTTCCTTACGACGTCAAAAAAGATTATTGCAAAGGCCCCTAGAAATTATCTTCCTGCTTTACAGAAAAGAAATATCACATACATAAACTCACTTACTATATCCATAATTTAACAATTAAATCTACCGTATGTTGACAGAACGTTCACATCCTAATTGTTTTGAAAAGGAATCTGAAATTTAAAGCCCTGGGGCCTCATTTATATAGCATAGCATTTGTGTCAAATTGTGCCATATGGATGAAACACTACTTTTTTTCCATTCCCTTTTTTGAATCACAACCTACATAAAATGTGATGAACATGTGCAAGTTTCACGAAAAACGCCCACAGTAACATAGGCGATACGGTAGAATTGTGTGGTGAAGCAGTGAATGCCTGTGACTCGTACTGCAAAGTCCATTTATTCGGGTACTTTTTAAGGTCAAACTTGAGTACTTCACTTGATTATTTTCATTTTTTGCTACTTTGTAGTTAATAGTTACTTTTCAACACATTACGATGTTTTCATCCCCTTCTTGTCCAGTGAAGTCCATGCATTTCCAAATTTGTTGATTTTTAATTATTATGGTGAACTTAAGTATGAAGTGTTTCTTTCTGGGTTGGGAAAATGTTCCCACTTCTTAAGCAAAATAAGTTTTAAAAAATTATCAAGAATTATTTGGAAAAGGCACGGTCGTAAAGCTGGAAACATGCTGATCTTCCTGACGCCATAATCTTTTCGAGATGCGTGGTTCTCACAGGACAGTGATTCTATAAACAAAGAATGAAAATCCTATAGATTACACTATACAACAGCATATAAATTATTAAAATTACATCAACCTTTAATACCTACAGCACTAAAATGCAACATAGGTTTACAAATTAGCTCAGCATATTTATCCAAAATTATCCACTTATACGCAAAACATTAAGGGGTGATTAAACCAAGCAATGCTTGCTTTTTAAAAGAAATATGTATATAGTACTCAATGTACTTTTAAAATTACAATGTACAAAGTACAAGAACTTGGCAGATATCCATTTTTGAAAATGAGCTCTACATGCATGACATGTCAGAGGTCATGTTAGGATTTATTTTACACAATGGTGTTCATTTCACGCCACTGCTCGCATTTCATCCTTCTGTCATCAGAGTTACTGTTTCTCATTTCTGCCGGATTCAATCCGTACAAGTTGGGTTATTATACATGTCATGCTTTGTCTCGTGGCTTCTGACCTATTTCGTCTCATTTGCTTCATTATGTTTCTCTTTTTAATGATGTGGGAAAAGGTTATAATCAAGTAAGAAGCTGAACTTGTCTATCAGTTATCAATCAAATAACTTGTCTTGGAACCATTTGTACAGGTAACTCCCAGCATCACCTTTTCTGTTTTGTCCTTTTTCAGGTGTCGGGCAAATCGTCGGATCAGTGAGACTGAGCCAGTGAATATTTCTGGAGCCTTTTCCTGACACTTGATTGACAGCAGCTTATCCAGTTTGCGTGGTACTCTTCTTCACCTTTGAGTAGCTGAAGGAAAAACATCACTGAGTGATCGGACACTTCCCCACCTCACTTACTTGCCAGTGTCCCCCAGCACATCACCCTTATCTCCCCAAGAGGGAGTAAACAGCAGCCATCATGGTGCTGTCACAAAGACAAAGAGATGAACTGTGAGTACCTGAATATAAATAAATGGTTGTGCAGGATTGTTAGACATGTAAAATAGTACAGACATGAACATTTAGGCTTTTCCCCTTTAAAGCAGGGCACAGACGTACATCATTCTTTCCTCTCCTAATAAAAACCTTTTTTAACATCGACAATTGGTCATTTAAGAGAGAGAGCGCATTTCTGTGTGCAACTGTTTAAGAAATGTTGAGATGTGCAACTTTCAAGGTGCTTCATTTGTTACTTTGTGAATATTTCATAACAACCGAGACAGCAGCACAGAAGTGAGTAAGGGGGATGGTGAGGTGTAGGATAAGAAAATTAAGAGCTGCTCGTGACCAAGTGCTGCCACAACACAGCAAAATATATTTCAAATTTGTCATGTATAAGATAGCGGTGTGAAAATGTCTACTTTTTATAAGACTTATATATGAATTGGCCGAATTTATTAGAAATCCTGCTGCCAGTGATGGCCTTGCATTTAAAATCAGGCTTTCAAACAAGCCCTGGAGCTCCAGCCACAGTTATTCATGAAATATTACCCAAATAAAATTAATAAATAAGTAAGAATACCCAAATACTCCACTTCTTCAATAAAAATAGATGTTCCACTCATTTATATATCTGTATTTGTGTGAATCCACGCTCTGCGTTCTTTGTGTGGAAAATCCCTTGCTTTTCCAGGATTTGCGTCTTTATATTTTGTTACGTTTATCAAGGATTCTAATATCTTAAGGCTTTCAGATTTAAAGTAAATGTATTATTATTATTATAACCTAAGATTGTCAGTGTGTGCGTTCTACGATGTATGGGGACCTTCATTCTTGAGTAGCGACAAGTTAACGCCTAAAGATTTCACAAAGACTTGTATTCCGCTTTTTCTCAGAAACCGAGCTATAGCAGACTATCTCCGATCAAATGGATACGAGGAAGCCTATTCAACCTTCAAGAAAGAGGCAGAGATAGATATGGTAAGGAATAGCATGTGCACACTACCATATGTACAGCAATCGTTTTTGTTCATGGTTATTAAGGGGAATTTTGGATGCTTTGCTCCCCATCTATTTTCCCCCTTCATAGAATGAAGAGGTAGATAAAAAGTATGCAGGACTTTTGGAAAAGAAATGGACCTCAGTCATCAGATTGCAAAAGAAGGTAAGGATTGTTTCATTCTTAGCTGACTTAGGTTTTTTAATTTGCCTAGGATGTTGGATATATGCTTTAAGTTTGCAGTATATATCCAACCAGACTGCCAACTGTAATCCAGACTAATAATTTGAGTGAAATCTATACTTTACTGCCTATCCACAAGAAGCATTCTCCTTGTGGAAAACTTTGATGCACATATTTGTCGAGCGGTTTGGAGGTCTTTCCTCCAAAAAATTAAGTCTTACGTAATTCTGGACCCTTATTACCACCATCCTTGTCTGGAATCAGCATTTGTTGATCATGGAATCTCCTATCTCCTGTCTTCCTTGCCTTGCTGTTCTGACCAAGGTCATGGAGTTGGAGTCAAAGCTGAATGAAGCAAAGGAGGAGATGACACATGGAGGGCCTGTGGGGCAGAAAAGGGACCCCAAGGAGTGGATCCCCCGTCCCCCAGAGAGATACTCCCTAATCGGCCACCGTGCTCCAGTCACCCGTGTCATATTCCACCCTGTCTTCTCTGTCATGGTCACAGCCTCTGAGGACGCTACCATCAAGGTGTGTGTGTGTGTCTGTGTATTCATAAACTAGTTTAATTTTGGCTGCCTACCCCACTCTGTGTCTGTCGATATGACAAAATATTAGAAATTAGAAATTAGAATTCAATTTAGTGCAAAGCAATACACTGCTAATGTGCCTGAACCTGAGATAAATGTACATGCTTTACCTTGGCTGAATTGCAGAGGAATTGTATTATCATACCACTTTGTGTATTGATGTCATTTTTCTTAGGCGCTTATAATTTTGAAAGGTGTATTTTATTGAAGAAAACTAAGGTACACTGTTTGACCTACTGTAATAGATCAAAATAAATGCAAAGACTTATTGCTCATGCATTTCCTATGTTCAAATATTGTAATACCTTTTGTAAAGTGAGCACTGCTAAACACATTTGCTCACAGCTCGCCACAATGTAGCCTCTGCATCCCATCCCTGATCATTTAGATCAAAGCTAGCTGGACTGCAGTTCAGCGCATCCTCTCCCTTTTTATCTTCTGTGTTTCTGCCTCAGCACACTCTGCCTCCGCCTTTTATCTTCTGTTCCTCCCTGCCTCCCTTCCCTCCTCACTCTTTTTTCTGCTTTGTCACTGCTCTCATCTAAGTGGAGATCTGCTGATGCTCATGTTGTCAGAGGCAACAATGCTAAAACACCACCATGGAAAATATGCAAATCTTTTTCTTTTGCAATCTTTGAATTAATTTTATCAATCAACTGTTTGGGGGGTAAAACAACGGATTGTCTTGTTTATTGAAAATTATTTTTCCAGGAAAGGTATAACATTTTTATCGTGTCTACACGCACATTTTTCAGCATTTAATTCTCATTTTAATGGGAATGCGACTGTAGCTCAGTAGGTTGTCGGGGGTTTTAGTTCCAGCAGTCTAGAAGCTGTAGGGTCCATTAACAAGACCCTCTATTCCAATTAGCTCCATGGCCGCTTCACAGTGGCGCCCACAGCTCCTCCGGGATGAGTCGAATACGGAGAAAAATCATTTCTCTATGTTTTACTGTGTATTACTGAATGTGATGAACTTTCCATTATTATTATTGAAACATGCTATTTTACCTGCACCACATCCCACCTGTTGAGTCTGCCACTAACACTCATATCTGATAACCCTGAAAAACGGGCCTATCATCTTTAGATTACTCCGTTTAGGTAAGGTAGACATCTTTATTTGCTAATTGGTAAGGGCCAACTGGGTGGATAACTGTTATTGTGAATGTGTTGCTTTAGGTGTGGGACTATGAAGCAGGGGACTTCGAGCGAACCTTGAAGGGTCACACGGACTCTGTGCAGGACATTTCATTTGACCAGTCAGGAAAGCTGCTGGCTTCATGCTCAGCTGACATGAGCATCAAACTTTGGGACTTTCAGGGGTTTGAGTGCATCCGAACAATGCATGGTAAGAGATATTTAAAGAAATAAAACCTTTTTTTTGGAATTAAAACACCATCAAATGTATATAATGACTTAACTGTATAGCTGTAATGTATCCCCAAATATTGTGAGTACTGTAATCAATGCAGAGAAATTTCAGAGCTAAACCACTAACTGTGTCGTCCAGGCCACGATCACAACGTGTCGTCTGTTGCCATAATGCCAAATGGTGACCACATAGTGTCTGCCTCCAGAGACAAGACCATTAAGATGTGGGAGGTGGCCACTGGGTAAGTTTGTTTAAATTTTGTTTTCAGCATAGGTTTTTTTTTTGAGGGGGAGGGGGGTTCCAGAATTTCAGTTTTACTCTGTATTATCTGAATAACACCCATGATGTTATTTTATTTTTTGACTGTCGACAGGTACTGTGTGAAGACATTTACAGGACACAGGGAGTGGGTGAGGATGGTGCGTCCCAACCAGGATGGCTCGTTGATTGCCAGCTGCTCCAATGACCAGACGGTGCGTGTTTGGGTGGTGGCCTCAAAAGAATGCAAGGCTGAGTTGCGGGAGCATGAACATGTGGTCGAGTGTATCGCCTGGGCCCCTGATAGTGCTCACCCGACCATCCTGGAGGCCACAGGCTCAGAGGTGAGTGCAGATGTTGATGGATCTGACTTGTACCTACAGATGATGTTAGAGTATGTCTGGTTTATCTACAGTTTTCCACAGTTGATTATAGCTGGTGGGGGGGAAAGTGGCAATGAAATTGGTGTTATGACAGAAGATCTGATGTTATCAGGATCTTTCAAATATATAATGTTTATTAGGCAGGTTTTCACCTCACCTGTTCATCATTTTGTCACAAACAGCTTGTAATGAAAATAATACTCAAACTGTAATTTATCTTTAGTGAGAGTTTTTGTTGCCCCTGACACAGGTTGCATTTAAGGTTCCCCTTGTTTTCCGGTTTTAACTAGATGTGGTCCCTCCACATCTCAAAAACCGTTGGACAGAACTAAAATTTTACACACGCTGTGTTTGGGCCCTAAATCAACTTGTTTATTTTTAGGATTATTAATACCAACATGATTTTCACGTCAGTTTGCTCACGTTCCCGGCGTATTTCCAGTACTCTAAACATCTATGTCCATGGACACTTCTTTTATAGTTACGAACACAGCCTTTACATATGTATTTATAACCCATCCTATATATGAGTTAAACGAATATTACCATAATGTTCAGCGGGTATAATTATTAACATGTTCTCCATCTTAGTTTAGTGCAGCTGAGGTTTGGAACTTTTTTGAGGAAGAACTTCATTGTAGTCTTTGTAACCAGCAAATGTTTCTCACGACTTTGACTGAATGTCTTTGTTGCAGAGCAAGAAGAGTGGAAAACCTGGACCCTTCCTTCTCTCTGGATCTAGAGATAAAACAATTAAGATGTGGGATGTCAGCATCGGCATCTGCCTAATGACCCTGGTGAGTAATCTAAGACAGAGTTTTTGGCACTCTCAGCTTTTGAATGAAGGGAGTGGTGAGTAATTATTCATTCTCTTTCAGGTTGGACATGACAACTGGGTGCGAGGGTTATTGTTCCATCCCGGAGGAAGATTCATAGTGAGCTGTGCTGATGACAAAACTCTTAGGATCTGGGACTACAAGAACAAACGCTGCATGAAGACCTTGAGTGCCCACGAACACTTTGTTACCTCTCTGGGTGAGATATCTCTACATCCTCCTCTTCTTCAGTATCTTAACATTTACCTACACTGAACCTGTTAACACACAGAACCTGATCTCAAGGTGGAAAGCTCGGGTTATGCTTTTAAACTGATTTCAGCCTTGTGGTGAACATTTAAATTTCCCTGAAAAAATGTTAACCTCTCTTACAGATTTCCACAAGACTGCGCCCTACGTGGTGACGGGAAGTGTTGATCAGACAGTCAAGGTCTGGGAGTGCCGCTGAGATAGCCTTCATCTATCTCTCTGTCCTGACTCCCCTTCCAAGTGTAAAAGCCGCCCTAAAGCCCATCATTCCCCCACTCGTCTCTTGACTTCAGTCCTATTCCTCCTGCCCTGACTCCCAGCCCGACCCCTCACCTCTCTCACTCCAACCCATAGTTGACAATGGCGCTTTACCTTTAACCCTCGCTCCCCTTTCTCTCCCTCCTCCCCTACATCGGTCCAGCCCTGTTAAGATGACTATTGTCCATTTATGTAAATTATTCTGGATGTAGGGTACGCTTAATAAATGTCACGCAATCTCTGACACATAAACACACTCAAACATAAGAAGTATTCCTTGCATGGTGAATCAAAGAAAAGAAATTCTATACTGTTAAATTTGCATACTTTTTTTCATGACCTCCTGTTGTGTCAAAGGTTGAATATCCTGACATGCTGGTGCAGGTAGATTTCGGTTAACTGACTGACTGCACCCCTTGTTGAGAGGGGGGTTTGTTTTTTCCTACTCATGCCTCTACTGTCGTGGCCTGTCACTGCATTCATGGTGGCAGAGAATGTACAAGGAACGCTGAGCATTAAAGAAAAGATCATGAGAGAAAGATTTCCAGGCGAAGATGACTGTTTAAAGAAACCATTGAGCAGGTTGCAGCTCCCTTATCAAATCACATGAGGTTCTGTGGGTAAGTGCACATGTACATGTGTGTATACATTGTGCGAGTGTGTGTGTTTGTATATTAAGACAGGAGAAACTCTCTGCTGTCTCTGCTCTGGTGGTCAGAGGAGAGGGAGGAGGCAAAGCTTCTCACCCACTGTGTTCATTCATACTACATGTCTTTTAACCAACTTGCTTTCTAGTAGACACTCACAGGACCTTAATGATCCCTACGCTGCTGGGAGCACAGGCACACGGCCCACAGCTAAACTGTTTGACAGAGAAAAGGTCTGCTCACCTTTTATGAGGTTTGTGTGTGTGTGTGTCGGCCCAGAGAATTACCAGTGCCCTCTTGCTTGCTATCTTTGCCTTCTCAACCCTTTGAGGGCTCCCTCACACGGGATACTTGCTCTGCTTTCTGTGGTCTCACTGCTTTACACACAAATACACTCACAAATGCACATACATGCACAGTAAAAGTTGTGTATCAATATATCTGGATGTCATTGTTTGCGACATAATAAAATAAAATTCTGTAAATATACATTATCTGTCAGTGTCCTTTCTTCTCCTGAGAGGTTCATAGTGCAGTCAGAATCTGCAGTACATCTTGTACTTCATCCCACACAGTAAACAAATCGAATGTACCTGTCCTGGTCAGGTGTGATTCTGTTGGCATGGTAACCCAGCCAGCGCTCGTGTTTTAGTAGGTTGATATTTGAGAAGGCTGAGCTTCCTCGCTTGACTTCAGTTGAAATATTTTAATTCCCATTTATAATGATTAGATGTGGTTTTAGGTGTTTGACTCAAACATTTTTTGATTTGATTTACTGAAATCATATCATGGGAAAGCTAGTTATACTAAAATTTGGCAAATTATAATCTGGCTGTGGTATAAGAAAATCCTCAGAGCATTGCTCTTAGAAAGAAGTGGGTCACTAGATGAAAAACCAAACTAGATCTCTAGACGGTGAATATCAATTATGCATGAATGTCTCCAGTGCACAGATGCACTTTTGGTTTGGTGCTACATGATGACCTGTTAGCATTTTGACTTCCATCGGAACAGGGTTCACATGAGAACTTTCCTAGAGGAGGAATGGAACAGTCCTGAAGAGCTAGTTCTTAAGAGAATCCCATAAATGTGGTGATGGGGAGGGTGAGGTATTCTGACTTGTTTAATAGACAGTACAAAAAATAACTTCTAACAATTATTCCTCAGGCCCAACCCAGTTGCTTACACAACAGGCACATACGAGAGGCAGAAGGGACCATTCAGGTTCTCCTGTGTTATAAACAGCCCACCTCTGTGCTCACAAACACAGCAGTGACGCGTTCACTGTTGCCGGGAAACGGGCGTGAATGCACACCACACCCTGTTCTCTACAGGTCTGAGGATGGAGGAATCAGCAATAGAAGTTGCCTTGATAATGTAATAAAGGATTAATAATGGATTATGTGGGTATTAAACTGAGGAGCAGGACGTCTGCACAGAAAAAAAGAGAAGGCATCATGGGACTTGATAAAAGGATAAGAAACCTGTCTGTCTGCAACTCCTGTTCCTCAGCAGACCCACTGGAGTAGAAACATTGGCCTACATCCCCCTGCCACCACTCATGCTTTGCATCCACTTCTTCCCCTCCATGCAAGCTCAGAACAGGAGCTAATAATCTAAAAAATATTGCCTCATTGTCAAGTTGATAGCAGAGGAGTAATAAGGAAGTTTGGATTTAAATAGGGGTTCAAAGTCGGTGTATGCTCTGGACCTTTTCCAGATGAAGTCTCCTTCACTTTCCCAGAGAGTTGTGTAAGTCACACACTGGACTGGATTTTCTTTATCACCTTACGCATGCATATATTATCGGTTTCAAGTCAAGTCAGCGGCAGCAGGGTCTGTATTAATATATAGGTTTGTGTGTCATCCCGCCATAGTTTACGTGACAGGCCCTATCCCTACCAGCCTGAGGGCGACCGTGGTTAAAAGGTGAGTAAGAGGATGCGGCGCCGCCTAGTGGTAGCAGGCATCAAGAGTTTGCACAGTGTTCACATGGAAGTCACTCAAAAGAGGATGAACCTGCACATTTTTTGTTTCAGAAGGCAAAACATGAGTGTGAATTTATTTTTGTATCTACAATGAAAAGAAGATTGAAAAAACAACTTTGATAAGAAAGTACATTTTGTTTGATCATCATGTTTTCCGGAAAAAAAAAGGTCACAACTCTATGTGTGTTTCCCACACTGTCACAGAAAGAAAAAAAATCACATCTGAGTCACGTATGATCAAACAATCAGATTTGGCCTGCAGTCCTTAAACAAAGATGTCATAGGATTTTTTTATTGGAACTCATGGCCTAGCGAAATCTTGTTTTGGGGTTTAATGGATTCATTTAGATTACTAATAATATTTTTTTTGTTTGTTTGTTTTTCTAATACACAATATCAAAGCACTGCAGATATTACACCCATCTGGAGCTGTAATGTAGCTGGAGCATTACTGCTCACAAATCCATCAATCACTGTCAAACAAGAATCAGGATTAAGGTAATGTAACACAACGGGATTACAGAACTTCTTCTTTTTTACCTACTAGGAATTATTATTTTGGTGATGAAACAAGCTAGTTCACATATAAACCCATGTCCAGGTCTCATAATTATAAAAGCAGGGCTATATGAGTTTGCAAAGGCAATAAATTCTAATAATATAATAATGGGAAACACCCAAATTTGGTTTAATTTATTCCAACCACTGGGTAAATATTGGATATTTTTAAATCAGAGTCACGCTAATATGGCATTTGATCAGTTTAATGTTCTGTTTAATTCTACGCATTAATCCATAAATGTTACCTTACTAAATAAAATAAAAAACATTAGCTAAAGGGAATTCCACAGGTGGCATGTCAGTGCTGAAGATTTTTGAAAAGGGTAGAGATTTTTAATATGTTGTAGACTTCTCTCTTTTCCTTTAGGTCAATATATTACACTTTATCTTAAGTGTTTGTGTCAAGCTATGAAATATTATTTCAAACACAAATTATTAAACATTTTTATGAAGTAATAATTATTGGTAAAGAATTGTAAATTTGCAATAGTTAAATAGTATTTGTTGTTAATATTTACATTTTGCAGGGAATGACTTTTAGACCATAAATTACATAAATACCATCATCTTTAAAATTTTTATCTTTACCAGTAAACTGCTTTAGTAAATAGTGCCGTAGTAAGGTTTTATTTCTAGTGACACCCCTGATCTAGAAACTGTTCATCTGCAGTCTTTCAAGTTTTTTCAGCTTTCCAGCAAATAATACTTCCCCTGTGATTGACAATCTCTGAGCAGTTTGATCAGTTAAAACTGGAACTTTACGGAAGGGACGATTATGTTTGGGATATGAATATCATCTTTGATGTATATGGAATATAATTTGGGTGTTACTAATAAAACTTTTGACGATGAGTTCTCAATCTTCTGATTTTCCCTTATCACAGGGTTCAAAGGTCACTTACTATTTAAAGTCACATTTTTCTCATACACCACTAGCATTATTTGTAAGTCCTCCACTGTTTATTGATCTCGCAGGCAGCAAAATAAATTTTTCTTCTTCTCTGCTCTTTATGTGCTCTTTCTATGCGGCCTTCTAACTGGGTCAGCATGTCCCTGCCTCACATCCCTCCCACCGTCTCTATTTCTCCACTCTTTCGCAGCCTCTGCCTCCCCTTTTCTCTGTTTATGCATCCCTATAGAATTTTTTTTCATGCAGCTCATGTGCTTGCCATGTGCATTAACTCTCTCCTCCCTGTTCTCTCTCCCAACCCCTTTTTTCTTCCTGATTCATTCTCTGTCATACATCCTCTCATTACGTCTCTACCAGTTGCAAAAAACGACCCTCCCCCCTCACACACATACACACACACTTGAATTTTTTCTTATAATTTTGGATAAAGTTTTTATCAGTTAGTAATGATGTGAGCAGATGCACACAGGATATTGCTTGCAAACAGTCTTATGTGCATCTGTGCAGCTATTTTGATTGGTGTATACGTTCAGGCCCCGTGACGTGGTGAATTATACTTTAGCCCTATGTATGACTGAAAGGTGTCCAATGAAAGGCTGTTGCTATGCAGCCATGCAAACTCTACTAGATAGTTGCATCATATAACAATAAAGACAACACAACATAAATGTAAAATAAGCCAGTTATACGCTAAGGTAATTTACCCTTTTGTCCATCACACGTTCATTACAAACGATGACAGAGCTTGACAGAACTTTTTGCACATCCAACAGACTGATGACAGTCATGGCAAGCAAATCAAAAAATACATGAGAAGTTGTTAAAATGAGAAATAGCGACAGAAAAATCAAAAATCCTTGTTATACACTAAATCACACAGACTGCACTTGGTGTATGAGATGGAAATAGTGGATATGAGATGAAAAATCTGGAAAGAATTGGTCAAAACTGGCAGGATAGGAAGTGAAATGATGGGTTTGATTTATTTTTTCTTTGGCAAATAATAAATGTCAGAGGTGTGCATAGATTATTTATCTATGCAGTGTCAATGACGTATTTGTTGAGGAGAGCAAATATATTTCTTATTAAGTTTTCAAAGTTACAGTAGACGATACCTATATATTTGCTATTGGTTAAACCTAAATCTCCATCTTATAGTGTGCTCCCAAACATGAACTCAGTGAGTTCCTGTTCAATTTAATACTAAAAATTTATTCAGAGTGCATAGCTGTATTGGGCCTGCAAACGCCAAAGGCCAAAGCTAAAGCTAAAATTGGAGGCTTTGCAATCTGGTATGCAAGTCCTTATAGAAATAATAGTAATAATAATAAAAATTAATTTAATTTATAACGCACTTTACATTTGGATCAAATCTCAAAGTGCTAAAAAGTAAAAGCAGATAAAAGCATCAATAAAAAATATAATAATAACTATATAAAAATATGACCAAAAAGCACCAATGTTTTTTAAAAGTTATAGCTTCTGCTTTTTAAATGTGTCAATCGTCTGTGGAGCCCTCAGATGGTTACGGAGGGCATTCTACAGACAGGCGGCAACAGAATAGAAGGCTTCGTGTTGAGGTCAGTGGGGTGAGTAGTTCTTTTAGATAGGGGGGGGGCGTTGCCATGGATGCACTGGTGAGTGAGGAGAGAGATATTATAATCAATCCTTTTGGAGATGGGAACCCAAAGAAAGGAATGAAGAACGGGAACGATGTTTTCGTGTTTACGAACTCTCATCAGGATTTTTGAAGATACTGTAGTTTTTGAAGACTTTTATCAGGGATACCGATGAGAAGTGCGTTACAGTAATCCAGTCTGGAGGAGAAAAACGCGTGGACCAGCTTTTCAGCATCACTCAAGGTGAATGAAGAACGGAGTTTGGAAATATTTCTGAGATGGTGAAAGGAGATCTTGCAGATGTGTTCGATGTGGGATTCAAAAGTGAGTTGACGGTTGAATCTTACGTCGAGGTTGGTCAATTAGTAATTCTATTCAATAATTCAATTAGTAATATTCTATTTAGTGTACCTTATAACAATCTCATACAATCTCACTGGCAAAAGTAAAAATCATAATAAATCAAAAATATTAATTAAAAAAAATATTTATTATATATTGATTAGCCTAGTTTCACCTCCGTACATGGGGAAACCCGGCCCATCGTAATTTGATTGACAGCTCCGATCCCGAGACAGCAGGGTGGCCAGTCACGCTCTCGCCATGCAAATGAGCCGCGCTCGGGCCGGGCGGGTGCCCATGTGGACCAGCACCATGCCTTGTTGTTCTGAGCGCTGATTGGCCAGAAAGCGCCTGATTGTTCTTCACTCGATGCTTGCCAGCAGCGCAAGCGAAAACATGGAGGACCTCAGACAATGACGGAAGCTCTCATTCTTCACTCACGCAGATACTTGGGCTAGGCGTGGACTTTTTTTGTGCTCCACAGACTGAGCAACAGATATTAGGGTAGTTTTCATAGCTAGGTGGTGATTATAGAGGGTGCACTGTTGCCTTATTGCCAGCTTGGTATGTCGGAGGGACGTAGGCGGTCGCCAGGTTTTGACAGAGGCCGTAGTAAGAGGGCGGGCCGGGAATCAGGGAGGGGCGGGTCCTAACGAGAACACGACTCGCCTTGTTGTGTGTATTCCCCTGCTCGCATCGCCATCTTGTTGCAGTCTCATTTTTACGTATCGGAGGATTACTTTCAGTTCTGCCGGATTACAAGAAGTCCGTCTTCTTTCAGGAGAAACACAGTGGAAATAAAAACTCGAGCGCGCGGCTGTAAAACGTGCACACTGGGCTTCCTAACGGGACACTACTTCCCCCTCGGTCTTTTCCTCCTTCGGTCCCGGGCCACCGGGTCGCCTGCCGCGAGGGTTTACTCGCAATGAGCATCGATACACTTCTGGAGGCGGCCAGATATCTAGAATGGCAAGCCCAGCAACAACAGATCACACGTGGTAAGTGGAGCAGCCAACGGGTGCACGGCACTAACGCCTCTATAACGGCGTGCCTTACATCTTCACCTGCTTCCGAAGGGACCGTAGACCGATTACTACCTACGACTCTTCTTTCCACTGGAAGCGATTCCTCTTGGCCTCATAATAATTACGTGAAAGACTCTGAGGTCACGTCAAGCTCTACATTTCATTTACTACACTCACTCTTTTTTCCCCAATGCGGAAACGGTTAAAGTTGTTAAGTGAACTACTTTGCGCTCTTGTGTGTGTATGTGTGTTCTTGTGTGTGTGTCTAACAGTTTAAAACACTCAAGTGACTCATCGCATGCGCGCGCGTGTGAGTGAGAGCAAAAACATCGGAGTTCCTGTCAATAACGCTTACATATATTCTACCCTTTGTTGTGAAACGGCTAGCGTCATCATGTGCCTTTATATTGCAATGTAAAAAAATAAAAGCAAAATCTCTCTGAAATGTATTTTTTATATCAAGTTTTATTTTCTAAAGAGTTTCACGCCTCCGTTGTAAAAGAAGCCCGTCAGAATCGATTTTCCCCAGTTTTTGTCCGTCGAGTACCGGCAGGGCGGTGGCGAGTAGAGGCTGCTCTTTACGTAACACCCTGACATTGCTCAGCTATCTCATGACACACACCGGGGCGGGACCTAACGCGCTCCTCACCAGCCCCATTTGGATATATGCGCGCGAGAGTATCAAATATTTGTCCGCTCTAACTCCTGCTTCTTTCAAAGCCGATGATCTGTCAATCGAAATATTGATTATATATAGGAAAATGATTCGGGGGTCCTTTTTTGTGTTTCTCCTCTCTGATGACGTGTCAGAGTGGTCAACCCCCCCCCCCCCCCCGCATACTTACCCTACCGCGTGGTACGAGCCGCCCACAACCACCACGTGCACACACTGCCCCCCCTTCTCACATTACACGCCAATGGTCTACATGCAAACACACACAGACGCACGTCGTCCAGTTCCCCGCCCTTCCCATTCACATTACTGACAGTGGCGGGTCAGAGATGGAGGAAGGGGGGTAACTAGGGCAGCTTCCCCTCCACTCCAACCCAGCCTCCCTCAATGCAGAAGTTATGTAATTTTGTGTCAACGATCTAGCTGTGTGTCTTCACGAATGGATTGTACTACAAAAACTAGAAAAACAATTTGCCATGTGTCGCGTACGCGATCGGCTATAACATTAAATAACCACTAGCTCGTAACAATGCTATCTGTCCATGGGTGGGATATAATAAGCAGTAAGTGAACATTTTTTGGTTGAATTTAATGTGTGAAAGCAGGAAAAATGGGCAACGGTAAAGATCTGAGAGACTTTGATCAGGGCCAAATTTGAATAGTGCTACAGCATATCAACCACCTTCCCAATGGGTCTAAGGAGGGACAACTGGTTAACCAGGGACAGGGTCCGAGGCACCGAAAGCTCAGTGATGAGCACAGGGAGCAAAGGTCACTGTATGTTGTGAGATCCTCTTACTTTGCTGTAATACAAAGTTCAATGGGTTTATGTTGGTACAGAAAGAAAGGTGTCATAATAGTTCATCAAAGGGATCTACACCATATTTGTCTCGTAGTTTTGTAGTTATAACTAATCGCAGCATATTTTTCCATTTATTGACTGCAGCGACACTGCAAATAATGAACAGTTATATAAAATGGATGGAAAGATGAATAATTGAAAGTTCTATGGATGAATTTATGTTGTTTTTTTATCCAATCATAATTTTTACCATAAACGTAGCTCATTCAAACATCTTTAAACTGTGCTCACTAATATGAGGAGTTGTTCTGTTCCAATCTTAGAAGAGATGCAAAAACATGAAAGTTTGATAAATAACAGTGCTGCCCCTGTTGTAGCAGAGTTGAAAATCAGACAGTAGATTTTTATATGTCATCCTGATGACAGCGCTGACACTGAGCTGGCTAGGCCATCCCTGAGGTGCCCATGGTGAAAAGGAGTTTAGGAACAATGGAAGTGTTACTTAACACACAGCCACCTAGGCATGTTGCCATGTGTGTTGGCGATGTGCATGTTTGAGGAATCCCTGGGATCTTCTTTTCTTAATGTTGCTGTTTCCATGGCAACTGAGGACTTTCCAAATCGCTTTGGAAACTGCCTTTGAGGGTGTGTGGTAACTACTCACTCATAAGTGTGTATGTGCTCGAGTGCCTCTGCAAACTGCACATGAGAACAGCGTGGGAACCGTTCCCACCTTACTATGCAATATTTAAAATCTGGTTTTAGCCTGTTTGCAGTAAGTTGAAGCCTCTTTCATATGTTATTGTAACAGCTCTAGTAGAGAGCAGAGATTGTCTCCTTAACAGTACCCTGCTGCAGACGGCCCTCAGACGTGGCCCAAGGTTATGAGCATACTCAGTTCTGGAATGCTCCAATCAAAGCAGACAGAGGGGTGTTCTTCAGTCAGGAGGACAGAGTGGCAGACACAATATCTGTGGTTATTTCCCCCTCCGCATGATCCCACTCCCAGATGAAGTCATTCTTTGTGTGCCATTGTGTGGATGTAGTGAGATGTTCACCCTACACACAAGAAATGTTTTTGAATGCATATGTCCGCCAACGTAATTGTCACCTACCCGAATCATCGTGAGGAGATCATCATTTGTTTTATCATTGCCAAAGGGCATGATGATGTCTCCATTATGCTCTAGGATCTGTCCCATGCCAAATTAAGTAATATTACAACCCAATTCCCCGAGCCTGGAAAAGGAGTCATGTTTTTCAATCATCCATAGGTTATGAGTAATGCGCCATCATGGTTTAACCTCTTACCTTTCACAGAAACATGAAATCCAATTATAGGCCTTTGAAATTACATCAAATTCATATTTGTGGCAGCGCCCTGTCTTTTCCTCATTCAGTTACTGTACTTTGACCAAACATGTACCACCCCCCCCACCCCACTCACAATATAGTTTTAATCTCCTAGTGTTGGATCATAATGAATAACACAAGCCCAGGTATCTTTTTATATGTGTTAGCCCTATTATCAGTTTTCAATACATTAGTAGTATGACACATCACATCATTTTGAACAGTATGAGGTCCTTGGCGGTGCTTTGCTATTCAAAACAGCGCTCCTAGTTCCCAAGAGAGTCTGTAATAAGAGGTGACCATAACATACGAGTTAGTCTGTCTTTGAATCTATGGTCAATTTATCAATGCTCTCTAATGGAGTTTGCAGCTCTTATTGGGACTGGGTGATTCTGGCTACAACCATGACCTATCATGGCTAAAAACATCCCACAAGTAAACAAGAAAACAAAAAGTTTGCCATTTGTAACACCAGTAAGGAGAAAAATAAGCTGCGGTGGAACAACCTCGAAAACATTAAGCAATGAATCACCCCGAGGAACATTCCAAGTTTCAAAAAAGCTAAAGATTGCAACGTGGCTAAAGCTCAGACAGCACAGAGCTAGCCACAAGCCCCGAAGTCCCCGAACAAAGCCATGATATAAAATTTGATGGACTGAATAATGTTTACAAAGTTTGTTTTCACTTCGAAATGCCATACAATTGGATTAAGAAATGCACTGCGAGAAAAAGGGAACGTAAATAAGTTTTAACAAGACAGAACACATACACAATGCCGACCACCTTTACTACCACTGCAAAATTAGAGCACTCTAAATATTTTAGTCTCTATGGTTTTAAAACTTAAAAAAACAAACAGAATCAGCCAAAAAAAAATTTAACCGGTCAGACTTTATAAAAATCTGGGATCGGTGAGCAACAAAGAAAATTGCTACATTAGTATTATTACAAAAGTGACTATTACCAGTATTACATACTGCGCGGTGGTCCAACCTTCTGTTGAATTAATGTTTAAGATCCTATTTGTCACTTCTTACCTCTCTCCCTTCTAACATGTTAGGTGTTACCCATCATTTGCAAGTCCTCACTCCTTTTTTCTCTTTTTCTGCAGAAGAAGAGCAGCGGAAAGAGAAGGAGCTCATCAACAGGGAGGCGGAGTCAAGGCGTGTGGAACTCCTGACTTCATTGTCTCCACCAGTCAGACCCAACCATATTACCTGGGGCGATGACAATCATCGGCAGCAGCCACATCCAGCCCCCGCCCCTCCACCCCCCTCTCTCCCACCTCCTCAAGTCCCCATCGCTATCATCCCAATGGTCCCAGTTGTAACTGCGACGCCCTCGGTCCCGCCCCTCCCACTTGCTACACCAATTGCTGTGGCGGCCACAACACTCAACAGCCCCCCAATGGCAAAGAACTTATGCTCCCCCCCAAGGCCGCAGATACAGCATCAGCCGACCTCTCCCCACCTGTTGTGCACCCCCCAGATGAAGGTAGAGACCAGTCAGCAGCTAGTTGGTGGAAAGCCCAGCCAATCACAGCCTCCGGTTCAGATTCAGTACACACCCACAATCTGCACTAATGGCCCTGGCTCCCAACATGCACTTGTCCCCCATCAAGCCCCACCCACATTTCAGCCGCGGTCTAATGGAGTGACGATGGACGACATGAGAGCGATGGATGGGAAGAGGAGACCAGGAGGGTCAGTTTGTGTGTGTGTGTGTGTGTGTCTGTCTTTAAGTTGATGAAAGAGTGTAGACTGGGTAGTGCTTGTATCTGATCATTTATTTTGTATTTTCAGAGCGGGGACCAGAGAGGTGCATAATAAACTAGAGAAGAACAGGTTAGTCATGACGATCCACACTTCATGTTGTTGCAGTTGGTGTTAACTGAACAGGAGGAAAGGGAAACTGCCCTGTGGTCTTAGTATGACCATCACATTAATATACACCCAACAGCTAAATCTTTATAACCACTGAAAGGTCATGACTTATTTTATTGTAAGTCATGACTTACATCCGGACTTACTGGATGTAAGTCAGGATGTACTTCTAATGCCGGCCCCGGATGAATGGGTAGGGTTTTGTCTGGCAGGCCATCCAATGTAAAACCCTCTGCCAAATCAATATGTGGGATGAGACTATCCGCTGTGGTGACCCCTAAAGGGAAGAGCCATAAGAACAAGAAGAGGATCTCATTACAATGACCCCTGTCAGTGGATGGGAACTATGACAAAGTAGGGCTCGGAGATTCTGGCTAAAATCAGAATCGCTGATTTTTTGCTTAGAATTGAGATTGTGATTATCTCTACTGTCTTACCCTTCAGTTTACATCATATTACACTTTGTTATAGACATGAGAAATACGGTATCAACAGTTGTTTATACCGTGATAACCGTTGATCTATTTACCCCGATTATTCTCATCAGCAGAGTAAACAACGTTAAAAGGGTATTTTTTTGGCTCTGTAGGGTTAACTGGTGTTTTTAACACATCAAAGAAAAACATTAAACATTCTCCTCAGCGGTTATATATATACTTAAACTGGTGTCTCACCATTGACGGATCGCTTCTTTGACTCTACATCCAGAAATAAGTCAAAATCCCTCCAAACTATCGGTTTCCCTGTTTGTTTCTCAGTAGTTCTAACTTTACCGAAGACGACTTTTTATTTAAGTCTTTCATGGTTTAAACTCGGCTGCTACATGAGAATTTACCGTTAAAAAACTGAAACCTAAGCCTATGCTGCGTTCAGGGGCAGATTTCAATGTCACAGAAAAAATTACATCCAATACTGAAAAGTTAGATTGGGAGACACACAGACAAAGACAATATAGAGCTTAAGTTATTTAAATTTTATTGTTGCCCTGGAATTTCGTTACGATATTGTGAATGCTTCATGTTAAATTGGCTATCGTGAACGAACCAATCTTTGACTATCCCTGACGTGACAGAGCCAGACTTGAACCCAAACATATTTTCTAAATGTTTGTCCAAACCCGGCCGAGTCCTAGAGACTATTCCTCCAACAATTGAGCAACTCCCATATTCCCCCACAGCAGCGATGGAAAATACGAGGCCGTGGTTGTAAAGGCCCTGACCTCGCACGTCTTTAAGATAAGCTGTGTCTAAGCCAGCTAGTTTCGCTTCAGCACATGTTGTAAATTAAGATGCTGGAGAATCGCCGTACTTCAGAAATGAGATCGTATATAAGTCTGAATACAGATCGCAATCTTTTTACGATAAATAGCCCAGCCCTATTAGAAAGCAAGTCAAGAATTTGTCCTCAAGGTTTCTGTGTCAGAGCCTGGGATAATGGGGAAGCTTAAGGATCTGAGCAACTTTGACAAAACCTCATATCTTGTGGAATGTTCCCAGTCTGCAGTAGTTAGCACTTCCCAAAGTAGTCTAAGGAAGGACAACTGATGAACCTGGGACATGGTCATTGGCTCCCATGGCTCACTGGTGTGCATGGAGAGCAAAGGCTAGCCGTTGTTTTCTGATCCTAAAAAAGAGCTTCTGTAAAACAAATGAATGATTTACCTTAGTCAATGCTGGTTCTGATAGAAAGGTGTCAGAACACAAAGGGCTTTGAATTGCTATTTTGACGGTGAAATGGGGACCTACCCAGTATCAAACAGATGGTTAGAGTTTAATCAGTGTATGTTTGTCTAATCAAGTGTCTTATGAAAGGATTTTAACAGTATGACGGTCATGGCATAAAATTCTTGGGAGTTATGAGGCTTTTTGTTAATAACAGTAATTTATTCAGCCCCTTCAGTAATTGACCACTAATAAATGGTGAGAAAGTCTCCAAGAACAACCAGCTGATGACGACCATATCAAAAGTGTGACTCTCAGTTCTTATTCTTGTCCCTTCAGACGAGCACACCTCAAAGAGTGTTTTGAGACACTGAAGAAGAACGTTCCAAATGTTGATGAGAAGAAAACCTCCAACCTCAGTGTTCTCCGCAGTGCTCTGCGTTACATACAGGTAGAGTTTGAATCAGATTCTCGTGATTGTCAGCTTTTATTTGATTTGGGCTCTTTCCCTCTGGTTTTTCATCTTATTGCTTTCTTCTCTCCCTGGACTATAATTGATTGGTACAACACATGGAAGCAGGACAGATCTAGGTTTTTCTGTCACTGAGCTACAAATGCTTTCTTTGGAGTCATTAAGATGTATGGAATAGTTTTTATTTCACCCTTTTGACCTGATTTACTATGATCCCAAAAAGCGAGTACTCAATTGCATGTGCAGATTTACAAATTGCCCGTTTGGATTGCGTGTGGTTGGTGGCTGATCTACTAAGTGTAAATGTGTGAATGATGTCAGGTGCAAACATGGTGGAGGCGGTACTATTTAAATGAGGGTTTTGCCTGTGCTGCCGGTTTCCGCCTTTGGAGTTTGGACGGAGAGCTGAGTGGCCGCAAGAGTTAAAAGTAAATTTACTGCCATGGACCTTTGGATGTCGGTGGAAGAAGCAAAAAACATATTGTTGAGCTCCGGCAGAGAAATCTGAATGTTACTAAAAGGAAATTATAGAGAATAAATGCGGGAGGCAATGCTGTGTGTAAAACAAGAAGAACGACAAATGAAATAAAGAGAAGATTGTAAGATATAAGAAGAACAAAAGGAAAAATAACTTGTAAAGAAAGTTTGGTTAATAAAATAGGTGTGGGGCCGGTTGATGACTTCTACTGAGCAGCAGGTGCAGTTCACTCTCTGCGGTGAGCAGACAAGCACAATAAGACAAAAACATGGATATGTTTAATTTATTGACGATATTTACCTCAACAAAAATGGATGTACTTCGTTTTTTAACGTTTTGCTGAATATAGTCTAGTTGTGGTCATGAAGATGAAATCATCCATCACACAGGAGATGGTCGCTCTCTGTGGCAAGAGCTCCTGAGCACAGAGAGAGACCACCAGCCAGCTGGTGGTCAGCGCTGGGTCTAGTCTGACGATGGCCATCAGTGCCCTGGCAAGAGGGATTGAAGAAGGGGTTCAGGCTATGTTGGGGTCCCTCTCTCAATCCAAGCGATCCGACCACGGAGCAGCTAGGGAATGGAGGCTGCACATAGATTGGAAAGCAGAAAAACTCAACACGTGAATTTTTCTAAAATCCAAAGCGTGAATTTTTCTAAAAAGAATGAAACATGAATTTTGGCAAAGTTGTTCAATATCCAGCAGAAAACTACAATCTGGGCCACTTTATCTGGGCTGTAATGCTCATCTAGTACGGCCGAAACAACGGAACCAGCTTCAGTGTGCCCAGCTGTGTTTGTGCCCAACCTTCCTTTCAAGCATACCAAATACAGATGCAATCAAAACCACCGCAATGTTTTTCAGGCTTAGTGAATGACATTGCCTGTGCTAAATGAACCTATTTGCATCGACTCCTACCAGTATGTTGCACTCGGGTAAAAACGACCAATATTGCATATTCATTAAGGCAAGTGCACTACATGGACAGGGTGTGCTTTTTTGCATGTTTGACAGGCGCACTAACTAGCGCACACACCCGTTATTAACTTTCTATTTGTTGTTATTTTCAGCTTTCATGTGGGCTTAGTGCCCATTAATGAAAATAAAAATCTACATTCACTCAGACTTTAAGGAGTTTCTTAAGCCTGCTTCTTGAAATACCCCCCTGTCTCAGGAGCGGCAGGTCGCTATCACATGAACATCGTTCAAAATATCTTATTTTGAATATTTTAATATTATTGTTCTTTTGATTTGTTTGTACGGCTGAGGGTTTACAAAGTGCCTTTATTTCAAAAAATGTATTTTTTGTCATTGATTCTTAATTTATTTTGAAAAGCCTCTGCAAGTTTTACTTTGTATGTTTGTACTGAGAAATACAAGATTCAAAGTTATCAGCGATGTGTGTGCGTGCGTTTCCCTCGTTAAAAACTATTTTGCAATCGAGTCGCGAATCGAAATGTTGTCCACCATCATCCTAATATGACTTATTCACCAAATCATGCAACCCTGGTTTTTACACATGCAAACCTTTAGTAAATCAGGCCCTTGTTGTTTACTCTTCTTGAGAGGTTTATTTTGCGTTTTAAGGGTTACAGTGAGATTTCTATCTGGTGGAAATGTTTTATAATTCCATCCTGATGTTTTGCTGCATGGAATGGAAGAGAAGCCGACTTCCCAAAGTACTTAATGACTGGAAATGATGAGAGTTACATTTTTGTGGCAAAAGATTAGCAGCATATTGTAGTTGTGTGGAGTGCCAATATTGCACTGCCAAGAGTGATGTAGGAGCTGTGTAGCTCGAAGAGGTGAGTTTTCAGTCTAGTAATAGACAAAGGAGGGTTTTTGCGCTGTGGCAGGGCAGAAATTAATTTCAGCCCTGAGCTAGATACCATTGTTCCTTTTTAGTGGGGAAGAAGCTTCCTGATATTTTGCTCAATCGAATTTGCAACGGGGAATCAGTGGAAGGAGCTAAATTAGACCATGAGATGCAAAAGCTCGTACAAAACAATATGTGCTCCCTGAAGGCTTGCAGCCTAACACGAGAGGTTTCTAGAACATCTCTGACAGGAGATGCTGATGGTTTGGATATGAAGCAGAGTTTAAGATTCTAGAGTGGAAATCCGCACTGCAGAGCTCCATGTTTTCAAATGGAGGTGGAGACAACAGGTCTTTCCATTCACTAAAAAAATAGCAATAATCGTACAAAGGGAAGCGCTTCAGTCAGTCGGGTTGACTTGAATTTTAGAAAATAATTTAAACAAAACAGTTTTATATTTTGCTACACCAAACATTAATAGCTCACACGTCCACCACACCTGAACAAGCATACTTGTCTCCGAAGCTTCGCTTTGGCATTTAGGTTTTGTCAGTTTTTGTGTGAGTAGGGTAAATGTTGAAAAAGGCCTCATCTCTCAGTGTTTAGGAGAATTATGAAAGATTCCTGTATCCACCCTTTTATCTGGAACTGCATCCAAATCTAATTTGTTCTTTCCTCGCCCCTGCTCTATCCTTTCCCCGAGTTCCATGGAAATCAGTTCAGCATTTTCTGCGTATCCTGCTAAGAATCGGACCAACCAGCACACAAACAAACAGGGTTGAAAATCTAATCCCCTGGGTAAAGGAAATAAGAAATAATCTGTTGAGCAGGTAATTAGCCCTGGCGCAGCTACCAGTTTAGACATTCTTTCGCAGCTACTGCTTATTTGCTCAATATTTTTAAAAATAGAGTGAAGTGGGTCTGATAACACATGGAAACTCACATGTTAATGAGGACATTTATGTTAATTCAAATGCATTAAGTCCTAACATTTGACAGAAAACCCATATTTCATTTTTTAACTTTTTATTTGTCTTAAAGTTAATAATAATATATTTGAACAGCAGAATGTGTTAAAGGGATTATGATATGGTTCAACAGAAAGTCAAAACCTATTATTAATTAATATATATATATAAGTATGAAAAAAATGAAACTATAAAATAATTACACAGGCAGTCTAACGTGGTTGAACTCTTCCAAAACCTTAGAAAGCTAAATGTCCAGCCACTTATTTCCTCTTTTAACACCTGCTCCTCGGATGTGTAACGTAATTGGCAGGTTTTTATTGGAGTTCACTGAATCTTTTTTCTCTCCACTCCCGCTCTCTGTGCTTCTGCTGATATAAACCTCAGCTCTGACTCCCCCCCTCTCCCCGAGCCATGTGAGATCCGAGCACATGGCGAGCACAAGCCTGATGACATCACCGAAAATCACCCACTCTGCTTCATTGCGGCGCCTGTGTGATGTTCGTGCGCTGAAGGAGTGGAAGGGAGAAATAGTTGCAGATTTAAAACGCTTGCTTGAGATTGTCTTTGAATCAAAGTAGTGTTAAAGGACAATCTTTTTTTTCTTCATCGCCGTCTTTTTTAATCACATCAATCATGTTCAGACTACTTGGAAACCATAGAAACGGCGACAGGGGGCCATGACTTTTGCCCATTTTTGTGTTCATGGCACTAAACGCAACATACTGCTAATACATTTCTCTCTGTCAGTAAATTACCATTCTCTCCAGTGGGATATTCCACGTCTTAATATGAACCTTGTGTGGATCATAAGTACATATTTGCATATTTGATGAAGGGATATACATCTGTCAGGCCAGAACATCGTCACACGAGCCATATTCACATTTGTTGGTTATTAAAGAGGACATGTTGGAAGAAGGAGAGAGGAGGCAGACACCGAGTGAAGGAGGACGGAGGAAAAGGGGGGAAGGGTGTCGATGGAGCAATGGGTGGTGGAGTACGAGGAGGATTAGCGTGAGATGGAGGTGTATAGGATAAGGAAGGGCAGGTGTTGGGAAGCACTCGGCTGGCAAATGTCCAGTCACATCACTCTGTATAGTAAATATCCCCACGCCTCATGTGATTAGATTGATCTGTATGCTTTCACACAAACTCCTGCTCCGACCGTTCAATCCTCACAGATGGGGTTGCTAAGGAAACTGCAATGGGTGACTTCTGTTTCCTTGGTGATTTGCTGCAGGCCCAATGGTGGGTTTTTATGGCAACCTTGAAATGATGTTACTGGTTGCACATGCGCACCAGCAGCACCAGCAGCACCAGCAGCAGCAGCAGCAGCAGTTGTAGTTCATCTGTGGGCAGCCTGATAATGTGTGTCAGTAGTGTCAGGCTTTGTCTTGAAGTCTGCGGCGAGGACACGTAAGAAAGCAGACGCGTTGCAGGCGTACATAATGTACCGGAGAGGGGATCTGCTGGATGAACTTTTCTCGTAGCAACATATATTAAGACCTAATTGTGGGAAATGTTTCACCTGATTTAATGTAATATCCAAAACAACATCTGTTCCCTCATGACTTTAGCAAATCAAAAAGAGGATGAAGTGTGAGATGCTATATGATGACCAATTCTGTACTGGTTCCTCTGAATCAGGATGGGATCTGTGAGGAATGCAGGCACTTGTACACAAAGCCATCCCATATCTGAAAGCAGGAAACGGAGCCCTGGAGTGAACCAATTCAGAATCAGACACTGTTAAACACAATAATATTAACCAACTACCCGCAGCAGAAACATACTAGTGTTTAAGTGTTGGTTTCACCAGCCCTGTCTCTGATCCTGTTCCTCTCTCATCTCAATCCTCTGCCCTCCCCAACCCAACCTTTCTCCTCCTCTACCTCCCCCCTCTCATTCCTCCCAAGTAATCTGTGTTAATGTGCTTACCCCATCGTACTGTTTGATGTTCAAGTGTCAGCTGACCCACAGAATCTGGGTCACAATGGTGGCGTACCGTAGCTGGTCTTTTTTTTAACTTTTTAATTATCTTTGTTTTTGTGAATCCTGCTGTGATTTCCATCATTGTTTCATTTCTCAGACATCTCAGTGCATGACAGCACCTGACTAGTCACGAGTACCTGAACTCAGCGTGTGACGAATCCAATCCGACATTAGAATTGTTTGGACAATGTTGAACATGAGTGAATGGTGTAAGAAAAATGTTCCCAAACATTTGTTCATTACTCTCACTCTAAACCCGCTCTAAGAAGAACAAGCAGGATATCCAGGAAATGGGCGGAGCTTCAGTGGGTGACGTTATCGAAAGCAGTTTGGACAGGCTCGAATTTGCATGCATACCACCCTGCTGGTGCTTGAAACGTGGATCGCACAGAGGATATTGTGTTTCAGCATTGCGCAAGCTGGAGGAAGTGGAAGTAGCCAAGACGCCACAAAGACCTAAAACTGGTGTGAATTCTTTTTTTTAGCAGGAGATAGCTCTCTGAAATAGAAACAAAAAAAGCCAATTGAAATCTTGCTTAATGAAATTTGACATATATTCATGGTTCTTCATTTATGAGAGAACAATATGTATTTTCTTTGTTATCTCGTCTATAAATAAATGTAACAGTTATATTTCCTTGTTTTATTATCCGTTTTATTTAGAATTTTTCATTTGTTGTTACTTCTATTATCTGTTAAAGCCAAATCGTCTCTTCCTGAAAGCAGGAGAGAAAACGACGCACCCTTGAGCCAAACTGATAGAGAGAATGTGGACTACGCTTGGTTGATAATGAATCCATTATGATCAATGATTGAAGTATGATCCTTTTTGTCCTCAATGTCTGCAAGGTTGTCTGATGATGTCTTTGTTATAAATGTAATGAAGTATTTCACTTTGGGATTTTGTTTTGCTACTGAAAGAGTTCATGTCTTTGTGATTCTCTCGTCTCTGACGAACCCGTGCGGAAAGTATCCATTTCATTTCTGAGCGATCTAATGTGATGTGTGATCATCAGGAAATTATTCTCAATCTCAAGACACAGGTTCCATCATTGTCAATATATTGCAATGCACAGCTCAAATAGTGCTCCATCATCTTACTAACCACAGTTCTGAAGTAGGCTTAGATATTTTATGTGCCTTCCTCAGAGCACAAAAGTTGACTGGAGGTCAGACAGTTTATAGGGTGGTACCTTTTGAGGTCACAAAAGAGTTCTATGAGCCTGGTTTGATTCGAGGTTTGATTGAAAGGTACCGTGGCTTTGATCCTCTGCTGAGAGCATATCTGTGAAATGACCATGTGACCTGGAATGGTCTGTTGTCTTTGGTCTTGCAAGTTGTAGGCTTTTGCTTCTTTGTGGGGATATCCTCGATTACCGAGTTCATTTTAAACCCTTCAATGTATGGGCAAATAAATTTGGGATGCACAGCGCAAATAAAAACTCATAAAAAATATTGCATTAAACACACTATGATCCATAGCAGCTCTAACCCTCATGATTTAATATAGAAAGTACTCTGTGGCGTTTTTACATGTGCCTGTTAGCAACAGTTGTGCTGCAGAAGCTCGTTGGCCTCTTGTCCTCTTTTCTTTTCTCAGCTATACACTCATCATATTCAGCCGTGTGATTATTTTACAACTGATCTAACGAGTTGGTGGTGTTACCTTTGGGTGCCGGGATTGAATTTCTGCACGTTTTTTTGTTAGGCGTCATCTTCACTGAAGCATGAATGTGTCCAAACAAGAAACGCAACATTCTCTTTTGAAACAATCAGATCAAAGTTTTTGAACAATTTTGTGCCTTAGTGTTTATACCTGTGCATTCCATGCCACCTTGACACTGTTTGGACTGGGCGGAGCCAGGTTGGATAACATGATGCATCCAGGAACGTTTGATAAATGCTTTATTATTCCAGTTATTTCATTACGGGTTATTACGTTGATTACGGGTACTAAATGTTGATTTTTCATTAATTGTCTAGTCCTAGTCTCAACAGTGGCTTTTTCCTTATTACTAATAGAAAATAAGAGCAACAGAGGTTGAGCATGGAATGACTGTTGAAGTTCTGGAATGAATTCTATATGTTTTTTGGCCTTTAATTCATTCATGCAGACCTCAGCTAAATGAAGGTAGGGGTTTGCAAAGCCGGGTTTTTAGGTGTTTTGGTAATCTTAATCAGCTCTGGTGTCTCTGTCTGTCTTACTAGACTCTGAAGAGGAAGGAGAAGGAGTACGAGCATGAGATGGAGCGTTTAGCCCGAGAAAAGATCGCTACGCAGCAGCGGCTGGCCGAGTTGAAGAACGAGCTCAGCCAGTGCATGGATGTCATCGAGATCGACAGAGTCCTTCGACAGACCATCCAGCCAGAGGACGACCAGGCTTCCACTTCCACTGCCTCAGGTACACCATTGAGATTCAGCTGCTCTCTGGTATACAAACAAACAACAGTAAAAAACATCCATATTGAGAAGAATGATTGTCATTCTTTACATGTCTAAATGATTTGAGAGAACCTTTTGTTATAAGTTGACTTTACATGTCAGATAGTTTGTTCAGGAAATAACAAAATGTATGATCTTCTAATTTTACAACTTTTTTCCATGAACATTTACAAATCAAAAATCAAATCAAATCTTGTCATATCATAAGTATACCTGAGACTCTAGTACAGAGCTCTTCACAAGAACTGCAGCCTCCTTTTAAACCAAAGAAAAGCAGGTGCTACATTTATTTTGAGTTTTCAGAAACGCTTGTGTACCTGATATTTTCACTAACATTCATGTATGTACAAATGACACTGTGTTAATGTTTGTATCACGAGGACCAACGCGTTGCTCTCTGTTCCACAGAAGGAGAGGACAACTTTGAGCAGGATATTGACGACGATGCTCCTGCTCCTGCTCCTGCTCCTGCTCCTGCTCCTACGTCCCACTCCAAACCAACACTTCCCATCTTACAAGCCCAGCCGTTCCTCGCTTCTCACCTGTCGATACAACACACTGCCTTGCCTCTCTCTGGTGTCCTGACTACATCCTCTCCCTCTGCTCCTCATCAAGCCATCGCCCCAGCTCCTGCCCCAGGGCCGGCTCATCCCATACAGCCCCCGACTGTGCAGGTCCAGCCCACCGTCATCGCTCACGCTGCTGTCTCCCACCCTTCGGTCATCCAGGCTATCAATCATGGCCTGCCAGCCAATCACAAGCATCTGACGCATATTGCTCCGTCACCTGGCCCCACCTCCTCCAACCATCAGCCGATCACTATGACTCCAGCTCCCACTGCCACTCACCAGCAGATAGCAGCCCAGCCTATTGGACACATCACCGTCCACCCGGTTGCTCATCTAGGTGGCCCCCTGCCATCGCATCTACCGACTCTCTATCCCCAGGGCGTTTCGGTCTCCCAGCCCACCATGGTGGGCCACATCACCCGTACCTTCACCCATCACACCCTGCCTCACGTCCAGGTCAACCCTCAAGCTAACACTAACGGAACCCAGGTGAACAGCGCTGCAATGATGAGCCAGGGTAGCTCGTCGCTGGGAAAACCCACAGCAGTGCTGGCTCCTCACCCACAGCTGGTCGGACAGGCTGCCGTCCTCAACCCCGTCACCATGGTTACAGTCCCCACCTTCCCCGTCAGTACACTCAAACTGGCCTGAAAGTATGAAAAAGGCTCCTAAAGGAGATCTTCTTGATGAGTTTTTACACTCCTGTCAGTAATCAACATCAGAGCATCTCTGATAGACTCATGACATTTACAACTCTCAAACAACTGATCAGTTATCTGTTTGTTTTGGACAACTTCTGATAATTATCTCGAGTGATGTCTCAGTCACGGCTGTTAGTTTGTGAGCAACAGCATTAAAGCGGCATCAGTGGGGTCGGCCCATTGTTCGTGAAAATAGACTAGATCTGTCTGCGCTGCAAAGACAGAGTTTTTCCTTCTGTCTTTCCTTAGTTCCTTCCTCCCCTCCCTCCCTTCCTCCCTTTTTCCACAACCAAAAGCACTAATATGATAAGCTCAGTTCACACTCAGGCATTAAGGATTTATTTTCTTCATTCACTCACTGAGGGAGAATAGGAAAGAGGTGTTTCTCACGTGGCTGTTGCCATGGGGATGCAGTATAGGCCCATTGTGTATTCATATAATGATGATGTCATTTGGGCCATCCTGGTGGTTTAATGTCACTGATGTTTGCAGGAGGGGGCAGCTCAGTCTGAATGAATGAAACCCGCTGTGATCAATTTGCAAACAGAACAGCACATTCTGATGTCAACCTTCAATTTTGTTTAATTTTCTGCAACACTAACAGGAAAGTCTCCCATTTTTATTTGTTCAAGTTTCCTTTTGCCATTTTTTTCCCTAATGCAAAACCTGCTCCGTTGCCGTTGCATCCTCCTTCCAAATGAACGTTCCTGACCTCATGCGCTTTGCACCAAAACAGTCTCAGCTGAACAAAATTAATCAGGAGATCTGAAATAAGACTCGATCCAAATGGCACTGGGGAGAAGGACAGAGACAATATAACCTTTGCTTGTTGATTATTGCTGAGATTCCTTGTTTGATATTACACCTTTGCCAGCAACACAACAACACAACAGCTCAGCTGCCAGCATCCTGCAACAAGCTGGCTGCCAGATTAGGATTAGAAATTTTTTAGAGGCGGGATTTTCTCAACAGTTTGGATATTTTCTTTAAACTAGTGCAGCCCAGTCCACGTTCACGTGGAACAACGCTGCCATTCACAAAACCGTCTCTCCTCTAAGGGCTTCTAAAAGAACAGCTATATTGTTAAAAGCTCTTTCACTGTCTTCACTATCTTATTCAAGCAATGGGCAAGGTAATTTCACTGTGAGAAATCAGTTAATCACAAATATATAAATGAGTTATTTACTGACATTAGATTTTACCAGGTCTTGGTACTCGCTTTGATTTTTGATTTTTTTTTGGCAAAATAGCTGAAGAAACTAGTCAGAATCTTTCCAAAAGTTTGTGTGCATCTCAGATTTTTCCTCCAGATTTCCGTTTAGTTGCCCATGCTGAAGGATTTCCCTGAGAGTTATCTGCATATCTCAATGCCTACATTACAGAGAAGATGCTGAAGTTCCCACAGTTCACTGCTTGCAAAGCATGAGGTGACAGATTCATTTTTGTTGTTGTCATGAGCAAAGTTTCACTTTTAACACTTGAAAGGTTTTCATTCTCCTCACTCAAAAGCAACAGCTCCCTCTGCTGCTTCTCCCCAGACCACGTACTCCTGTTTCTCACACAGAACTTTGGGGGCATAACACACAATCCCTGCTCAAAGGCTGTAGGACAATGAGAGAGGCTTTGTTTTTGATTGACCTCCAGTTCTGAAGGTTTAATGCAAAGATTTTTAACTTTCCAAATGGAAAAATGTGTTGTGTCATCCACTGTTAACTCTGTGTGATTACCTGTATTTATGTTCACACACTCAGAACATTCATTGCTTCTAAGCGCTCTTGCAAGCCTAAACGTGTCACACCATAAACGTTGTCATCAGTGTGTCTGCAATCCGCTCCTCACATCCTCTGCTGTTTTGTCTGTCCGTATATGTGACTGTATCTATAATTAATCCTACTGTACCTGTAGCATGGCTCTGTTTCCTGTTAAACACTTTGTCCTTGATGGACTGTGTGTGTGTGTGTGTGTGTGCGTGTGCGTGTGCGCCAAGTGAGCTATTTTTTACACAGAGGTGATTAATGGTATGAGCCAACGTGGGTGCGATGGTGTGTGCCTCTACTCAGTTATCCCGAACACTGTGACAACTTTGGCGAAACACGTACACATGGAGTGATTGGATGAGAGATTCACTGTCCGAATAGTTTTCTGTGTTTTTTTAAGTTTTTCATTCTGAGACTGACTGAGACATGGAGTGAAAAGAAAAAAAAAAGAAAAGTTGTGGCTCTTTCCTTGATAACAAAATGTCTAATAATCAATTTATGAGTTTTGTAATATTTGTATGTACGAATGAAATTTTTGTAAATTTGTGATTCTATGCACGTTTTGGCATATGAGTGTATGTATCTTCAAGTTTTAAAAATGCTTGTACCTTTTATTATTATTTTATTTTTTTTGTATTGCATGTAGATTGCTGTTTAGTTTCTTTTGTTTAGATGTTTTTATTTTTGCTGTTTCATTTTGGGACCATGTACAAAACTGTCTAACGTGAGCAGGATCCTGGACCTCATGCTACATTGATATTATATATGAATATAAGAACATGTTTTCCCTATGGAGAAAGTTTTAAGTTATATATCGCCTGTACACTTTGGGCTGCCTTTCAGATCCAACTGTCCACTGTTTAGAATAACAATGATGATAATGGATTCAAAATATTAATGAAGAATTACGCTGATAAAATAATAAAGATTCTTATTACATTTACAACAATTCTGGGCATGTTTATTTAATGACCCCGTGGAAAAAATATGGGCTGTTAGGAAAGCTTTTTCACTTTTTTGTATTTATGAAAGGGAATACAAAAACATCTTGATCCAAAGAAATAAAACTTAGAAAAATGTTTACATATTTGAAACACAAAAGTGATATCACTAGCTATCCTCTAGAGGGCGGTGTTGCATAACTAAAAACACAGTAATCCAGGAACACATCAATATTTCAAAAGAAATAAAAGTAATTCATTATCAGTCAATCTGGTTGTCAGTCAGTGTGAGCTGCTGGATGATCTTAAAAAAAAAGACGGAAGTTCTGACTCCTCATGGTTGGAAAATGTTTCTTCTGGCTGTAAATAAACCTTAAGAAATAAGTCCAGCTTCTGATTTAGCCTCTGATTTAGCCTTTGATTTCTCATCTACATACTCAAAAAGATTTAAAAATGCACCACTGTGTGTTACTGAATTGGTAGGTAAGTTGTGTTTTCATATTATCTTCTTTATTAACATTTAATGGATATCTTGATTTAATTCTTAACAAAATATTAGCACACATAGTAATGTGTCCGCCCTCAGCACTGATTTCAGCAGTAAATCCCTTTCCTCATGGACTCACACAACCACTACATATCATCCTATGGGATGGTGAATCAATCTTCACTCATTTTGGGCACAATTCTTTTGCACTTTGGTGCCTTAGCAAGAAGGTTCCAGGCTCAAATCCACCTTCCTGTTATGATATGCATGTTCTTTTGGGTAATTTGGCTTCCTACCAAAATCCAAAAACAAACGATCTGGGTGAATTGGTGACTGTCATGCCCGTAGGTGTAACTGAGTGGGGATTGTTGTCTTTCTCCAGGTGTTGGCCCTGTGATGAACTGCCTGTGTGAACCTTCCCTCTCGCCCTATGTCAGCTAGGACATAGGGCAGCATAGACACCCTGAAAAGGATAAGCGTGTCACTAAGATGGACGACGGTAGTTTTGCACAGGCTGTGAAGGATGTTTACACCGTCCCATTCACTAACTCCACCCACCCCACAGTTTAACTGGGGTGTGTGTCGGGACTCATCACTGGACATGCACAAAGTCCCAGCGACAGCAGCACAGCACACCCGATTGTGAGTCATTACACATCTAAACTAGGGAACAGACAGCGTGATCTTGTTCCTCTGGCTTCATAGTGCAGGCCCAGATGCTCTTGTCTGGTGGACTATACACTGTGTCCATTTAGCCAATAAGTCTACCCTGGTCATATTGCCAGAATTTGTAATAAGAACAAACATTTCGGAGATGTTGGATGATGAAGTATGACTTTTCTAAAAATATTCAGATTCAAAACTACAAAAAAAAGAGTCAATCATGAGAAAAAAGCCTATATTGAAATGTATTCCAAATGATCACAAACCCCACATTCACACCCAAAATCTTAAACAGAGAGAACGTATTCTCAAATATAGTTGAAAAATAAGTGGTGCATTTTTAAATCCTTTGAGTGTACTTGTTACAATTTGAATGTTTTCCTTCAATATTTCAATTTGACCTTCTGACCATCTGATTCACATCAGGTAGTCAGCGAACTCCACCCAGTAACCCATAAAAACCCTCTATGTGTCGATCCATGGAAGACTTTTAAGAGTATCCTATGAGAGGATTCCAGCTTTGCTCCCGTTAATGTCCGTGAGAATCAGTCAGACACTGGTTTGAATGTTTGCCCGCTCTCCCATGGAACTGTGGGAGAATCAACAGCCTCCTCTTTGGCTGTGCTGCATCTGATCTTGGATCCTCTCCAGCACCTCCTGCATCCTCCTCAGCTACATAGAGGATTAAACAAAAGGTGAAGCCATTCGTTATGTAGCTCAGTACATGAGTGAAGCAGACAGTGAGAGTAAATAAAACAAGTACCTCTTCATCTTTCTCAAAGATGAGTTTTTCCCTCTCTGTGTCGATGGCGGCCAGAGGCAACGGAAAATCTGCCTCGCTCACCTCGTGATGCTTCTCCAGCAGACTACGACCCACATTCACAGCCACACACGGGCAGGTAACAAAATCAGCATGAGCATCAATTTAAGCAAGAATGTTGAGGGGTAAAATGTAGAAAACAAGCTGCAGCCACCTGCGTTTCCTCTCCTGCACTACCATGCGCGTCATCTTGTGGATGCACTCAGCTCTGTAGTTTTCATAGTGCATTTCCTGTGTCACGTCCTTCAGGTCCTGCATGTGCGTCCTTACCAGCATGTTCCTCAACAGCAGGAAATCAGAGTGAGCCGGGTCCTCCACTGTGAATGAAGTGAATTACTCTGTGAGACTGGTACTTTGTTATAAAAGTATGTATAAAGTTGATAAAGTTCACAGGTGCTGAAACAGATACTAATCATTCAATCATTATTGTCTGAAATCCAAAGTCAACCATAACTATCCATCACGTGATTATGTTAACCACACTATATCTAAAATACATTTATATTATAAGAGCAAACCAGTAACATTAATTTGCAAAAACAGAAAAACATGAAAAATATACACCAATCAGCCATAACATTATAACCAAAGACAGGTGAAATCAAAATCACATTAATTATGTTAAAATTGAACCTGTGAGTGGGTGGGATCATATTAGGTCCAATAAACATTTTTTTGTGAAGCTTATGTGTTTGAAGCAGGACAAAATGACAACCATAAGCATCTGAGTGACTTGACGAAGGCCAAATTGCGATGGCTGGATGCATGTTCCCGGTGTGCCATGGTTAATATCTACCAAAATGGTACAAGAAAGGTAAACTGGTCTCACAACAACCAGTGACAGGTTCATGGCCGCCCAAGATTTATTGACGTGTTGCTTGAACCCAATGCTGGTTCTGATAGTAATATGACAGAACACTCAATGCATCATAGAACTGTTTTGGCAACAAAAGAAAGATTTACAGAATATCAATTAGATGGTTATAATGTTATGGCTAAATTCAATATAATTACTGAATACAAATTTCTGCGTGAAACCTTCTACAACACCCCATGGATAGGTTCGACCCCTTAGCTTGCGACCTTTACTCTCCACCTGAACGTTACTTCCAATGACTGCGAACGGAACGCTGTCCTGCAGAGAGATACAAATCGGACATCCGTCAGCCTCATTACTGATGAGTCAGCATGTTTCTCAGATGCTAAATGAATGAATCACACAATGAACCTTTAGTAGCTGGTCCTGTTTCTTAAAGTCGTCATCCTCTTCGGAATCACACTCTGGAAACTGGTAGATATTTATTCCAAAACGCTTGATCTCCTCTCTGATCTGAATAAGAAGAATTCAAACTATGGCTGAGAGACGTCAACAGACTCCACCCAGAGACTGCAGCCATGCTAGTCTGCTGCATGGAACGGTAAGGCCGACTCTTTACTTCGTATGTTTATGGTCTCATACCTTCTGTTTCTTTCTGCAGACCTCTGCTTGTGTCAGGCTGTCAGCTTTGGCCAGGAGGGGGACGATGTTGACTTTTTCATGCAGCGCCTTCATACACTCCACATCCAGAGGACGGAGACTAATGGGAAAGAACACACACACGTAAGCGTGTTTGAATGTAGAACCTCGCTTTATGCTCTGAAGTCAAAGAGGTCGCGAGAGTACCCATGGCTTAAAGGAGAGATGAAGTAGAGGCAGCAATGGACCCTGTTGTCCTGGATGTTCCTCCTGTTCAACCCGCTCTCATCTCTGAAATATTGTTCAAACTGCTGGTCGATGTAGTCCTCTACGTGTTTCCAGCTGATGCAAAGACATGACACCTCTGTTAGTACGACACGACCACCGCAAACCAGAGTCTATGATATCCTATCATCTGTGGTTTCACTCTATGCTGGCTCAGGAAACCATGGAGATTATAACCCAATCCAGCCATGAGGACATTTACATCATGAAATCAATTCTGCTTAAGATTAGCTCAGAGGTAGGTTTTGGACTTTGTCGGAGGTTTGCAAACCTCGTTCTAGTTGTTCTAGTTCATAATTGCAATTCTTGGTAAATTAATATCTGAGAAAAAAAGCAACATAAAAAGAGATATTCTCAACATATCAAAAGGTAATTCTCCAGAACATTGGGAAATGATTATATCATGTTTTGTGAAAAATTATTGAGCATTTTTTTGGAGTTATTTCGTGGAAACCCTTCTCTGAAACAAACCCAACACAGAGAATGACGAAAAGTTCAACTTGTAACCATGAAAACAAAAAGATGTAATAGAAAACTAGCCTAAAATGCAAAAGGCATCAACTTCAGCAGCTGGCGCACGTGTGTAACCAGTGTCCCGTGAAAATGTTTAACAGTTTTTGAGTAATCCTCCAGAAACTGAATTAGACAAATGTACTTAATCCATTCCTATATTCCCATTTTCTTCACAATGGTTGCTTTATTGTATTCCTACGGTTTCTACGGTTCCTGTCTGATCCCTGCAATAACAAATCCGGTGGTGTCTAACTGACTTTGGAGCAAATAAAGGTAAAAATAAGTAAATAATTATGTATAATATGTGGGATTTTCATATAATATATGTACAACAAGACGCACATTGAAACGGCATCAGCAAACAGAATAAAAAAAGATTGCACACTGAGCTCCAGGGTCTTATATCAGTGGTAATGACATCATGTAGCGGATTGAAGTCCTCTCCTGTTGAGGGTCGTTGTACGTTACCACGGGGACTTAGCTCGTTATGTCAAGAACCAACGTTGTGAACATGAAAACCCAGTGATAACCCTGGTGTTATCTTTCTAACCAGAAATCCTGCTTTCGTATAGAGGCTTCTGGGTCAGGCTTGTGTGACCCAAATGCTAGGTGCACATTGATGACCTCACCATTCCATGTTGTTGATGGCATCCCCGAATCCTGGTGTGTCTATGATGGTGAGCCTCAGCTTGATTCCTTTCTCCTCAATGCTAACTGTGTGTTTGACGATGTCGACCGTTTGATCGATCCGCTCTGCAGAAACATACATGTGAAAGTAACTAAGTACACAGGACAATGAATGCAAAAGCACACAAAGGAACTTCAAGATTAGAAGGTAGTAGCCACTTCAGTTAGGACACAACCTGGTTCCAGCTGTGCTCATGGTATCATAATAAATAATTAAATAAAATGTCCTCACCTTGTGCATGAGGAACTTTTCTGTCTCTGTAGAGATCCGTAAGAAACAAACTGTTGATTAGTGTCGATTTACCGAGGCCAGACTCCCCTACGGAGTGAGACAGAGACACTCTAAAATCCCATTCTTGAAGCCGCCTGATGAATTACTATGTTATAATGTAAAGGTGTAACTCCAATGTAAAAGCACTTACACACGTAACAATGATTGAACATATACTCAACTTTCAACAAAAATAAACCAATGAATCAAGAAAAACAAGCTTAATCTCAAAACTCCCTGAAACAGGATTAAATAATAACATATATTGCAAATCTTACATCAATTACCAGTGTAATAAATGATGTATTAACAATGTAATTAAACATGTCTAAACGATTTATAAAGGAAGTATTTCAAATATAAAACACGTATTCCAAATATTTTAAGGCGCTGTACTATAATGTCATAAAACATTTACTACTGATGTATTTAAGTCCGTAGAGACGACGTAATAAAGCATGTATTAAAATGGATTAAGACAGTGGATTTCCCGAATTGGGACGGATAAAGTATGACAACAGTCTACCTCTGTAATATTTTCTTACATTTCAAAAGGCATCTTTATAAAATTTCTCCCCTTGAGAGATGTGTCCTCAAATCATAACTGTAAAGGTATTCCACTTAGCTGACATAATAATAATACATTTAATTTATAATGCACTTTACATTTGGATCAAATCTCAAAGTGCTACAAAGCAAAAGCAGATAAAAGCATCAATAAAAAATAAAATAATAACTATATAAAAGCCTGACCAAAAAGCAGCAATGTTAATTAAAGTTATAGGTTCTGCTAAAAAGGAAAGTTTTAAGTCCTTTTTTAAATGTGTTAGTCTGTGGAGCCCTGAGATGGTCAGGGAGGGCATTCCACAGACGAGGGGCAGCAGAACAGAAGGCCCGGTCACCCATGGTGCTGAGCTTAGTCCGGGGAAGGAGGAGGCGGACATATGGGGGACATACCCGCCACCATAAGCGTAAAAGTGAAACCTTTCTTCACCGTCTTCCTGTGGACCTGGGTGGGCAACATGGCAAAGCCCACGTACTCTTTATCCTGATCCTGCAGAAAGAAAACACACACATACACATAAGTACAAATTGTTATTAAATAGGAATATAACAGGTGGACTCAAATGTCTTACATTAAGTATCACAGTAAACCCTTCATCATCACAATCAAACCATCCATCTCTACAGTCTCCTTCATTCTACCGCAATGTAGATCTTTTATGACATAATGAATGACTCGAGAGGTTAGGAAGAGCATAAAACATACATACAGGAAGTATATGAACATCCTTTTTTTTTTCAGAAATCAGCGTGAAAACTTCTTTTTACTTCCTATTAATAATAATCATTGAAATTAATTGGCATTTGTCATTTAACCAAATGTAGTTTTGTCATTTTTATTTTTGTTCTACTGTTAACCTTCTTCATTTAATCTCGTCTTAAAATTCCTGGCTTAATATCAATCAATTGTATAGTGATTTAACTAACAGTGTAAGATTTTCACATTTTTCCAAATTTATATTAGAAATAGTTAGAATTTGAATTGAAGTTAAATTTTTTGTGATTTGTGATCATTATATGTTTGTTTTTTTAAATTCACAGATGGTTGCTTTGTATCTCTCTTTTTTATTTTATTTTCTGTGATGCACTTTTCCATGGAACTTTTTGTGAAATAAAAAAAAAAACATTCAGTGCAACAATATTGTAACTTCTCAATCACCCAACATCCAAAAACAAGCAATACTGATGCAGACAGCATCAGCGTCAACAACAACATACGATGGAGATCACAGATAAACTCACCTCTGGAGAGTCATAGGGGTCAAAGCGGCACCAGGGGCTCTGAGGCCGTGAGGCCGGGCTGGATGGACAGTCTACAGACACCTGAGAGACTAACTGTCTCAGAGGCGGGGCCTGAAACTCTGCTTCTGATCTGACGTGATTGGGTCTGGAGAGGACGGATGGAAAACCACCGCTGTAGCAGGGGATGTGAAGGGGCAGAGAAGAAGTACCCGGAATGCTGGGGAATCTCCCATTGGATCCGGTCCCAGTTCCCTCTGCTTCATGCTTGACTGGTGTCTTGTTCTGTAGGCCAGAGACGGATGGCAGATCCCGCATAGCGTAGGGAAACTGGGAGTCCTCCTTGTCCACAATGGACAGACTGGACAGCTGTGACGGGAGAAAGCATATTTAAACAAATGGTTAATATTTGGGGGATAAAAAAGACTGAGAGGTAAGCAATATATTCTCTAATAATAATAATAATACATTTAATTTATAATGACACTCACCTGCATCGAAAAATACCAGAGGATTTAGATTAATGACTCTAAAGATAAAATGTGTTTTGAAAATAAACAGGCCCCAAAAATGTATCTAATTAGTTTAAAACTATAATGCATATTTGTTATTTTCTTCTTTTTTTACTTTTTATTTTTGAACTGTGTTGCTTTATAATTATCATCTGATAAGAGCAATGTCTTAAAAAGCACTATAAGTTTTACAGTCAGGTGAGACAGTTAAAAGAAACTATTTTGTTTGTACTCAGGTTGCCTTTGTTGAGATACACAGAAAATGAAAAAAACAAAACAGGAAGGTGGTTCTGATACTTTAACACAGTAATCTACAGGGGATTTCTACTTCAACTAGTACACTAAAAATTAAGATTTTTGCAATTTGGCTTTGATCGTCAGTAGCTGTTTTGTGTGCATCATATATTCATGTAGGCCTATCATATATCTGATTTCAAAGTATGATTGTTCAGTGGGAATTACGGGTATTAAGATATAGATTGTTAAATAATGACAAGTTCTATGTGGCAGTTTCATAATGAACCAATATTGATTTGAATTTCGATGTAAGGCACCTACGGACTAGCAACTCAATTTGAATCGTTAATAAATTATATAACGTTCTTCTTTATTTGCCTTTTTCCTGCACATATTACATGTTGATTATGTTCCAACCATGTCAACACAATAAAATAAATAACTAAAGAAGAAAATAAATAACTGACTGTCTCTTTGGAAGGACCACATTCTCCTAGAACGTGACAGGATGAGACAACGGTGTCTTTTGTCGTAGTGGCTGGCTGCAATCTTTCTTCACTGATTAGTCCTGACCTCTGATCCCATTATACCTTTATAGAGGCCTTCATCCGTCTGTGCAGGCTGGGAGGGGAGATGATCAACAGGAAGTCTGGATCTGGAGGCTGACAAACACTTTGGCCGAGCTGAATACATAAACTAGACTGAAGTAATAGCGGTAACATTTTTAACCATTCCTGATTATCTTAGGCTCACATACCTAAGACAATAGGTACTCTCTCTCTCTTACGTGGGGTGACCACCCACGTGATTTCCCCACAGAGTGACTCCTTTCACCGCCAGAACCAGGATACAAACTCACATCTTTACTTCCTAGAAACAGAAGACCAACACAGCCCCCAGTGATGCTGGCCTGATCAGGGTTGAACTGGTGTCCCTCTTCCTGTCAGCTCTCATTACCCACAAAGCTTTGCAGCAGGCTTAACCCAGCGTCTAATGCCCTGACTGAGTGAGGTGGGGGATTGGAGATTTAACTATTTACACAGGCGCACAAACACATACACACAAGCTACAAACTCTACCACTAAAAAACTATCTTACCTCCTTCTTTGGGAAAGTTGCCGCTTTTTTTGAACAGAGAGGATAACACACAGTAATGTGGGAAAACTTGAAAAAAATGCATTTGGAAAGTAATTTAATGTATTTGAAAAATAATTTAATGAATGATAACAGAAAATGATTGCACAATTATAATTCTGGATGTCACCATTGGTCCTCAAATAGCTTCACTATATAGTAACAAGTATAAACAAACATACTTTAAAATAATTGATTAGCATTAGCATAAATTGTTAGCATTATTAAGATAAACTAGGGGGAGATACAGAACTGTACAGAAAAGATCTATACAGAAAGATCTGTTGTTGTGAAATGACTGTAAATATGGTGCAAATATGAAGCACATGCATAAATAAATCTCTGTAGGAATACTATAGGGTGCAACACCGTATTAACTAAATGTCGGCGGAATTATATTACATTTCCACACGCTGCAGCTAGTTTAGTGCTCGAGCCGTGAGTCACAGACGTACCTTTCTTAATGCTGCGGAGCCTGACAGGAGAGGACATGTGCTCCATGATTCCTACTGTCACCGGAACAGAACCACCAAACCGACTGTGTTACGAGCAATGTGTGACATGAGACGTGATTTATATGTGTGTGTGTGTGTGTGTGTGTGCGAGCGCGCATGTCTTAGACCGAACTCTGGGGGCTGTCGGCTCAGTTTGGCTCTGACGTCATTATTGACATATATATATTTGAATTGGCCTAAATAACTATAATTGCCAGTTTCACACTTAATTATCGATAATAATCGACAGATAATAATTGAGACTCATTTAGCTTTAACTTTAAAAGTTCCGCTATCCCATCAATACCAAACAACACTGCAGGCAGTTAAGACATAAGTGTGCAGGTACCGTCTTCAAAGAGCAAAACAGAAAAATGATAATAAAAATAATATTAATAATAATAATAATAATAATAATAATAATAATAATGACACACGTGTAATAGAAGCGCTTGATTTTTTTGGCCCAGTTTTTCCCGATTTAATAAGAATTATTAATAATTAATACTGCCATTTTAAACAATTGCCTGACTGTCCCTTAAGTTGCCACGTACCCATCCATACCCATTTTAAATGCATCATCCTCTCTGTGAAGCATGCCGAATAGGTTCAATCAAGGTTCAATGCATGGATGATATGAAATACATATCATCATAATTATATTGTTATATAATATATAACATAATATAGGGCATTTGATGTAGTCAGCACTGCTGTCTCACAGCAAGAAGGTATTGGGTTCAAATCTACCTGGCCATTTGGTGTCTTTCTGTGTTTCTCCATGTTTTTGCAGTGTCATTCAGGTGCTTTCGCCTCTACCAACAGTCCAAATAGGCATATATGCAGTGTAGTTGAATTGGAGAATCTAAATTGTCCATATTTGCTTGTCCATCAGGTTAATTAATTGAGGTTAATTAATTTCCGCACAGTCTACCTTTTTTATTACCCTTGACAAGTGCTAAAAATATTGATGTATGCTTAACATCCCTGAGACAACATCTATTGGCTACAAGCAGCTACATATTTAGCTGCTTTCAGTTGTCTGTTTGCAACTTAAATAACACCCTTGCATACTCGTCGGTGATTTCTTCATGTCAGTTACGGTCTACTAGTTGAACCTATGAGGCCATTATTTTGTACAACATATGAATGATATCTTAAACATTTCGGTGGGTTGTGTATGATTACAAAAAAAATATTTTATAACAAAAATAGAACAATTGTAAAACATAATTCTACAGTTTGAGTTCCCCAACAAATTGAGCAATGTTTTGCCACATTAAATGAGACATCTCTTTATTAAGGCAACTATTGTATCATATTACACTGGCAGGTTTATATCTTCACTGCTCAGTGTTTTATGCAGTATGAACATTTTCAACAGGAAGAATACAGTTTAAGGCATTCTGAAATATAATTGACCTGTGCAGCTTAAAGTACAATGTAAAGTGCCATGTGTTTCACAGATAAGTTAACAATAGTGTCCAACCAGTTAGCTTTAGCTTATCATACAGTAGATATATCATCGTAAATGTTGGCCGGTACGAACAGACTCCTAATATTATCTGTTCTCCAGAAAGCTTTGACAGATTTTGTGGAATTTAAACAACCTGGCTAACAAACGATTATCAGTGACTTTAAGTATCTGACTCACTTTATGTCATGAAGCCTCATTAACACTGGCTACCTTGATCATCCACTTTTGATTACTTGTGTAGGGTTGGGCCTTAACTTGATTATATTTTTGAGGCATATTAAGGTTCAGATGCAGATTCTGGATCACTTATGTCTTACTTGCTTTAATGTTAAGGTTCTTTTAATGCATTTTTACAATGTCACCCATACTTAGTTATGTACACCTCTTGATGTCTCATTCCTCTATTTAATCTGTAGATAGTGTGACATCGTACAAGCCAAAAGTGTGTGTCAATGTCCTAACAAAATCATAGATATATTGCACTGCCACCTACATATAGCAGAAATAATGAAGATAGAGGTCATTTAAATAGATCAAATGTGCAGTTTTTGTTAAATGTAAGAGGTTCTCAGTTGGATCATCCACAGTTAAGGAAAATCATATGGATGTTAATAGGTTATTATCTACTGATAAACATTTAAATTGCAAAGAGTTTTTTTACCAGAATCAAGGCGTTTTCTGATATGTGTGAGCTGGTATGAGGCGGATCCCAGTCTAGTATCATTTAAGCAAGTTCACTAAAAGATTTTGGTTCTATAGGCTGGGTGCAATGATATAAAAATGGAGGTATGCCCTCAAATGCACTCAAATCAAACTGCATGCAAATATTAAACCTCAAATCAAGCTGCATTGATCGTGTTTTCCTCAGTCCTTCACATGGAGCTCTCTGACTCTCCCAGGTCGCTCCCAAAACAGCACGAAAGTCTTCATCAAGTGTTTATTTTTCTGGGCTTCTAAGCCCCGTTTCCTCCATTAGAAGAAGCAGTCAGAGGAAGGAGCTGTCCTCTGTAGTTTTGTCCCACAACACTTTGTAGATACTCCTGAGCCTGTTTGGCTGACCCAGCAGGGAGTCGTTGACCGGTCCAGAGGAGTTCTTGTCTGCATGAGGTTCAAACCCGTTCTTGCCTGGATTTGGGTTCGCTGACCTGCAACATGTCTGGCTTTTATCTTGTGAGTGGTTGTGACTTTCTTCACAGAAGTGGTTGGGCTCAGTCAGTGGTGTCTCGTCATGGTTGTCATGTGTTTGTATCTGTCTATTCAAATTGTCTTCTGGTGTGATGTTTTGGCTCAGAGTGAGGTGGTTGGGCTCATTATGGTTATTTTCACTGTTTGAGCAGAGTTTGGCGTCTTGGCTCTGTGGCTGTGGCTGTGAAAGCTGTTCGTGAGATTCAAGTGTCTCGTCCTGGTTGCGAGGGGGCAGTTGGTGGTTGGGATTCTGCCAGAAGGCTTTGCGCAGCTGTTCTAACTCAGAAAGTAGAGGGAGACCTATATCCAGGTGCATCAGCAGGTTCTCCAGCCACTCCTCCAGTTTAGAAAATGATGGACTGAAAGAGTGAAAGACAAAGAGTTTTGATGAAAGGTTGTATTCCGAGCATGTGTAACCATTCATTCATTCATTATAAACCGCTTATCCTGTGGGGGCTGGAGCCGGTCCCAGCTGACACCGTGCGAGAGGCAGGGTACACCCAGGATGAGTCTCCAGTTCATCACAGGGCCCCCACATCGAGACATACAACAACTCACAGTGACTCCTACAGACAATTTTAGTGTTATCAATTCACCTATATTGCATGATTTTGGACTGTGGGAGAAAGCCGGAGTTCCCGGAGAGAATTCATGCAGATACGGTGAGAAGAGTCCAGTTTTAAGTACACAAAATATGTTAAATATAGTTACATTTTGATTTTAACCTGACTGCTGAGGCCTCCAGTTTCTTCTTTGTTTTAAGTCATGTTCAAGGCTTCTCCTTATGTCCTCTTTGTTGGTATCCAGTATATTGTTTTATCCCCTAACCTTGTCCCTTTTCATAACTGAAAAAACTATTTCATGAGTCATTTCAAAATGTTATATCCTCGTAGACCTTGATGCGAGGAAGGACTGGATTGTTTTTGGGAAAGGTCAGTTGTATATATATATCCCAATGTGTTCCGGCCATCATTTCTCAACCATTGGTCTGATATAGTCCAAATTTGGTGCTCATGAATCGACTCGAAGATATCTATCCATTATTTATCATATTTTGCTCTAATCATTCATATTTTATTCTCTAGGGGCAGCTTTTTTACCAAAAACACTATTTTTTGGACATGACTTCACATCTAATCTGAGGAGTTCAATCAGGGGAATTACTTGCACAACACAGAGGACTTGGGCATTTGGGGGATATACACTATCTGTCGGGGGACGGCAGCGTAGGTCTAGTTTGCTTTATACAAATACAGGTTGTGTATTTATGCAGTTTTACCGTTCGTCAGGATCCATGTTACAGCAGAGGACAGCCAGCGGCAGGAAGGCCGAGGGGCACTGAAGGCGGTAGTACTGCTGCAGGAAAGCCGCTACGTTTAACCCAAAGTCATTCGCCCGAGGGAGATAGTCAGGGTCGGCACTCACTTGACCGATTAGCTTAAGAGAGACAAACATACTGGAACTTATACCCAACATAGTTTAACAAATAAAACTATAAGCTTTGTTTATTAGACAATTCCACAACTATAATGCAAATATTCAACACTTTGGAGTCTTAGGTCACATTAGCATGAAGCCTAATCCTAATCCTAACCCGGAACATTTATATGCTTCATTAAATAATGTAGTATAATTATATGCTAACGTAGCATTAATAAAAAAGATGTAGGTTTAGTTTTTGCAATTGGTGCTAAGGATCGCACTGTTGTGATCTTAGACTCCAGAGGGTTAAAGTTTACATCATTATCCACAATCTTTTAAATCCTCAAAAGTAAAGTGTTTAATATTTTTGTGAATAATTTGTTCGGCATTGATGTTTTTACCTCACAGATCATGATTCCAAAGGAAAAGACGTCCACCCGCTCGTCATAGCTTCTCCCTGCAGTGAAGACATCACATTTTTACTCTCCAGTACTGATCCACGCTGAGGATGGTTTGGAGATCTCTTCTTCTAGCTGATGGAACTTACCATGAATCATCTCAGGGGCCATCCAGTATGGGTTCCCTACAACGGTGTACCGCTTTCTCCGATCGGTTCTGCGGAGCTCCGATATAGTCCCTTTCTCAGGCCGATCCAGAGACGATGTTCTGTCCTTATTCCTCTTCTCCATCACCAGCCTGGCAAGTCCAAAATCTGCCACCACCACCGACTGGTTCTAAATGAGAAAGAGTAAAGGAGATGTTAAGAAGATTAAGGGACGACTTATGCTTTTGGTTTCATGTTGTTCTGTTTTGGTTAAAAGTGCTTCTTTTTTTTTGCATTTTTTCCTCAACTTTAGAACCAATTTTTCATAAACCAGTAGTTAAACCAATTGCATTCGTTAAAAATGAAAACATCAATGGAGCGTTTACCTCTCTGACCAGGCAGTTGTGTGAGTTCAGATCTCGGTGGATGACATTCATGGAGTGCAGATACGCCTGAGTTTTATACAAGAGGTAGAGTTGGCAGCAGATTTTGGATATTCACTTTCATTCATTGACTGGAAAAACTCACCATTCCAGCTGCAATGTCTTTGGCATAACCCACTCTTACACCCCAGGGGAAATTCTTGTCCTGCAAGATTATAGAAGATTATGACCAATTGTTTTATGTGCGTTTACGCTTCATAGTAACCCCGGAGAAACGTATTCTAACTTACCATTTTTGTGATGGTCTCTCTGAGACTTCCTCCCTGGACGTACTCTGAGACGAAGTTTATTCGTTTGTCTTTATAAAACAGTCCAATGAACTTTAAAACATTAGGGTGGTCGAGACAGCGCATGACCTTAACCTGTAAACATGAAGATGAGCAATGTTGAAGAAAATATCTCACTTCTATGTAGCGACATGATAACAGCTGATCCATAAGGTCACCTAAAAATATCTCATTATATTGTAGAATGTTGTCAAACCAACTGAACCAATCCGACAACGGGCATCAAAGTGAGGCTTGAAAGACTTCACAGGCACGAAAATCAAGTTTACTTCAAAACGCAATGTTTGCTAGATCAGCCAACGGAGGTATCCCAAATCGCTTAACTTCAAATAGATACCAAAAATGAATGAACGTTGTTTTTTTTACCAGCATCAGATTCTGAAATCCAGACAGAATTTAACATATTTTGGTTCCTCATGTCAAGCCAAAGTCGGATTTGACATCAACAAAATTACAACTTCCTTCTGAGGTCTGACTTTGGCTCGATGTTTAGAGTCTAATATGTTTGACGTTAATCTTGCTTCCTGTGCCAACTTGGAGAAAACATAAACTTTCCCGTACTGAGGAGACGTACATCTGATTTTTTTCTGGGCTGTGTGAACATAAATATTTGTATTTTTCTGGTTGGATTTGAAGTAGTGTATTTGTCATATTCACAACATGACGTTTTTGTTGGTGACAACAACTGAGGAGAGTGTCCAGTTTGGGAAAACTTAGAATCACATCTCTGCTGATTGCAGACGATGTGAGGCCAAGCTATCAATCAGTCGGATCAGTCAATCTATGCTCCAACCCACACTTATAGTCACGATCTCTGGGTAGTGACCAAAAGAATGAGGTAGAGGATAAAGAAACTGAAATTAACCCCCTTCAAAGGGATAGCTGGACTCAGCTGCTGCTCATAGCTGGACTCCTGCTGTCACCAAAACCCAAACCCGGATAAGCGAAAGCAAATGGATGGATAGATGTTGTATAACTAATACACACTCCCCCCAATGTGAAAACAGATACGTTCACATTACAGCCGGACACAGGCCGCTGTAGTCAACCATCAAAATCACCAAATTTAAATCTGAGTAAAACTTGGGAATTAAACAAAGTAGCCTGTAATGTGAGTGTGGCCCTAGATTTGATATTCAATAAGGCCTCTGTTTCCCTTTTGTGTATAATGTGAATAACAGGACAACCAATGCTGTCTGTCCGGTATAAGTTCCTTATTTGCTACATCCTTCTATAATCAGGAGGTATTTCCTCCTTTTTGAGCACTTACTTCCTTTGAGAAGGTCTTCTGAGTCTCTTCGTCAAACCTGATCAACTCTTTAATCACCATCACCTCCCCTGTCTCCTGATGTGTTACCTGGAAGACAACGGGTTTGTCACACTGCTGACTAAAATCAATGAACCAAAAAAAGTCTGCAATAGTGATAATAATGACACAGTGATGGGGAAAGTGATGAATAGTGTAACTGTGGCACCTTGACAGCCTGTCCAAAGAAGCCCTTTCCAAGAACTTCTCCGTGGATGAGGTCTGACGGTCGGAAGATGCGATGGGTCCGATCTCCAGAGTCCACCCGAAGAGACTCAGAGCGAACCATGTCTCTCCTGTGAGATAGAACTGACATTGCTCCGGGCGACACAGGACATTTATCTATACTGCAGCTGCGCCTGACAAAGAGAAGAAAGGCTTAGATGAGGAGGAAAAGATGAAGGGACTCAAAGTCAACAAAGGATCATCTCTTACAGAATGTGTCTGGATCTCATTCCTGTGGTTCCTTGCTGCCGAGGCGGTGAGACGCTCATCCTGGTTGCTTCATCTGTATCCCCTCCGGGACTTGGCTCTTCCTCCAAACTTGGTAGTTTGTGGGCTGAAGCCAGTTTATCGTGGACGCAGGGGACAGGGCGGCTGGAGTCGGCTGGCGGACTGTCTGGGCAGAGGGGGTCGACAGGAGACTGAGGGTTGTGTTCAATGGTCAGCTGTAATGGTTTGCTGGTGTCCTGGATCACATGGTTTATCTAGAGGGAAGGACATAGTATTGCTTTTGGTGCCATCGTTTTTATTATTTGATATGTTTTATATTTGTGGATGCCAGAAAACGTATCTCTTACTAATATAATATGATATATAATAATGATAATAAATAATATAGTCCCGAAAGGTCAGGGATATTATGGAACCATCATCTCCTCCGCCACTTCCAAAGATCCTTTGTTTTAACATGATAACTCAAAAAACATTTCATGGATCATTTTCAAATTTTATACCCACATAGAACTTAGTGCAAGGAAGAACTGGAGTGATTCTGGGAAAGCTTGATTGTTTATTTACTACGCTAAGGGGAGCTTTATTTCCATACATTTTTGGGCCATAATTTTGCAACCATCCCCGAGGATAAATCTCTTGTTTCCATTGTGTTTTACTGTAAGTAAGTTCTTATTTTACTCACTAGGGGGAGCTTTTTAATGAAAAACACTGTTTTTTGGACATAACTACCTAATCGTTGGTCATTTTTAGTCTACATTTAGTACAAACGGATCGAACCGAGTTGATCTATCTTATAATATTTTACTCTAATATTTTCAATTTATATGAAAAAACCTGTTTCCCGGACATCACTCAAAAACTATTTTAAGTTATCGTTTTCAAATGATTTACTCCCCTAGACCCCATGACCATTGTGAATTATTCTAATAGTTCATTTTTTAATTACCAGCGGGAGCTTTTTTACGAAACCACTGATATTCAGACATAACTTCCCAACCATTGATCAGATTTAGTCAAAAATGTGATGGGTATGAATCGACTCGAGAAGATCCGGTTCATCTCATGTTACTCTCTGAAAGTTCATATTTTACTCCCTAGGGGGAGCTTTTTCCTTTGGAAAAAATTTTTTTTCATGGACATTACTTTGACTTTTGGGGGATACACATACAGTTAAGTCATTGCTGAGTTTCTAGGTGGTGCTGATAATTACCTCATCAGGAGAAATGTTTCCGACAGGTGTCCCATTCACCTCCAGCACACGGTCACCAGTGTGTACAGAGGGATGGAGGTCCCGACTCAGGACAACTGGATCTATCCTGGGAATAATAATGGGCGAGTAGATGCAGTTAAAACTGTCAGGTGATTTAGAGTTAAGAACCAGTTAAATTCAAAAAACAAACTCACAGACTCACCCTGTGATGGTGACAAGTGGGCTTTTCCCTGGGCTGAGTTCAGTGGTTAAGGTTAGACCTCGGTGTCTACCTGAATGAGGGGGGAAGGACACCAGCGCCACCATGTGGGGACTCTTGGTGAGTGGAGAAGCTGACCTGACATCTGATACTACCCCCTGACTGAAGCAGTGCCCACTGCAGAATGGACAAATCAAGAGATAGAAGAAAAAGGACTTATCAGAATCAGGAGTATATGAGACTAAACATTCTACTTTGTATAGTTTGTTTTTTTATCCACTCAGGATCAAACTCACCAGTAGAGTTTGGAGCGTTCAACAAGCGTGTATGTTTCTCCATCTCCAATGAACATTGCGCAGCTCATACAAGTGAAGCATTCTGGGTGATACTTCTGCTCTCCAGCAACCTGTTTGCACCGGAAGGCAACGTTCAAAAACACAATGCATAGGCTACGGGAATGATGTGTTTTTTTTTTACAAAAAACACTGTGTGCATTCTTGCATCAAGGCCATGTAGTGTCAGGATGTTTTCAGAGGATATCCTCTGGTTGGAGAGTTTAAAGTAAAGAGCATTTTGTTTCATACCAGAATGAAACAAAGAAGCAGGAATGCAGCGACAGTTTGAACAGATGGTGTTCAGGGTCCACATTTTTATGTTGCATAATTTGAATGTGAACTGCATTACAGATAATCTTCTGTCTGAGAACGAATCAATTACACAATGTAACATTTTATATGTGGGTGGCCACTGGTAACGTTGAATAACTGTTTAGTTTGAGTGATCCATTATTTAAGCAGCTATTTTAAACTAGCTCACCAACTATCAATCCAGTTTTAACTGGCCGAGAAGAAGCAATTACATAAACATAAACATGTAGATCAAGGATTTAGAATTCTAATCCGAACCCAACCAATGGAGGTTCACAATCCAGTGTGAAGATGCCATGGGTTCTAGGCACAGGTAAATGGGTATGATAGGAGGATAGGATCCAGCGTGAAAACAGTTAACCAGTGCAGAAAAAACAGTAACTTTATACTAAAACACATATTTGATAGATTAGAATATAGGATTTAAATCATTCAAAAAACAAAAATACTGTTTAAGTCTCATTAATTAGGCTGTGATATCAATTATAGGTGTTCTGGTTGGACACACTTCTTTTCTTATATCAGTCATTTTACCATAACGAGTCCAGTTGCGATGGTGTCCTTGCAGCCGTGGCAGTGCTCTCCGTAACGGGCCCAGTAGTGTTTCTTACAGTAGAGCTTTCTCTCTCTCTCATAGTACCAGTGAGACAGGATGCAACTACATTCACTGCACCTACGGTACAGAGGGGAACAACGAGGTGACAGAATGAAATGGACACCAGGGGAGAAAGTTAAGCACAGGAACACACATAGAACTCGTTCAGGTCAGCTGGGTAATAAACTAAGCATACACCGACAGGAAGGTGATTCCCCTGAAAAGCCTCAATTCCCTTGCATTGTGAGAGCAATCTACTGTATCTGATTGAACGCTTCAAATTAAATATAAGCTATGCCTTAAAAACTGTTTTTTCTATTTTTTTTAAAATTTCCCCCTAGTGGGTAAAATGTGAATGATGTCTTCTAGATGATTCAAATGCACCAAATTTGGATTAAGTTAGACTAAAAGTGAGGACGTAATGTCCGAAAAAACTTTTTTTGGGAGAAAAAAGTCCCCACTAGTGGGTAATATATGAAATTATAGAATAAATCATTATATTTACAGGATAGATCTTTTCTAGTCGATTCATATGCACAAAATTTCAAATAATCGGACCAACGGTTGAGAAATGACGGCATGAAAACTTTTAGACATGAAGCTCCCCCTAGTGGAGATAACATAGAACCAACCAATTCCAAAATCAATCCTAGTCTTCCTTGCACTAAGGTCTATATGCCATGTAGGTTGAATCTAAAGTAACTGGACTTCTGTTTCAGCTTGAAGACGTTTCACCCCTCATCCAAGAAGCTTCTACAGTACTGAAGGAAAACGTTTGGCGATAAAACTCCCCCTGGTGATGAAAATACACAACCGACCTTTCCCACAATCTCTCCAGTTCTTCCTCACGCCAAGGTCTATGTGGGTATATAATATAAAAATGAGCCGTGAAATAGTTTATTACCTCCCTTGATATCTCAGAATTTTCTGCGAAATACAGAAAGCATCATCTCCGGGTTCAGCATTCATTTAACACTCATTAATAATAATAATAATAATAATAATAATATCATTGGTATTCAGTCTCACTGACATCTAAGTGAGACATCTCAGTCTCTCCAGAATTTGCCTGGAGGAAAAAAAAAGTTGATGATCTTCAAATGATACATTATAAATCTGGAACTGCTGATGTCATCATGACTTTGTGTATAATCATAATGCCTCATACAAAAGGACTACTCTTTGAAGGTCAGTCACATGGGTGCACAGAAACCCTGTGACTTCATGTTATGTTCCAGTGGACACACCCATTCAAAGACTGCAGGAAAAAAATTCAAAACAACATTACAAAAGATTTCACTTAGCCAACCAAAAAAAGTTGCGCAGCTTGATGACATTCAGTTCTTTAATGGGGAAACGGAAATGATCCGTGGCGTCCTGGTTAGAACAAAATGTGGAATAATACCTATGTTCAACAAAATCCTGCTTCGTTATCTCTCCGACTCTACAACCAAAGTGGGAGGTGACTTCCTGGACGGAGTTGAGTTCACTGTTTCCTCTCAACGGTACATGTTCTGCTGATCTTACAATAGGGAGTGTAAAGGTTACCTCACTGTAAACAATGGAGTAGTTGTGGAAGGAAAAACTAAATTTTGCTCAAATATAAGTCATTATAATAAATTAGTCATTCACTCAGGTTTACGGAGGATGTTGGACTTTGGGTCCTTCCTCCTGAGGAAAACTGAGATTTCACATCATTATGGAGCATAAATGAAACAAAAATCTAATACATTAGTAGATTATTTCATTGTGCTTTTCCAACTTCAAGAGATGTTTGAACCCAAATGGAAGGACTAATAAGGCCGGGGGAAAACTGATTGTTTCCATATCACACAAAACGCATCAGATTACCTGCAGGAAAAACATTAGAGGACAAAATAGATGGAATAGCGAACCACTCGGGAGTTCATTATCCTTATAAAATTCCACATGGACCTTCACATATAATATCATAATGTGCAATATTTGATTACTTTATTCTTCGTATGATGCACTTTCTTCTTTTTAAGCTGCGATGTGAAATATATGAGGGATAGTGGTGCAGTTACGCTGGTGCTTCACAGCCAACTATTCTATTCTATTCTATTCTATTCTATTCTATTCTATTCTATTCTATTCTATTCCCACTTCATTCTTTGACTGTGAACGGCCGAAATAGAAATAAAGTTCCCAAATCCCTTATTTTAATATTAACAATTAAATGACATGAGGTTCAGTTGTGTTTGCAATAAACCAAAGATGCTTTTGACTTGTGTACTTTGAATAAATTACACTGCCTGAATGTTTTCATGTACACTTAAGTAAGGAAGTTGAATTGATATTTCTGCTATAACTAAATAATTTATTCTTACACTGGTAACCTTACTGCTACTTGAGTAAAGTGAATGAATGTGTGTATTTTTGTCATATCTTAACCTCCTCTGTGTTTCAGTATAAAATGAAATCATCAAACAGTAGCATTTCTACAGAAGAGGCATTAGGGCCACATTTCTATGTCAATTTGTTTTGCGTTTTTTTGTTTGAATTCTGACTTTATCTGACGTTATTATCATAATTCTGACATTAAACTCAGAATTCCCAAAAATAGTACTACTCTGAAAACGAAGTCAAAATTCCCCCTCCAAAAAAATTAGGTCGTAATATGTAGTTCTAATCTACTTCTGTAAATTTTACATATACTGTATATTAGGAACAGTTATTTTTATCACCATTGCAGTCCTACATCTTATGACACAACATAGTGTGGTAAAAAGCAACATCATACTTCTCCTAATTTTCTTACAAATCAGTCCCTGCTGTGGGGGGGGGGGATTTGGAAAGAGATTGTTTTGAGATTGCTTGAGAGAGATTTTTTTTGTGCAATTACTCAAATGGTTTCTGTCTGTCTTCTCCTTTTTCTGAAGAAAGACCGTCATTGTTGTTGTGTTTAATCGAAAATGTTTCACTTCCTATTTGATGTTCCGCAAAAGAAAAAGAAAGACTTTCATGAGCTGAAAGAAATGCAAAGAATTTGGCTACTATATGGATGCCTATACAACTATATGGATAATTAAATAACCTGTATCTACTCAGTCACAAATACGCTGAGATCTATCAAGGCCAGAAAATAACTAATAAAGCCATCAAATAGCTGGTTTATTTCAAAACTCCTGCATTTATCATTTCGCTGTTGGCAACGGATTTGCAACCTCCCTAATCCACATCTGTGATTCCACCTAAACATCTGGGGAGGAGGTACCCCTGGAAACAATCACATCGAGAGAATCCATCCTGTCTCTGTTTCCTGCAGCTGCCTACAGCGACTCCTCTCAACTGTCTGATCCTCCTCCTCGCCGCTGGAGCTTCACCTGGCTCACCTTACTACTTCAGGCACATCTGAACCTCCTCTCTTATTAAACCTGGAGCTGCAGACACCTGGACGTCACCTTCTGTACTCAAACCAATCACACTATGATGTCATTGTCCGAGGGCGAATGTTAAGAATCTAATGACGCAATCTCCTAATATGGCTTCCTGTCTGTTATGAATCTTTGGCCTGTCTGGATTTCCTGTCAAAACGAGAGGAAACATTTGTTTTTGATCTAATAGTGTTTTTTAAATGCTGTCTCTCTGGAATGAGGTTAAAGTGTGGAGTTATTTGTGCATGTATGTTTTGATAGAAACAGCTGATGAGGCTCTTTGAAGGCTTTGTTAGACAAAAGCTTTACCGACTATTGTGTCTTACATCTCTGGTGATTGTTACACACATGCATACAGTTGGTGTGAGAGTAGAAAAAGTTTTGGACTCTGTAGATCTGTTTGATACTGTGAAACAATTTTTTTCTCAATGTCATTTTTCATTTCACATTCTTTATTTCCTGTCTCACGTATATTTCACCAGTAAATAGCAGTTAGTGGTTCCTACCGTCCTTTCATTCCTCTCCTAAACCTCTGGTCCCGGCGAGACATCCTCCCCTCTCAGTCCGCTGACACAGACCTGTCAATCAGAAATAATCCCGGAGATTATTAGCTGCATGTGTTCACGAGCTGATCCTACATGCTATGACTTTGAGCAGGCGTTATCTCTCTCTCGCTCTCTCTCTCGCTCTCTCTCTCTCTCTCTCTCTCTCGCTCTCTCGCTCTCTCTCTCTACATGCAGACAGAAGCTTCCTGGACATGTGAGTTCTCTCTCTGATGTGTAGAGTAGTTGAGAGAGAAAATAGTCTAACCCACTGACACCAGCCGACCCTTCTCCCTCTACCGGCTGCAGATTGGTCCCAGTATAGAACCCAGCTCTCCCGTTACTTTCAGCATGCGGGCCTCTGACAGATACAGTGTCACGCCTCTGCTGCGTCTAGCATGGGAATTTGTATCAGTGAATATACCTGTTTGTTTTTCTCACTAACAGTATGAGAGAGTTTTGAATAGACATGTTCCCAACAGCGCAGCCGTATTCTCTTTATGAACGCCCCAATTACTGCGCTGTCCTGACCCGCAGTTAAACCCTCTATTCATCACACACAACAAACAAAGAGGGAGAATTCATCTGAAGCACGTGGGTGGATGGGGACCGGCTCCACTCAGGGGAAGAAAAAAAAATGATAACATCTAGCACCAGTTATCCATGTAGAACCAAACATCCACACAAACCAAAGACACCAGAACCATGAACAAAGTTTTGATTTTAAGTAAGGCAGTTAGTGCAGTTTATAGCTTCAGATTATGATTTGACCGATTTCTCCAGTTTTACATTTGTAAGTGTCCTGGTCACTACTGGTAGCATGGTTAGATACCTGCAGCCCAGTCAACAGGTAGTCCAGCTCCTCTTCCTCATAGTCCAGCTCAATGAAGCTCGATTAATCAGGATTTCTCTGGTTCTCCATTGCTGCCCTGCTGTCAGGTTCACAGTGAGCTGACGTGACGGATATGAAAGAGTCTGGAGACGCCGTGATGACTGACTTTCCCAATTTGAGATAAATTAAGTATGTCTAAGTTTAAATTAACGTTATGCTGCCATTACCCAGCAGGACCGGATTGGCAGCGGGTCAGTGACGGTCTGGGGAGGCAGATCCATGGAAGGTCACATCTGTGAGACCTTCCCTGACCTTCCTTGAATGGGGTTCATTAACCAGGTGGTCAGGGTGTGTAAGCTCTTCCTGGAGGAGGAAGGCGTTGATGCCATTGACTGGTCCTCATGTTCCCTCAAACCTGAATCCAACTGAGAACCTCTGAGACGTTATGGATCGGTGCATCAGATGTCGCCAAGTAGCGTCACAGACAGTTTACTGAGGCCCTCATCCAGCACTGGGACGAGATCATCTACGACACCATCCTCCATCTCATCAGAACCAGGCCCGGATGTTGTCAGGAGTCAATCAGAAACGTGGGGGTCAAAGGTCGAACCCACTTCTAAGACAACTTCGGAGTTGTTGTGATAAAATTCACACCAGTTGGACCAGAGCCTGTGATTTCAGTTTTTCCCTTTTATTTTAGGTGTAATAATCCAGTTCTTACTGGGTTCATGATTTTAGTTTCCATTGACTGTTCTAACTTCATTTTTGTTATCAACAACTAACTTAACGTATATCAATAAAGACTTTTCCCTTGAATATTTTGTTCATTGGGAACAATGAACAAATATATAATACCTTATACCTTGAGCATTTTAACAGAGCACTGATTGTAAAGCAGCAGTTAGTGCGAGTAAGAACTGGATTGATTTTGGGAAAGGACGGTTGTATACCGACCTTTCCGACACGAGGGGAAACTTTATCTCTAGCGTTTTGGAGCCTTCATTTCTCAGCCGTTGGTTCACTTTAATATGAATGGAATCGAGGAGATCCATCTTGTATATTTCTTATTTTATTCTAATATTTCTTATATTACTCACAGAAGACAGAACTTCCTTAACATTGGTTTGAAATTGACTGAGGTTATCAAAAAGTCAGATTTGAGGTGTTCTACCAAATGGATAACTTGTACAACGCAGGGGATATGGGGCATTTTGGGGATTTACCCTTGCTCTTAGGGACGACGGCAGAGGCCTTGTTAAAAATGTTTACATGTTTATAAACTCTGACACACGTTTGTAAAGCAACATGTCGAACTATAAGCTGAACTTTGTTTGTAAGAAGAGGTAGATACTAGTTCCCAAACTTTCATCCAACACATTTAATCTGAATGAAATTCTGTTTGCAGAGTCTTGATACGATTCACCATGAAGTCATGCGGCACAACAGTTTTCATGAGTCATTTCTTTTATTCAGAGATCATTCTGTAAAAATGTACAAAAGTGCATCATTTTCCTCGTAGGCCACACAAAGAACAAAGATGTTAAAACCACATGTTGCGCTGCAGCGTGGGCTCAGCTGCAACACGAGAGTCTCACACGTGTTATCTCACCATGTCACAGACAACATTGTGATTTAGCGCACCTTCTAGGACAATGTAGAAAACAAAGCATTTCTCTCCATCATAGCAGTACACGCGTTTAAAGAATAAACTCACACATAAAATAATATCTAATGTATTAATGCATGTATTTAATTTGTAAAAATGAGACAGCAGATAAATAAAGCACTTTGCCTTTTCTGCTTTTCGTCAGCATAATTTAACAAGAGTAGCAAACGTGAACAATTTTGCAACAGTGTTAAAGGAGGTACATCAAACAAAAGGAAAAACACAGTAATCCCCAGATGTCATTTAAAAGCACTGTCCTGTATTTTACTCATATTACCTCACAATTAGTTTGGATGCTTTACTCAACAACGCACCTAAAAGCAAAGCCATTATATTATGACACATATATCACTCTGCTAATGAAATTTAGGACTGCTAATAGATGTAAACATCAATAAAAATGAGTCTTAGATTGCTATAAGCAGCAAGTGTATAATCTCAAAACAGCTGAGGACCTTCAACCTCCAGTCTTTGGTATCTTGGCCAATTCAGATCATGACCAGTGTTTGCGGTTCCCAAAAACTAGCTGTTTGTTCGTTTCCTCTTCTCCTATACATATGTAATCTATGTTTGTTCTGACGTAGAAGCTAAAAGCAGTGAATTAACATAATAAACATTATACAATGCAGAAATAAGGAAAATTCCGTGGCCTTTCAAAATAAAAATAAAAATCTGTCAGCATGCAGCAGGTCTGACAAATCAGTCTTCACCCAGAGGAACACAAACAATGTAACAGGAATAAACAAACAAAACATGGATTAAAGTTGAGTTTGGTCATAAGAATACATCTTTACTTTATCTCAACGTTGTAATAAAAATCCACAGAGATCTGCAGAGTGTTTTGTGGATGAAACAACGATATTTTGGGAAAAAAACGCAACTTGAGTTAAACTTAATAAATTGGAAATGTAACATATGGAATGCGTTTAAGCTTCATCATGCCATAGCACCACTTAATGAGGTTACTTCCTGTGTGTTGTTCTCTCACTTCCTCCTCTGGCCACAGTATTTACCTTGACAGCCACCACCTTAAAACCAGAAGAGAGACGATTATATTTCTCTAAAAGTATAACACACATATTCCATTCATACAAACGACACTGTAAAGAATCGGAAGTGAGTTCAGCGTAGAAACAAACAAAATTGACTGAATTATTTCTTTGTGTGTGATGTTAGGTAGTGAACTTTAAACATAACACACACAAGTTCAGACGTCAACAATTTTCTCAGACTTCAAGCCAACAAGCATCAGTTTTTATCACTTCCAAAGGCAGTTTTTTTTCCATTTCCACTGTAATTTTCCTGTATTTGTGGTGGTCTATCTGTCAGCTCTTAAACATGCCAGTTTATTTGAAATAATTTTTGTAACAAACATTGAAATAATAGTAAATATATATTTTTTCTCGTCACATTTAGAAAGAACAAAACTCGTAAAAATGGTGAATTACTGAATTATAATGTATATTTATTTATATTTAATTCCTTTGTGCTAATATGCTGTCCTGCTAAACTTAATCTCATCAGATAAGTAAATCCTAAGCACAAAATTCATTCAACTAATTTAAAAAAATGAAATGAAAGCAATGATTGTGAGTTCAGGACTGAGCTTGAATTGCACCTACAGATTTATTGTTGAGCTACTGGATATTGTGTTATAAAATAAATACAAAATAATAGTATGAGGTTCTGGAGTGCAAACCAAAATCACATGCATGGTTGTTTACCTCTGTAGCCTCCAGCTCCCAAGAAGGCCTGCATGGCTGCATATTTGGCTGCCTTCTGTGCTTTGGCTACAGGACATGAAAGAAAACTGTTATTCTTCTAGAATGATGGCACAATACCCCTGAAACATTTGATAAAACCTTCCACAAGCTTTTTTGGTTCAAACAAAAACACAAACATTAACATCCGATTTAAGTTTTAACAATATTATGTATACATTTGTGTTAGGAAACTAAATAAGAGCATATTTCTACAAAACAAACAGTGATTTTTCTTACATTTTTGTCCTCCCAGGAGTCCTAGACGACAATAACAGAGAGCACAAATACATCAGGATTAACTTAGTCCGTATTGCTCAATATGTTGTCTCAGCAGTAACGTGAATAAAATTATACCAAAACAAATATTCACTCTACAAGCCCTGACAGCTGGTCAAAAGATGCTGTGTGCTACGTTGTCTTCATGTAGTCACTCACGTTGATCCATTTTTGGGTTTACCAACATTATGAATGTATTGCTTAACCCTTAAGTGTCCTGCTCAACTGTTTGGTTGAATCTCTATTTCTTATTGAAAATGTGTGCCCCTTGACTGCACATGTTTATAATGACCCAGTAGCAGCAAATATATGCAAAACAGTAAGAGGCCAAGGATGGAGCCCTGGGGGACACCACAGATCAAAGGGGAAACTAAAGAGGAGGAATTAACCACGATAATTAAGGAAGTCGTATTCGATAAGAAGGGTTATTTTTGGATTACTAAAGCATGTGAGGACTTACTAAACAGAATAATGTAAAATAATACTACAAGAAAAAGGGTCAAATAGTTTTATAAAAACATGCTTTACGAAAAGATTGAGTTAATCTACTCAAAATTGACCATTTTCCATGAAATACAAACTTTTATCATGAAATAATTTTAGATTTCATGGAATTAATGAATGATTATTTTTTACCGTTTAAAATCGTGCTTGACCAAATAATTTGTCATTTTATGTGATATTTAGAGTGTATAAGATATGAAGCTAAGGAATGTAGAAAATAAATAAAATATGCTAAGAATTTCATTCCATAGTTTTTTTTTCTATAGTATGAAGCGTGTCAAAAGGAAAGTGAAAGTGTCTTACCTGTATAGCCTCCACCAGTTCCCCCACCAAAGCCGGGACCACCACCCCCTGATGGAGCAGTCAACACATTATGGTTCTCAAATCAACTGTTAATTTTCCCTCATTATTTTCCTGAATCGTGTTAGAAACAAATTTAAACTGACCTGGTAAGCTGCCAGCTCCACCTCCTGTTCCTCCTGCTCCTCCACCTATATTTCCTACATCACAATGACAGGCACCCAGGAGAGGGATTCAGAGTTTGGCGTGACAGCATGGAAACACCTAAATCAGCTCTCTGTTAGTGAACATACTCCAACCGTGAATAGGAAACTCACCCTGACTTCCAGCGACACCTCCTGACCCGGCACCTGACGAAGACAGGTGGAGTTGAAGGTAATTAGAGAAGAATTATCTTGTTTATACTACAATATGACATGGTAACGATATGGTAACAACATGGTAACGACATGGTAATGACATGGTAACGTCATGTAACGACATGGTAACGTCATGGTAGCGACATGGTAACGACATTGTAACGACATGGTAACGTCATGTAACGACATGGTAAGACATGGTAACGACATGGTAACTACATGGTAACGACATGGTAACGTCATGTAACGACATGGTAAGACATGTAACGACATGGTAACAACATGGTAACGACATGGTAATGACATGGTAACGTCATTGTAACGACATGGTAACGTCATGTAACGACATGGTAACGACATGCCTGTTGACATAACATTTTACCTGTTTTATCGTGATAGAATGTAATATTCTTTAAGACGCCAGCACCCGCCTTTACTTAAATGTGTGTACATTCTCAATAACTTGTGAAAAAGTTTTAACTGTTTTATTAATAACATGAATGTAAGTAGCTTTAAAATCTACTAGGGGTATGGATTCAGCATCATCCTCTCGTTTAATGTGATTTTAGCAGCTGTCATAACAAACAGTACTTTGGTTTTATACTGTTTTTAATACTATACCAAGAGTAGAACATTAGTGGGAACGTATGCTTGACGGTACCATTAGACTGGTTCCATCAGTAGCCAGGAGAGATATTTAGTGTGCAGCGGACGGAATGTTATGGAAGCACTGGGTCTAGAATCTCAAAATGAATAAACTCCAAACGTTCATATTCATTCATTATAGTGTGGCCGATATCCAGTGACAACTAGCGTCAGTGATTATTAGAGTTCAAATGAAATACATTTCTGCATCCTGTGAGAATCCTACCTGGTCTATATCCACTTCCACCCAGCGAAGAACCGTAGCCGGATTTAGGAGGCTTCCTATTCCCAATTGTTTGTCCACCAGGTCCAAAGCTGCCTGGTGCAGTTCCAGCCCCTCCAGGGCCATATCCACCGGGTCCAGCCCCTCCAGCGCCATATCCACCAGGTCCAGCACCTCCAGGGCCATAACCACCAGCTCCAGCACCTCCAGGGCCATAACCACCAGGTCTAGCTCCTCCAGTGCCGATACCACTCGCTCCAGCACCTCCAGGTCCATAACCCCCAGCTCCAGCACCTCCAGGGCCATAACCACCAGGTCCAGCACCTCCAGGGCCATAACCACCGGTTCCAGCCCCTCCAGGCACATAACCAAAAGGGCCTGTCCCAGTTCCAGTTGGACCATATCCTCCTTGGCCAAAGCCTCCAGGTCCAGCTCCAGCTCCTCCTGCCGGTACACATATTGAAGTATTTAAACACTAATATATATCCTTTACTGTATATATTTGAGATATACAACCTTAATCAAAGCTCAAAACTAACCTGAACCATATCCAGCTCCTCCATAACCTGGAGAAAGAGAACAGGCAAACAGCATTCCACAAATTACTTTTCTTATCCAGATGTAGAATCTAAGGTCCCAGTCTGGACTTTAAATATCTGTATAATGTTTGGTCAGTATCGTCTAGTACTTACAACAGAACTATTACAACTTGGGTGATTATTATTTACCAGATTTAGGTGGTTTTCGAAGTCCTAATCCTTGTCCCCCTGGTCCAACGCCTGTTCCTGTGCCAGCACCACCAGGTCCAAAACCTCCTGTTCCAGCACCACCTGGTCCAAAGCCTCCTGTTCCTGTGCCAGCACCACCAGGTCCAAAACCTCCTGTTCCTGTGCCAGCACCGCCTGGTCCAAAACCTCCTGTTCCTGTGCCAGCACCACCTGGTCCAAATCCTCCTGTTCCTGTGCCGGCTCCACCTGGTCCAAAGCCACCTGTTCCTGTGCCAGCACCACCTGGTCCAAATCCTCCTGTTCCTGTGCCGGCTCCACCTGGTCCAAAGCCACCTGTTCCTGTGCCAACACCACCGGGTCTGACACCGCCTGTTCCTGTGCCAGAACCACCTGGTCCAAATCCTCCTGTTCCTGTGCCGGCTCCACCTGGTCCAAAGCTGCCTGTTCCTGTGCCAGCACCACCTGGTCCAAAGCCGCCAGGCCCAGCGCTACCAGGGCCATACCTTCCAGGACCAAGACCTGTTCCACCAGGTCCAAGCCCAGCACCTAAAAAAAAGACATAAGTTCAAACTACTAAATGGTACTGCACTGGTTTCACCTCAAACTAGAGATTTATACTTCCTGTATTCCTTCAAAAGTCTAATTTGGACTTAATCACACTAAATGCCCCTCCCTCAAAGATCAACACAAGTTCTGCCTAGAGCTCATTACTACTGATGCTTTTAAAGAAAAGTCCTGCTCCACATCACAGACGGCCTGCTGTCCTCCCCAGAGACAAAGAGACGACACCGATCAGTCTTTACATTTTAAAGGTGTACTTTTCTCACCTTGTCCGTAGCCAGCTCCACCCAGAGAAGACGATCCATAACCTTAAACACATTTATATATGAGGTCAATTATTCACATATCTTAAAGCGTAAGAACAGTTCTGTGTTGTTGTTGGTGTTACAATACGTGACCAATATACCTGATTTGGGGGGCTTTCTTTGACCTCCAACAGGACCAGTCCCTGCCCCACCAGGCCCATAGCTGCCTTGTCCTGTGCCAATACCACCTGGTCCAAAGCCGCCTGTTCCTGCGCCAGCAGCACCTGGTCCAAAGCCGCCTGTTCCTGCGCCAGCAGCACCTGGTCCAAAGCCGCCTGTTCCTGCGCCAGCAGCACCTGGTCCAAAGCCGCCTGGCCTGGTTACAATACCACCTGATCCTGTCCCAGTAGTGCCAAGGCCATATCCACCTGGCCCGGTGCCACCAGGACCGAAGTTTCCTGGGTAAGAACCAACTCCACCTGGTCCAGTGCCATAGACACCAGGCCCGGTACCAGTACCACCACTTCCACTTCCATAACCTGAAAACAGAAATGTATTTAGTTTCAGTTTTCTCCATACGTTCTCATATATTATATTTACAATGAATATTTGTCAATTCAAGTCCTACTTTTTGGTGGTTTATTGGTACCCAGTCCAAGACCAGTGCCATACCGAGAACCTGGATAACAGAGTATATAAAAATGTACTTATATTTGAAGTATATGTGATTAGAAAAATCAATTAATGTTGAATAAAACAAAAAATAAATCCTGTTTATTTTCCTGTATAGTAAATCCACTTACCACCAGGACCTAGACCACCACCATATCCTCCGATTCCACCGGTGGCTCCACCAGCGCCTGCTCCGATTCCTCCACCAGCTCCAACGCCTCCAGCTCCGAGGATCCCAGCACCTCCAGGTCCAACACCATTGCCTCTGCTTCCAGTTCCATAGCCACCAGGCCCAGCACCATATCCACCTGGACCGGTCCCATAACCTCCAGGTCCTGCACCATAACCTCCTGAACCAGTGCCATAGCCCCCAGGAACAGCTCCATAACCACCAGGTCTAACCCCACCCTGGCCTCCTGCTCCAAGAGTCCCTGATAGACAGATGAAGAACATTATTAACATCTTGTCATATACTTTCATTTGTACAGAAAAAAAAACAAGTTATAGTAAGAATTTCGTTGAGAGTTTAAAACCTTTGCCTGGTTTGCCTGGTCCCTGTCCTACTCCAGAACCAAAAGGGTAACGTAGACCTGACGGGGGAAAATAAATAAATAAAATAAATACTCTCTATACACTCTTTAGGTTTTAATCTATGTGCTGTTAATAACTCTGATGGTGAGGAATGTGTTTGTGAACATACCTCCACCTGGCAAGACTCTAGCGCCACCAGCACCGTAGCCTGAGATGATAGTGTGTGATGAGAACTTGGAATCCATATGCAAACAAACAAAAAGAACAAACACGGAGCAAAAACTCACTTTTTCCAGGTTTGAGCGCTCCTGTCCCTACTGTGCCAGCCCCAACAGGTCCAGGTCCAAAACCTGCTCCTCCAGGACCTGCACCAACACCTCCTGGAACTCCTCCAGCTCCTCCGGGACCTCCTTCGACTCCTCCAGCTCCTCCTGGACCTCCTCCAACAGCCCCAGAAGCTACTCCACTAGTACCAGTGCCTCCTACTGCAACCCCACCGACTCCACCAGGTCCACCACTTTGGCTTCCTGCCACAGTTCCATCGGGTCCATATCCTTTATTGAAAATGTAAACAAATATAACATTCCATAAATGTTCTTCAGTAAATAAAGATTGGTCAGCATCATCATCATGACGGGTGCCTAGATTTGAACTTTCATATACAGTGTTGGATGCTAGATGGTGGCAGAATGGAATGTATGTGGATGTGGCAAAATTTCACCTCTGGGAGGTTTTGGTGTTCCTCCTGCTCCACCAGCTGCACCTCCTGGTGCAACTCCGGTTCCTGTGGCAGGACTGTCTCCTCCGCCCGCTCCTGTGACACCACCTGACACACCCCCTGCTGCTCCTACTGGTTCTCCACCTGTGCCTCCTGTCCCATCTCTGTCTCCATCAGGACCTCCCTCTCCATCTCCTTCACCCGGCGTGTCTCCTCTAGGGACACCTGCAGATAGAGTACAGAAGAAGAGTGTCCAATCAAACAGGAGAGGAGAACGTCATCAGCCACCACTAAAAGTATTACAAGCTGTCTTAAGTGGGATCCCAATTAGATTCCATAAATAATACCCTATCCATCTGGGGTCCTACCAAAAACCGTAAAAAGCCTGGCGAGCAGTAGACAATAAAATATGTACAAGAACATAAAAATAGAAACCAAGGTAGCAACATTACTTCAAGGAAAATGTGAAACAATGGGTTTTCAGCTGCTGTTAAAAATGTTCATACAACCATCCTCTCTCCCAGCTCCTGGATTAAAGTAGGATGATCCATAGTTTTGGAATGCAGATTAGAAAAACAGCAATGCGTATAATTCCTTGTATGTAAAAACCCAAATTTAGAACATTTAAGAGCTTGTGAAGGAGTAAAAAGTACAATCTGGAATGTAGGACCGTCCCAACCCATTGAGAACTTTGTCAACAAATAAAAGAGCCATAACATAATTGTTTTAAGGCTATTAATACCAGCCAGAAAAACATATTTTTTTAAGTTAAATATAAAATAAATATGTTTTTATTCGAAAATATCAACAAAAATAACTTTCAACAACCCTTAATAAATGGCTGGGCTGATTAATGCATTTCTTTCTTCTGCCACAATAAAACAGTAAAAGTAGACTGATGCTCATCGTTTTTGCTCCTCAGAAAACAGTAATGTTAGAATAGCCTCCAGGTTGCATTTAATATCAAATGTAAGCAGCTTAATATTTCCTTGTTTTTAAGGAAACAGCACAGACACATGTTGGACGGCTGGAGGACGTGATCTCATCGCCAGGTAAATAAAATGCGCGTTCTATTTACTAATACGCGCGTGCAATTTACTTATACGTTTATTATTCACCGTTTTAAAAAAAAATCTCATCCAAAAAAAGCTCCTGGTCTCCGAAGCATCTCTTCTAAGGATTGAAATATAGTTTAAACTTTAAACTATATTTAAAGTGACACTTTAAACATTAAAGTGTCACTTTCGCTCTTGCTTGACGCGGGCTACCGCTGTGCATGCCGGGACTTGTAGTATCTGTGATGTTTGTGCTGTCTACTAACGAACCAGTTATTATAGAAGAGATATTGTCTCGCGGGCCTCGATTATGACGTATGTGCTCTAGAGCATAACGATTGGCATCAACCTGTGACAGTACATTACTTGTCTTTCCCGTTGGACGTTTGCTGTTTGACGACAGGTAAGAGGTATGTTGGAGGAATCTGGAAAGTAGAGTTATAAATTGTTTAAAGAAAATGATTTTATTCACCTGGGGGTCTGAGAGGCCTGGCTCCAGGTAGCGTTCCACTTGAGAGATCACCTCCAGAACCTGCAATTTGAAATAAAATTTATGTCAGGGAATATATAATATGTTATATTCCAACATTTTTGCCAGCTGTTTGAAATCCTGAATCCTGTAAATGAAAGTCTTTGGATTCAGAGGTTTACGTACCACTTGGTTGCACAGCGCCGCCACCAACTGCAATGAATACAAATGAAAAATACAAATGAATGTGACATGAATACACATTACATTTAACAGCTATTAATTAGAAAACGCCTTTGCAATACTTTTCAAAGCTAAACACTAAAATAATAAAAATCTTCAGTCGGTAAATGGTGTCAGTCTATCATGTAGTGTTCTATGGTGCCGGTCTTGAAGAAGGAAATATGAGAAAAACAGTCACTCTCAGGTACAGGTAAACCAGTGAAAGCTGTGAAAGCATTCAAATGGAGAAATATTGTGATCTGCATCAACATTTTAGGTATTTGTTCTCAATTAAAAGCATTTTTCTATTGCATTATATCTTACTGCCATGCCCCTTTCAAAAACAACATGACTGTTCTCTATAATAGGCTTTATTAACCTCTCACATAATCAACAACAACATCGCAGTGTTTAATGTTCTTTTTGTCAACTTACCAGGACCAGCATCTGTAGAACCTGTAGGATATGAGAACAAAAACATCAGCCCAATTAATCCCTAATTTATAGTACATAAGCCAATATATTGATCTTTTGCAGATTTTACATGCAGAGCAGGGGTTCATTCATATTCTAGCCGAAGTAGGGATGTTATGGTCTTTCAATTTTTGAAAAGATTACAATTGACAATTGATTAATTTATCAATGCAAACAGATGCATGTGTCTTTATTTTATGAATGTATTATTTTTTTTAGATGTAATTAAATCTATTACTGTTTACTCAATTGAATAAAGCTTGAAAGAAATGTGTTGAAGAAATGCTGAAAGCAATTTGGAGAGAATTTCTTTTACATTTCCAAATTGTTAAAACAAAGAAAATAAAGGATAGGGCCACACGGTGGCACTGTCCTTCACACCAGAATATGAGAAAAAATAAAATATAAGAAACATCTTTCCCTTGCTTTCCACAAAATATGCAAAATGGTTTTGGGTTCTCATGGGACTCATTACTTTGCTAACATCTTAACATTGACTCATTCATAGTTGCGCTCAAGAAGAAAAGGATTATCATGAAATGGCTGCAGGAGAACATGAGTGTCTGACGGTGAAACACTGACCTGGAACCTCTGTCCCATTGAGCCCTGTTCACAAAAGATACGTTGAAAGACATGAATGCAAATGTGGACCCTATTTATTCAGTCACAAACTTAATAACACTTCCATACCGCATTTAAAATGATTACAGTCTATCAATGAAATCATGAGAAACACATTTCTCTTGTCATGCAAAACAAATTAAACTGCATTGTAGATGCTGTAAAATGAAGTAGCTGATGCAATTTTGTTTAGCTTTCTTTATATTACTTCTTCCAATCTGTTTCCTGCTGCTACTATTCAACCATGACGAGTTTATGGCAGCTATCAGTTGCATTTAAACACATGAAGCTAAACAACCACTCACACTAACAGGTAATAGATGGACTAATTCACATTCACAGAAAGGCCACAGATCTCGTGGTGGGTTTGGAGCCTTGAACGGTCTTGATTTGAGGAAACACTTCTGCTCAAACTGAGAGCTTTAAAGCAGAAAATATTTCCACCATAACACAATTCTGGTGAAACTACTTCCAGTCTGAATTGTTAACATCTTGCATTAATTTCATTTTGATGGTGTGGCACAGACGATCAAATACCTGGTTTTGCTCCGATGATGGGTATTCCTGTTCCACCCAGGCCATCTCCAACCCCTCCTGCGCCCACAGGTCTGCCGCCAACACCAGCTCCTCCTGTTTGATCATTGTTGTAAAGATGTGGACAACAACTATCATTTTCAAAGGATCATCTGGGCCATGTTCCATAGCACATTCAGATTATTGCATCATGACATGGATTTTATTTTGTATTATTTGTGAGAATCTATCCATAAAAGCAGTGACATTAAAATGTAAAAAAAAGCAGGTTCAAAATGAGTCCAACATCTGAGAACAAACCTTCTCCTCCAGAGCTTCCGGAACCTTCTAGTACGCTGCCATCACCTGGGAAAATAGCAAAATATATAAATGAGTAATATGTGAAAATAATCCTTCATGCTGTGGAATGGAAAATAAATGAACAGGAGATAATTGTAGAAGTTCTGAACAAATAAGAGGTGAGGATTTGGATAAATTTGTCAATGACAATCCTTTTCAGACAAGCTCCTTCTCTTCTTCCTCTAGTCTGGACTAGCTACACATCTGTCTATGAGAATATCCATCCAACCATTTGCAATAATTAGTTATATATAGTATTGTTATAGATGGGATTGAGCCTATCCCAGGTGACATTGGGTGATAGGTGGGTTACACCCTGGACAAGTCAGAAATTTATCACAGGTATCGACAAAGAACAATTCTCAACCGCATTCATACATACAGGAAAACTAGTTGCACAGCTGTGTTTTAGGCCCAAAGGAGCCTAAAACACAGACTCCACACAGACAGACCCCGGGTCTGGATTCTATCCAAGAACCGTCTTACTATAAGGACACGATGCTAACAACAGCCCCTACATGACACCTCGAATATGTTATATTGAAAGGAATCCAAACCCTTTTGAGTTCATGTATTGTGGTAATATGTGACTGTTTTTTTGCTTCCATTCAAAGACAAATACCTTCAGATGCTGGAGATGACGTGCCGACCGTGGTTCCTCCTGACCCTGCAGACATAGACACACTTAGATTACTTATTTAACAATTAAACAATGTTAAAAAATTACCTTAAAGCAATTGGTTACCTCCTGGTCCAACCGTGGAGCCTGGACCACTGCCGGTGATGGTACCATTGACTGAAATACTAGTGGTGGTCCCTGCACCAGGTCCTCCAGTGCCGGCCCCCCTGCCTGCCACTGTAGTTCCAGTGCCTGTTTCCACTCCAGGAACAACGCCAACAGCAGTCCCTGCAGTTCCTAAGAGATTAAATGATGAGTTCATAGAGGGGTTCATTGCCAGCTTTGTATCTCATTTTTAACCGCTGTTGGACACAAGATGCACCATTAAAAATCTATGCAGACGAGATGAACATCGACAGGGGTCAGATATGGAAGCCAAGAGCCGCCATGGTGGCAATTATTCATTTAATGGCATTATCTAAAGAGAATTTTTCAGACATCCCTCTTCCTAGTAACACCCTCAGGCTGATCCTGGGGGATCCCAAGGCGTTTCCAAGCCATATGAGATATCTAGTTCCTCCAGCGAGTTCTGGTTGTACCTGGTGCTCACCTGCCAGTTGGACGTGCCCACCATGTCCCTACCCCAAGTACCAGAAAGAAAAGGAAATCCAAACATAATGAGTTAATTAACTCATTATCTATATAATCTCATTATCTATAAAAAAAAAAATGTTGCGTTCTTGAGATAATAATAACTGAAAACCTGGGCCAGATACATTATCTTATTTTTCTCGGGATAATGAGATAAATTCATTAGTCATGAGAAAAAAAGCTTTGTCGTCTTTGGATAAAACATCTCGAGATTATGACATCAAATAAATAATTGCCACCATGAATGCTCTCAGCTTCCATTCCCTCAAAAGTATGTTCATTCATCAACCTTCAACTACAACAAAGATGGTGGATCAACAAATATTAGCCATAAGCCCCGGCTGCTCTTGGTGTTCCTCTTCAACGGTTATGACTTGAGAGGTGCGACCCAAAAATCTGAGCAGTAAGCTGCGGACTGATTTCAGTCCAAAGTAAATGTATCCCAGAGTAAATTTGGGATACAAGTAAATGCCTGTATCCAAAATGCTGTTTGGATACAAGATCCTCATGTTACATTAACAATCTGCCCTTATGTTTAGTCCATTTCAAAATACAACTACAAACAACTGCTGTAAGAGAACAAATGAGATCATTTCCAATATTTCACTTTAATAGTTGGCTCTTGTTTCTGATCATGTAGTTACGGGTAGAGCGCAGTGGGAGGGATTTGTTGTTGTAATTCCTGCAAACCACCAACAGGGTTTGTCCTTGTTCATGTTCAGCTCCAAAGAGTGTCAAAAATGGACCTCACCGGACAGCAACCACTGAAAAACCAACCTCCAGTGCCAGTTCCAACACCTCCTGCTCCGTGACCACCTTTAGAATGACACAAGTTGACAAACGGCGTAAAAGAGAATTAATCAGGTGGGCTGAAACAGCTAATCAGCACAAAAATGATGGTGAAAAGAATCAAATAGAGCAAAGGGATGATCAGTAGCACACGTAAAGAACTTACCTCGTCCTGCCCCATCTCCCGTCGGCCCACCAGCACCGGCTACAACTTGTCCTGCATCAGTGTCAAATTAAATGTTTAGTGTTTGCTGGAATGTGAACGCCCCTGACATCATTACGACTAGAAGAAGTAAAAATGATTTAAAAAATACCGTATTTGGCAAGTTTGGATCCAGCATATCCTGTAAGGGACAGAAATAATTCTGTGTGATTTAATGTTGTTTCTTTTAATTTAGTCTAGGATTCCTGATGGCTTAGAATTTGGCAGATCTTGAATATATTAAGAATCAAGCCCTGAACCTGTTCCATATCCAGACCCTGGTCCTGCACCATAGCCTCCACCTGGTCCGTAACCAACTCCAGGCCCATATCCACCAGGCCCGTATCCACCAGTTCCGTATCCGCCAGGCCCGTATCCACCTGGCCCGTATCCACCAGGCCCGTATCCTGTTAGAAAATAGTGCATGTTGACTTCTGATGTTGCCATGGCAACGTGTACACAGCGGTCCAAAGTTAGCAATTTCTGCCTGTGTTACAGCTTGATTAAAGCAGAATCTGGCGCATTGATCAATAATGGAAAGTCCTTGATCTGTCATTTCATCTTAAGTCAGTTGCCACAGCTATGAGACTCCTGATCTCTGTTGAACATTTGGAATTTTCTCACGGTTTTGAGAAAACAGTTGCTTGTTTTATTGTGATAATGACATCATTCACTTGTGGAAACGACCGTGAATAAATATCTGCCACCGTTGTCTTTCTCGACTTCAGTATCTGCAAGAACTTTACTTTTGAAATGCCACTAAATACCTGGGAATTGATTGTTAATATGCTTCTTTTTGTGTTACACAGTTTCTTAGGAACCAAATTGTTCTACCTACAGCACCCCCTGGACCTTAAGCACCAGATCTCCCTCCCAGCGCCAGAAGCAGGTCTCTCACCTGTCCCCTGTCCTGCCCCAGGTCCACCTCCAGTTGCTACTCCAACACCTTGTCCAGGGACCGTTCCCCTTACTCCTTGACCAGAACCAGGTCCAGCTCCACCACCAAGACCTCCTGCACCCATGACTCCTCCTGCACCAGCACCAAGACCTGCAAAAAAAAGGTGCACTTTATCAAAAAACATAAACTAACCAGGTACCATGTGGAGATCAAGTAGTCCAAAGAAAAAGAGAAGAAGAGAAGATTGTGTTCATGGCAGAAAAGATTACTGGAATTATTATTGTTATTAATAAAGAATAAATAGTTTTTAAAATGTGTAAGTAAATCGTAATGTCACATGATTTTAATTATTCACACATGAAACACAAACAGGAAATTACATATATGCTGTAGAAAACAATAGTACGTCCATTGAGGAATAAAAAAATATTGAATCTTAAGGTTAATTATAAATATATGAAATAAATAACACAAATTTGTTTTTTACCATATTTGTAGGCTTTGGAACCAGCATAACCTGCAAAATGAAGACACGTCAGAATCGTTGAAGATGCAAATTAATCTGTATGAATTCTAACACTTTCACCTACCTCCAGGTCCATAAGCAGGACCAGTACCACCAGGTCCAGTTCCTCCACCTGGTCGATAGCCAGTACCAACACCACTTGGCCCAACTCCTCCACCTGTTCCATAGCCAGTACCTCTGCCACCTAGTCCCACTCCTCCTGGTCCATAGCTGACGCCACCTGGTCCAACTCCTCCACCTGGTGCATAGCCAGCCCCAGTGCCACCTGTTCCAGCTCCTCCTGGTCCATAGCCAGTACCTGCACCACCTGGTCCAGCTCCACCTGGTCCATAGCCAGTACCTGCGCTGCCTGGTCCAACTCCTCCACTTGGTCCATAGCCAGTGCCGGTACCACCTGGTAAAATTCCTCCTGGTCTATAGCCAGTACCTGCACCGCTTGGTCCAGCTCCACCTGGTCCAAAGCCAGTGCCTGCACCACCTGGTCCAACTCCTCCACCTGGTCCATAGCCAGTACCTGCCCCACCCGGTCCAAATCCTCCAACTGGTCCATAAGAGGTGCCTGTACCACTTGGTGCAACTCCTCCACCTGGTCCATAACCAGTACCTGTACCACCTGGTCCATAACCAGTGCCTGAACCACCGGATCCAACTCCTCCGCCTGGTCCATAGCCAGTACCTGCACCACCTGGTCCAACTCCTCCACCTGGTCCATAGCCAGTACCTGCACCACCTGGTCCAACTCCTCCACCTGGTCCATAGCCAGTACCTGCACCACCTGGTCCAACTCCTCCACCTGGTCCATAGCCAGTACCTGCACCACCTGGTCCAACTCCTCCACCTGGTCCATAGCCAGTACCTGTACCCCCAGGCCTGATTCCAGTACTTGTTCCTGTACCACCAAGTACTCCACTTAACATGCCTATGATAAGAAAAGCAGTTTAAGTTGTTTAACATGCTTTGCTAATCATAAACACAGTAATAACAAAGTTATATAACTATTCTTACCATATTTACGAGCCTTTGCATTGGCATCATATCCTGAAATACAAATTTAACAATTACATGTTTGTCTTTGCTAATCAAAGAGAGATTCCCGTACACGCTAGTGGACCATCAGGGCCAGGCACACCACTTGCTGCTGTTGTGGTGTGACTGAGGTCCAGATTCATTGGTCTGGTGCTGCTAGTGTGCTTTTGGCCATGTATGTTAACCTAGCTATTTGGCTGGAGTCTGTGAGGAAATGCTGTGGAGAGTTTATCATTTAGTGTGACAGTTATGAATGAGATATATGTGATTTGTGATGGAGCGTTAAGTCATTCTGCTTAATAGCGGTCCATCCATGATGGTTTCAGTCAGGTCTATGTACTAGTGTTTATACGGCATAAGTGTTGAACCTCTATGTGTAGTGGTTACGTAGGCTGTCAACAGTCTGTAGCCGTACTGTCATGGTGAAGTTATCTGAGGGTAGCCTAACTGAAGGCCCAGCTGGGAGATCCACGACCCGACTGATTGTTTGTAAGTCAGTATGTTCATCTATTATTGCTGCATCATGATTGGTCAAATGTTCAAAAACATGGTAATTCTTAATTACCTCCAGGTCCTGTTCCTGTTTCTCCCAATCCGGTACCTGTTCTTCCTGGCCCATAACCGACTCCTCCAGGAAAAGTGCCAGTACCACCAGGACCATAACCAAGACCACCTGACCCAGTGCCGCTACCACGAGGACCATAACCGACACCAGAAACGGGTCCAGCTCCTGTTCCGGGGCCAACGCCTCCTCCCGGTACTCTGCCACCAGATGAGCCAGTTCCTGCACCACTTGGACCAAAACTGCCGCCACCTGCTGTTCCGATCCCAGAGGTAGGCCCGCCTCCTGTGCTAGGACCAAATCCAGCTCCTCCATCTGGTGCACCCCTTCCAAGGCCTCCAACTGCTCCAGTGCCTGTGCCGCCTGGTCGATCAGGAGATTAAAGGCATTTTAGTGTTTATAAGCTGTAGACTCATATGCGTTATGTCACTTTGGGTTCTTACAAAACAATGTAAGCATTTATCATGTTTTAGCTGAGTCGGAAGCCTATAGCACAAAACATTGATCAAAATACATGATTACTCAAATACAAAATCATCTGTGCAACATTTAAGTTTAAGAAAATACAACATCAGAATTACCAAATCCAGATCCACTGCCTGTTCCAACTCCACCTCCTGCCCCTCCTCCTCCAAGGTGTCTCCCACCCCCAGCACCCAAAGTGCCTCCTTGACCAAGTGCAGCTCCAGTTCCGGCTCCACCTGGTCGATAAAAATGGCCATTTACATAAATGCAAACGCAAAGAAACAATTAGTTTGCACTTCCTCGTGTGAGTTCATTTTTAACCAAATTCAATCGTTCTGTAACTGTCGTATCTTGTGTCTCTACGTTTCTTTACCGTATTTAGCTGCGAGTTTGGCTGGATTCTTCTTTGATTTACCTGTCCCTGTGAATGAAAGAATACATTATTTTCTGTTCTGATGAGAATCCTTCCTTTACTTTTGAAGTCAAATAATGCAACATGCTTTACCTGATTTAGGTGTTAGGAGAGGATAACCGCGGAAAATGCCAGGCAACTGCTGCGCACGGCCATCTAATATGAGAATGACATGACAGAGACACTCAGAAGTTCATCCTGACGTAAAATGACAGCTTAAATATTATATATCAAGCGATACAAAGAGACAATACTTGTGATATTGTTTTGGTATTATTGCACTTACTGCCTGCGCCGCCTGCTCCGACGCCCCCCTGGCTGAGCACTGCAGCACCTTAGGGAAACAATCATTTTGTATTTCTAGATATGTGTAACATTCAGGTTTGATTTTTACTATATTCATAAACATGAATCACATTTACACACCAGTCTGAGGCCCAAGTCCAGATCCTGTAGCAACTCCGGGCAGGACACCTCGGCCTCCAAAGCCTTGACAGGGGAGATGACAAGAAAGAAAATTTACACAGCTGTTACAACTTTTTACATTAATACCAAAACCTTCATAGTGATATGTTACTCTATTATTTCAGATTTTATTCATAGATTTCTGGCGTCACAACATACCCTGGCCTGGTACAAATCCACCTTGATAGAGTCCAGGTATCCCAACTCCTGTGTAGCAGCAAATGCAACTTTACTAACAAAAAATTATGGCCCACGAAAGTCAGTTTTTCTGACTGATTATAAACTTTGCACCAGAATGATGTTGTAAAGCCTTTATTATCTATGCGGTTGTATTCTTTCGGAATTCACCTGGGACTTGTTTTGAGGCTTTACCACCACTCTTTCCTCCACCAGTAGAACCAGTCTGTGGCAGCACTGAAAGAGGAATGGAAGAAACCCATAATTAAAATTATTATGATTCTGATTAATATTATTATAATTAAATGTAATTAAATCATATCATCTACCTCCTCCTGGTACAGAAGATCCACCGGGGCCTGCTCCTGCACCACCTGGTGCAACTCCTGCACCACCAGGACCAAATCCTGTTCCTCCAGGCCTAACCCCTGCACCACCAGGACCAAATCCTGTTCCTCCAGGCCCAACCCCTGCACCACCAGGCCCAAATCCTGTTCCTCCAGGCCCAACCCCTGCGCCACCAGGAACAAATGCTGTTCCTCCAGGCCCAACCCCTGTACCACCAGGACCATATCCTGCTCCTCCAGGCCCAACCCCTGCACCACCAGGACCAAATCCTGTTCCTCCAGGCCCAACCCCTGCACCACCAGGACCAAATCCTGTTCCTCCAGGCCCAACCCCTGTACCACCAGGACCATATCCTGTTCCTCCAGGCCCAACCCCTGCACCACCAGGACCAAATCCTGTACCTCCAGGCCCAACCCCTGCACCACCAGGACCAAATCCTGTTCCTCCAGGTCCTACCCCTGCGCCACCAGGACCAAATCCTGTTCCTCCAGGCCCAATCCCTGCACCACCAGGCCCAAATCCTGCACCACCGGGGCCAAAACCTGTTCCACCAGGGCCCATTCCGGCACCACCAGGCCCAACCCCCTGTCCACCAGGCCCAAATCCTGTTCCACCAGTTCCAAACACTGTACCACCAGGCCTAAAACTAGTTCCACCAAGGGATGTTCCAACTCCGCCTATGGAAAATAAAAATAAAATTCAATCATGTTTCAGTGAATAAACTGTCTAACTTTCATTAGGAAACAGTAACTACCGGATTTAGGGGGTTTGGGAACGGATCCTGGGTATTGGCCTGCACCAGCTTGTCCATAACCTCCATAGCCGCCTACACCTGGAAAGAGATTTGTTTAATGGGGGTAAGTTTAGAGTGAGATGATTAAAAAATATGTTTTTTTGCCATATTGATGGTTAATGATGGATTGAACATCTCTAGGGATGATTGACAGGTCCATGATGGTATGTAGTTTTCCTGTATACATGTCAATTTTTCCACAACACACACACACATACGCACTCTCACATCTACACACATACACACACACACACACACACACACACACCCGCACGCGCGCACACAGACAACGAGAAATACCCAGAACCAGTATCCTCCTGCTGTGCGGCTTAAGCATTAAAGCTAATGATTGGGTGGCATGTAAAGGTACTGACAAAGAATGATGTCATGATAAACGCCTACATACCTCCAGGTATGTAGCCCGTTCCCCCTCCAAGCCCTCCAGCTCCCTGACCTCTGCCAGTGCCAAGGCCTCCTGCTCCGAGATTTCCTCCACCCAAGCCTCCTGCCCCGGGCCCTAACACGTAGATAAAAGAGATGCCGATCTTAAAACTTCCTGTGCGTGCTCTTGTGACTATAATGCACTACATCATACATTAATGAGTTCAGCGTGTCCCTCTGCGACTCCACCCTTTTGAAATTTTATACGTGTATGATGGCTGACGGGAGAGAAACCTTGCAAGGATTAACTTGTGCTCTTGAAGGTTTTTGAACATTTGTTTGAAGTGTTCTTGTTTTACTTTGAAACTAAATCTCATACAGCGTTTGGCTGTAGATGGGTCAACGACAACCACAAGGCTGCGCAGAGGGAAACTAAGCCTGTGTGACAATATGGCTGATAAGATACTAAGGCCATGATCAAGGTTAGCCTACATTTCTAATAAAAACTGATGCGACATAACTCTAAATTGAATGCAACATATTAAAATAGGTCGGTCTTCGGCTCCTCAGTTTTGGTTTAAAATCTCATTCCTTTCTATTTTTTCAAAAAAGTCATCTTAATGCTGTGTTCATGTACCTACTTGCAAGGATTGGGCCTTAATGTTAGTGAATTATTTCTTTGGGCGTAAAAAGGCACCAAAACCCATTTGGGTATTGTGATATACCAATCATGAAAAAAATGTCCAGATAAGATGACCACACGTTTGTCAAAGTGGATAGTGTGACATATAAACCTGATACTTCCTGCGCTAACACAAAGCCTTTTTTTCCCCTTTTTTTTAAACTTCTTTTCTTCTTAGGAGTTGTTTGGATTTTAACCAACATTCCTTATCCTGCAAAGACAACTCACATGTTTAAGGGAAGAAAAACAGAGAGGCCTGACATTCCAAAGCAAATCTGTCTTTCTGACTGACGTGATGACTTCCGTCCTTTATCAGGCAACCACCATGCCTGATGCATTAGCCGTTATCGCCGTGTGTGCCTGTGTGCATTTAGACGGATGGCTATGCCACAACAACATCTTATAACTTTGAGGTAATGAGGAAATTAAATAATGGTACATGTATGCAACCCTGCTGCGTTGAATTGAGGGCAGCAACAATATTTACAGTGGAGGGGCTGACCGCTGCTCCATGTGGGCTGAGCAGCGAACTTCCACTAATTGTGAAAGTCACATGATGGAAGTAAACACGATTCAATCTGTTTGCAGTCAGCGAGATTAAACTAGATTTTAAGAGCACAGCAGTATCTCTATGTGCAAAGAGGGTATTATTGTGTTATTTTGTGTTTTAATGTTTTTTCTTACAGCTCTGGGCCACCAGAAGGACAAAATATTAATGAGCCCACAAACAAAGAAGAAGAAAACCCCATACCTGCGCCTTGGCCACCCGGTCCAGTGCGTCCTGGTCCAAATCCGCCAGGACCAACACCTCCAGGCCCAGTTCCAAAGCCTCCAGTTCCGAGACCACCTTGTCCAAAACCACCTGACCCGGCTAAGCCTGATCCCAGTCCTCCTCCTGGACCTCCTTGCCCTGTTCCAAATCCTCCGGTCAGTCCTTCGCGACCACCGTAGCCACCTCCTACAGACAAATACGACGTCTCTAAAAATCACGAATTCTCTAAAGAGGTCAGAGTCGTCACATTTAATTTACGTTTATTCATCGAGAAAACTTCACGTGATCTTATGCTTATTTTTCATGCATAAACTTAACGGCTTCTGACATTTATTGTCAACAAAGACTCTTTGGTGTCTAAAACATTCAAATTCTTTTGAGGTGAACTGATGAGATGGGTCGTAAGTCTTACCGGACTTTGGAGGTTTTCGACCTGTCGGGAGAAATTAATCATAGCAATTAACAGAAGACAAGCTGAAAAGAATTTATCTCCAGAAGGTGGAGTAAGAAGGAAAGAAGGTGTAATCCTGAAATATTTATCTTACCATTCCCAACACCTCCCGGACCGACCCCTCCAGGGCCAACACCTCCCGGACCGACCCCTCCAGGGCCAACACCTCCTTGGCCAAATCCACCAGTTCCAACACCTCCTTGACCATATCCTCCTGGACCATATCCTCCTGGACCATATCCTCCTGGACCATATCCTCCTGGACCATATCCTCCTGGACCATATCCTCCTGGGCCGACTCCTCCAGATCCAACACCCCCTGGGCTGACTCCTCCTGGACCATACCCTCCTGGGCCGACTCCTCCAGATCCAACACCTCCTGGGCTGACTCCTCCTGGACCAACTCCTCCAGGGCCGACTCCTCCAGATCCGAAACCTCCTGGGCCGACTCCACCTGGACCAAATCCTCCTGGGCCGACTCCTCCAGGGCCAACACCTCCAGGTCCAACACCTCCTGGGCCAACTCCTCCAGGTCCAACACCTCCTGGGCCGACTCCTCCAGGACCAACTCCTCCACGTCCGGCTCCTCCGGGGCCAACTCCTCCCGGTCCGAATCCTCCTGGACCAACTCCTCCCGGTCCAAATCCTCCCGGTCCGACTCCTCCTTGTCCTTGACCACCATAGCCTAAAGTTTGAACATTGAAGATGAACACACAAAAATACACAAAACCAAATATGAATAAAAAAGTGAAAACAGCATCATATCAGATTTATATGATATGATTTAAAGCCAGATTTGCTAGTTTTTTTGTTTTTTTAGTGGAAAATAAACACAAGGAATAACATCTGCGAGATCTAGAAGTCATTAAACTAATGTCAATTAAACAATTTAATATAAAAGACTGAGCTGTTCTGGACCATAGCTGCATTTGAAATCGGATGGCAGGAAATTCTCTGTGTCCTTAATCAAACAAGACAATCTTTTAAATAACCTTTACACTTAACAATAATCGTCATTGCTTTTGTTTTTCTAGAATGATTTGCTTTAAAAACTAAATCACAAATGGCTTTCACCTCCACCTGGTCCAGCGCCATAGCCTCCAAGACCGGCACCTGTTCCTCCTAATCCAGCTCCTCCACCCGGCTGAAATCCAGTCCCAGCTCCTCCAGGGCCAAATCCAGTGCCAGACCCACCTGCTCCGAATCCTGCCTCAGGCCCCACACCAGCTCCTATGTTGGCTCCAGCTCCTCCTGCTACTCCACCAGCAGGTATGTAAACACCTAATACACAGAACCAGGATGATGACCTTCACCAAGGAGAACCCGGTTCAATAGGTTTGTTTGTTACTTATTACTGGAAGGATATCCACAGAACGTTCTGTAGGGGTGGTGCATGGGCCAGGAAGCTAAAAACATATATGAGGAATTGTTCAGGCTTGGCGGAGAAATGACTTCGATTCCAGTTTTGTAATAGTTTCAAGATCAACAAGTAAAAAAAAAGAGATTTAAAAAAAAATGAAACACCATTTATTACATGAGATGAAATAATGAAAGGCGTTTTAAGTAATGTGAACTCCAATAGCTGACAGAATTATATGTAGAATTTATGAGTCAGTTTATGAGGGAGGGCTAATGATGCGTGATATCCGCGTCTTTGCCAGCACTTTATAAAACAATTTAATTCAACAACAAGGAGCGTGTTTGTCAAATAGAAACAGATGCAGCACAAGCAAAGAGAAATTTTTGCTTGAGCTGTGTGTGTGTCCGTGTGTGTGATTGTCTGTGTTGTCCATGTGTGTGCATGTGTGTGGGTGTGTGTGAGTTCAATTATCCGCCCTGTGCAATGTGTCTGAATCTCTGTGTTGCAGATAACAAACAGCCTTTCATTGGAATGGCATGCATCTTTGGTCATTAGTCTCAGACTTTTCTACACCTAGGTTCTGTTTCACAAATCACAATATCCAGAAATAGAAACAAAGAGATTGAACAACTATAAAAGGAAATGTTTTTAAAAAATCCCACAGTCCAGATGTGAAAAGAAGAAGTCTGCAGGGATTCCTGAAGAATGTGAGTAACTGATCTCACAGACATGCCATGTATAACCCAGTAACAATACATAATTAATAACTAAAGCGTTCAGTCATGCAGCTCTACCTGCTGGACAGAAACCAAAAATGTGGCTTTTAGGAGAGTTTTTACTGAAACATCGGTTGGATATGTATACCTCTATAACCACAAATACACTAAAGATGCGTTACACTACGACATGAAATAAAACAGCTGTTCTGTTTGGCAGAGAATACAAATAAAGTTGGTATTTTACATTTGACATGTAGAGATTGCCTAGAATTCTCTGTTTTAACATCAATATATTACTGCTGAATGAAAAGTTTTTGTCTGTATCACCTGTGTCTGATGGTTTGTTTATTAATTGTCACTAGGATTCTGCATGAACTTAAAGGAGAGATTTCAGGAAGTAATCAATTACACTTTGATGCAGATTCAGGAGATATTGATAACTTTCACACAAGAAGAGAGACGTTTTTCATCAGTTTCCCTTATTATACAAAAAATTCGGAACCACACTCCACAAAACTGAGTGGAGTGATGGGCCATGATCCAAGGGAGCTCCACAGACACTAGTGGAGGTATGCCCTCCACTGAATGTCATTACTACTGCTCTGTCCATGACATCATACTGTAACAATTACCGTCACTTTGGTGTTGTGGCTCTAGGGATGGCAATCACTCAGTTGGTCCTCCACTTTAGTGTCCCCACTTTAAGTAACTTTTACTTTTATAGATGGCCAAGAACTTTTTCTAGTGATGTAAGTGCCTCCTCTGGGAAATCTACTGACGTTGGGTATTTTTCAAACCCTTCTTACAGAGTTTCTGGTTTGTAGAAGAAAATATCTCAACGTTTTAGAGATGAATTGGCAAATATTTCTGTGATTATACTCATGGTTGGTGGAATAGAGTGAAATGTTTCAACATTTTCGTGCAGACATTCATGGTTTTTGTGCACTTCAGTTAGTTAACGTAGCAGGTTGGTTCAAAGTGACCTCTACATTCTCACAGAGCCATTAACCCTTGAATGTCTAGCTCAACTTTTTGATGGAGCACATTTTGAGTCACTATTTCTTGGGGAAAATTTGTGACACCCGACTGAATCTGGTTATAATATGACCCAGTGGCAGCATTTGCTAAAGCATAATGGGCCAAGGATGGAGCCCTGGGGGACACCACCCGCATTACCCATGGCGGTTGAAAAAGTCCTATTCCAAAAGTAAGATCATTTTCACATATTATAGCATGTGAGGACTTACTAAACAGAATTATGTAACATGATACAACCAAAGAAAAGTCTAATAAGGGTGAAATAGTTTTCTAAAAAAGATCTTTATCGAAAGAAATTCTGAATAAAATAGACGTTTTTTACAATGAAGTAATTTTCAAAAGTTTTTTTTTTCAATGTTCAAAAAACGTTCTTGACCAAACAATTCATCCATTCATGGCAGAGTTTCTATGATAGCCAATTAATAAATACCCCCAAAGAAATAAAATATGCATAGGTGGTGATGATATCAGAAGGTTAAAATTCTTCTACGTATCTTCGTCTTAATGGAAGCGCACTGAGACTATTTTTAATGTTGATTTAAAATCTTTATGAAGTGGGGACGACAAATGTATTCTGAGCTTTTAGGCAGTGAGGGCGGTACTGTCCGCAGCTGTAACATAAGTTCAGAGCGTTCATCCTGATGTCCCATATATTGACTCCTTTCTCTTGACACCTTGCATCTACATATTATTTCTCTTCCCTGCGGAGTGTGTTGAGACTGTACAGACAGATACAGAGACACTTAAGTGCAAATACCAGTCTGGTCTGCAGAAAAATCAAAACACAGGACTTTAACAACCAATGAAACGTCTCCGTCATGAAAGTTAGAAAGTCGGGGTTGAGCTCATGGTTGTAATTAAAGCATTAAATCACTTTCAGCTTATTAAAAGCTTTGACTATAACCAACTATAACCCCTCTTAGAGCATCAACATCTATGTTGATGCCGTGTTCTTTCAAAGGATTATCATTCATGTTTGCATTCTTAAGTGCTTCGACCAAGACAAACATCTGGAAATGGAACAATACATAACTTTCATCGCATCTTTAAGAAAAATATGCGTGAGGAAAGTTTCGCCCTTTGAGACACCCAGCTAAGAAAATAAGTCATTTTTGAGATTTGGCAGCAGTTTTGATATCATTTTTAATCAGGAGAGATAAGGACTGTCCAAGAAAAACTCAGTCCAGTTTCCTCAACAATCAGATTCTTAATGTGAGAGCAAGACTGTGGATGAATTAGATTTTTGTGCATGGGTTATAAATCTATTCACATATTCTCGTCTTTAAGATAAAAATGAAAACTGCATGACTGAGGAATAAGAATGTCTTAAAATATACTTATAATACTACAACTAACACTGTTGTTTCCTTAAATACAAGTTTTGAAAAGCGATTGCAGAGTGCATTCTAGGAAAACTCGGCAGGGAGTGTTTTTACTATCATGCCCATAAATAATCTGCAGTAGCAGCTTTCCATTGTCATAACTGGATCAAAATATGTCTCACATCACAAATCTCTTTGAAACACCGGTAAAGAAAGGAGAAGCTGAGTTCATGCATCCTTCTCCTGCCAACACCGCTACATACATTTTTGTGACACTTCAACCACAGGTGCAGAACATGCAGTGAGGAGAACTCACCTCCTTGCAGTGAGGGTCTCCATAGAGTCAAGAGTAGAACCCCATGTAGGTATGCAGCCACTGTTCCTCTCGCCATCTCGCTCCAAAATGTCCCTCTCCTCTTCCAAGCTCCAGGTTTTATCCCCAGCAAGGCCTTAAGAAAGAAGGAGGGAAAATGAATGAAAGCAGAAAAAAGGGGTGAGGGTGAGAGACAGGGCTATGTAATTGGCTACAAGGAATACAGGCAAAGATAGACAGGGATAGAGAGGGAGAATAAAACATATTGGATCACCTCATTAAACCAAATGGGTTGTTCTAACCTCCCAATGATTGTTGGGCTTCATTTATTTGTTTCTCTTCTGCCAAAAAACAGGGAGGGTGTAGGGTGGGCGGGGGGACGAGAGAGAGAAAGAGAGAGAGAAAGAGAGAGAGTGAGAGAGAAAGAGAGAGAGTCTCTAAGCTGCAAAAAACCGGGGATCCCCACTTTTTCCTCTCTCTCTGGACACCTCACATAAAAATCTACTGTTGAGAAATTCATAACCGTGTCAAGTTAAGAGACATTTACTGAACTCATGGGATAAAGCTTATATTATAATCTATTTATGAATCTCCTGGTAACGTATATACCAACATAAAAGAGAAAAACGGTTCAAGCAGTAGGTTCTTTCACATTCTTTCATTTAGGGTATATATGTGGATAGAATTCAAGAATAATCTTCATCGAAAACCTGCATTTTATTATTATTTTCTCTCATCTTCCAGACCTTCTCTAAGCAAATGCAAAATGTAAACTGTTTATTTATGCAGCCAATGTAGTCTTTGTGCACTGTACTAAAACATGAACACGTAGTGACATAAAGACTGACATGCAACTCATAAATATTAATGATGGACGGCGGCATAAACATTTTAGTTGTAGTCTGAAACGTGTTCATGCACAGAGGTAGGTGGAGGTAGTCCGCTAAACTTTCACACATCAGAGCCAACTGCAGAAAAAATAATAATGATGTCAGTAGAAATAAAACCTGAAATGTAAATTTGCACTCTCACAAATGAGCTAAATAAAGAAAACTAAAGAAATGAACAAGTCAAAATTATAGCATGTGACATTACAGACGGCATACAGAAAGTCAAAGGGAGATAAAAAGAAAGCAGATAAAAAATGGAGAGAAATTCATCACGATGAAATGTCTCCTACTGAACCCACATAATAGTCACACCATCGTGAAAGATGTCATCAAAGATGTCACTTTCCCTCTGAACAAGATAACGTTTATCTGTAAAGACTTATTATGTATCCCCAGCTGCAAAGGAATTACACCATTCAGCATACCTGGAGTCAATCGGTGTTTTTATTTTGACCAGTGGTATTCCTGGGGTTTTTCTCCATGTTTGGGCTGGCTAGTCCTGCCCCAGTTCCACAGGGTTGATGTTTGAGTCTGGCAAGATTCTTAAACATTCTCTTTATCTGGAGGTAATGGGCCAGAAAACAGATGAAGTAAACGGACTACACACAGTAATGATAGCTAAACGCAGAGAGACAAAGGTTGGGTGAAAAAAATCATTTAGCTGCAGAGTACACTGTTTATCCTTTGGAAGAGGTTGTTTCAAAGCTCTACTGTACAAAGCCAACGAGCATTCACATAAAAAAAAAAGTCTTACGCTGCAGTCCTGAAAGCTAGGGTATATCCCTGAAAAGTCCCCAATCCCCTGCATTGTAGAGACAATCCCCCGGACTGAAATACTCAACTGAAATGTAAATTTATGTCCAAAGAAGATTGTTTTTCGTAAAAAAAGAGTAAAATACCGAATACTACTGTCTCCTCGCGTCGATTCATATGCACCGTATTTGGGCTAAATCCTCATTAAGCTTTAGAATTTCATATTTACGACAATAAGATAATATATAATAAAATAAGAATATGCTTAAAGTTATCTTTGGAGGTAAAGAGAGGGAGTACATTTGTGTTGTTTAATATAAAAATAGCTCTCCCTAGTGAGTATAATATGGACTATTAAAGTAAAGTATGATCATACAGGACAGATCTCCTCGAGTCAATTCATGTACACCGAATTTAGATCAAAACAGACCAACGGTGGAGAAATTATTACCCAAAAGTGATAATGATGAGATAAAGCTCCCCCTAGTGGTAGAAATATACAATCGACTATTCCCAAAATATCTCCTGCTCTTCCTAAAACTAAGGTTTATGTGGGTAGGAAATTTGAAAATGATCCATGAAATTGTTTCGGAGTTTAACACAAAGGATCTGCTGCAGCTGAAACACGACAATTCAGGGACAAAAATAGGAGAAAAGCTTTTTTTGTGTTTTCTTTCATTAAGTGCAAATGTTAAAAACCAATATCGGTGGTTTGTAAAGCAGAGTTGATAATTGGACATATGGACACACACACACAGGGAGGACACACAAGCATCATGTCTTCATACGGTCACCTGTTCTCCTGTGAAATTGTATTTTATTTGCAATAGTCGCCTGCAAAAGTGACATCATTATCAAGCTCACTTGAAGTGCAGCTTTGACTCTTGCATGAAATGATGAATAGTTAATGACAAGTGACTGATTGAATGAGCAGCAGAGACTGATGTGAGTTACACCAACGTGGAATGTGCCAAATGTCTCTGAGATGTGATCATCTAGAAACCTTTGGCTCTGAGTTCTATCCAAAATGACTCAGTTGGAAACACAATTGTATGTTTGCATTTGTGCACGAGTGTGTGCTTGCTTGCCTTCTTGTGCATGCACGTTACTAAATGAGTGTGTGTGTGTGTGTGTGTTAGACCCAAAGAGCAAGAGGGGCAATACTACCTGAGCACCCATAATTGGTCTTAAAGTGCCGTTCTTTTGGTCAGTTCTCAGACTGCTCTGTGTTCAGCTTTGATGGAGCTGCATAGTTATGCAGTGAAATAATACTTATGCCTGGAGCAATATATATTCTTTAGTCTTCTTGCCATTAAGACAGATGTGAAGTCAAGACCAAACAAACAGGGTGATTTGTTGGTCAGAGGGGGGAAGTCATTCACAATTATCTAAATTTATGACTGACCAAAATTTACATGCATGCCAGCGGCCGGAGAAACGCAGTATGTCATTCGTCGATGAAGAGCATCTTTGCTCTCTTTCGTCCTCCTCAGTCTGGCTCTCGGATTCGGGAATAGCTGCAGGAAGAGAGAAGACTTAAGATCAGCTTCTGAGTTCATTTCTAACGGTGGAAGTAGTCAGAGGAAGAAAGGGGAGATCAGACTTCTTTATTCATTCTGACTGCAATTTTCCACAACAATTATACCCTCAATTCTGACATAATTACACACACCTGCACACACAAACCTGGAGAGAAACATTAACAAACATTTACATGTTGTTCCAGTCAACGTGGGAACTCTGCCCAAAATGCAGAGGCATAGAATTCTGATTAAGTGCGGACTATAAATCAGTAAAAGTGAGGTTATCATATGTCCTTTCTAATGATATGCTATGATAGCTGTTTGTGGGAGGAGGATGAGCGAGTGTCCTCTCATATATAATTCACAATCACTATTTCTAAACCTGCAGCTGACTCTCTGTAGCAGATTCCTGCAACTCACACTAATGATTTCTGCCTCTTATGGTTTAACTTGTGTTGCAGGGGAATATATTACTATTATTTTATCAAATTCTTTTGTAGTGCAGGTGCAAGCAGACATGACATCATGTCTGCATTTGACCAGCTGTCAGAAAAAAAAGAAAAGGAATAAATAAAAAATGGACACATATGGAGGTTCTGTTGCCAACACTTTTAAAACGGGGCATTATTCTTCAATTGAATATGACATCTGTGTGGTAGTGTGTGTAAATAGTGTGATTCATATACCCCTTCACAATCACTGCTATAAACCCTGACAGCCTCTGTCATCCACCTTCTGCCCACGTCCATCCACACAACCTGCAGTGCCATGTGCCCTCATAGTCGCCAGCTCAGAGAAGCGTATCGGCGTTACAAATAAAGTAGCCGGCTGAGTGGTGCCTGTTTTGAGTTTACCTAACGTCTACCTAGCGTTTACCTAACGTCTGCTGCCTATATATGGATGCGTGCATTGTGGAGGGCTGCTCACACTCCAGACTGGTAACTTGCCCCTCTCGGTGATGGCAGGAGAGAAAGAAAGCGATGGAGAGGAAAACGGAGTTAAGAGGCAGAGGAGGAGAAATAGAGGGAGACAAAGAGGGAGACGTGACCCAGGAGGAAGACAAAAAACAGCGAGATATGAACTTGTTTGATTTTATACACTGGCTCGAGAATACATTGCTATTACTCTGTAATTAATGTTTAATTGCCGAGAGGGATGTAGTATGGAGCATGATGGATTTAACTGGAAAAGGATTTATCTCCTTGTATCCGTACTTTGATCCCGATCTCCCATAAAAAATCTATTTCAAGCACCAAATCCATAAAATTTGAATTAAATCTCCTCATAGCCTAGTCCTGCTGGATCTGCTGGATCTGAGTGGCAGAATTCCAGGATGAGTCTCGCTCCTGAGCACGTCGTAATCGTCTCTGTTATAACAGATCCGTCTGTAATAAACCCATATATCTAAGAAAGACAACTGAGACTCCTCGAGTTAATTCCTTTTCCTCAAAAGATCAAAAGATAAGTTCTTTCTTCAACATCTCCTGCAGGTGGATCACAGACTTGCTGTTGGACAGGACAGGAGGCAGCACATGAAGCTATATCTGAAACTCCTCCATCAACACTGGTTCCCTAGAAAACAGCATACGTCGTCTCTTTTCTTCTCCATGACCGTCAGCTTCAACTCCAGCCCGTCAAAATCCTAAAATCTGTGGAGGACCCTGCCCTCATTGAGCTCCTCTCTGATGAGGTTAAGTCTACCTAGAGATTCATCGTCTGATGACCTGGTACATCCAGACCAGCCGGGTTGGCAACTCAATGAAGACAGTGGAGAAGAAGCAACCTCCACCCAGCGCTCTGTTCAAAACACCAATCCTCACCATGGAGTGACTTTCCAGGAACAATTATTGCCCAAATGAGACTTTATCAAATATAAATCAGATTGGGTTGTCCTGCCCTTCTTTCTGAGATGGTGATTGGGGGCAATTTGCCATCTCTATAGCAGACATGAAAGTTGACTACTCCCATCTTGGACACAAAGGTTTTGAGACTCACCCCTATAACAGGAAGCTAAAGTCCATCAGCATCAAAACCTCACTCTGCATGAATAGTCTCTTCCCAACTAATGCTGGCTTCATCATGTTGTTTTCATTAGCACACCACGACACTTTCCATTTTAAAATTACTCAGAGCAGAACGGATCTGATCCTGATTCTGAAATAGGTCAGCGATAACAATGGCTGACAAATTACGCAGTGAAATGTAGGGCACTTTCAAGTCAGTAGTAGTGCCACATGTGGGATGCCATTTCAACCGAAGACAGTTCGGTTGAAATGGCATTTCCATTCAATCCATTTAAGCATTTCCTTAAATGGATCAATTAAGTAATTCTGGTAGAATGACATAATGATGGCATGGCAACAGTTATAAATCCCCAAAGGTGTTTTATCTTGTTTTTCAGATACACACAGGCAAAGAGTGATTTTATGAAAAATCTGTGCGTATCCGAACATTTTCTAAAACTACTCAACGTTTGCATGGATAGGCTGAAGCCCTTCCAAGCTGACATTAGACAAGAAGCGGTGTTCAAGTGGGCATACTTCCAGTTCAGCACAATGCTGATTCATAGACAGACAAACGACCACTCACACTCGCATTCAAATGCAGGTGTGATTTAAAGTGAGTAATTAGCTGCAGAGTGCCTCCCGCAGACATGGAGGTAACATGCAAACCTATCACATAAGGCCTCAGTCCTGGATTCCATCCTAGAACCTTCTGGCTGGGGAGAGCGATAGCTACTGTAGATGAAAGCCCACCATTGCACAGATCTCATCAATGCAGCATAAGGCTTCCATTACCTGGGATGTTGAGCATTTATCAAAAGAGTAGCACCTTCCATAAACAAGTATTCATGTTTCAGTGTGCATTCTCTCATTTATTCATTATCTGTAACTGCTTATCCGGTTCAGGGTCGCAGGGGGGTGGAGCTTACCCCGGCTGACCTTTAGTGAAAGGCGGGGTACGCCCTGGACAAGTTACCAGTTCCCCACAGGGCCGACACACAGAGACGAACAACCATTCATGCTCACATTCACTCCTAGAGGAAGTAAAAATGGAGACTGAATGGAATGAGGGAAACAGGAGAATGATGTTGTTGATAGGTTGTTGTTGAAATAGGTAAATTATTAATTGTTTGTTTGTTTCACCATCAGATGTTTTGTGGTTTCTTTCGGCGGACTGATATTAGTAGAATGATTATGTTAATACTCCCCTTCTTACATTCCTCCTGACAAGACCTTTGGTGCATAAAAAGTGAGAAAAATCATGCAAATACTTCTAATGCACGTTAAGAATATCATTGTTTAAGATGGATTTTTCCAAAAGGATAATCTTCATTAACTCAGCCAAGGAGGTTTTGTTTACACTCCTGTTTGTTTGTCAGACAATCTGTCTGTTTGTTTATTTGTTTGTTTGTGAGCATGATTCTGGAAAAAGTACAGCACAGATTTGAAATTGTACCCAGAGGTAAAATTTGGCATATCCTAGATTGATTACATTTTGGTGACGTTAACTTTTCTCGCAGCATTTGAAATAAAATAAAATAGAACAATAAGCTGTTTGGAGTAGTGACGTCATAATGTGGCTAGTGATGCGTTCATTCCTTTGATTCCTTTGAGGTTCCTTTGGGGGAGGAGCTGGGGACTCAGTGGGCTCAACAGAGATGCTGAAGTGGAAGGCACATGAGACGACGATGGCAACAGAGTATTCAAGAGATTCAGAGAGAGCTTGTTGGATTTGTCGCTAGATTAAGGGGCTGGCAATAACTCAGACATTAATTGAACAATCTGCAGGAATTTTTCCTAAACCCTGGATGAGGTTTGCGCTCTCTGAGTGCTTTTTCTAGTTCATTATGATTTTAGTATACGATTTCTGATTCATAGAAGAAAACCGCAACATCGTCACCAACTTGATTGAAGGCATTGACGAAAATCAAGATATTCTGTTAAATTATTATTTTGCATTCAAAATCAAATGATACCAACCACCAGAATGAATGTCCTAGTTGTTAACATGGAAAATCTAAAAAATAAAGACAACAGACATCTTTTATAGCAAGACGCATAACTTCAACACTTGTTTGAGGAGGGTAGAAGGTTCTAAGAATAAATCATAACGCTCTGGAAAACAAAAGTGAAGGAGGAGATGGGGTGAGAGCAAATCCATTAAAATACATCTGTGGCTGGAATAAAAGGTTGATCATCGGTGCTGTAACCCGGTCTCCCGGTTTGGTTTTCCGAATGCTGTGCTGGTAGTGCTGGGAGGTACAAAGATTAAACCTCAAACATCCTGAACTCAAAATAGTGTGATCATTTTAAAATACAGGTAGACGTAAGAGTATGCCTGTTATTTAATACAGATTGGCAGATATTGTTGCTATTCAAGGATTATTTGTAATCAGACGCATTTAAATCATCTTTAGTGTAACTTTCCTCAAATGTTCCAGTTGTTCATATCGTCTTTTCTCCCTTCGTTACTTTTTAAACTCCAGTCCCTTTGGCTATTTCACCTCATTTAGTGGCAGGTGCTATAGAAAAGAGATCAACCACTGTCAGGATTGTGAGCTATCCAGGCTCATACATGGGTCAGGCCTATAGCATGTATGAAGTTCCAACTCATTAAAATGCAATGCCACATATCAACATCAGGAACCTCCATCATGCAATCTGAAGTCATTCAGCTGCTCATTTTACATGGATGACCCAACCGACGATCCAAAAGATGAGTCCGCTTCTGTCATCACCTGCAGGGCTGATGTGACCAGATGGAGGCCATTTCTAGGAGGAAATCATCTCATTCTCCTGCTGGCAACATGAGAAGTTCCTATTAGTCATCTACACTTATGAATTTTCATGCAGGGAATTCAGAAAAACCTGATGCAGCTCAGATCTATCCATTGATGCAGCCATTATTAGTTTGGCAATGTGACAATGGCAAGGAGTTTACATGTGTAATGTGAATTCAGTAAGCGAGTGGGTTGGTGTGTTGTCTGAGCATGAAGTGTGTGTGTGTACTTGTGACTCAGGCCAATTTTCAAAGCAGGCATACTAAAAAAAAAAGGTTTCTGTTATAATTTCTCCCAACGTGTTTTTCTTTTTAGCACCTTACATTTGGTAAGGTGCTAAAAAAACATCCAACAATCTGTTTACCAACAACCTGAAAACATAGATCTTGGTCCTTTTCCAAGTGAACCGTGGTACCGCTGCATGTTCTCATTGCTCATGAGCAGAGAGAACATAATTATACCAGCTACAGGAAACTACCCTCAAACGCAGCACTTTACATAAGGTGCGTGTAAAACACAAGGAGGCACACTTTGACGCCTGATATTCAGTTATTACTCTGCTGGAAAGTGTGGTGTGAAATGATTCATGAAGCTCATTTAAGTTTTTTTTGCAACGTGTTTTACGAGGTGCGAACATCAAGAGAGGTCAAATATTATTAAGTGGTTTGAGGTGTCCGTCATATAAACGTTGACAGGTTACCATCACTTATTATCCCTGTCTTGCTTGTATTTTGCCAATGAGGCGGTAAACTAGAACAGTTTCTACGACTGTTTGGAGAACATGTGTGTGTCAGGTCCCTTTAGGAATACGCTGATGTTAACAGAGAGACACAGATGGACCCAGGCCAACCCGACGACGAGTCCATGTGGAGATCTCACCACCTCCAGAGTGAATGAATGAATGATGACCCGCTGCATTACTGGTAACATTGGTGGTGAAATACTGACACGGACACATCTGTCCACACACAGTGATGTAAGTAATACACATTGACACAAATGCCTGGCTCGAGTACAGACAGGAGTGACGGAAGAAAAAGTTAGGTCGAAATTGAAAGTTATTGAATGTAAGATATGTGTGTGTTTGTGTGTGTCTGTGTGTGTGTTGACAGGCTTTTGCATTAAGCTTTGTTTTATCATGACGTAAGGAACACATGTGACCAAACTTTCATTCTCACGGTACCTGTATGTTTATGCAAGAACATCGATCACCAGGTCATAACTTAGACCTAATACACTGCTGTGAAAAAAGTACTGGAACCCCACTTCACTGGGCCAGATCTTCCATCATAAGTCAACATAAAACAAAGGCAACAGCTGTGAATAAATGTTTCCTTTAACTGGAGACCAGTCTCTGACATTGTTGTGTTGGAATTTTGACCCACTCCTGTTTGCAGAGACGCTTTAGTGCAGCTGGCTCTCACCTCCTCTCCATTTCAAAGGCCATCTCTTCAACAACAACAAAATATCTGTTTGGGACTTTTTGATATATTCTGTTAACAATTTTGTGTACTTGCTGATTTTAATGAAGTATAGCTGAAGGAAGGTCATACTTGGTCAAAATGATACAAACAGCTGGCAGGAAACCCATTCCAAGAAACCGTCCAGCTGAGATAGACGGTGGTTAGATATAGTACAGAAAATATTTGTGATGGAAAACATGGCTCACTCTTTAAGAGTGAACAAAGATGAGTTTAACAGAGAACGGAGAAATGGATTAGATAAAAAAAGAAAACAACAACACATCTATCACACCCTATCATTTTATTGACAACTATTATATGAACCTTACATTATTATTACGTCAGGCCTTATATAGTCGCCAATAGAGGCGCCAATCCATTCATGTAGTCATCCATTATCTCTGAGCGGTTATCATTGTGGGGTTATGGGGAGATGAACATCGGGCAAGAGGAAGGATACGTCCTGCAAGTACGAGCACAACCTGCGTTTAAATTTCACCTTACCCACTGTTATGGAGCAGTTCTTTATCACATTGCTGACTGCTTATTATCAGAACTATCCTTCATCCATAATGAAGAATCGCCATCTCCTGAACTCTGAACGCCAACAATAACCAAATGGATCTGTCCAAAGACGTGTGTTGTACTTCATTCTCCTTGACTGCTACTGCTGACTCCCTGACTCCTACACTAACCAAGCCGCCCTCGTCTGTCGGTTTCTTATCACAATGATTAATGTCATGTAAATGCCCCGGCTGCGGTGGACAGGTGGCAGGGCTTGTGGTTCTGTCACAGCCGATATTATACAGTCACACAGTTTCACAGCAGATCCAGTGAGACTAGATTGAACACATTACTCACATGCATTGCACATGAACAGCAGCCCACTTCGGCCAAGACATTTTAGTTGGCAATGGAAGCGGTTTCGTACTCTGTCCTAACTACTGTGGGAACGCTATAATAAGGCATAACGTTTGATAGGAAAGAAGTTTACATAGACTAATCAAATGTGACTGAAGTGGGAAAGTGTTAATGAAAACTGAACGCAGCTGACATGAACCAGGACCACCATAGCTTCGGTCATACTTGCCATATGGCAGACAGCGGACTGATGAAACATCTTTGCTCAGAAGGAATGCTTGCATCACTTATTTTAGAAACTTGCTGTGCTGTGGGAATATGTGTACGTGCCTCCATGCCTGCACACTTTTGGGTTGGTTGTAAATGAGTAATGACCTAAAGTACGAAACGAGAATCACGAAACCTCCGCTCACAAAATGGCAACCTCCTCCATCCCCCTAGACCCAAGCTCGGGACCATGGGGGACCGCGCCTTCTGCTCTGCTGCCCCTCGTCTGTGGAACTCACTTCCAGACCACCTCAGGGCTCCACAGACAGTTGTAGCATTAAAAAAAAAAAAACGCTTAAAGGCATTTCTCTTTCAGAAAACTTTTTACTAATGTTGAATGTTTAATTTTATTTTATGCTCCGGCTTCTAATCTGTAGCACCTTGAGATTTGTAAGTGCGTTATAAATAATTATTTGATCATCGCTGCTTGTTTGTTTGCTCCCACTCCCCATTGCTCCCATGACCTGCCCTCTGCTCTTTGTGTTGCTGATGTTTTCTCACATAATTAAACTTCTATTAGTGAGGAGCGATGTGAGAAAAGTCATCGTTATAACTAATGCATCAAATTTGCTTGAAATGAAACCATGTTATTCTACACAGTTGAAGGTTTAATGGGACCAGACACACTCTCCATTCGGCACAGTTGGATACCCGAAATTTGTCAAAATGGAGATTTTGAACACAGAGAGGGATTTTGGCTACATAATACCACCTATGTCCACAAGGGATTCTGGGGATCTGCAATTTCCCCATTGTGGGGCTAATAAAGGTTTATCTTATCTTAAGAGAGATATATATGCACAAACTATGTTTTCATTCAAATCTCGCAGCGTGCACCGTATAAATGTACAAAAACTAGGTAGGTACCCGATTATGTATCTGTCAGGAAGAAATATTTTAAATATTTAATTATTTGTATTCCATTATTGCAGCTGAAACTATAATTGGCGCTATGAAGCTATAAGCATCTGTCGACAATGTGGCTGAATTAACTTCAGAAATATTAAAGAAAACTAGCAAGTGAGCTACACATTGCACTATAAATGAAGAAAGATGATAGAATTCTGAAAGGTACGACCAATCAGAGAAGAAACAGATACAACAAAGAGAAATTTTAAAGTAAAGAGATGGTAATTAAAATATACAACGCTCTCTCAAAAATATTAATACTAGTGGTCAGTTATAATGTTGTGGTTAATAAGAGTGTATCAACAGACATCCAAGCAAAAGAAACATCACATTACATTGCAATCGATGATGAATGACAAAATAAAGTACAATCGGCCACAACATTAGAAAAGTCACTGGTATTAATGTTGAGGCGGATCAGTGTAAATCTGCTTTTAGACAAAAAAAACTCTGATCATTGGCTCTGTTAGTCCGTCTATTCATTTTCTGTAATCGCTCATCCTGTGCAGGATTGCAATTAGGCAATAAGCAGGATTCATCCTAGACTTTAAATGACAAAGTCTCACCCACTCAATTGAAATAAGCTTAGACAGGCTGATTATCATTAAAAAACTGTAAATGATTCAAGAATGTGGAAATATAAATCTTCTAGAAAGCATACAGAGAGTGCAAACCTCCGCCAAGGCACAACAGCACTCAAGGTAGACATTATTGTGATCAGAATCAATTAAATCACTATGTTTAGGAACATTTCATGCAGATTTGACCATTAATTTATGAGTTATTGCCAAAAGAAAATCCAAAAGTGACCTATCACATTATTATGATGTCACAGCGTCATGACTTAACAACACCGAAATTTAATCATCATTAGGATATGCCAAAATTTACATCTGGGTTAAATTTCATGCAAATCTGTCTTTAGGTTTTCCGTAACCTTGCTAACAAACAGAAAAACAAGTAGACAACAAATCTGCCTTGCCTAGACAATACAAAATAAATGAATGAAAAATAGTAGAGTAGGTCTTCATATTATTCTGTTATTTTCTCAAGAATTAAGAAAGGTTATTCTACACACAGAGGGCCATTGAACAAAGAAAGTAATAAAAATGATGCTCGTCAGACACGATGCATTGCTTGTCAAATACTTAATGCCGCAATCACAATTATCTCTCCACCGTCTCAGAGTGGAAGCCATGCACTACATGAGACGGAGGTTTGGACTTAAAGCTCAGTTGTAATGAACACATAGGAGTCTCTGCTACACAGAGCCGCATGTGCTAAGTGTGTGTTGTCAGGACATGCCACCGCTACGGCTGCAAAATATCAGCTCTTTGAATGGAATCCAAAATGGAACAAGAGAATTTAATCACTTTGCAGAGACAGAGCGAGGGAAAGCCGGGGAGACGTAAAGGGAAAAGATCCAGTGGAGAAAGAGAGGGAGACATGAGATAATTGGTCTGAGCTGCCACTCAGGCCTTTGGCAGCGAAATGTACGATTCCTGCTTGGGGCGCATACCTGAAAAAATCCTCTCCTCCTGACCATACATAGAATCAGGAATAATCAGGCAGCCATCATGTAAATATTGAGCTGAGACATTTTGGCAGCTGAAACTGTGACCTAAATGCTAAAACTATGAGGGAGCAGATGGCTGTTTCTTAGAGGCAAGAGAGAAAATAAAGCTAATGAAGTTAACTGTAATCTTTTTATAGTTTATCGAGGCAGTCTGGTCTGCATTGCTATTAATCATAGATGGTGATACAATACCTCCTCTGGCTGGGATGATCAGTTCTGCAAGTATACAGAGGAGAATTGTTTTGGGGTGATTCTGATGGGCAACAGTGGTCAAAGAGATGCTTTGCTATTTTTGCATTTATTGTCTGGTTTCCTGGAAAGACTGGAGTGTTGACGGATGGATTCAAAAATAGTCCTTTGATGATCAGTTCAAAATTTGGACAGTTCAGCTGTAAACATCACAGATGAGAAACGTCAGTTTTTACAAACAGCAACAGTTACGATTCAAACATTCTGGAACAGTAAAAAAACCATGAGCTTGAGTCCAAGTGCAAAAAGAGCAGACTTCACATTCATCAGTCATAACATTATAACCACCCACAGCAGGTTACAATATACCTACCGGTGGTTGGAATAAATTAGGCAGCAAGTGAACACTTTGTCCTGAAGTGTGGTTAGAAGCAGTAAGAGTTTAAGGATCTGAGTGCCAAATCGCTATGGAAGGATGTCCGGGTCAGATCATCTCCAGATCTGCAGGATTGGGTTGGGAGTTTCTGGTCTCCAATCTACCTACACCTGCAACTACACTACCTACAAAAAGGGTTTTTAGGATTGACAGTGGGTGAACCAGAGACAGGTTCATGGCAGTCAATTTTCATTGATCCACATGGGGAGTGAAGGCTGGAGGCTGTCACAATGAAGAGCTACTGCAGCACAAATTGCTGAAACCGTTAATGGTGGTTCTGATAGAATAGTGTAAGAACACACAAAGCAATGCTTCTTGCTTTTTAATAGGAACTGTGAAACCAGTCAGAGTACTAACGCTGACCCCTGTCCACTGCTGCAAGCACCCACAATGTGTATGTCAGCATCAGAACTGGATCATGGAGCAGTGGAAGAAGGTAGCCTGGTGCGATAAATCATGTTTCTTGTACAACCTGTTGTTCAGGTGTGTTTTTATCGTTTTCCAGGGGGATAAATAGAACCAGGACGCACATGTCATTGCTTAGGCCAATGGGGTTATAATCTTATGGCTGATTTTATTATCTCATACTACGATCCTATTTAAGTATCTTCTTCATTTATATAAGAAAATCACTCTCAGTCACCAATTTTTGGGTAAACCAGACTAAAATTGTTAGTTTAATACAACCGTCCTGCAATAAATCCTGCCTTCATGAAGATTAATGTCCACTTTCTGGTTGGGATTGTTTTAAAGAAATGCTGACTTCACTTGACAGTCACTTTAAAGCGTACAGTGTTTGGTCTTTGGGGTGTTGCCACATTGTTTTGTATTATTGTGACAGGTCTTTATACGTATATAAATAAGGAGATAATTAGGGTGGGTGAAATACTGCCTGGAATTTCTTCTTTTTTGTTTTGGACATTCATTTGAACTTTGTGGAAGTTTATTAGCATATCTAAAGTCAAAATAGAGCAATGTTTAAATTTCATGGAGCCACATGTCACAATACAGTAGTGATTAAAATCACTACATTGCTTCGATATTTTCTTTTGAAAAATATGAGTAACTTACATTATTACGCAATATTACATATATTTCAACCTTGTTCATTTTCTCTTTACTTCTCATCGGTGGAAACATATTCATAAATCCATTTCCTTGAAAGAATGCCTGGAAAAAACATTATGACGCCACAAGTTTGTAAAAGTGAAACTTTAAAATCTATCTTGCCTGACGTGACATAATCTGCCACTTACGACTTTACATACTAGCCAAAACATTGACACACTCCCAACAATACGTTTTCAATGATAATCAACACAAAAGTTGAGTTCAACCGGGCCTGTGGATTGATATGATAAGCATACAGGATGGAAACATCCACACTGCTTGATATGACACAGCTGTTGGCAAAGTTGTGATGAAAACATTTAAACATTTCAAAGGCAATCATTTTCTCGTTGGGGTCCAGCAAGGCTGCGTCCGTAAATGTGCTCCATATTTACTCCCTGTGTATTGGCTGGAGTTTGGAAGAGACAAACCGGTGGAGACAGCAAGTGGAGAGAAGTTTTCATCATGTGAACAGAGATAGAGCTCAATTATCTTTGGGGGTCCGAGCAGATTGAAGCCAAAATCATGACTTCACTGCACTGTGGGAAATGTGTGTGGTGTTCTACCTACATCCTTGATAATTCAATCATCTTTTTTACCCTGTTGGACCCTGATGAAGAAGACTCACATGGAGAGGATGGGCTTCCCTGTGACAATTAAAACAGCATTTGTGTAAAAAATGTGGTTTTAAGATTGTCTTTGCTTCCCTGAAGCTATTTAGTTACAATGGATTCTAGTGGCGACCCAGAGTCAACAAAGAAAATACTCTGTAACTATATTTGAGTTCACGATCTCACTTCTGAATCGGAATCCACTCCTTATGATGACTGAGGTTCAAATAAATCATAATTTCAGAGCAGTCCAGTTTTGGACTGTCCAGTTTTGGACTGCTCTGAGACGCCAAAAAAGAGTAGTTCAAGCAAGCAAACTCTCCAGCTGCACTAAAGCGGCTCTGCAAAGAACAGCGGGCCCAGATTCCACCGCAGCGATGTCAGAGACGGACCTCCAGTTATGGGATGTGTTTTGTTGCCGTTGTTGCTGCTAGGTGGCAAAACTAACCTTTAAGCTCAGGGAGGTGGAGAAGATTTTGTTTTAAAAAATGTAATCGTCATTTAAAACTTGCATGTTGTGGTTACTCCCCTAGAGGTGGTCAGAATTAGTTTACTCCTCAGTCCACCCCTTGTTAAATTACATGGACCGAAATGAAATACGTTAATTTCATAGTAAAAGCTTTTTCAACCAAAGTTTCTCTAATTAGAAAAACAAACAAACAATCGATTACTTTTAATATTTTCTTACTTCGTAAGGTTCACATTTTCAGTCAAAGGGAAACATAGGCATGTTCATAATGTTAAAAAACTTTGCATATTCATAGTTATTAGGTTATAAGGTCAGGCTTTTGGTTGACCTCAATTGGGGTGACTGAAGAGGTGCAAAGGAGGATACTTGATACACTACATCAGAGAGAAGCTGAAGACACCTGTGTTACTATCGTAATGTTTTTTCTCTGCATTGTGGGAAGTTATTCGATTTACCTGCCTTTACTAAGATTATTTTTTAAGGTGACACTGTTTGTTTTTTGCCAAAAAAAAATCCATGAACCCAATCAAATTGTTAGTTAACGTGAAATGAATTGTAAATATGAGCCATATTGTCAGCATAAGACATTATTCAGAGGACTTTTTGATAACATGGATGCATTCATGCTCGGATGTAGGACAGGCAGCTCAAACAGGTACATCTCTTGTGTTTTTGCCACCAGGTACCAACAAAGATGTCGCCTACGTCATCGTCCCATAATGAAGCCTGGAAAGGGTTGACTGTTTGACGCTCCATTTGGAGGGAGTATTTGCTTACAACATGCACTTTGCAAGGTCATAGGGCTGTCAGTGGAGACAGGAAGAGATGATGTCACTGCCCAGGGAATATCTCTCAAAGCCGCTTGACTTGGATATTTAATTTGCAACACATTAGCCAAAATGATACCATATTGTTACCTATGACCTACTTAAATGTTAAATGTATGTTTGAGGTCAAAAATGTGGAGCTCAACTTGACTCTAGTTTCACCATGCAGGGTGAAATAACCGCAGCTGCTTTGATGTCACACCTTCACCTCAACCCCAGTCAGCCGGCATCGCCGTCAAGATGCAAATGAGACAGATTTTAGACCGTGCAAGAATAATTCAGGGGAAAACAGCAAATGTAATATAATGTATAGTTTTACCAGAATACACAAGAAAATACCTGCCAGTCAAATCTTAAAGCCTATGAGGCTGATAGAAGTCTTTTGTGAACGTCAGGAGGTACCGTCTTAGAAAATTGCCTGAATTCTGGTTTCTTTTCTGCTCTGAGGAAGGCCCCCAGGCCTAAACGTTAGCAAGGATGTTGAAATGACAAGGCCTAACATAAATTTTTGTAACTGAGATTAATCAACTTGCACTGGAATTTTGTTTGTGCTCCCCTTTTTTGGATACTCATGTTGTGATTATATGTTTTATAGGGTTTTACATGGCGTGTCTACTCCATGATTTTACAAGAAGAAAATACATCGTAGATGTCGGTAGGAGATATGAGTGGAGAGAGAGGGGAAGAACTTGTAAACTGTCAAACTGTAAAGTTGCAGTGACGGTTTATGCACCTGAAACCTGCAGAAAAAATAATTTCTTTCTAATTTGTAATGCTTACCATAATGCCATAAGCTTTACCACACTGCTAATTAATGTAGCCTCTTCCCTCACTATGGCTGCTCTTTCATCTTCTGGCAAATCAGTCTTTGCTGGTTGACAATAATTGCATTGCAACTGGTGCAACCCAGCGGGAAAGTCATCTCAGTCACCGATTAAAAAACTTAGTAAAACTGTGAGATGTATCTGCCGGTGGCAGAGTTAATCAAGGTTGTTTGACCACATTTGGCAATTGCTTAAATGCAACAAATGATTTTTCAAACAACCCTGCAAGCAAAATATTGTGAAACTATGTGAAACATCAACAAAATAGAACGCACTGATTTCAAAGCCTTTTAAAATGAAGTAGAATTAAAGAGATATTATCCATGCTGTTGCACTAACATGCCCCATGCCATCACAGATGCTGGCTATTCCACTCAGTGCTGGTAACAATCTGGAGGGTCCTTTTTCTCATCAGCCCCGAGGACACGACATCTTTGACGTCAGACCACAGGACACTTTTCCACTTTGTGTCAGTTGGTCTCAGATGAGCTGGGGCCTGGAGAAGTTGGCGCCGTTTGTGGACAGTGTTGATTTATGGCTCTCCGGATAGGAGAGTCACAATTTGCATATGTAGATGCATCGATGGGTCATTCAGCAACATGCCTCATAGAATGATGTTGGGTTTTAATGTAGTGATGGCTGAGGGGTTGAAGTCACAGGCATTCAGTGTGGGTTCTTACCCTTATAGGCTGGGATTCTCTAAATCTTCTGAAATTCTCAGATTCCTTCTTATTGTGTATTCTTCAAATGTTGGACGATTACATTTGTGAAGACACAAAAACAACTGCACATACAATTAAATGCTCTCCACTCTAGATACGCTGAGCTGTGTAGTCAGAAGTGACAAGAGGCCAAATTGTTGTTGAAAATGATACATATATTACATATATATCGTATATGACATATATTTTATATATTTTTTTTCCCATCCTTTTTTTATATTTTAGCACTTTGAGATTTGATTCAAACGTAAAGTGCATTATGAATTAAATATATTATTATTATTATTATTATTATTATATGCTCCATCATGTTCTCTCTCGGCATCGCTCCGACTACAGTGGAGCGACAGAAAAAGAGACATTCAGCATTAGTCCTCTCAGCAAGTTATCCAGTAAAGCTGGATATATTTTTGGCAGATACTATGATTTATGCCCCTCTCCCTTGGGATCAGTGTTGATGTAATAGCTTTACGTCTGTCAGGGTACAGGCAGGGGCCTGTGCACACCAGCATAAACAGAGCACAGTGACATATTCACGTCATTCTCTCTTGCATGCAAAATATATCATTAATGTTCGCTTTTCACAACAAATGTTGTGTGGGGCGAGGGAGTGAGAAAATACTACACATACATGTTTTAAGGCTTGAGTGCGAAGAGAGTGTGGGGTGACAGCCATGGAAAAGACAGGATGTTATGTGTTGTGACAGTGTCACAAAGTCGAGTAGTGGGGTGGGGTGGAGTGAGAATAAAAAATATCTCAGCTGTGACTCAATCAAATATTAGCTGCAGTAAGAGTCAATGTAAATGTAAACCAGCAGGTGTTTCCAGGTCCCATTTCAGTGTCTGAGAGTATATAACTCTTATGTCGTCCTAGTGGGATCAAATACTAAATCAAAGGCCCATCACACGCTTGAATCAAATAACAATCTTCCAATTTAGCATTGCACTGGACAACATTGCGAACGACATAGTGAATGAACAATTACTTTTTTTCCACGAGCCCTTTTTTTTACAGGGAGATCGTGTTACAGTGCCAAAAGGAAGATCCCTCTCTTTACTTCTCTTTACGCTTCTCTTTGTCTTCCAGCAGACAAAACAGCGGTGGCCATCTGTCCGTGCAGAGTCAATAGTTTCCGTAACAAAAACAGCGACGGCACGAAGCGTTGTAATAATGTACTTATTAAATAAAAAGGTTCAAAAGCAGGGGTGACTATGAAATCTGCTGTCTCTGTGTGCTCATTAAATACACTGTGACATGTGAATGGAGTTTGTTTTACTTGCTCACTTCACTTCTTCCTCTTTGTTAGCTCTGTAGGCACTTGTTGTGCCTTGCACGATTTACAGCTCTACTGCTCCAACAATTTCCAGTGGCACAGATCCATTATGGATGTATTCTTAGGTTTTCAGAATATCCAATAACTATCCAATAACTTTGAGCATAAATGGAGCTAAACACAGCAGAAGTTTTTCAATGGCATCGAGCAGTGCTTTGTAAAGATCAAAGTAACATGGCGACACATTCACTGAACATCCCAGTTACATTGCAACCGATCCTATTCTCAGTCTTTCTTTCTTTTTTAATAATGTATTTTGATATAATGTATTTATGTTAAGGTTGCCCACTGTCAACTGGCCAGAGACTACAGCTGGAAATTAGCCATAGCGGCTAAAGTTGTCCAATTTTCTTTTATTGTTACAGTCTATTAAAGGAAATTGTCCACAACGTTATAAACCAAGAAATAAATGAATAGAATAAATTCTCTGTTCAAGAGGGTAAGGAGCCACTCGGTCTAGCCCAGCCCCCAAACCTATACTACCCAATGACATCATTGGAAGCAGTTCATGAGATTCCATGAGCTTCGAGGGACCAGAAAAACATGTCCAGTCCAGAGGACTACATTACGTTGTCCCAGTATTTGTACTCTGTGCAAATACAATTAGGTTGAATCTAAATCTGAACTTGATGACCAACTAGTTTAAATTGTAGAAAGACTCTTTATACATGTATCCAATATCCTCTGCTTCCCCATCACTCTACCCGATTCATAACCTTATTTGGTTTGATGTTGGAGTACAAATATGTACTTCTGTAACTATCCAATGAAAGTATTTTTGGAGGATATTTTTTTTCCAAAAATTAAATTATCAATGGGCACACTGAACAGCTTCAGAGTGAGTTAATCAGTTATGGAATTTCTTTTAATTTTTTTTAAATCTAATTGAGGATGTGGTAATATTCAAAACATCACGATTTAGACATGACTTCAGGCTTATGAGTAGGCTTACTCTATTTGGCTGGAAAAATAACATCAATGCTGCTGCTAAGAGAAACAAGATGACATCATCAGCCTCTTGACAGCTATCTTACATATCGTACCTTAAATTCTTCGTTCCCTCAGTTTCAGCACGCCTGATGGTGTAATAGGGTGCCCTGAAGCTGGTTTATTTCCAATTCTATCAAAGGTTTAAAGTAAAGAAAAGTTCATCTTCATATCCCTTTTCAGATTGTTTGGATATTGCAGTTACTGCTTACAAGTATGTAAAGGTTCATCAGGCCACACTGGGACTTCCTAAGTGAGGACGTGTTGAGAATTTGTGCAGATTCCTCGCCAAATCAAAGTCAGATCTCTGCTGAATCCAACATCTCATAGACCTCATCTTCCTCAATTCTGTTCATTATAGTAGGATGTTAATGAAGTCAGTGGATTCATTATCATCAACAAGTGGTTAGAATAGACAATGTTTTTTCAGTGAAGTTGGTATCTTGTTTGCATATTTGTTGAATCAGTCACTCAAAATAAGTCATTTTCAAAACATTGAACCTTTCAAACTTAATTCCGAGGGGGGGAAAAAGCTCCCATGAATAGACCCATATGTTCCTTCATAAAGTCCAAGAGTTCATAGCAATGTATTCAGACCTGAACCCCAGGCTTTGTAAACAGGTTGGTTTGGCTGTGTGGAATTGTAAACTCTATGTGTACACTATCTGTCATGTTCTACCGCCTGTTGTGTCCAGGATGAATCATCAGTAGCTGAGGTTAAACTAACACTTAAACCGTTATGAGCAGAACAAAAGATGAGGGAAAGTGTACGGATAGTCGGAGACAGAAAGAGCCTCCAGGATAACAATTCTGTCTAATCATAACCAGCTCTGTTTGAATTTTGGCAACCGCCCAAAAGGGGGAACACTTTCATTAACCCCACAGTCAATCCACCGTGAAAACAAACATATTAGTTGGCCGTTCTATGACTCACTGCCCTTTCACATCGACCACAAATGTTAAAGCCGTCACGTTTTTTCCTGTCCACCATGCCTCTCCCTTCCTCTGTTATTGCTGCCACCATGGCGCTATCTCACATTCAACTTTCAACCCTTCATGCTGGAAGCCGAAAGAAACAGAGACCGACTGATCTTTTTGTTTTGACATTATTGTAACTATCCCTTACAGATGTTTTTGTGCAAATTGATGTGCTCTGATAGTCCCTCAGAGACAAAGTTAATGATTTTTAATGACATTTCATAAATTACTCCTAATTAGTCCTAATGGTGCCCAATTCTACACCACAAAATTATAAAGTCTGCTTTTGCCCTTTGTGGTGTCACAACGCTGTAGATACCCTTACAACGATATATCAATCAGGAGAGACGGAGAATGAAAAATAGATGAATGAAATAATTAGTCCGTTAGAAAGTCTTTTGTCGCTCAGACTCTTGTCAATGAAGTGTAATCTTCACGGGCAGCGGAAAGGTATATCGCCCTCTTTGGAGTATGGCTACTGGTGCTGGTGGCTGATGACTCTGCTTAGACTAAACTTAACTTTAAATAGATCTCAATATAACTATGATAATGCCATAGTCAAACCTGATCCTGAACTATGGTCAAACTGTTTCTCATGTCCAACCACAGAAAGGGACTTTTGCTCTTAGGGGCCCACCAGGTAGACCCGCTTTTGGTTACCTCACTAGAAATATCAACAGACACTTTAGGCAGGAGTAGGCTTAAAACAAGTTAAATTGTCTAACAGCCTGTGAATGAATGCCATCAAGGACAGACACTGACAGAACGTACGTCTGTTTCCCTAGTTGTACCAGTTATATTAGTAATGTGTTCAGAACTGAAATACAAAGATTTGCCTTCAGACATAGTCAAACCACACATCATATGACTTAGCCTCTTTTAAGCAAACTCAATCCCAAATGCATCTCAACGCTTCGCTCTGACCCTTTCATCACCATCTATTAAAGCATTTCACCAGAGGGGTTTGGTGGGAGTCAAGCTTCGCCTGGGTAGAAATGCTGTTATGGAGACTAATTTTAACATCCATGTGCAACCTTCACTTTGTGGGGTATTGTGACCTTTTTAAACCCCAAAAACAACATTCTCTCAGAACCAAGTCTTCCAAGTATTTACAATACAATCATTCAACTCCACCCAGCTTTAAAAAGACCCCATGTGCAGGCCCTGAGGGATGATTTTTTTATTCAGTGATAAGTTCAGCACGAAGCCAAACACAAACACTCTAACATAATAGTCTAATCTATCCGAACATGTCTGGAGACTAATATCACACACAGGATGGATGGTAGACCAACATTATTCTAGCATGTTAATCTGAAAATATAAAACTTGCTGATTAAGAGGGCAGCATGTTATCATAGAAAACATGCGTGTGTAATCACACAGTCTGCGTCCTATCAGGACTCTGTCTAATGTCGCAGCAGCTATGCTTTCACATGTTTCAGAGCTGATAACTGAACATTTTTGTTCTTTCATAGATAAAAAAAATTGGCTGCACTTTCCAATTTGGCCTGTGTGACTAATTTTAGATAAATATTGTAATATGGCCATTGATAAAATGTGATGGTCAATTCAAAGCTTACCAGCCGCAAGTTTGATAAGACATAGACCTTAGAGTGGAACTATTCTTGTGTTGTTGTTCTTCAATTATAAGAGCGCAATTAAACAGCCATTATAGTCTTTATTACCGCTACAATAAATCCAATTTCAGAAACTTTGGCGTATAACAGACTATGAAAGTTTAAGAATGCTCAATAAAGTCCGATTTTAAGATACCATTAATAAGAAGGTCCATTTGTATCGGGGTACAGTATCATGAGTGAGTATGAAAGGGGCATCCTCGAAAAGCTCCATCCTTTAAAAGTGATGAAATAGGTAAAACTGCTCTTTAATGTTTGCACTTTGTTTTCATTTGAAATTCATACAGCGTTCAATCTTATTTTTGGAATTGGGTCGTACATGTTGTATAATGATGGCCTGGCAGCCGGTATGCAGCGTCATTAGTCTGTAGAACCATGTTCAACATCATTGGAGCCTCATGTTATTTGTCAGACAACACCTACAACACCTACAACAGGGAACAGTATGAAAACAGTGGGTACTATGTGAATTGTCTCAGTGTTCTTGTATGACGGAGACAAACGTTGGTCGATGCTGTAATTCTGGCAGAGGTTTACCAATGCTGCAATGCCTTAAATGGGAAACAGAGACCCAGAACTGTGCTTTACTACAGAATGGTTCTGATTAAAACCAGATTGGTCTGTCTGTGGTTGGTTCGGAGCCACAGCCAATTCCTGATCAAGGACAAGACCGTTAACGCTATGGTATGAATGCATCTGAGTTAATCTCTCTCTCCTTTCAGCCACTTACATTGGCTTTAGTGAAGATCCAGATGAGCTTTTGTATTGCCAAATAGAAGAATAGAGTACTGGTAACTTTGTTGCTCTTTAACAGAAGTTTAGTAAAAACAAAAGAGATAGGAATGAGAGTAGACATGGGAATTAACAAAATGAGAATGTTCCATTATACAGATGTCAAAATGCATTTCCTATTAGATTATAACAAGATCATGGTTTGTATTCTCATCATAAATGGCTACAGAGACTATTCGAAAAAAAACAGGATTATTATATCATTATGAATATTTTTATCTAAACATACGAATAGGAAAATATATTTCAGTGATGCTCCCGACACATTTGCCTTTAGGGATAACACTGCAGTTTTGGAATGAAGTATCTGAACATGTTAGTTTTAGAAACAGAAGACCATGATGTTTTTAAGATTTAAGATTTACAATATGGTAAGTATCAAAACATGAACAAGTATATAAACATGAGCAGTTGAGCAACATGAGTATGTTTGTAGACTGGCATTAATAACTTTGCTTAAAGTACTGCAGTACAGCTTCAAAGAGTTATTGTTGTGGTCTTAGTTAATAATTTATAACATGTACTTTTCTAGTCATAACATGCATATTGCACAAAATCTTAAGGATTGAGGAAGTTAGCGATGTCAGCAGTATAAATCAAACATTTTGCTCCGTGAAACTTATGAGACACACAACGTCCTTCTGTGATAGTTTGCCCATGTTCTGAACCTCCTGGATCTGATCACGTTAAATTAAATCAGTCACATCATCGTGTCATTTAAAATTTAAACCTCAACATATTTTTCCCCCCCTAATTCTTTACTTCTTTTTTCAGTATTGATACAAATCTGTTCAAGGTTGTTTCTAACTCTTCTGCCTGATGACCAGACCCATGTCTATGTTACTTTTAAATCTTATTGCATTAATATCTGCTGTGGATTTATAAATTGGTTCTCCATTGTTTTCAAATTATTTTGTGGCTCATCTTCTTCCCTTTATTATCACTTAAACTGTTGGTCATCAGTGGAGGAGAACCATCTGCAGCTGTCTTTCATTATCGCAATGGCTGCAGCAAGGACATCATTAATTTTTCCTGCTCTGCTCTCATGATAAATGTTTCTATGTTTATCTTAAGGCTTACTTTGTAGCCTCTGATATCAAATTCATTAACTAAGAACATAAAAATTGTCTGTCCCATCGTCTCTTCTTTCAGTTCTTTCGGTTGTGGTGTCATGTTTAGAGAGTGGTGCTTCTCTGCTACCATCTCGTGGTCAAAATGAAAACTTTTTCTAAGGAAACTGCTGAAACAACACAGCTTAAATAATTTACTAAAAATGAAAGTTCTGCATTCAAACATTTACCGCATGTTAAAAGTTAAGGTAATTTGAACAATTTCCTATATTACTCAGCTTTTTAATCTGCAGGATAAGATCACCATTGCCTACTTATAGAGTCACCGTCCAGTGAGAACCACTTATCTCTTAAAAGACAACTTTCCATCGGCTCAGCTTGTTTTCAGCCTTACGTATTTTCCTTGCAATCCATCATATTTTTAACTAGGCCTCTACCTTAGGTAATTAGATAATTTATTAAGGCATACATAACCATGAAATATGGCATTTGAAATAAGGAAGGGTATAAAATAAGTAATCGGATAATTTGAATTTATGGAGCCCCTGTAATCCCCTGAGATATAAGAATATTATTATTTTATAGTTTTTTGAGTAATTGTAAAAAATAACCAAAATGTGTTTTTTTTATTTAAAGCTCGAAAGCGTATACGTCAACTACGGCTAGTCCCTCTGTACTAGCCGTAGTTGACGTCATCAAAACGAGCCAACCTCGGAAGCATGAGGATTATTTTCGCTGATGAATTTTTGACCTTCTAAAATACTTCCTTTCGAATTCTCTATATGTGTTGGCTCTTGGACTACCATCCTAAGTGTTAATCTGTGTTAAGGTCAACGAAAGTTGGTGTTTGTAAGTTATTTCTATGAATTAATGCGGTTGTGAATTTAAAGCTACTGTAGCACACAGGTTAACTGTATCTAGCGGTTGGCTTTACCGCTCTACCCCTCTAGCATTAATTAGCATAATTAAATCGTAATTATTTTAACAGAGACGTCTTCGTTTATATTGGCTTGGTATGGATGAGTCAATAAACGTGGTGAAAATGTTGTGTGACTTAAGCTGAGCTTGCTGTAAGACTGTTATATTTCATTACTGAAATCACGAAACGCCGACAAATAGAAGCTAGTTCTTATAATGTACAATTGCAACTGAGGGACTCAACTTGCATCTAACAAATGATAGTATCTCAGACGATAGCTTGATAAAATTGTTCATGTTTCTTTGCTCCTTTGTACCACAGGCTTTCCAGAATGTCGGGCAAGCATGTATCAGTCCATGCGAAATGGATCATCGGCAGAGTAATCGGGACCAAAATGTGCAAAACTGCCAAAGTGCGAGTCACGAGGCTGGTGCTGGATCCGTATCTTCTTAAGGTGAACTTCTGATTTTTTTTTTTTTTTTTCACTGATTTGATACTTAGAAAAAAGACAAGTGATGTTTGTGTTACTTAAAATTATTTCCAATCCCTGCACATACAAAATATTTGACTATATAAATACCACTAGCCGGAGTTTTGGTACAAATGATAAAACAATCCTTCTATAAAGGATTTTGATAAAGAAAGATCTGTTCTTAGATCTTTATTTATCCATCCATCATTAATTCTCTACAACATGTAGTAAACAATTAACCTTATTAATTTGTTTATAGCTTGTATATTGTTTATGCCTTGTCCATTTAATTTAAAATTATTTATATGACGTTCGTACTGTGAGAACTCAGATAACTGGAGTCAAATTCCTTGCATGCATATAAATGGCCAATAAAGCTGATTCTGATTGTGTATTACCTGTGTTTAAGTAAGACTAATGTTATCTATTCTTTCCCATAGTACTACAACAAGAGAAAGACTTACTTTGCCCATGATGCTTTGCGCGAGTGCACTGTTGGAGATATCGTCCTTCTCAAGGCTCTCCCTGAAGCCAGGTCCAAACATGTGAAGCATGAACTTTCTGAGATAGTGTATAAAGTTGGTCGGGTCGTAGACCCACTGACAGGAAAGAGAGTTGCGGGATCTGAGTTTGTTGATCCTCTGGCTGACCTCGCACCCAGGCTGGAAGAGGATACAAAATTATTAGAAAAACTGCAGGAGCTCAACATCTCTGCTCTATCGGAAGGAGCTGATACCCAACCAACACAAACTCCTGCTTCATGATAGAAAAGCTCTTTTTTTTAATTTAGTAATGTTGGCTGAAAAGTCGTTGGTCTTATGTAAATACATTTAAACCTTAATAAATATATAATTTCATGATGAGAGCCTGGCTATATATTCCTTGACACCTGCTCAGATGACTTTGATTTCAAGACACGTTTCTCAGGAATTCACAATAAATGCATGTCATTCACACACTTGTATGCATGATGCCCAATTTTTTGTTCTATCAAAGCAAAGACTTTGCTTTGCAATATGGGACTTGAAGGAGATGTGGGGTGGGGAGGGCAAGTTAAAGGTTTGCTCAGCATTATTGGTTTCTATATTTTTCATATTCGTTGAGCACATTTGAGCAAAGGCGATTGTTATATTCTGCTATCACTTTTTTAGGTAGAGGGGAAATTGAGTTCTTTGCAGTTGTGGGGGAATATGTGTCCTTAGCATGCGTTCTAGTTAAATGTTCCCTCTTTTTGTCTGTTAAAGGGTGTGGTATATGCAAAATAAGTGTAAATCAATATCAGTGATTGATGCTTAAGATTAGAACTTAAATTCTTAGAACGCTGTACATCAGTGACGTATGAATACGAAGAACAGTTTAGTCGACTTCTGAACAGTTAAATTGAAAGTCTGCATGAAAGGTTGTTGCTATGCTTGATTAACTTGTGTAAATATAAAACCAAAAAGACAACAAGGAGCTTAAGAGTAATGTAACCCGACCTACTGGCAACAGCCCCGGACTGCGGCTGCATTTAACTGTCAACAAGAAAGATGGCGACGCGATTCCTTCAGAGAGTGGGCAAAGGTCTCAAACCGACGAATAATGGACTTCAAACAAATGGACAAGTCACGGTTATCTTAAGGTTCGAGATTGTCTATATTGTATTTATCCTGCATGTCCAAAAATACTAGTTGGGGCGCGTTAGGCTCTGGCAGAGTTGACAGCATATGTGGTGCTAAGCTAACGCTAAAGTTTGGTTTGTATCTGATGATAGCTTAGCTAGCATTAGCTCCCAAGCTCTATGTGCGCTAACTTTCTGCTAACGCTAAACTAGACCCACCTGAGTACAACTTTTATTTGCCCCTATCTTTACGAACTTAACGATTTCATATGTGAAGTTAAACTTTCCTTGACAATAACGGAAACCACATAGATAGTTGCTTTCAGTTCTAAACTGTTAAACGTCGCGTTCGAAACTCATCGCAGCACCTGTTGACATTAGATGAGTTTATCGCTGAGACAAATCTGTGCACTGAAAAAAATCTGAAATTACTGTAGAATGTCTTAATTGATAAACATGTAACTTTATGTTATGTTAATATAAAGTGAGACAGCTGCATGTTTGCGCTTAATAAAGTAATTGCTGAGTGAGTTTTAAGATCTAAACTGACGAATAGGGATCAATATATGATTCTGCGAGCACGTTTATATAAAATGTGCCCTTGTGGAAAGATTTCAGGACTCTATGTCGACTAATCCTCCGGCTATGAGCAGTGTTTACAGCTTACAACCATGTGTTCTTGAACCTACTTTTCAAGTAATAGGTTGGGAAGTCTAAAAGGATTAAGTTCTTAGTTTGTTGCAACCATCTCTAACAACTTTGTATATTTAATAATAATAATAATAATACATTTTATTTATAGAGCGCGTTTAATGAGTACTCAAAGTCGCTTAACATGTACTTAAAACAAGATGTAAAAACAGGAATCAAAAGAAAAGTAGCTCAAATGACACAACATTGATTGCACATTAAAAGCAGCTTTAAACAGGTGAGTCGTATGAATTGATTTGAACATGGAGGGGTCAGTGCAGTCTCTGGTGTGGGCCGCAGTTGAGAAGGCTCTGTCATCACTGGTCACTTTCTTGGGGGAGCCAGTAGACGTTCTGGAGGACAGTGGTGATTTGGTCACGGGAGCCAGTATGGGTTAGGAGGCGAGCAGCAGTGTTCTGGAGTTTATTGAGGTTTTGTTGTGCCATATAGGAGGCTGTTGCAGTATTTCAGTCAGGATGTGATAAAGGCGTGAATCAGAGTCTCTGCAGCAGTGAAGGAGAGTGATGGACTATGCCGGGATATGTTTTTGATGTGGAAGAAGGCAGAGCTGGTAATTTGATTGATGTGCTCTTCAAAGTATAACTTTGTGTCAAACATGAGTCCAATGTTTCATATGTGAGGGGAGGGAGTTAGGGTTGAGTTGTCAATGACGCAGGAGAAGTTATGACTCACAGTTGAGTTTGAGGAATTTGGTATGCATCCAAACTTTTATTTCGGTGAGAAAGTTTGTCAGGGTGGAGTGAACTGTAGTGGTGATGGATTACGTTGATATGTAGAGTTGGATGTTGTCGGTGTTACAGGGGAAGTGAAGACCATGACGATGGATTATATTGCCAAGTGGGAGGATGTAGGGGATGAAGCAAAGAGGACCAAACAACAAACATTGGGGGACAACTTGGGAGAGGGGACTAGTGAAGAAGTTGCCATTGTTGATGTAGATGAAAAGTTGTCCATTTGAGATGGTATTACTTTATCCAGGAGAGGGCAGTACTGTTAATGTTGAGTGAGGATTCCAGGCAGGAGAGAAGAATTGCGTGGTTGAAAGCAGCAGTGAGGTCAAAGAGGATGAGGATGTCAAGGTGGCCAGAGTTTACAGAGAGGAGGAGGTCATTTGTGACTTTTCGGTGCTGTGTTGTCCAGACTGAAATGTTTCAAACAGGTCGTTGGAATGTAGCTGGGATTTGAGTTGTGTGGGAATGACACATTCTAGTATTTTTGACAGGAATTGGTGATTGGAGATAGGCCGAAAGTTCCCCATGATGTCAGGGTTCAGTCAAGCTTTTTTGGAGGATGGGGGTGACAGAGGCTAGTGTGAGAGTTTGGAGATGAATGAGGAGATAGCTGGGAGACAGTCAAGAGAAGCTAGGATAGGATTCAGGATATAAGTGAAATCTTTCATGCCACATGCCTATTTGGGTAGTACGACAAGAAACACAGGGGAGAACTGAAATAGAGGCAGAGTGGTGGTGGTGCACAATGACTTAATGATAAATAAAGTCGGTGTGCATTATATAAAACATCAGTAGTATGTGTAAACTGATCAGCCATAACATTATAACCAGAATAATTGCGTTCGGATTAACATTGATTATATTATTACATTGGCACGTGTCAGTGGTTGGAATATATTGGGCAGCAACTAAAAAGTTGTCCCATAAGTTGATGTATTGAGACATAAAAAAAAAGGAAAAGCGTCAGGATCTTAACAACTGGGTCAGAACAACTACAGAACTGCAGATCTTGTTTGGTGGTCCTGGTATACACTGGTTAGTACCTACCAAAGTGGTAGTGAAGGATAACCAGTGAACTGGCAACAGATTCATTGACTGTTATGATAAATGGGACATTTTGCTAAAAAAAAAGAGAAGATAATACTCGTTCTGACAGTTGGGTCTCAGAAGTTACAGTACCTCATAGAGCTGTTTTACAAGCCAAAGGTAGGCCTAAACCATATTAGGTGTGTGTTATGATATTTTGGTATATCCTGACTGATACTCGCAATCTTTGTGTTCTGTTCCACCACACAGGAATCTCTCTGCCTTCCGTGAAGACAGCTGGTTTAAGTCTCTGTTTGTCAGAAAAGTTGACCCCAGAAAGGATGCTCACTCTCACCTGCTTGCCAAGAAGGAAGACAACAATCTGTACAAAATACAATGTATGTGTGTTTTATGACTTAATATGAGTGTGATGTAATATACTAATGAAGATTATTAATATTATATTATTATATTCTATATATAGTAAAGATATTTGTTATATGTTGAATTATCCACTCGCATGCTATGGTTTCCTTGCAGTTCACAATGTCAAGCCAGAGTGCCTCGATGCTTACAATGAACTTTGGTAAGTCCCCATTCCTTAATGGATTGAATTAAGATTGCCTTTCACTGCAGTGTTTTTGTTAACATTTCAGATATTTTACTCAGTACGCATGTGTGTGTGTGCATCTGTCCTGTAGTGAGGATGTCTTGCCTTCTATCCATGCTAACCCCGAATACCCATGTGAACTTGTGGGGACCTGGAACACCTGGTACGGAGAGCAAGATCAAGCAGGTAAGAGCATGGTCCATGTCTGAAGTTTACCGCACACATGTCCACATGATAAACCAGTATCTCTTTGAGTAGTTCTTAAAAATTCACTCAAGCAGTCTAAATAAAAAAATATGTTTCTTTTCAAGATATAAAACAGTTGTTAAATAGATAGTAGTATTCTAAGAAGCTGTCAATGGATTAAGGAACACATAATGTATTTACAACTGTGATTTGACAGATACATGATTCATCTAATAAGCAAAAGTACTGAAAGGCTCCGCCGTCAGTGCTTATCAAATTGGTCTGTGCTTTGAAGTGAAGAGTCTTGTAACGTACCCTTTCACTAATTTCTGAAATTTTAATGAACCAAGATGTGATTTGATTTGCTGAAATAACAGCAGGTTATAATTACAACTATTAATTACATTGGCTGTGGTCCAGTTATATAGGCTGTGGTTAATTCTTCTCTGCTGCTTATTACATGTACATGACTTTATTATTAAAGTTGATAAGTTATTAAAGTTCTGAGCCTGAACTATATTGAAATAGTTGTCAGATGTCAGAAATATGTCTTCAAATGATATTCCATTATCTCAGAAATAGGAGTTTGCTCCTTGTTTCTGGGAAATAGTGAGGTGTAGTGAAGTTTTAATCTGATTCTTCTCCACATTTGACTTGTAAATGTGTAAAAACCTTTTCAAAGAAAACAGTTTCTCTCTTTCCCGTTGACAAAAACCGGTGTTTTGGTTGCATTTACGTATACAATTGTTAGAGCTGATTTTGAATCGGCATGTAATGTTTCAGCGCTGTCATATTGTCAGTCTGAGAAAAGATAAGTCTAAAATGCAGCGTCAGCAAAGTATATTCACAATGTACTCATGGGGAAACAGTGTCCAGAACTAAGCTGAGAGGTTTTGCTTAATGTTGTTAGTCCTGTAATTCAGTAACTACTTTTTCTTGAATTGTGATTGCTTTTTTGTATTGACTAAGTTTCACTAACACCGTCTTTTGCGTGGGAACCCTAAAAGCAAAAGCTTTTTCTACAAGAGAGGATTCGTTTTCTCATTGTCTCATTTTCATTTCACCAGATCAGATCAAATTTATATCAACAGCTTTTTCAAAAATCTCACATCCACCCAGATGGTAGTTTGTCGGTGAGATGATTCAATGTTTGAAACTAGTGGTACATTTGATCTCTTCTTGTAAGCCCAGATAACATGTCTTTCAGAGAGATAAACAACAGGTGTATCTTGAAACTAGATCTATCCCAGAGCTGCATTATTTCCGGCTCTTTTATCCTCCCTCTATTCCAGTTCACCTGTGGAGATATCGGGGAGGATACCCAGCTCTCACCGAAGTCATGAACAAACTGAGGCAGAATAAGGTAACGGGTGCTTGGACGAGTTCAGCTTCCTGACAGTTTTAGACCTGTTGCCCACTAGTTCTGGCAACTCACCCGACAAATTCCAGGGACAATCTTCAACAAATGTCTTTCACCATCTGCGTTTTTCAGCTCTTTGTCTTGTTTGTGCTTTTACTGAATATTTACCCACATGTTATTTTTCATAAAGGAAGAATGCGTTGCCTTAATCAGGCTCTGTACGTGTGTTTAATGTTCCGACAATGTAAAATATGTATGGTACCACTTGACACAAATGTCAGGCCCATACTCCATACTGATGTTTCTCATGATCTTCTGCATCTTTCTTCTTCTCCCTCTCGGGGTTGCTACTGCGGATTATGGTGGAGACAAATTAGTTATGTGAATCACTTTTGAAAAAACATTTTAATTTGACGATTCTTTAGGTGATTAACGTGGAGCTGGATAAATCAGTATATTACGGGAGAATTGAATCACATGTATGCAAGCGAAATACATTAGATTACGCGAGGGTTTATTTGTCGTTCAAAGGTGCATAGAATGTTTATGCGCTAGTTGACCTTTTTTTTTTATTTAACCGACCAGTAATCTGACCAGGTTTTATTCTGGAGTATTCGACCAATCCAGATTTCTTTAGTGATCAATGTACTTGTTTGTCATTGCTGTAGGAGTTTATGGACTATAGGAACGAGAGAGGAAAGATGCTCCTGTCTAGAAGGAACCAGCTGTTGCTGGAGTTCAGTTTCTGGAATGAACCTGTTCCTCGTCCAGGGCCCAACATCTATGAGCTCCGATCATACCAGCTCAGGGTAACGCTCCTACGTTTTTAAGTTCACCGGCTTCTTATCGTCATGCATAACCTTGTTTTTCTGCACTGCTGAACTGCAACCTGTTAATTTATGTATGTCCTCTTCACATTCTTCTTTCAGCCAGGGACGATGATCGAGTGGGGAAATTACTGGTAACGTAAAACTTATTTTTACTCTTTTCTATTATTTTTTTTTACATAATAGTGATATAGAAAATCATCAAAATTAGATTGTTCTGATAATTTATTGTAGAATGACTATTATCCTGCATTTCTTTACCACTACTTTGTTGGTTTTACAGATTGTAGTAGGAGAATGTGAGTCAACACTTTCTGGCAAAATGTCTCTGCATGACTCCAAAGCATGACTAAATATATCTTACGTAATTTTTAAACCCCAATTAGTTGATCCGTTTAATCTGTGTCACCCGTTATAAAACTGTGTGTATCCATCGAATTAATTTGAAAATGAAATTTGCTTGTTAAAAAAATAATCCAATATTCTGTAAGGGTTAAAGGTCCAGTGTGTGAAATTTTGTGGTTGTTTAGGGGTATCTCTTTGAATAAATGGAATATAACATTCATAACTATGTTTTTGTATAATTTCAGCTGGAAGTAAAACATTTCTTTTAATATTTGTTTAGAAAAAGTACTTTTTATCTCTACGGAGCGGATCGTTATGGGGCCCGCATGATCATATAGACACCTGGAGAGGGATTCTGCGTTTAAATTGTAACTATGTTTTGATAAATGGAGGATCATTTTCACTTTATTGTTATTATTTGGAATAAAATAATAAGTACGATCAAAAGCCAAAGCCGTCAAAAAAAAAATACCCGTTTTGTACGTACTCGTGAAATGTGGATGTCGAATCCTCCGACAGTCCGGAGGATTCCACTCAGCTCGGCCTTCTTCCCAGCAGCAGAGGGAAGGAGGCTGGCGGCTGGCCGTGTGATTCCGGGTCCCCATCCCCACTCGGGTATTACGCTTCCTTTCCTTGGCCCCGTCTCTCCTCACGGACACAAACCAGAACAAGCGCTGGTACCGCAATGAAACCTCTGCCGTGATGATCCGGGTTAGCTTTGGGAAAAATTCAAGGAGAGAAGGAGTGGGAGAGGGTTCGGCGCCTCCCCCTGGCCAAGTTTTACAAACTGGACCTTTAAAATCATTATATGATTGCAACATCAACGTTTTATACGGATTTTAAATATATTAATATGATATCAGTGAAAATTTGGTGAACTTAAAGCCTTAAAATTTGTTCCAGTTGTTTAATTGGTGCTACTTTCATATTTGTAATTCAAAATAAGTCTTTGGTGCTCCGCAGGGCGCGTGCTATAGAGATTCGTCAGCAGAACCACGAGGCAGTGGGGGGCTTTTTCTCACAGATTGGAAGCCTGTACACTGTGCACCATTTGTGGGGTGAGAAGTGTTTCCATGTTTGATGTACTCTGCAGCAATGCAATTTTTTTTTTTTTTTATAAAGCTAGATAAAAAGTCCATTCCTGAAACATTTACATACTGGCTCTAACAACAAAGGCATCACTGTATTGGAAATAATGGCACAAAGTTGTTGATAATAAACTTGATCATTTATGTCGTATTAATATGTCCTCCAAGTATGAATGTTGAAGGAAATACATTTCATTTTTCTTGGTCATAGAATTAATCTATATAACTTTATGTAAGTTTAACAATCACGCACTTTTCTCAGATTGGAGACTAGAGGATTGGAGGAATGAAAAAGTCAAATCTGAATGTAACGTAACACCATTTCTGTCATTCAGCTTACAAAGACCTTCAGAGCAGAGATGAGACCAGAAATGCAGCCTGGCAGCGGGATGGCTGGGACGAAATAGTCTACTACACAGGTGAGTCTTTCATAACCATCATACAGCGGTGGCAGAGGCTACCATGGAAGACGCCACCTGCTCAACAGCAGCAGAAATTGTCATACACTAATGGAACCGCCATTGTGGGAAAATTAGGCTTTATTGTCTTTCTCACAGATATGCAACATGTACATTACGAGGACTGGGGATTGAAACTGGATAGTCCCTTTAGTTCATCACTTTATTAATCCAGATAGGTAAGTTGTCATGTAGTCAAGAGCGCCAGAAAAAACATCAGGAAAACAAGACACTACGACTGAAAAGAACAAACTACCTCTTAAAAAAAAAAAAAAATTATAAAATGTTTTCCATACATTTAATACACCAGAAAAAAAGAAAAGCAACAATCTTTCTCTAAAATACTTAAATTAGATATGCAAATAGGAGGCTGGTTGTTTTGTGAGCAAAGAGTTCAGGAGTTTTTACTCCTATTGCAATCGAATGGGGGGACTCGGAAAAAAATAAAATTGGTTAAGCCACAGTGGAGCGCATCCAACCCACTACACTGTTGGCTGGAGGGAGAGCCACCAATGTAGAAGAACCTGAGTGGGTGAAGGGTTTCCTGATCTACTGAAACAGACAATAAATAGTTATTTTTCTCCACCATAGAGCTGATGTAAGTTATTTAATGCTCCATTCTCTGTTGGTCAGCCATTGTTTCTTCTGATTAAAGCTCAGCTATGCTAACATCAACATCTCCTTCTTCACTAACAAAATACATTTTTGACATTGTGACAACTCTGACTGATGTTCTTTCCCATCCCGCAGTCCCTCTTATTCAGCACATGGAATCAAGTATAATGATTCCCATGAAGACTTCCCCCCTGAAGTAAGCTCAGCACAAACTCCATGAGAAGCTCTTAACAGCAAACCCAACAATCCCACCCAGCTGTGGAGAGCCAACCAACCCTCGGCATGTGCACCGTCAGGGTGATCTGCTTCAAATCTTTATGTGTCTGGTTTCATTTCGCGTTTACTAACTTCCGTTTTCTGTTTTGGTCTGGAATGTCTTATTTCTACAAGGAGGATTAGGGTCGCCAATAAAAATTAGTTTAATTAGTTTATCTTCTATTTAAAGTTAGAATTCTTACTTAATTATTATAATTCTTGGTCGTAGATCGGAATTCTAACTTCTCAAGGCATTGTCCATGTGTTTTAAACAATTAATTGTGATGGGTTACCATAAGTCCAACCAGCAAGACGATACTTACCAGTAAATCAGAGAATAAACGCTAGTAACTCTGTTCTACTAACATAGAAGTATGTTCAATGAGACATAATATGCTTTTTCAGGGGCAGCGTCTGACATCTTTTTCGGCTAAACTTTGATATTAATCTTTGCTCTCTATGAATAAAGTCGGAATTTTTCAGTTTGATGTCAGAATTATGCCTTTAAACTAAATTGAATGTATGTTAAGATAATTTTCCCAGCCTGTCTCTTATCCTCTCCTGTATATTGATGACTATGTTAAACAGACGCTGATTCTGTGTATCGACGCTCCTCTTTAGTATTTTACTGGCTTGACTTGTTTTTGTTTTTTTTGTCTGAGATAAAAACCACTTTCATCAGTGTTTGATGATAAAGATGTCAGTGAGAGACATCAATTGCACATTTCGCTGTTCAAGTGCTGGTCACAGGGGCTGACAAGATATGATTTTACTATCAAAAACGTGTTAAGAAAGTAAACTCTTGAGCCCTTCTGCACTAGAAAATCAGCACACAGCGTCCAGCCCATGGTTCTCTATCCATATGAGACACGTCTTCTTAAATGTGTCGGGCTGTGGCCAGTTTTACAAGAAAAAAACAGTTTTTTTACAGACCGGTTGACGGATCTATAACCGATAATGAAGATAAATCTCAAATATAATGGCTTACATTGGCTCCGATTGTAGCTTCATGTTTAAGTGTTGACTCAATCATGAAATCTGATTTTATGTTGGCCTTTGTCTAGATGTTTGAATTTAGTCTGAATCAGTCATTTGTTCACAGTTGGACGGATGGATTCATAAATACACTGATATGAAGAGGCACAAACAATTGTATTTGACTAACACACATCACAGAGTGTCAGACTCATTGGAACAAGAAGACTGGACTTAATTTTCATTTTCAAGGAAAACTGTCCAGTTATTGGGGTGGAGTCGTGCAGAATCCCTTCATTAATTATCTCTGTGTCTCCTCTGTTAAACTGACTACATGTTTTTTGTAAACTGTGACATTGTGACTCTTCTGGGTTTTCTCCCTTTGGGACGGGGAGAAGCTGATTCAAATGATAGCCAGAGATATGATCAGTCCTGGTTCTGTAAATTAATTGGGGTAGTCTCATGTTGATAATCAAGTGGACTGGAAAGAAATATTTAAATGTGGAAAATGTGAATGCTGTGATTTTATAAAAGTAGTTTTACATACTGAATAAAACCTAAAATGAAAGTCGTTGACTTTTTTTTTTATCTCAACCATCAAAAGAAAGGAGGGTATAATCAGATGTCTATGTGTTTATTTTCGTCCAGAGTATATCGAAGTCTAGAAGTAAAGACCCTAGCTTCACCAAGCATTACACTTAAATGTACTTGAATTGTGCCTTTTGCATTTTATATCGACATTTTATATTTATATTCGCCTGTACAAACCCATATTGGAAAGTCACGTGACATGACGACTCGGTGCCTTGTCTAGGGTGTGACTTATGCTGCGTTTGCTGTGTGTTGGAAATATAAACTCTTTCAGTAACATGGCGTTTAGGATGATCATTGTAGAAATTCTGGAATACTGTTCATCCAAATGGAGAGAGACACTTCGCCTTACCAGAGTTAATACAGTGACAAAATCATTATATATAACTTGAATTTAAGATTACTGTGACCCTAACAGTAGATAAATGTAGGGATGATTTCTGCCCCCAAAAAGAATGCAATCTATATATCCTGTTTGTGTCTATTATAAAACGTAAATATAATGTTGCACATGATTATGAGAACATTTTAGTCTCATTTTTACCAATGTTACATGTGCATTTTGTTTCAATGATAATCGTTGTCCCTCATTATTAACCCAAAATGTAGAAAGCAATTCAACATTTTAACAAAAATAGCACAAGGTTTCATGACAACATGCTTAGTCATTATTGTTTAGGCACACAGGGTTCAATAAAAATTGCTAGGTTTTTTAAATATATCATGCTTGATGTTTTTACCATCACTGTTAAGAAAGTGCATTGGCAGCGAGTCATTCAATATTGTGTAATATTAAATGTAGTATATTGTTTTCAGCACATTGACTAAAAACAAAGTTGATCGATCCTTTAGGTGCTATCAGTTTTAATTTATTTCGATGTGTCTATTACCTGGACCATTGTTGGTCTCTTGCAAAAAAACAAATGTAGTGATGCAAAACTTCCATCCAAGTTTTGCAATCGTCATGTTACGCCTTTTCTTCGGACAGCTCCTTTGTTTTATACGTCCTTGATTTGTGATCCCCGATGTCAAATATATTAAGAATTTCATCTCCTTACTGGAAATGTTTAGACATTCAAACACCAAAATGACCAAATGATTTTATTGCCTCGCTTTGACCCCCTTTTTTGACGTAATGTAAAAGGCGTTTTATGAAGATGAGGGCTTACATTTGGGAATGTCCGAGTCCAGACTAGTTACGTAAATGCAGCACGAGAACACGTGTGGAGCCTTCTGGAAACTCACTTCCCTTTCGAGTGTGGAGTCCCTACCGGCGGTACTTTTCACTTCAACAACGCTGGTTGTGTTATCTCACCATGACTGCAGTGAAAGCGCTAAACCCTAAAGCAGAGGTGGCCAGGGCCCAGGCGGCTTTGGCGGTTAACATCAGTGCCGCTCGGGGACTACAAGATGTGCTGAAAAGTAACCTGGGACCGAAGGGGACCATGAAAATGTGAGTGCCCATTGTGCGGCATGCGCTCTAAGCTAGTTAGCTGCATCGGCTACATGCTTTTTAGGAGCTTATAGTCTCCCCCTTGCTCTACATCTATTTGAAAAACTTTAACCATCATCTGTATAATTACTATCATATAGCACAACAGTATCAAATGTTCAGTTTAGGTTATATCTTGATATAAGAGATCTGTCCGGGGCACGTTGCCCTGCCCCGTCATCGTCACCATCCGCTTTGACAACCACCAGGCTAACATTAACTTGATAGCGTGCTAACGTTAGCATGGTAGCTTCAGTTAGCAGTTTACGCTTACGCTAAATCATCTGGACCAATATCACGTTTACAAATGTTGTGTTAACGTACATTTAGTTAATAAGTCGGAATATGCAATGAATCATTGTTATTGTTTAAATGTATTTATGCATCTTTATATAGATGCATACATTTCAGCTGGGTTGGGAAGCTGATGAAAGTTTATTTTTATTCATCTTATAGGTGCAATGACAATAAATTATTTATCAACATCTTGATAAAATAACAACCCAGTTCAATGAAGCCGTTCAATGCATCGCGATGATTATGTCAGGACATCCACTCCATGGAGATGGTTGGTGCTGCTGTCTAATCTGTTGACGCCCAGTGAGCTGCGTTTCCTGAACTCATCTGTGGTTATTTTATGGCATGTTGGAAACTTTAGCCTGTCTCTCTGTTAATAAGCCTTAGACTAGCAGGCTGTGATGCATGAGACTATTCTTCGCTCGGTTTACATGGATTTTCCTCACTTTTTGAATCGGTAGGCTGGTGTCTGGTGCAGGAGACATTAAGCTGACCAAAGATGGGAATGTCTTGTTACATGAGATGGTAAGGAGGTGTTATACTGCCAAATGGTATTTTGTTTATTTGTTTCCTCTTGTTTGTTAAGTAGTGCCTGCGTCTTAGGTTTATGTTGATCAAATTTCTATTTATGGTTTATTACTGAATAATTCTTCCATGCTTCTTTGCCATTTTTAACAGTGAAGGAATTTGCTTGTGGTTGTATTATTTTCTTTTTCATTATATTGTTTTCTTATGTTCTTTTACAGCAAATTCAGCACCCAACAGCATCACTCATCGCAAAGGTTGCAACAGCACAGGATGACATTACAGGAGATGGGACCACCTCTAATGTTCTCATAATTGGGGAACTGCTGAAGCAGGCTGACAACTATGTGTCAGAGGCATGTTAATTACTACCGATTATGTTAGTGTCCATTATCTGGAAGAGGATTATTTTCCGTTTCGTAACTCCCTTTGATTTCTTACTGCAGGGTCTTCACCCAAGAATCATTGCTGAGGGCTTTGAGGCAGCAAAAGAAAAAGCCTTGGCTGCTCTAGAGGATTTGAAGGTGACTCAGGAAATGGACAGGGAGACCCTCATTAACGTAGCACGCACCTCCCTCAGGACCAAGGTCCACAAGGAACTGGCGGACCTGCTTGCTGAGGTGAGACTTGAGCTTATTGAATGGGGCTTAATTTACGCGGAGTGTAGTCTTCATTTTTATCCTGCGCTGCTTAACAGTGATCGTTTTCCACAAGGCTTTCCACAGGGCTGGGTGAAACTGGCTAAAACAAGAATCGTTTTTTGTTTTTTTTGCTTTCACTTGAAATCGCCATTCTCCCCAAGATCTTACCACTCAATTTAAATTTACATGATGTAAATGTAAATTGAGCTGGAGAGCTACTCAGTAGCCCTCCTAGTTAGTGCCAATTTCCTAACGTAGCATTTAGCTTAGCGTTTATCTTAGACAAGCTAATGCTAATTTTAGCAATTGGTAACGCCCACAAATAACCCAATGCAGAGGTACCAGCCCATGGCCTTAAGGGCCAGACCTCACTCGTCATTACATAAGCTGTGGCTAAGCTAGTGAGCTTTGCTGCTGCTCAAGTTATGATGTATAATGCTGGACAATCTCAGTACTTCAGAAATGAGATCATATATACATCTGAATCGAGATTGCGATCTTTTAACGATTAATCGCCCAGCCCTAATTCACGAAAGCCCCTAAACTTTCTGTTAGGATAGTTCATTGTTTTTTTTGTTTTTTGTAAAATGGGAAATCATCACAGCTAATGACTTATTCGTCTGCAGGCTGTAGTAGATGCTGTGCTGACCATCGCTAAACCCAACGAGCCCATTGATCTGTACATGGTGGAAATCATGGAGATGAAGCATAAGACAGATTGCGATACACAGTGAGTTTCAGGCCTGTTTCCTTTGAAACTATGAATATTCTCTCCCAACAACTGGTTTCTTTAATGATATGTGAATACACTAATCACACTCGGATGTGGAATAAGAGAGGATGATCTCAGCTGTCTTCAAATTGAATTTTGGAACCTTTTATTACATTGGTGAAAGCAGAGGAATTTGCTTATCATGGTACTGTCTAGGACTGAATTTTGAAGAATCTGACATGAATCATATCAAAGTACAAGGACACGATTTAGAATAGTGTTGTACTCTTTGCAAGACAATTTTCTTTCATAAGCAAGCTCCCTTCTCTACCATGTACACTTGCATGTACTTCTTTTCTTGGCTGAAGATAGATGGAAAAAAACACTATATTCGTGGTCTGCAAAAAATTATCCTCTGTACTACAAGGATGTTTTCCCAGTCCATCTTTTTAGAAGATGTTAAAAGTACGGCAGCTATTCCCAATCCAGTGTACTTAGTCAGTTAACGTCCTCTGAGAAATGCGTGACGGATTCTACCTCAGTAAGTCCTTAATTATTACCGTAGGGATGGTCTTCTGTTTCTACTTTTGAATAATTGTAAATAACATTGACTTGATTTGCAGTCTATAATGATGACAACAAAATTATTTCAGTAGCTTTTTGGGACACCAAATAACTAAATGACTATAAACATCAGAAGCACTAAAACGTATTAACTTGTTAAGACACTGGAAATAGTTTGGTTTTTTTTCTGCCCCCCATCCTGATCTTATGGTGCAGGATGACAATAATACATATGAAAATAATAATAATGAATATCAAACTGCGATGAACTTCTTTTAAAATTATTATTTTTAATCTGATTGTTTTAGAGGATAAAACAATTAGTCTGTAAAGGTGTAAAAACTGACAAAGCACATTAGTTTTATGAAACCCAAACAACTTATTTTTTTCAGGTAACAGTCTAAAACTTTTTCATTTTACTGTCATACATAACAACCAGTACGATTAAGAATCTACAACCTTCAGCTATTTCCTGAAAATGAGCTGAAATTATTAATCAATTATCAATATTGTCTTGCTGTTGTTTTACTTTTCATGACCTAATCCATTAAAGAACTCAAGTCGGTAATTTGCCTGGCAGCTTGTATCACTTGATTTGTACTCCTCTTGGCTAATCCAACAGTTGATGTGAAAACAAAACCAATAGGATTTAAAAATCCCGTTAATAATTTTTTTCCCCTCAGTCTGAATCAAATGAATTGACATTTGAATAAAAAGAATTTCATCACTTTGACGATCATTACTTTTGGTGCTTCCAGAGGATGGTGTGGTCCCAGAAATTAAAGTGTTGCTGCTTTTATTTTCTCAGGTTGATTAAAGGTTTAGTGCTAGACCACGGTGCCCGACACCCAGACATGAAGAAGAGGGTGGAGGACGCATACGTGTTGACCTGCAATGTCTCCTTGGAGTATGAAAAGACAGAGGTCAACTCTGGCTTCTTCTACAAGAGTGCAGAGGAAAGGGAGAAGCTAGTGGCTGCAGAAAGGAAGTTTATCGAGGATCGGGTGCAGAAAATCATCGCCCTGAAGAACAAAGTCAGTCCAAATGGGGAGAAAGGATTTGTCGTCATTAACCAGAAGGTATTAAAGAGGATTCTTCACTATTGGTTTTGTAACTGTAACCCTTTCTCCCTGCACTGGCACTCATTTATTTGTCAATGTTTCATCATATCTAATGCCTATTGATAAATGCATGAACACAATAGATACTATTAACATCATTTGATCACAAAAATGTATTTCTAGTTGAGTTTTTCTCCAAACTTGTTTAAATCCTATTTCTTCTACTGAAATCCTCTCATTAACTTTTCACCAAGTTACAGGTAAATTCACATAATTTTAACCTTTTATTAATTTCTGAGAAATGTAAGCAATTTGATTTGTGGGCACAGTGAACACCCAAGGATGCTATCGTAGCTCCCCCTGGTCTCATGAATCTGTGCTACATAAATCTGATCTGTACCTCTGCATTAGGAGAGTTTGTTCCTCCCCTACATGTATTCAACAGAGCAGAACAAATATAACTGAAACACTAGGGTGAATTATTTCTCAAATTGTTATATATTAATGGATGTGTCTGGTTCTCGGTTTACAGGGCATTGACCCATTCTCCCTGGATACCCTCGCCAAGGCAGGTATTGTTGCCCTACGAAGAGCCAAGAGGAGGAATATGGAGAGGTAAAAATAAATACCTTTTTTATCTGGCATTTTCTATTTTTTCTATACAGTGTAAATATTGTTTTTTGTACACATTGTGGTTGTGAAAACATAAATTGCAGCGTACTTAGTACTAGAGGGGGAAGGAAAAGTATATGAGTGTAAAATGTTTTATTGAAAAACGTTAAATTTACAGAAATGGAAATCATTCATCTATAGTAATGGGGGAACAAACAAGCAGGGAACTAGTTTAAGATGAACCATAAGGTTCTGCCATTTATTTCTTCTGGCCACCTTCTCATCAGATATCAGCGCGTACGTCCTTCATAAAAGGCCCCAATGGGTCAAAGAAACCATCACTGTTCTGAAATTAGTTTTTTCAAAACACGTCCAAATCTCTTTGGATCCTTTCATGAACAAAACTAGATCTTTCATAAAATGAATTTTTTTAATTTTTTTTTATGAAGGACTTCAGTCATTTCTCTTTGATTGTATTTCTATTTAAAACTAAGGACTGAAATTCTGACAAGCTTCAATGTTTTCTCCTTTGTTACAATGTACTTGTCATTTGCACATTGAACACCCAGGGGCGCTAGCGTGGCTCTCCCTGGTCTCTGATACCTGTGCTAGATTGAGTCTGGTCTTTTCCTCTGCATTAGGAAGGTTTCAGTCTCTCCTACATGTATTCAGCTGATCAGAACAAACTTTCTCACTCTGCTTTGTATTTTTATGGTTTCCTCCTTATTACGAGATGACAATTAAGCTCAATTGGACAAGTTGACACCCACTGGTTAACTGGGTTCTTCCATTTCCACTCAACTACTTCTACCACGTTACACTTCATAGTAGTATTCTACTACATAAATCTGTAACCTGACATCTTGATCTTGCAATACTGCCACATTTTTACTTAAACTGGATGTCCAAGTATAATAATAGCTGCCAAAGTGTATCTGGCAACCAATTTTAGCATTTTTATGCAAGAATTGTGTTAGCATATTTTCTTCCTTAATTTGTGACAAAGTGTGAATTGTTAGTTTTTATGATGTTTTGATTGCCAATGTGTTCAACAAATATATGTTTTGATGTCTAATTGTAAAAGCCTGTATAAGTCGGATTCAACTTCGTATTTTATTTTATTTTTATAGACTCACCCTCGCTTGTGGTGGAATCCCCATGAATTCAATTGATGATCTCACACCTGAGTGCTTGGGAAGTGCTGGGTTGGTTTATGAGCACACACTTGTGAGTATATATTTATTTAAAATGTTCTTGAGTGTAAAAAGTAAATGCAAAAAGACATTGCCAAGGAGTATGAAGTATAGTGTTAAATGTTTAAGTTCTGAATTTCCCTCAAATCTCGTTTGCAGGGAGAGGAGAAGTTCACATTCATTGAGAAGTGTGGAAACCCTCGTTCAGTCACTCTGCTAGTGAAGGGACCCAACAAACACACCCTCATACAGATCAAAGATGCGGTCAGGGATGGATTGAGGGCTGTCAAAAATGCCATAGAAGATGGTAAGAAATGGTAGAAAATAAGGTTCAGCGATGATGCATTTGTGTGACTTTGATTTTCTTTCTAAATTAATGCAAGTCTACTTCATTACAACTAATCTATATACATACTTATTCCAAAATGTGTTGGAAATTAGTACAGTCATAGGTCTATTTTGGTTATGCTGTTCAGTATTTTGCTTGAAATGTTCCTTTTTCAAGTTCAGGGTTTGCATCTGTCCAGAATATCCCTAACTGTAGTCTGTGCTATTTAATTTTCTCATTTTAAACACATTCACTGCGACATTTAACATTCTATATTTTAGCGCTGTTTAAAAAAGAAATCGTAGTTTTTAAGTTCCTCTATCCCTCTTTGTAGGTGTTTTGTTTTTAGTTGCTCTTAAAACTCCTTTCATATATTATATTCTTGTATAAAATTATAAGTAAAGTACATGTCAAAGATCTGTGGACCAGTTCGAATAAATATTTGTAAATTCAGTAGTCATTTGCACTGCGAACACCCAGGGGTGCTAGTGTGGCTCCCTCTGGTCTCTCATGCCTGTGCTACAGCAACTCTGGTCTTTTCCTCTACATTCCGAGAGTTTTTGTCTCTCCCATATGTATTCAGCTGATCAGAACAAACATCGCAAAGTTTTTTGGTGTCCCATTTTCCTGTGAGTTGTACTTGTCTTTTTTAAGCTGACACAATTAAACCTGTGAGTTTGTTGAGTATCTTCCTTTGTCTCCTCAGGCAGTGTTATTCCTGGTGCAGGTGCGTTTGAGGTGGCGGTGGCAGATGCTCTGGTAAAACACAAACCCAATGTGAAAGGCAGAGCCCAGCTGGGAGTCCAAGCATTTGCAGATGCTCTCCTCATCATCCCTAAGGTGAGGGGTTTCTAACGGACTCTAAAACTTAAGCTCTTGTGTCAATATAATGCTCTCAATAATAGCTCTGATCCTCATACATCCCACCGAGGTCTATCTTTTGGGATAATAGAAAATGGAAAATCAGATTTGTTTTGTAAGCATTCCTGCTGTATTAGCCTCTCATGATGTTGATGCTTCTCCCATTGTAGGTGTTGGCCCAGAACTCTGGATATGACCCGCAGGAGATTCTGCTGAAGCTGCAGACGGAATACAAAGAGTCTGGTCAGCTAGTGGGAGTGGACCTCAACACAGGTCAGAACCAAAGCTTGCCCCAGTAATAGGCAATTGTCTTACAATATATGTTTAATGTTAAAGGGACAACAATATTAGTTGTTGTTTTTCAAAAGCAGGATCAACAATTTATGAATAAAACTGAATTTTTTGGTGCTCTCATTTTCAAGTCTGAGGTCAAATTATAAAATGAAGTCCCAAGAATTGGAGCGCCAGCCACTCATTAAGTACATGGTCACAATAATACAGATGTCAGAGAAATAAATCAGATATAGAACAAGCAGAATTATTTCAGCATAAAAGTAAATCTTTTGTGATTCAAATGATTTGATCATCTCCACCTTATGTTGTTTGTGTTTTCTTGTTTGTGTTGCCATCCACGTCTGGCATGAGCTCGGTTTTTACTTATTCCTTCTGTTGCATCAGGGGAGCCCATGGTGGCCGGAGAAGCAGGTGTGTGGGATAATTACAGCGTTAAGAAACAACTTCTCCATTCATGGTGAGCAGACATTTCTAACACCAACTAAATAGTTGACGTTACATTGTAGTATTTTCTCCTCAGATTCTTATGTGCTTCTCCATTGCCTTACAGCACGGTGATTGCCAGCAACATCTTGTTGGTAGATGAGATCATGCGAGCTGGAATGTCTTCTCTCAAAGGCTAAAGGGCAACTGAAGAAGCTGCAGCTGTTGTAATACTCACAGAGATAGTTGTTTGCTTAACGGTTACTGCTTTTGGATCTCTGAAGCACCCTAGTCTGATGGAGGGCCCGCTAACTGCTCGACACCGTACATCACAGCGTCTGTCAGAAAACGTTATGCTGTCATGACTTGTTTTTCTCCTCATGTAATCCCCTCTGATTGGTTTATTTATGAGATTTTGTTAAAAGCACTGACCTCTCACTCTGTTTCATTTCTAGCCATTAAAGGTTTTCTTCGTCTTTAAAAAAGAAATGTTTCAGTTTTTTCTTTGTGATACATGAACAACTTTCTTTAGTTATTGCTGAGTTCTATACTACTTACAGCCCCATTCATACTGTTTGCACTCTTTTCCTTCTGTTAATATCCTATCATATTGCCTTTAAGCTCAGCCTATATACAAAAATGTCAGTTATATTACATTGAGGGACGGGTGTAGTTGGAGGCACATCAGGGTCTGTATGCTTATCTGATTTTTTTTCCCTCCTTTTGGTGACCTTTTACCGATCTTAAGTAATAAACTTTAGCTATTCTTTTCCCAATTAAAAGTACATTATGAGAAATGTAATTAAGAACTTTTACCTGCACTGCAGCTTATTGTTTGGATATTTGTTTCCAACACACAATGTGCTCTCCAATTAAGGAAGGGGAGCTAGTGAAGGAATTGAACTACTGCAGAGATGATTCAAATGTTCTATGACGTAATCATCCGCCAAAACTATTTGGTTCTTGTCAAAGTTCCAACACATTAACGTCAAGGACAAACCACCTGCTACCTCATATACCCCACCCACTGACTTGTGCCATTCTAACGAGATGTGTCATTCCGACTTATCTTGTCAGTGGTTATAGTACGGAATTGGGTGTATTTTCAATTCCTTAGGGGGCGCTAATGAAGCATTTAGGATCCAAACTGCCTTCAAATACCAACGATGTTGTGGACGAAACACCAGCAGACGAAGCAGGAAGTGTCTTATAACAATTATATTTTTATTTGTGATTGATGTTAGAGTTCTACGTTGTTCTGTTCCACAACCTTAACTTTGAACAAGTTAAATTAGAGTTTATTTTATAAACAGAAGCATCAACAGTATTATTAATAGAGGAATATACACTACTCAAAAAAAAATGAATGTGACATATATCACTAACTCCAGGAGGAGAAAGAGGAGCAACAACCCAGTGGCAGTACCGTTATCTGCTCCTCTGTGCAAGGAGAAACGGGAGGAGCAATGCCTGAGCCCCACAAAATGATGTCCAGCTGTCCACGCGTGTGCATCTTTCTTTCCAAACTATCAAAAACTGACTCCATGTGGGCCCAACGTCCCTAATTGGGGCATGTTCTCACGCCTCATGTGGCTTGAGTGTGTCAGCGGCTCCTGGATGATGAAGGCTTTGCAGCTATTGACTGGATCGCCCGTGCCCCAGACCTGAATCCAGTCTAGCACTTCTGGGACATCTTTATCGTTGCATTCACCCTCGCCACGTCACAACACAGATTGGCCAGGAGCTGACTGATGCCCTGATCCAGCTATGGGGGGAGATCCCCCAGGAGACCATCTGTCGTCTCATGAGGAGCATGCCCAGAAGTTGTAGGGAGAGCAAACAGGCACACAGAGACCTTACACACTACTGAGCCACGTTATGAGTTGTTGGCTCGGCCTGTGATTTGTTCTTCAATTTGATTTTTTGGTGTGGTTTCAAATCTAGCAATGTAATACACAATGAATATCAATAAAGCCTGGTTTACTGCCAAACTCAGGCAGCTTTGTCAGACCAAGGAGGAAGCTTACAGGAGTGGTGAGACAGTCGTGCTCAAGCAGGCCAGAAACACACTGACCAGGGAGGCCAGAGCAGCAAAGAAGTGCTACTCTGAAAAGCTGAAAAACAAGCTTTTCAGAGTAGCACTGCCCCCATCACACCCCTCCTTACTGACCCCAAGCTTAGGGCCTGTGAGACAGGTGTCATCGACCTCATCCAGGACGGCGACGAGTCTGCATATAGACGGGAGGTTGATCGGCTGGCCGTCTGGTGTGGCTACAACAACCTGGAGCTGAACAAGCTCAAAACTGTAGACCTCAGACCTCTGTAGACCTCAGGAGGAGCCCCCCGTCACTTCCCCCCTCACGCTACTGAACAACACTGTGTCTGCTGTGGAATCTTACAGTTTCCTGGGAACAACAATCACTCAGGATTTTAAGTGGACATACAACACAGACAAAATCATCAAAAAGGCCCAGCAGAGGATGTACTTCCTACACCAGCTTAGGAAGCTCAACCTGCCTCAGGTGCTGCTGATCCAGTTTTACGGAGCAATAATCCAGTCTGTTCTCTGCACATCCATCCCTGTTTGGTTTGGATCGGCTACCAAACAGGACAGAAAGAGAATACAACGGACAATTAGATCTGCAGAAAAAATCAGGAAAGATCACTGCAGACCCGTCACACCCCGGACACAACTTGTTTGAACTTCTCCCCTCTGTCAGGCGCTACAGAACACTGTTCGCCAAAACTACCAGACACAAGAACAGTTTCTACCCACAGGTCATCAACCGGACGAACAATCAAACCAGTGTCAGTGTTGTACAATAACCCGAATCACCTCATCATACAATAACTACCTCCAACTGTCACTACTCTGACATCTTTGCACTGTCGTATATATTTATATATACATGTTAATACACATATATTTAAATGTATATAGCCTGTACACAAGAACATCTCCATTTGTTTAAAGCTTGTATATTTGTTCATTGCCTTGTCCATTTAATTTAAAATTATTTATATGACGTTCATACTGTGAGAGCTCAGTTAAACGGAGTCAAATTCCTTATATGCATATACATGGCCAATAAAACTGATTCTGGTTCTGATAAAGATTTTCAACTTGAATATTTCTTACATCGAAATACGGACTAAGGTTTCAGAGTTCCCCTCCATTTTTTTGAGCAGTGTTTGGTTCTTGTCTGTTCTCTTTGGAATGTGTTTTATTTTTGGAACAAATTTTTGTCATGGAATGTTTGATTGGAATGCTGTTTTCCTTTTGTACGAAGTCACACTGATAAATGTGGTTTGAAAAGAGTAGAAGAAGAAGCATCAACAGCAGTAGATTTAATAGTAGAAGAAGAGAATGTTTACGCGGAAGCTGTTGGAGCTGTTCGCCGTAGAAGAAGAGAATGTTTACACGGAAGCTGTTGGAGCTTTTCGCCGTAGAAGAAGAGACTGTTTACACGCAAGCTGTTGGAGCTTTTCGCCGGTGAAATATGTCCGCTATAGAAACGTCTGAAAGATAGCATTAGATGGAAATATGACATCTTTGGCTGCTAGTTCTCTCTAAAAAATATACTTACATGTGTCAGCAAATTTCTGTAGAATATTAAAAATAATGGTTGCTAAAATTAGCATGTCAAAAATGAGCGATAAAGTGGTCTCTCTGATATGTGCCGCATGTCTGCTGACGGTGGCGGGTAAGAAATAACATCGTAGTTTCTGAGTACACATTACACAATTACTAAACATATCATGAATATTTAATTGAACTGTATGTGCGAATTGTGATAACGTGACTTAGACATGCTTCTCCCTGACACCCAGCAGCAGATGAGATGGTTGATATACCAGGAGCAAAGATATTGATGGGAGTGTCTCCCACCAGGGACATTCAACTGCAGCCGTTTAAAATAGACAAATGGCCTGTCACAAATGCTGATTTCAGGTAAAACAACAAAGCTTGAAACATTAAATTAGCTTTGCGGACATACATTAACAAGTTGGCAAAGCCCCCGATTTGAATATCTTTCTCCACAGAGATTTTGTGAGAGCGCAGAAGTACAAAACGGAAGCTGAGACCTTTGGTTGGAGTTTTGTGTTTCAAGACTTTGTACCAGAAGAGCTTCAGAGCAAAGTCTCCCAAAGAATTGAGGTACAGGGATCTTCAGTTTATAGGGGGGAAAAAAACACAAAATTCAGCACACTTGAGTATTATTATGAATACTTTTTTCTCTTAACTATTTTTCGCTATTTATTTAGACTCGATGAGTCTTAATGAGTTGAGTTATAAATTGCAGAACGAGTTATAAATTGCAGAACGGTTAAACCAGACTTGGTGGATAGTAGTTTCTATTTGTATGGCTTTTTTGTGAATACTTAATTTGCACTGATTTTATTGTGTCTCCGATCCAGTCGGCTCCTTGGTGGTTGGCTGTTGAGCAGGTGTTTTGGAGACAGGTGAGGTCTTTATGAATTGTGAGGTCTTTTTCACCGTTGGTTGCATATTTCTAAGCTTACTTTCCTTTTACTCCTTGTTCCCACTGCTGCTCAGCCTACAGGACCGGGTTCCGGCATTCAGGAGCGCCTACGCTTCCCAGTGGTTCAGGTGAGCTGGAACGATGCTCAGGCCTTCTGCCGGTGGAAGGGCAAGAGATTGCCATCTGAAGAGGAGTGGGAGTGGGCTGCGCGTGGGGGTCTTCAAGGTATATGTTTGCACTGCTCTTAAGATTTTTGTAGATATAGACAGGTGTTGTGTATCTACTGTTCACTGACCCATTATTCATTTTGCAATTAGTGCCCTGTTTTCATTAGCACTGACGCTTCAGGCCAGTCTCTCTAGGGAGGGAACATTTCAATATTTGCACTCAGACGCAACATTTTCATGAGTCAAATAATAATAAACATAACGGGGATTGGGATTTAATTCTTTTTTGTCATCTTATCTTTTTGCCCGCTGTGTTCCAGGTCGGGCTTATCCATGGGGAAACAAATTCCAGTCCAACAGAAGCAACCTGTGGCAGGTCAGCTGAATACAGAAATGCAGTCGCCCTCAAACTTGAGTGTGAGTCCCGGGTTAAAGTGCTGTATGAGAACACATAGAGCACTTTAACCAGGGCCTCACACTAAAGTTTTCTTAATGTAGTTATGTGCTTTTTTTTCATACACATCAATGACTCGGTTCTAATTCTCGTTCTTAGAGAATTAAGATCATTAACTGAGATACTTCTTGGAAAGCATGTGAATCATGGATTGTAATAATTTGCTGCTACGTTTGTCTTTTAGGGATCGTTTCCTGATAGCGACACTGCAGAGGATGGATTCCATGGAATCTCTCCTGTCACAGCATTTCCTGCACAAAATAATTATGGTAACTGATATCCTTTAGTTAAAAATAATTGACAAAAAACAAATAATCCAAAAATATATTAAAACCAATAAGAGGCATCTTAATGCCAAAGTTTCATCTGCTCCTTATTCCCATTGGATTAAAGGAGAGCCCTGTTAGTAATACTATATAGACTGATTATTTCTGTTAGCTTTGTGGTATTGTAAGGACCATGTTGATTCTACCCAAAGGACTCTATGACATGATGGGAAACACATGGGAGTGGACATCCACACGCTTTCCAGCAGCACAAGCAATGTATGTCCTGCGTGGTGGGTCCTGGATTGACACTGTGGATGGTTCAGCCAATCATAAGGCACAAATCACGACCAGGTGAGTTGTATTAAAAGGGAAACGGGGAGGACAGAAAAAGTGATACTCTGAGTGATACCTCTGATTCTGTGTCCTGCAGGATGGGAAACACACCTGACTCTGCATCTGATAACCTGGGATTCAGGTGTGCTGCAGACAATGGACAAAAACAAGGGAAGAAAAAAGGCAAAACCGAACTGTAGAGACAAATTCACAAACATTAGTCGAAGGATATGAATGAACAATAATTTTAAGATACAAAACAACAGTTTCTCCTGTGGAGGATTAATGCATTTGACATAGGTTAAGCACAGCAATAATTAAATATTCGAGAAATAAACAATATTCCAAAAGAGTGCCAGTTAGTGTTTTTTTTTATAATGCAGTAGTTCATTCACTCTCTGAACAATAGTCATCTCATACCAGCAATATGGCTGGGCTCACTTGGGATACATGATGTCTCAGAAGCAGGACAGGCTGGGATTTTTCTTCTGTGGAATGTTTTTATGTGAACGGAGATTAAATGGTTGGTTAATTCTTAGCAAGCTCTAATTTTCCTGATTACCTCTCATCATGCTTGTCCTTTAGAGTTTTTCTTTGATCTGATTCTGTTTACTGGAGTTTTATCATAACTCCAGTTTTCTAAAAAGTTATTTTAGTATTTTTGTATTAGAGTATTTTTGACCAAGCCACACATTTATGTAAGCGATGTAACAGGTTTCCATAAATATTTATAATAATTGTTAAATATTTATGCGAGGCATATTCAGTTTACAGTCATGTTCTTGTAACAAAAGCATTTGTAGATCAATTAAAAAAATTTGATTCATATTTTCTTTAAAAAAAACATTTTACACAAAACTGCTTTGATTCTCTTTCTTTCCCTTTTTATCTTCTGTTATCACCAGTAACTTACATGTTACATCACATATATATCTGAACATCACCACATTTTCCCTGAGCACCTCTGGAGTCAGTTACATATTTGAAGCCCATGTTTCTCCCCTTTTTTGATTTTATGATATAGTCTAATTATGAAGCTCAGTTTTATTTGCCATTTGTTTCTTGACTCTGAGAAATTACAAGCAAACCAATAGAAAAATGGTTGGTCACATGACGTCCCATAGGACACAAATGGTGTTCTCAATACTGGGTGTCCAGAACAAACAGGAGAGAACCTGTTGGTTATTTAGCCAGGCTAGCTGTTTCCCCATGTTTCCTTCATTTGTGCTTAGATAACTAAGATTGACTCAAGAGTGGAATCATTATTGTCATTGAGTCTCGGCAGGAAAGTTAATTAAATGTGTTCCCAAAATATATTACTTCAAGTAACTTTGAGGGCTAAAAGGAATTTTCATGAAACAACCAAGGTGAAATAAATTCAAACGGCGACATTTTGATGTGTCAAAAACTCTTACGAAGTGCAAATTAAAGACGTGAAATTGAGAAGAATAAATAGCTGCTGCACAGGAGTGGATGCCCATTCTAATAATATAAAGATTATAACTCCGCACCTCAGGGTTCATACATAGAACGCAAGTCCGAGTGCTTTACATTAAAGCATTAACAGTCCAGAGCAAACCTGCAAAGATAGATGTGGATTAAAACATATTGGAAATTAGCAATGATAATAAAAGAAAAGTAAATATGATGCCCGATCTTCCTCAGTGGTGCTGAAATCACACCTGCCTCTGCTAACAGTGGCAAATCCTGTTTCTGGTAGACACAGATTTGTTAGGTGGTTTCTCCAAAGGTCGTGATAAATACATAACGGTCTGTCAGTAGGAGATCCCAAATCACAGTTATTTAAACGTTATTAAATAAAAAGGAAATGTGGAAAATCACATGACTAATCCATGGTTTATCGGTCCTGTTCTAAACCCTGACCTGGTCTGAACCATGCAGGTGTATATATTTATGCATTTAGATGTTTATTTTGCGTCACAAACTCTCTTGCTTGGAAAAGTGATTTATTGAACTGCCTGCTAAGTGGAAAATTAAGGACATGTGGGCTTCACAGGATGATTCGCAGAATCTCCAGGATTGTGTGTAGATCTAAAGCAGCGAGACCAACATTCTGAGACTATCTGTCTTTAATCCACATAATGTAGGCATATCTGTTGATTCCATAAACAAAGCCTGAATGCTCCATTCGTGAGACGTTAGTAGTTCCGTTTCTCGATGACTATTAGTTTAACAGGAGGAAGGAACTGAAGTCATCGGAAAAAAAAAGTTATTTTTGGAGATGGAATTTCCTGCTTTTTGCTACATTTCACCTACTATAAAATCAATTTAAGAAATATTTTTCATGACTAAGATTAATTTAACTGAACTTGTAAATTCTCTTAACAGCACTGTTTTCAGGTGTTCTTAAATTGTTCTTAAATCTGACGGGATAGATGGTAAATCTCATCCTGAAAATGCTGCAGAGTGAGTGTGGAATCATTGGGCGAACAAGTGGGGCATTTATGAAGTTTTAGATGGGTGTCGTAGCGCCACCATCAGGACTATTTACCCACAGCTGTCGATTCATAAGCACCAAGTTTGGTCATAATCGGACCAACAGTTGAGATATTATGGCGTGAAGATCTTTGGAGATAAAGCTCCCACTAGTGTCGGAAATATACATCCGACCGTTACCAAAATTGATCCAGTTCTTCCTCGCACTTAGGTCTATAGGGAAAATGATCCATGAAATAGTTTTGAGGTTATGTTCGGAACTGTTACGATCTGGCTCAGATGGCCACAACAAAAGGGGATACAGTCCATGTTTAACTCTAAACAGAGAGACACAAGTTACTTCGTCTGTCACCACCAGGAGGAACCCAAGGGACAAAACAGGAAGACAGTGTTTTTACTACAAAAAATGTCCCCCCGTTTGGGTAACATATGAAATAGTAGAGTAAAATGTGACACATACAAGATAGATGTCCTCGAGTCGATTCAATTCAAAATTTGGACAAGACCGGACCAACGGTTGACAAATTATAGTCCAAAAACTCTTGTGTGATAAAGCTCCCCCTACTGTCAGACAAATGCAACGGAATGTTCCCAAAGTAAATCCAGTTCTTCCTCACAGTAATGCTATCCTCGGTATAATATTTGAAAGTGATCCGTGACTTATTTTTGAGTTGACCGGAAGGATCTGTGGAAGACACGGCCGCGGCAGTGACGGTTCTATAGCATCGCCGACTTTTCGGGGATATATTAATTACGATAAGAGTGAGAATTCCAAGAGGGCCTGGCAGGGCGCCAGTAAAATTATATATTGGGTGAAACAGAACTTTAAAAAAAAGAAGCTAAATGCTTCTTTTAACGTTGTAGTTCTTGGCTGATTTTAAGTCGAATCAACATATTAAAGGAAAACTTTAGAATCAGTTGCCCTTATATGTACAGGAAACATTTCCTGTCTTGATGGACTATTAAAACCATACAACAACCTACGAACAGAATGTTTTCTGTCGATGGAGCACCTGAGTCATTGGTGCAGACAAGGTTCCCTTATTATATTAGATTTGACCTATTGAGAATGACATGTAATTAAATAGAAACTGATGTGAAAACGATGATTGACGGCGTTCGTTTTCAAACTCGTTCCACCTGCACGAACCGTGTCGTTTAACCACCGACCTACTGCTTGTGTAAAAGTGCGTAAATGTTTTGTGCCCAGCTGTAATTAAATCACCACAGACTGAAGAAATGGGAGCCCTTTTCTCCCCTCAGGACACAAACAGCTTGGTGATTAATGACTGATGATTAATGAATTTGGTTATAGGGGAAGGCCTGAAAAAGAATGTAGCGTGACAATTAAAAACATGGGGCCAATCTAGAACACGGCACCGTGTTTCTAATCCTTTAATGTCCTCACCAAGAAAGGAAAAAAATATATAGAGAAAAATAATTTCTTTGCATATTTTATTTCTTTGGAGCATTTATTCATTTAATGTTGTTGACATGTTCCTTTTTTTCTTTGGGGATTTCCACTGCGGCTCTTCCTTCGCCACGGTGGATCATTTCACTCCAGACATGGATTTGGCAGAGCTTTTATGTCGGATGCCTTTTTCTGACACAAGCCTCCCTATTTATCCAGACTTGGGGCCGTAACTCAGGGACATAAGCCACATCCTACCTAAGGAATAGGACATTGTTAACAGCCCAGGTTAATGTCTCCTCCTCGGTGGCCCCTTTGACCTGTGGGGTCCCCCAGGGATCAATCCTTGGCCCCTTACTCTGTAGCATGTCCATGCTACCGCTGGCTCAAGTGACAATTTTCAATAAGAAATAATGACTCAATCTCTTTAGACTGGACTATTATTATTTAAAATAATCCACCTCAAACTTCATTAAAGACATCCCTGGTCCACGATCCACCCTTTCTCATCAAAATCGCTTGACGCCTAGTGAAACAATCAAACATGAAAAACCACGTAAGCTGTTGACAGAGGTAACTAGGGTGGCACGCCGTTCAATGCATAACTCTACAAGGTCAAACCCTCCTACACTGTAAAACAAACGGTGTGTTATTCATGGTACATTCATTCCCTGTAGCTGTGGTTGCCGCATGCATGGGATTATGGGATGATTTATTTTTGAAGCATATATTTGACAGGGGAGAACTGCTGTTTGCTTACAGTAAATTACTTTATAAGAAACAGACCTTTTTGGATTACAGTCATTTCTTCTGAAAAATAACCAAACAACTGCCTTCTTACACTTTCCTCTCTTCTCTTTCTTGTTGTTATAGCTTTCTGAACTAATATTATTCATTAAGTATCACATTAAGTGTCACTGTTCATCACAGTATAGACATTCTGTTTTATATGAAATCAACATCATTTTGTAGGAAAATATATTCTGACTGAATGACATAGAGGTTGTACATTAAATTCAAATCTTTGATTTGGACAGAATAATATTGATACTTTTAGGTAATTACTTGTTTCTTACATTGTGTTATTTTACTATTGATTGTACCAAAACTTTATATTTTCACAGGAAAACTGTGTTTTCCACATATAATGACAGTAACATTTAAGTTTTGTACTGTTTCTATTCATTGTTGATTTTCATGACAATGTGTTCAGTAGTTTAGTTTTATAATGCTGACAAATCAGCCCAAAAACAAATGAACAAAAGTAAAGGGATAACCTCATTGTCAGAGGTAAGAAAGAAATAGAGAGAAAAGGTTGTTTATTGTCCCCGACACAAAAACCTTCAGATTAACTCACACCGACCTGAAAACAATAGTAAATTAAAGATTTTTCTCAAACTCATGCAACACACGGATTACCAAACATTCTTTTATAAAACAGGAAGTGTGATGTTACCAACTCACTTCTTCCTAAGTATGTTTTTCACAACACCGTCAGCAAAAACCATCGTCACATTTCAACTGTGAGAAATGTCTCAATCCAGAGTTTTCCATCTAAGCACTTCAGTTCCAGAAATAAACCGATGACTGCGTAGGAGCGCGTGGTTCCCACTCAACCATAGCTATTTTTTTCTCTTTTATCAAATAAGGAGGAAGACGTGTCAGCTACAGTTTTGGCATGGAAGGTACTCTAAGTGTTTATCCGTCCATACCTCCACACCGAACCATCTCAGATGTGAATTATGCACCTTTTTATTTATCTACTTACTTTCCACATCAAACTTTTGCACCTCAGATATGTGTCGTTTAAAGGTGAATTGTCGGCTCAGGATAATAAAGGACTTAACCTACTGGGTCCGGACTAACCTGGCCTGTGTCGGGTCCAATATTTTAATAGCGTATCTAAAAGTCAAGACATCAGTTTCAGATCATAGAGGTGATGTTGCTGATGATTAAAAAAAACGGGTATGAGATAATATGTCGTACCTTCTTTATTGTGGAATAGAAATACTTATAGTTTGCCAACCCCAGAAGGTTAATATCACTCGGAATAGTTGAAATCCGGGCTGCACTCTTTAAAAGTTTATGATATGTGGTTCTAACATGAAAACATCGCCAAAGTAATAACAGTAAAACACTGGTAGGTCATCATTTTCTACATAATGTAAGTATAACACCTGCTTATACGTGTAAAAAATGTATATTTTTCTTACATTCCTTTACCGCGAGTGAAGACAAATCAAATATTAAGGATTATTATCACAGTGTGGTGTTTTGTGCTTTCACCGAGATTCAACTGTCATCTGAAAATGATGACTGTCAATTAATGTCTCTGTCCGTCGTGAACGTTTTAATCTGTGATAAAACAGCAGTTTAAATCAGGAATCTTCCAATGAGCCTGAATAATCAGATTGGTCAGTGGATCAGAAGGCGCTCCTCCCTTCGTGCCCGTACAGCTGAGGTATTTCTTCACGTCATGTGTTTGTGTAGTGATTGAAAAGGAGGAAGGAACCTCGAGACGAGTCGCATGAAGCCACAGCCCTCAGTGACATCACATCAGGTCATGTTCTGGAAAAACATGTTTGGTGGCATTCTGTTTGTACATCTCTCCTCCTCCTTTTCTTTTGTTTGCATATAGCCTGACCAAATCTCCTGGTGGTGTGATTGTTTCCACTTGTGCCTGTCGCTCCTGACTCCGGCTGAACATGGACTTCTCCCAGCCTTTCTCATCTCTAAACGAAAGGCTGCGACCTCGATTCACCACCAGTGAAAAGCTCTACTCCTCCCTGAGCAGGCTGGAGGACAGGCAGTCAGCCTCGCTTAGGTACTTACCTACTTACTACCGGTCTACAGTTCTACCAGCCCAACCTGAACCAATATTCTCACCGCCTACAATAGAACCAGAGGATCCAGAGGAACCCAAAGAGGATGCAGGGCAGGGGGATCTGATATCTGATGACTCAAATTTCTGCGAGCTGAGTTTAAAAGATGTGGATGGCGAGGAGCCGGGTGAGGATGGGGAGAGCAGCGCCTCAGTGGCCGAGGAGAAAGACATCGGAGGTGAGCTGACCTCAGAGGACACTGGTGATTCCTCACAGACAGCAGCCCGTGTGGGTGAGAGCTCATTGCAGAGGCACTACCTGGATGGGACTTTACCGGACCTGGTCAGGAGCGGCAGGCCGCTTGGCAGGCGCCGGACACTGGGACATGACACGGTAGGACAACAGTGCTATGACATCTTTGTGTTTAGAAGAAGAGGAATCAGTGGTGAATCTTTCTTTCTACAGTGATTGACTTTAAATCCAAGCCCAAACAGGCCTGTCAAACGATAAAACCTGTACTACAGGAGTGAGTTTTCTACCAGACGTCAGGAGCATAACTCACATTCACCAGAAAAATACGATGAAAGATTCAAAGCTGTTTCCAGAACACCATGAAATCATGTCCCCCAACAAAATGATCAAATGAGACAGACTTTTCTTCCTCGGGTCGTCATTGAGAGTGCTTCGAACAATGCATATTTGCATTGACGTATTTATTACCTCTCAGCCAGTACAACTGGATTTTTGTCTATAGATGGTCTAGACTATCACTTTTTGTTTTCACTGCTGTAAAATGCGATGAGGTAGTATCTTGTCTGTGCGGGCCAGATTATACCCACATAGCAAAAAGTGGCTGCTGACGTGGGTAAAATATTTAATATCTGCAGCTTCAAGAAGTGCGAAGAGAGGTGGAGCTGTCTCGGAAACGAAGCATCAAGATCAAGGCCCAGGTGGACAAACTGCAGGAGAGCAGAGACGGACTGGGATGGAGCAAGCACAGAGAGACGGTAAGGATTCACACGGAACCAGGATGCAGTGCACCTCTGACCAACTCTGCTGGATTCTTATTATTATTTATTCCTATACCAGGTCACAGAGGAGGTCCAGTCCATTCTACGCCTGCTGCAACCACTGACAAAGCCAGAACCTGGCCCACCTCAACCCTCGCCTGGACGGAACAAGCTGGACTCTGCCTTGACTCAGCTGCAGAATGTGGCTCGGAAACTAGCAATCAACCACACCACACAGGTCAGAGCAGCAGCTGCGATGAACCTTGCCCTTATCTTACCCATATCTCAGCGTGAGTTTATTTTAGTGGGCATGTTACTCGGGAGAATGTTTGATTTGCACATACCAGAGGAAATAAAGGAGAACTGCACACGTGATAAAGTAAATGTTTACATCCAGAAACCTGTGACAAACTGCTAGATGGAAAATACATTTGAAGTAGTTTATAACTAGGAAAACGCAGTCAACCCTGACAGCAAGAGTATATGTTCAGGGGGAAAGCCCCCACTCCTGCGCTGTATTAGAAAATCCCCCTGATTGAACTCCTCAAATGAAATGTGACTCATTAATAATCTCCAACAGTCCTTATTGACTCAAATATTTCTAAGAAGTCAACATGCTCTCAGATTAGATCCCAGTGACTTGACTTGAAGATAAAGACAGTTTTTATTTCCGTGCTTAGTAATAAAACAAGACATATTTCCTTGTATCAATTCATAGGAGCTAAATACAGACACAATCACACTTATTTTGGGGAAATAATGGTCAACAAACTGTGTTTTTGGAAAAAAAATTCCCCCCCAGTGTGTGAAATAACAAGTTAGAGTAAAATATGACAAATACAAATTAGTTCTCCTCAAGATTCATACGAGGTAAATAGACTAATCCAGATTAATGCTTATGGAAGTTATTGAACAAAAAACAAAGTTTTCCCTACATAACTAAGAAACGTGAACTGGCAAAGTGAAATATGATACAAGAACGATATCTTCAGGTCCATTCATAAGCATCAAATTTGGACTGAATCGGACTAACGGTTGAGAATGTCCAGAAAACTTTAGGAGATAAAGCTCCCCTAGTGGCGGAACTATGCACCTGATTTTTCCCCAAAGAAAAATCAATCCAGTTCTTCCTCGCACTACTGCACTTCTTCACGTCTATGAATGTATAAATTTGAAAATGTTCCATGTAATAGCTTTTGAATTATCACGTTAAAATAATGGATATGCGAAGACGGTGGCGCCGATGACCATTCCATTGATACAAGAGGTTTGACCAAACCTGCAACGACATTCAGACCCGTTAATATAAATTAATATATACTGTCCAGAACATGTTAGCCCTTTCCTTGGACAGACATACTATTTACCTCCTTCAGAATCGTCTTCTTCATATTTTATCTGGCGTTCCACTGGGTGTTAAATCTCGGGTATGTAGCCTGACAAGTTGACGTGTGACTGGTATCAGTGATCCGAGTCTTTCTGGTATTTACTGTGTGTGAGAAAAAGGCTTGAGGTGTGTGGCGGAAACACAGATAAGAGAGCGTATCCTGGTTTCAGGCAGATACAAGCAAGATTTCTGACAGAACTTAACCTGCTTCTCCCGCTTTGTTATCAAGTTTCGATCTGGGAACTGTTCAGATGAGGGGGCCATTCTCCAGCAGGCGCTGTGCGACAGAGATGACGCCATAGAGAAGTGAGTACAGAAACAATGTGCACATAATCACTCTGACTCCTCCTCCAAATAACAAATGAATCAAGATTTAAGGGGGATAAGGAAGGTGGAAGGTGTGGATGTATTTTGAGGAATGTTTCATCTCTGCTCCGCAGAAAGAAGGCGATGGAGGCCGAGCTGCTGCGCAGTAAAACAGAGATGATGTTGCTGAACAACCAGCTGCTGGAGGCTGTACAGAAACGGCTGGAGGTGTCATTGGAGCTCGAGGCCTGGAAGGTACAACTAATGTGGCTAAAGTGGCGACGGAAGGGTTTAATCCCTGAGCAGTAGCTAAAATATGAATGAAAATATGGTGTAAATGAGTATAGAGAACTGGGTCTGTGGCTTTGAGACATTTGATCCCAATATGACCAAAACATGAGTTCTGTTCATAATCTCAGCATTGAGTTAAACACTGCTGCCTTCTGAGTTCAACTCCCTCAAAGTTGCCCCTTGTCTCCAATCTTGTACGCTCCCTGGTTTGGGAGCTTAGAAGACCAACTTTTCTCTCTGTAGACGATGTAGTTCTGTTGGCTGCAACAGTCTGTGATCCTCGACCTCCATGGAGTTTTCAGCAGAGGCTGAAGCGGCTGGAATGGGAGTCAGAACCTCCAAATCTATGGTTCTGTGCAAGAAATGGCCGATTCCCCCCGCCCCATTTTGGGGGTAACTTGCTGCCTCGAGTGAAGAGGTTTAAGTAGGTTTAAGAGGTCTTGTTCATGAGTAATGGGAAATACCGGGAGACAGGCAATTTGGTGATGCATCAAAAGTAATGGAGGCATTTTATCGCTCCTTCATTGTGAAGAGAGAACTGGGCCGTAAGGAAAGGCTATTGTGGCCGAGCTTCACTTTCGAGACTAGGCGAGGAGCTCAGACCAGATTAGGATGTCCCTTTAGATGTTTTCTTGGCACATCCAATTGGGAGGAGGCCCAAAATGCAGTATAGGGATTACAAAGCTCATCTGACCGGGGAAAACCTTGGAATCCCACCAGATGAGCTGGGAAGCATTGATGTGAAGCAGACTGTCTGGAATACCCTGCTTGGCCTGTTGATCCGATACTGGATTAGCGGGAGAAGATTGATGGATGGAGTCGTATTAAGCAGAATAGTTAAGTGTGTAAAAAGATGTGATTTAGCCCAAGAAGAGATAGTAGGCTGGAGAATATGCACACCCAAGTTATTGTTACACAAACAGAGGTAATGCCAGAACACGTCTCCAACTATGAAGGCCCAGTTAAAATTAACATATATTACATTCGGCACAGCATGTACCGACATCTGTTAATGAGCACATGATTCCCTGTAGCGTTAAATATAATCAGTGCCGTGTCATTTCCTGGTGAAAGGACTAGTGTGGAAAGATGGATATTAGAGTCTGAAATGTTTCCATAGTATCAAAGTCTAACTGCCAGTATGTTAAGAAAATATTAAAAAGGTGTATTGACTTAAATCGACAGCTTTCACCGGTTTAGTTCTGGCTCCCTTACTTTGGTACATTTCAGTGATTCGACTGGTTAAGCTAGCGTCAGGGTGACGGGGTTCTTATGTCTCGCTTCTTTAGCACTTTCTTCAGGCCATCCTCATTAAAATGACTTCAACCCTGAGAAACTTGTTTTGCCATTCCTGACTAAAACAGACAAAGCATAAAGAATGTGAGATAATGACATTCGTGGCATTAATATCAAACTACAGTATATAAAAGGTTCAACTTGAATCATAAGACCAACTTTTCTACCAGGAACAAAAATGACTTAATCGATTACCAGTTCTTCACAAATATCCAAACTCCGTGTCTCTCATACGTGAAGCCGATGCTGCTCCCGTTAGCTGGTTGATTATGATACGACAAATAGGGCGACCCACTGCACGCAATAAACTTACCAGTTTTTGAAATTCATTTCACTGCAGTTGTATGAAATACATTTTTCTGCATTCACACTTCTGTAACTTACGCAGTCCAGAATTATGCAGTGTGTACATTCTTCAGAATGTAAGCATGTAATAGACTCATAGGTTTTGATTATGTCTTATCTCCACATTTATCTCTAAGTTCTAGATTTGTGTTATCAGTATTTCTCGTGCTCTGACAGCCCGTTTGTTCTTTTGCACTCAGGAGGACGTTCAGTTGATCCTCCAGCATCAGGTGCAGATTCAGCAGCAGGCAGAGCAGGCCCAGAAGAAGTCCTCTCGCATGGGTATCCTCAGGAGACACAACAAACCGCCAATTCAGCGGCCGCCATCCATGTCCACACCAGTCAGTCCGGTGACCAACGCGAGTCAAATCTTCATCGCCAAGTCTGCATCTTCTACTGCTTCAACTCCCATTCCGCCTTCTTCCACCGGCACCCAACGCAACTGGAGGGATAAGCTGAAGAGGGGCAAGACCAGTCGTTCTGGGGAGCAGGATGCAGGGGAGCAGGTTTCAGAGTTGGGCAATCGGGGCGATGACTTCCAGGTTGTATCTCTTGATTGAAATGGCGTTGACGATGCGTGTTGGGTAGAATCACTCTGATGAACAATTCAAATGTCCCTCCGGTCATAAGCGCCTGGTCTCATATTGTTACTAGGAGGTTTGAACTTTGCTGGTCTGAATGAATGTTGATATAATTTGAGACTAGTCATCATTTGTGACGTCAAAACTAGTTTTGAACCAATTTGTAGTTCAAATTATTGAATAAGAATACATCCAGAAGTTAAATAAAGACAGAATTATGTATTCATATTCATGTTTTTTGCACAGAGGTCACCCAAATGGGCCGCAATGAAGACCTGGCCCTAAAAAAGCCTTTGTTTGTTTTCCCTGAACAGAACAATGTTGCAAACCCTGCAATCACATTTTTGGCTGATTTTCTACTTCTATGAGTTAGCCGCTAACGGCGACTAGCTGCTTTTAAATGTTGCGGTTGAGTGCTGCACTCATACTGATGCCAAAACGTCACACTTCTTCTTTTAAATTAAGATTGTCCAACAGTCCTGCAATAAAAACCCTTCTTTTTCTCTGTGGTGCATATGTTTGTTAGCGCTGAGCACACCACTCTGGTGCAGCACATATTTTTAAGGGGATATCTGGATTCTACAAGCAAAAGAGGGCTAAAGCACCAGCTGAAAATGAGCTGCTAACTGCTACGACCTGCTCAAAAGTGATGTGAGCCGCACGCATAGCACATTGTCAGATCTACACTCCCAGCCTTCATTTGTCAGTGAATCACCTCTATTACTACCTCTGCTGATCCTCCATTGCGTATTCAAACCAGAGGGACGAAAAACCGGCAAACCAGTTACGCATTGAATACGTTGTCTAAATAAAGCTATTCTGTCCAGTTTTGAACAAACAAACTTTTGGAAAATCATATCAGACACAAATGATTAACCCAAGTAGATCATTCTTTCTGTCTGTTGGCAATATTTGAGTCATTCACTTTATGTATAAAATATAAATGTATACGAATGTGCCTGGTAATTCTTTAATGGTATAATGCCACACTTCCTTTCATGTTTGTGACTTTCCATGTTGTAAATAAATTATATTTTTGTGGCAAAACATCTTCTACAGTCACTATAGACTTCATTGCCAGCACTCATGCAGGTTGCATTTACAAGATTGAGAAGAAAAGAAGAACAAACATAATATTTTTACCATTTTATTTTATAACATTAGTTTTTACATTTTTAAGAATATATATTTCACCATCTTGCACACAGTTAAAATTTATATATGGCATAATATAGAATTAGCGTCACCTCTGAGGCGACCAGTTCAAATAGACGTATTATGTAACAGCAAAGTAACTCCTGATGACGCTCTCAGTGAAACAATCATCCTTTGAAGATCGCTTCACTACTTTTTCAACAGACTTGAATAAATCAAATTTTTCTATTGAGTGCTCCTGCAACACTACAGAGGCTGAAGAAGGGGCCTGCATTCAAATGTTAGCAATGCCTTGCCCCGCAAAAAATCTATTAATATGGTGCAACAAGACAAATCTGCCCTGTGGTTGAGGACTTAGGGGTGCTTACACTCAACTTAGCTCTGGTACATTTAATCCTTTCAGACATGTGTATTCACATCATAACAACACAAAACACTGTTTGTAGTAAACATCTAGTGGCATTTAAGGATACGCCCTTGTTTGTTACGCTTTGAGAGAAAATTCAAACAGAACTGACAACCCAGCTGCCAATCTAAAGTCTACTAGGTTTTATTGTAGTCTTTTTAATCAAGTTCTACAGACTTGTAAAATTAGATCTTGACAAAAGAGGCACATACAAATTTACCACACTGCTTTTTTGTACAGCTGGCAGTTTAATTACTGTAGACTTGCTCAAAACCATGACATGAGCATTATTAGGATAAGAAAATTACATTAGTTGCAGCATATATTTGTGAGACACCCATGTAGCCTTGCATCCTATTTGTAAAGATACGTGTAATAAATAGGTCAAACAAGTTTCAACAAAACACTGATCAGACTGACCAAATACTAGGACACGACAACCACAGCTAAAAAAAAAAACTCCACACAGCTAATCGCCAGACAGACACAACAGTATACATTTGTATAGTAAGTAGCATATCCAGAAATAACCTGAGATATTCAGGAATCAAATTAGGAATACTGCATGTTAGCTTAGTTTTCATTGAGGATAATGTTAGCATAGAAATATAACCAGCACTTTCAAATGACCTTGTACTGTAACACAGTATCCCAAATGTAACGCGCCATCACTGTCTTACAGCAGATACATCGAACATAAAATGTGAGAAATGAACATCCAGACCAAAATATTTAATATATTACTATTACTCTCATTGTAATAAGTTTCTACAACGATCTGTACAAATAAAATCCATATTAAAGCCTCATGTTACCCAACTTTATGTGCAAAAAAAAAAAAGAGAAACAAATGTTTTGCTTTTCACAGTCTGGACATTTTTCTAAGAGGAGATTCTCCGATATACAGCGTTTATTTCATTCCTGTGCTATAATGACTTTCATACTACTTTATTGCCAAACAATATCAGCAATCCTACATTTTACTTGACCTAAATCCACATTTCAATGACACTGGCATACGTTTTTTCAACATACAGAAAACCCTCTCCAAATGTTTCTTTGGGTTAGAACACCATCGCCAATTAAAGTTCAGTAATACATTGAACACACTGAAAATATTTCTTCTTTAATATTCTCTAACTCTTAAATCAAAAATGACTGAAAAAACGTCTAGAAACCAGCCAATTGAGAGACACTAAAGTCACAGAGACTACACAAAAAAAGCTCACCTACACTATATAACACTAAGTTTGTTTGAAGCTAAGAACTGTTGTAATGTTAAGTTTGGTCTGGTGTGTGCATCATTGATGACTTCACTCACTCTTGCTGAAGCAGCTGAATTCTTCATTGAGGAGCAGAGCCTGAAAAACATTCTGAGGGCAGTGGACAGCTAGGACTGCAGGAAAGTGTTGATGGAGCTGATGAAATCTAAAGGTTTATCTGCGTGGATCCAGTGGCTCGCGTCTGGTATATACTGAATGTCAGCGTTAGGGAACAGCCTCTCGATTTCTGGGTAATCGTCTGAGCTGGATAGGGGTAAAGACACGGAAAGAGAGTAGTGAAAATTTGTGAACAGTAAAATTGGTCATTTGAGGGCATCGAAAGGAAAATAAAATATAAAAGCAAAAAAGTTAGATGTATATGCATTTAAATGGACCTATCGCAGACTGATTGGAGATGAAGACATCCTAATTGGGCTCCTTATATTCAGCCAATTCCTTGATTTAGCTTTTTTTGCAGTAAGTGCAGAAAACCCCACTTCACTTTAGTTCAAAATTAAAGTAGTGTTAGCAGTGCTTTCTTGGCAATAGCTGGATATTTAGCCATGACTTTGCTCCTGAATGCTGGCAGATGGTACACCACAGCCATCCATCTTTTTCCTGTCTGAGTAGATCTTTTTCTCACACTGACACCGATAAGTTGATAAGGACATTCACAAATAGTTCACTGATCCACTCCTTTGTACTTCTTGGAAATGCCAGAGGTGCAAATGGGAGACTGAAGTTCCACCATGAATTGCATTAAAAAGTGAGCTTCTCAGGGTAAAACGTAGAGGGATAACCAGCGTACACATGCAGTGTGTGTGTATGTTTTTGAACTGTGTGTGTGTGTGTGTGTGTGTGTGTGTGTGTGTGTGTGTGTGTGTGTGTGTGTGTGTGTGTGTGTGTGTGTGTCATACCTGATATAAGCAGAACTGGCTCCACCCAAAAACAGTGTTGGTCCCTCATAGGTGGTGTTAAAGCTGGGGAAGCTCATGATGCTGTCAAGGTGTGCCGAGATGGCCTCCAAATTGACCCTCCACGCATAGTGACCATTCAGCTCCACCAGGTTAGTCAGCAGGAACTGACGAACAGAACGCTCCTGAGGGAGGGAAAAACAGTTTATGATCAAGCTTTTCCGTATAAAAACAGAAATGAGAGAAAGTGAATAATGCACCTCCAGTCATGCAGTTCCATGTAAAACGGTTATTAAATATTAAATACTAATTCTAATAAAGTATTTGTATAAATGAAACTGGTTGCTGACCCAAATTTGTGTCTGTAGGAAGTCAATGTTTAGTTCAAAATTTGTCTCTGCTGCCCCCATGTGACCAAAACTAATCAGTTATTGTAGCTAAAACTGAGAGGAAAAAAAACCCTCCTGACAAATTTTCTTACATTGATCCATAGACACTTGACATTAGCATTTTTATTTAAGACACAGAAGCTGAAAAGGAGGTCTAACCTTGACCAAATTGCGCAATTGATCCTCAGCCATCCGCCTGGCAGTGGAACGAGGGATGTTACTAGAGATCTTCACCTCCTGCATGGCCTGAATGTAATAGTGGAAGTTGGTGCGTGTCGATGACTGTGTCGGACTGATGTCCACTACCACCAGCCTCTCCACTAATCCTGGCTACAAACAGAGAAAGGAATGTTGGGGTTAACAGAAAGGACAAGAGATGCTACTTTGAGGGGAAACTAATGATGAAATACAAACAGGACATCTAGATATGGCATGACGAGCAGTAGGATGATTATTGACATCACAGAAGAAAGAGATGTTCAATGAAAAATTTAAGTTGACATCCACCAAGGACTATGCAGTGTGACAAGGTCATGATAATCCATCTTAACTCCTGACCTGTGTCAACGCAGTCGTCATGGCTGTTTTCCCTCCCATGCTGTGGCCAATGAGGACACACTTCTTGATACGAAGCTGGGCAAGAAGGTGTTTCAAATCCTCGGCCATTGCTTCATAGGACAGCACTGGGCTATGAGGGCTGTTGCCATGGTTACGGGCATCTATAGTCAGCACCTAACTGGACAAAGGACAGTTAGGACACTTGGAATTGGGGGAAGAAAGGACAGAGCTCAAAACACTAAGGTCGGCTGTATCATACTCAAAGTCCAGCTCAGGTGAGTGACAGCAAAAACAAAGGCTGTACTGTACGCCTTAAGCGTCAAGTTGCTTCAAGCAAGCTAAGGAGAAGATTATATATCAGTATTTATTATGAAAGAATAGACTGCTGTGTAGCTGTATCAAATTACTTGTGTCACACCGGATTATTGTACATTCCTACGAAAGCTTTTGTATGCAGGCGAGAATCAAACCACTGAGAAAAAACTCAAACAAGTAAAGCTGAATTGTTTTTAATGTAACAAAAAACAGGTGTGATGTCTTCATCACTGCATTACCTTCCGGCCTGTACGTAGCACCAAGGACTTCGCAATTGACTGGAAGTTAGATTTGCTGCCGAAAAGGCCGTGGAGAAATACGAGTGGAGCACCCTCTGCCTTCCCATCATAGACGTCATAGGTCAGGTTGACTTGGCTGGGGAAAAATGCAGGACATTTGTTACAATTTCAATGACTTCCACAATGCTTGACCAACCAAGGGTCATTTTTGCCAGAACAGCCCAGCCCTAACTTTAGAAAAGTATTTGTACAAATATGTGTATTTTTTTACAAATATTATGATGATAAATTATTTTTTATTTCAAATTAGGCCAATCTGAAATAAAATGTTCAGATTCAATCAACCAACAAATGATTTAATCATTGACATAAATGGTTTATAAGTTATTTTAAATCTCTCTCCAGAAAAATGTTAATAAAATATTGATAGATGCATCTTGGTATATTGCAGTTATTACCGTTGGTAGTTAAAAAGTTTATTCCTAAAGTTAGGGTAAGTTTAAAAGAAGAGTGAGAATCACAAAGATAAGATGTATTAGAGTTTTTTTTGCGTTGGATCGTACTAATTTAAGCTAGACTTTGCAAACATCAGAAATGTAAGATAAATAGTTAAGAAGAGAAAATCTAGTGTATTTTGTATTTTTCTCTGATATGTTTAATTTAGCTTTATCTAATTCAATTTGCATCTTTTTTCTATGTAAGGAGATACCGTTTATTTGAAGTTAATGGAACTCATTTGTAGTTGATAATTATTCTGCCCTTTGCAAAAAGTATTTTAAAACTAAGCAATTAGAATGGTCAAGTGTTTGCTGTAATATAATGTCAACTGGCTAATTCTGTTATTTTCCCAGTTAACCACATTCAATATGAGACCTTGAGCTGTTTAACTTTGAATACCGATTAGTCCCTCGGGTAGTTGTATGCCCAATGTGCATTAATGACATCTTTGGCGAAACCAGTGGCAAATGTGATGGGGAAATTTGTAGATAAGTTGTAATGATGTGTACAAAATTGCAGGTTACGCAGGGCTTGGTTGAATTTGTATTATTCTTTTCAATCTTGATATCACAAATTCCTGGAGCAATTGATTGAAGTGCAAATTACCATCAGGACACACTGTAGCCCCATATTCAGTGATTTCAAGGTAGCCTGATACACCTTTACTCAGGTCCTCATGAGGAGGAAAGGCAAGTTGGGATGTGATGTTTAAACAAGCTATTTTATGTAAAAGAAATAGTGTGACATTTATGAGCCTCTTAATTTCGGATTAGAGGACAGGATAAATAAGATTGTGGGGACTCAATCAAACAGAGTGTGGTATGATTTTGGCAGCCATACTCGTACCGAGTCATTTGTTCTAGCTTGCCAGAATTAGCCATTAACGGCCCAGAAGATTTTGACTTACTGGGATTGAATGTTAATCATTAAAAACCACACACACGGGTAAAAAAAAAACGCCAGGCTGACATCTGCATTACAAGCAATACAGGCGCAAATAGCATTGTAGTGCAAATGATCAGGCTTTGACAATATTCATAACATAAAAACCAGCTGCCTAATATTGTGTAGGTCCCCTTTTGCAGTCAAAACAGTTGTGTGATTAGCTGTTTGCTCAGACACCCTACAGAACTGACATGAACCTTCTCAGCAATTTGCGTTACTGTAGCTCTTCTGTGGGGTCAGATAACAAGGGTTAGCCTTCCATCCCCATGTGCGTCTTATGAGTTATGTGCATACTGGGAGCACCAAACCTGACCTAGAGTTTTGGAGATGTTCTGACCCAATTGTCTAGCCATCCATTGTCACCTTTCTCCTCAGGCTTGCCCACATTTCCTGCTTTCAACACATCATGTTCAGAAGGAAAGGTGCCATTGAAAAAATATAGTCAAAACTATTCTGACCTAACAGTGGTTATAATTTTATGTCAGACCTGTGTACTATAGTGGTGGGTGGGTATGATAATTTCCCCCTCTGTACGATGTACAATCAATAATGCCACAAATCCTCAAATGTACGATAATTTGGTTAATTCATCAGTCTTACATTTATAGCTAAGTAATCTCCATGTGATTGAATTGAGCTAGAAGCTGTTCAGCGACTGCATTTCCTCTTCTCTCAATTAACGTTCTTCCAGCCAATCTAAATGCTGTGATGACAATGTGACGCACAATGTTGAGCGCAGTGCATTCTTTAACAATGGGCGCGGAACATGAGGACGAGGAGTCAGATTGCGGATAGGCGAAGAGGAGGTCACTAGGAGGGAAAAAGTGAGGGTCATCGTCTTCAGGCTTACAGACCCGAGTGGCAAAATTACCCTAATATTATTACTGGCTGGTGACAACCAGTTGCTGGCTGTGACATCAAAGCTTTTTATCGTTGTTGCAACATGCAGATGGTGGCTGAGATCACCATTCTTAAAAATCACAAATCTATAAAGCATCAGGAAAAATAATCCCTGTACCCGATGCAGAATTCAGAGACACAGTGATTACAGAGAAACACAGGTGTGAAAATAGCAGAGATGAAGCCATATTTAAAAAGAAATATTAGACATATAGATTAAAAACCTGTACAGAAACATCTGTCTTTTTAAGTAATATTTACTGCCATTGCTATTGATGCTTGTTTCAGAATGGGCGTTTTTATAATGTATAAGACACGGAAATCAAATATAGTTATCCGTCTGACGCCTCAAAGAGGACGATGTCTGATTGACAGTTGTTCATCGGAGTGGAGCTCCGCCTTGTTTCCACTCACTGAGACGCTTTTCCATTAGCGTCAATATTGTCCAACTATCATGGAAAAGTAAATCTGTGAAATACAGTAGAGTATAAGCAGAATGCAAAACAGACCTTTAACAGGAATCAAAAGGCGCATTCGTACACATACGATAAGTTTCCTCAAAATACCATAATTTTAGCCTCTGGTACAATAATAGTACATCTCCCATCTGGCAACGCTCAGATAAAGTCTTAAGCTGTCTGGGATACACGACATATAAGCAGTATTGGTCGTTTTAATGAGCCGTTAAAGATGAAGCAGGCCGCAGTATCTAAAACCATCTTTGCAACTGTGATGAAAGCACACCGGCAAGCTAAAATTGCTGCTAGCCGCCTGAATGTCATTTACGTAAACTACTTTAAAAGATAGCAGTTAATAGTCACGACACGGTAACAAATTGCAACTGGGTGATGTCAAATAGAAATACTAGGCTGTAGCATCCTCCCAACTGCTCTGCAACACGCCACAGCTCAGGCAGACATGGGTCAGCTATTAGTAGCTAACTAGCAGGAATACCTGGTTGAACTAGCCGTCCGGACTATGGGAGCCGCACCACGAACTGTCTGCTGTCCGGGGAATAAACAAACCGACTGTCGGGCGCTCAGTAGTCCTCTCTGGGTCAGACGACAAAAAACACTCATGGCAACATATGATCCGTCACCAGGTAGTCAACAAACAGTAGGAGAGTTTAAGATGGAATAGAATGACAGCAACGACGTGCACAGAACGTCAAAGCAGGCTCTTGTAGATGACGTCACGAGGGCGGGGCAACTTCCTGCTGAGCAAATTAGGGGACCCTATCCAACGCAGGCAGGGGGCGGTCTGGGGATCTAACCGTCAACCACTCCCATCTCCTCATGTTTCAGCTTAGATTTCAGATGATTATGTTAGCAAAGAAATATAAACAACGCCCTTTCTTTTATGAGGAATTTTCAGCAAAATGAGCGTCTTTAACTTTCAAATTACCTTGTACTGTAACACAGTATCCCAAATGTAATGCGATGCCATTATAGTTAAGAGTTATAGTTATGCAAAATGTATGAAATAGATCAAATGAAAGATATAAATAAGGGCCCCTGCCTACAATCTGTTATCAGTGAAAACACTGAGCGATAAAATAGTAACGGTATGGCTCTGTTAACTTTTGATCTGTTGTTCTTAAATATTGATTGCAAGCAAGAACCACCAGGGTGAATGTATTTCTTTGTTGATGTGTATACATTCACAGACAAAGTTGAGGAAGAGCGTATGCAACTTCACTAATTTCTCATTTTGACTTCATTTTCACATTTACTCATTTTTTTTGGTTGAAGTCTATACAAAGACAGTAAAAAACAATAAAACAACAGTACGTTACAATGAACCCATGTTAGAAATCCTTACACTTTCTATGAAGCCACTTTCCATTTGGTCCTATAAAGTCCAACATAGACAGAGAGAGATGAATGATACGGAGATGTGGTGTTGGGTGGCTTCAAGAGCCTTACAGACTTCACTTAGCTCCTCTATGGTGAAACTGAAGCACTGATCATTTCTGAGAGTTTTCTGATAGTGGCATTGACTAGATGAGGTCACCATGTCTCATCATGGGCAAGTTTCATGGGCTAGTTTCAATCCAGGATTGTTGTTATATCTCAATATAATTTTCGAAAAAACGGTATCCAATATGCACTCTAAAACTTGATGACATGAATTATTTTACCGAGGACACTGTTTTATTGGACTTCAGTCAGTTTGCTTTGAAGTGTCCTGTATGTGAACAGATGAACAACTTCTTCAGGAGAAATGATGGCTGCTAATTAATGATCCTGTTATTTGAAGTGGGATCATTCACACTGTGGAGCTATATGACAAGTAAACATATACAGATAAAGTCAACTGGTTGATTAATAATCAACAAATCTTTAGACATCACATTTCAGACTGTTACTGCTGCATGTATTAAATTCAAAACCACGAGAGAAAGCAGACCAAAGTATGGCCTGGTAATCTTAAAGTGTCTGGAAGAAACTTACAGGATTCATGCATTATTTGACAAAAGAGATTGCAATAGAGGTTCATTCAATTACTTGAGAGGTTTCAGAACTCGGTATTACACTGGTACCAGAGCAAAACCCTACAATTAAAAATAAAAAATCTTATTTAAGCTTTTCATATATAAAATAACAAAACAGAACATGCAAAAAAGGATAAACGATGAACAGAAGGATATATTAAATATAATAAAAATATATAAAAATCGTTGAAATAAAATAAATCGATAGATTAAAAGATAGCTAAGGCCTTTTTTTGTAAATCATAATATTCATAACAACGATACATTTCAAATCTTTACTTGTCTTAAAAACTTAAAGGACTTTGATAAACCAAAGAAACTTCAAATGAAAGATGTTTAAGTGTTGTGTGTTGGTTTTATGAGAGTAAAACTTCCCAGCAATGAGGATGTTGTGGACCAGAAAGGCATATCCGGCTGTCCGTTAAAAGTCCATAAATAATTTATTTTCGAGAGAAGGATTCAAATGATAAATCTATGGACAATCTTAGCAGCTACACCCGACTATGGATACGGAAGAGGCAGACGAAACGGAGCAGTTCCAGTCCCAAATTATAGGGGGCAGTGTAGATATAACTCAACGAAGGATCACATCTATTCAAAAACGAAGAAGAATAAAATACTAAATTAATTTTTTTTTTAAATAAATACTGCGTCACATTTAACGGCCTTTCAGACCGACATAAATATCGTTGTTGCCTTCATTTCCGAAACCTTTTTTCTCACCTCGTAAGTTAAAACATCCTCCTCTTCAGTCTCCGTCTCCGTTGTTGTCAAAAACCTTTGCCCCTTCGTTGATCTCCCGTGACGGTATCGATATCAACGTAAATGACGGAACACGGAAGCAACATTTACAATGGGCGTACGTAGATGGAGTGTAACGAGCCTTAAGTTGACTCCAGGCGTGTGTTTACCTCCTTTGCATTACAATGTGAATGAACTAATGTACAGTTTCGGTGTGATTGATTTGTATCATTGCCCCGGAGAAATGCACGTCCCTCCCAACTAGTAACTAAAACACTGCTCTGTTAAGCCGCTAGGTGTCGCTACCGTATATAAGTGTGGCCACGTTCTCTCATCCCCAACTAAAATGAGAAAACTTCTCTCTGTGGTTCTGTTACAGGGACATTTGGGGACTTGTGCTGCTGTGTCCCCCCAGAAAGTCTAGAACTGCTGTATTGGCTATCGTTTTCATTTTACATCTGGAGAATTTGATGATGCAAATTCTACTTTATGGTTTTTTTTTTTCATCTGTCCGTGTGGGTGTGTTGAATAGCATCTACACATCATCACAATATTATTGGCACATTAGTTGTATTCATTTTGATTATTTGTTCATTGTTCGTCCTCAAGCTTTACACCTCTTCAGATCTTAACATACATAAAACAAGTTTCTTCAATACATCTTAATGTATTTGCAGCACTCTTTTCCTCCTATATTAAGCATAAAACATAATATATGAAAAAAAAATCTGCCTATACATTCGGAGACAATGGACTTCCTTGCAACGTCTCCAAACATTCATCGCTATGGGAGATGATTCTACTGGGACAAAGAATGCTGTGAGTAGTCTCCATAGTGATAGCACAAGACCCAGGCCTGGGGGAGGAAGTAGTATGGCCTCAGCTAAGAGACGCAGTAGAAATAGCTGGATGAGTGTGCATTTTCCATATTGTGTTGAACAGGATCACAGCTCCAGCTGAAAATTATGACAAAAATCCTAAACAATTTTTATGGTGTCAACAGACCGTTTAAAACATTATTCTTCAATTTCCTCTTCTTAATTTTACAGATATTTCTAACATTGCTTTTATTCCAAATAATTTTCCAATGAGTTATTTCAAAAGATACTATGTTAGATTTGAGTTGGAAAACTCTATTATTTTATTATATAAATATATAACTATAATGGTTACAATAAAAATAACAGTCTACTATTCCTACTACTAGCAATGATACTATTAATAATAATAATAATAATAATAATAATAATAATACCATAATAATGATAAATTATATCATAGATATTATAATCCTAGAACACTTTTATTAGAAAGCATTATCAGGTTATTAAAAACCTCTTTGTAAAGCAATGGTCAAAAATAAATCAATTTTTTCATTAAATAATCTTAGATTGTTAGTGCTAGTTTAAAGATTATCAATATTCCACTTGACATGAAAATATCTTTTTCTCATTTAACATACCAAAATTGTGATATTCATTGAAAAACTGATGAGTGCATGTGTTACATACTAGTTAAAGTGTTTTTTTTTATACATACAGTTAAGAAATACACTGACTTTGACTTGCTCCTCCTACATGGTATATTGTGTATTTTCAATATAGCTGAGAAAACGGAAATAATTTCTCTGAATGATTACGGGAGCAATATTTATTGATTAATTAAACAAACTAAACACTATTCTGTGTTTTTTCTAAAATGGAAAAAGCACATATTTAAACTAATTTCGGCAACATAACACATATGAACTTCGAAGTTAATACCTTGTTAGCAATGAAAATACCACATTATAGTACGTACTATATGTTAAAACTCCAATCCAAACTAAAATATTGTAAAAGGAACTAAAAATTGTTAAAGGGATGAAAATAGCAGAGGGATTATAAATGAGATCTTTCAAGGTTGATTACCAACAGGATGGCAATAAATGTTTAATGCATCATTATTTAATATCTACATCAGATATACAGGTGATAAAACATACATTTAATGGCTACTATACTTCATAAACCTTTGAGTTACACTATAAAATGATAATCATGTTGCAGCCGAGGAAACTCAAGATAAGTCAGTTGAACACAATGTCAAGCCAGTTTATTTTTTATAGCCATGTAGAAAATAAGAGGGATTTCCAATTAGCGCCGATTAGATATGCCTCAATAAAAAATAAAGAAATTAGAGGTTCGCTCTTTTACTTTTTTTGGTCTCATTCAACCCTTTTATCTGATAACTTTCCATTGGGAAGGAAAAAGGATTCTGACCCTTGGTCCATTTTTTAATCCGGATTATTTTAATAGATTTTAATGAGTCATCATATACTATTTATCTTTTTGAAATGAAATAATATTATACTGACATTGATTAAATATAATGAATTTCTATAAATTGATAGTCATTTGAAAACACTATTAAAATTGTATGTCCACAAAGTGTCCGGTCTGAGCATGCACAGATTTATTCCACCATTATGTTTCGTAAGCGTGGATTTCTTTTTCCACTGTTGCCTCACAGCAAGAAGGTTCAGAGTTTGAAGAAAGGCCCCTGACCTACTTTTCCCCTGCCAGCATGGATTCCCTCTGGTTGCTCCGGCGTCCTCCCACAGTCCAAAAACATGCATTACAGCTGAACCGGTGAATCCAAATTTGAGCTACTGCTAGAAATATACAAATACAGAGTATTAATAGAAATTGATTGATATAATACCTTTTTTTTTCATTGTAAAACAATAGAACGTAATATATATATACGTGATATATATAGTTTAAGTTAATACAAACATGTTCTTAATGGTTTGGAAGTCCGATGCCAATAATTTAGTATTTTTATACTCCTTGTCAATTAAATGAGAAAAATGTTATATACTGTATTTGTAATAACGGCCAGAGCACACTGCAGTTTATGATGCACAGAATATAATATGTGCGGGATATTACCTATTTGTTATTATATAATGGTTTAGCCTTACTCTTTCAACAAATTTAATTTTTTTTTCTCAGTCTTTGCAAATTCTTGCTGTTTTTTTTGTTTTATTCTCTGTACTTTGTCTTACAAAAAAATGATTTGTATAATTATTCTGTCTTTTAAAGTCAAAGACTTTCCTGAAAGGTTCTTTCTTTTTCTAACAGAATTTGTTTGTTTGTCAGCGTCCTGATATCGGAACAGTGTGATGATGCTAAAATATTTCTATCCAATTATTTGCAATTTTGGTCTATAAACATCGGCTTCAATTTATCTGTATTTACAGGTTTAAATAGTTTGATGGCTCATAAGTCAACAGACACAGCACAACGCTCTCTGATAAGCGCTGCAGCGATATCAGGATACTGTAGGAGAGGATAGGATTGTTATCTTTTCAGAGAAAACCGTCTCAGAAAGAAGAAGCCAGAAGACAACAAACCACATATTTGGCAGAGATCCCTTCAAACGGTCTGTCCAGTCTCTTCATCACCATCTGGCTGAAGTCTTTTCTTACAGTATTTTTGTTATTCACGAGTCTCCTGTAAACTGTAATTGTGTTTTGTTTTATTTTTAACTGAATTTGTAAGGTTGGACTCTGTATGACACACGGATTCCAGCTTTTGTTAAAAAAGAGATAACGCTCAACGGATTTACTGACACATGACGGCTCAAGGGGTTTTCAACAGATCGCCGGCTTTACATAACTTGGAAAGACATCCGTTGTTGAGGTTAAAAAAGCTGTGATAACCCGAGCTAATCCCTTCTAGTGTCTCAATCAGGCACCTGATGGACTTTGCTGTTGGGTCATGTGGAATGGGTTTATGTGGAACCTGCTAACTGTCAACTTCACGTGTTCTTTCAGGAAGGAGAAGTTGAGATTTAAATATGTGGTTAATGACAATTGTGCAGTTTGAAAGAAAAGGATACTTAATTCTATGTCCTGCTTTGTTACGACACTGTTATGACCTTTTATTCCATTGCTGTGCCATGTTTCTCTCATTTCAACTTCAAATTGATTCACAGTTGAACAGCTCCAAAACCGAATTGTCACCCCACATCAGACCCAGTCTTCCTCCATAACCATCATTACCTTCTCTGGTCACGACATTCCCCTCTCTTCATCAGTCACCAACCTCGGCGTAAGATTTGACCCTCAACTCATTTTTGAATCCCACATCAAACACTTCTGCAAGATCTCCTTTCACCATCTCAGAAATATTTCCAAACTCCGTTCTTCACTCACCTTGAGTGATGCTGAAAAGCTGTTCCACGCGTTTGTCTCCTCCCGACTGGATTACTGTAACTCACTTCTCATCGGGATCCCTGATAAAAGTCTTCAGAGACATCAGTATGTTCAAAACAGTGCTGCAAGGATCCTGATGAGAGTTCATAAACACGAACACATCACCCCTGTTCTTCATTCCCTTCATTGGTTTCCCATCTCCACCAGGATTGATTATAAGATCTCTCTCCTCACTCACCAGTGTATCCATGGTAACGCACCCCCCTACCTAAAAGAACTACTCACCCCACTGACCTCAACACGATCCCTCCGTTCTACCCACTCATACCACCTCCTCCTTCCTCCTCCCGGACTAAGCTCAGCACCATGGGTGATCGGGCCTTCTGTTCTGCTGCCCCTGGTCTGTGGAATGCCCCCCTGACCATCTGAGGGCTCCACAGACAAGTGAGACTTTTAAAAAGGGTTTTAAAACTTTCCCTTTTAGCAGAACCTTTAACTTTTCATTAACATTCTTGCTTTTTGGTTATATTTTTAAATAATAATTATTATATTTGTTATTAATTCTTTTATTTGCTTTTACCTTGTAGCACTTTGAGATTTGATCCAACTGTAAAGTGCGTTATAATTAAATGTATTATTATTATTATAACTTCATACTGAGGTACATCAACGCTGCGGTAAAAAAGTATTTGTTATGTAATTTATTTTTTTTAGTTTTTTTTTAAATAATTAGGGTCAAATAGTTCCCATTGTCTTTTGATCATGCATACATGTCACAAGAACAGAAGCAGGATAGTTTAGTTTAACACTATCTCTAAGTTGATTGTATATAATAAAACAACCACTCCTAATGATCCTGATTATTTCATTATTGTAGTTTCTTTCATAATAAACTGATCATTTTTTCCCATCTATTCATCCATCCCAGTTGATTGGAATAACATCTTCAATAATATCTCATAACTCAAAGGTATTCAATGTAATAGGCCTACGCTTCCCTCCTCAACAAGAAGCAAATACCTCCAAAAATCCCCAGTCCACTGCATTATACAAGCAATCCCCATGATAAAACTTCTCAAAATAAATGTGAAGCTCTGAAAAACAGTGTTTTTCTTAAAAACGTTCCCACTAGTGAGTAAAATATGAACCTTTAGAATTACTTTTCATATAGACACGATAGTTGTCCAGGAGTCAATTCATATGCACCAAATTGAAACTAAATCGGACTAACTGTTGAGAAATTCTGGCCTGAAAACGTTTGGAAATAAACTTCCCCCCAGTGTTGGGAATAGACAACTTACCTATCCCAAATAAATCCAGTTCTTCCTTGTACTAAGGTTGATTTGGGGTAAAAATGTGTAAAATCTTACATTAAATAATTTTTGAGTTATCGCACTACAATGAAGGAGCTACGACGGACACAACAATGATGATTCCATAATATCCCCCAAATGTTCGTGGATATTATGCAAAACAATATTCTTGAGTATTTTGTGTAGAAAAGATGATATTTTGCTGAAACATGGTTAATTAATCTTTCTCACAGATTATAAGCCATGCTGGCGGTTTGGTGCTGGAATGAAAACACAGTAATTGTCTCCGCAACTGGACTGAAAATAGAATTGTTATTAGGAAGTTAATTTTCTCCAAAATTGACACACTTTCGCAAATCTGCTTTGAATTGGACAAATTGCATTTACTGACACACGTTGATGATGGTCCTCTGAGATAATGGTTTGGATTTAATCTGAAAGGGTGTGTGTGTGTGCGTTCAAAGGCTGATAAAGCACCTTTGCTTCCATTTTCTGCAGATAAGGCAGATTCTCCTTGTGATACTTTGACATTTCCAAACTCTGTGTTATTAATATTTATTACCCTTATCTGATTTTAGCACACTCTGTATCTTCCCCCATGGGGGTCACTGCAAATACGTCCTTTATTAGCCGCAGTTACGAATATTCATGTTTCACAATATTTATTTGTTTATTATTTCCATTACAAACTCACATGCAAAACTTAAAGTTGTATTAACCTGAAGCTGGCACATCAGCAATGAATAAGCTGGTGTGTTCTAATCAAATCCACAGCATCACATCCTGGTCAGCTTCATCATCCCTGAAACAGCCTTTTTCAAAAACATCTTTTGAAACAAATGCTAGTTAAGCCGTAGCATCAAATATCCTGTTGTCTTATTAAATGTTGGGAACATTTCTAAATGAGGTCACAGCTCTGTTGACAACAAAATTCCATTTCAATGTAGCTTAAGACAAGGATAAACTGTTATTAGTCTGATATAAGATTATCTAGGGAATAGAGAAAAACGGGAAGACCTTTGTTTACAGTACAAACACCGATGGAACTCAATACGAAATATTTTGACAACATGGCTGATGTTACTGATTGTAGCCTTTTAACTCTTATTGTGGCTGTCAACACACACGTTTGTGTTTGTGATGTTGTGTATATGCAGGTATTTGTAGCATTGTCTATATTTTCGCAGGCGTTGATGCTTTAGAGCAGTTAATAACCTTTTGATCTCAATTATTAATTTGCTTACTTTGCACAAATAAAAAAAATATGGTTGAGTTATTTTGACATTTCAAACTTGTTCCTCATATTACACTGCAGAACAATGCAGTCACTCTAAAACCACCAGTTGACCAATGAGGTCAGGATCTCTGCAGCTGTTTCCCAGCGCTGAGCTGCACACGCAGATGTTTCCATGATGCAGTGGAGACCGGTAATCTTAAAGTTATGAATATCACCGATAAACCATCACCGATCAGTGATGCCGACAATTCAAATAAATAAATGTCTGCAGGAGCAGAAGGCAAAGACCTGGTCTCTTCAAACGGAACATCATTTTAGATTTAATCAACGCAGGAAAAACCCAAGTAACTTGTTGAATCTCTGGAAATCACAGCACAAACTGCTGCATGACGAATGCATGAAGGTCCAGAACATGTTCATGTGAGTTGGTTCTGATCTTTTCTCGTGGGATTAATGTTTAAATTCAACATCTTCAAAGTTTTCCAGCTCTTTATAAGTCGTTCACAGCGTCGGTCTATCACGACGGCTGTAAGTTTTTCTTGGACGGGTTTGAGCGTCATTATTTACTACTTTCCCACTTAACTTTTTGAGAGCTTTCATTAAAAAACAGAATCTCTGCTGTCTCAGCGCCTGCCTTTCCGAACGTCACTCCGAAAGGACTTAAACCTCCCCTTCTTGAATTTAACATTTTAAGCAATGATTATGTAAATTACAATTACTTTGTTTTAACCAAACTGCCTGAGTTCCATGAACACAAAACTAGCAAATGCTACTAGTACTTTTTAAATTCAAATTAAACTTCAAGCTTTCAAAATGTATTATGATTAATTCATTTGAGCATTCACCTTCAAGGTCTTAAAAGCTGTAAATACATTTGAATTTCTCATTTTAAGTACAAGTTAAATCATTTACACCTATAGAAAATGATGAGTTTGATCTACCCAAAGGAGAGCAATAGTTCACTCGACTCAAGTTTAAGTTCTCTAGACTCATTTGAATTTATTTGAGCATTCATGTTTGCAGAGTAGAATATTTAGCGGACTAACGTTGGCCGACTGAACAGCAGGAATTTCTTTTTTACAAGTAACGGACTGAAGTCAGACAAGAGTTCATGAGAACCTGTTCCATCTTTCTTTTCTCCACAGAAAAAAGAGCTAATTGCACCCACCACACCTGAGTATTATTTACCTGTGGATGAGATGACATGAATTCACCGCTGGCTGAACAAAAGGCAAGCCGAACCCAGATTTCCACTCCTTAAACTATTTGAGTTAATAAGTTAGTTCGGTAGCAAATTCTTTCTGATGGTTATTTTAGCATGTAAGAATGTAAAAATGAAACAAAAAAATAAAAAAACAAAAACAAATAAAGCCTGACATCATTCTTGAGATGAATTTTATTAAAATTTTCAATATTTTTTGTCACTGAAACACGTCTGTAAAACATTTAACAAATGGTTTCTGAATAATTAAGCTCTTTTTTTGCATTAACAAAAGGACAATCACATGTCATTACACATTGACCACAAAACCTTATTTACTAGCGATTCATTAAAATCAGTTAAAATGCTTTATTTCTACATGCAACACACATCCTGTTGACCTGGAAACAAACCTCCTTCAATAGCTGGAGTCAACCTTCAGGGTGTCTAAAACACACACACACACACACACACACACACACACACACACACACACAAACACACACACACACACACACACACACACAAACACACAAACACACAGACACACACAAACACACAAACACACAAACACACAAACACACAGACACACAGACACACACACACACAGACACACACACACACACACACACACACACACACACACACACACACATACACACAAACACACACACACACACACACACACACACACACACACACACACAAACACACACACACACACACACACACACACACACACACAGATGCAAATCTATTTAAAACATAAAATGGAGTATGTAGTGTTCAAATCCAAAACAATTACATTTTAATATAAAATCAAACTGAAATGTCAGAGACTGGCTGATGAATGTCCTCTAGCAGTGAAACTGTGAGAGAGAGGAGAGTTAGAACCTGGAGCCATGTCAAGGATCCATCTTTAGTTTCTGTCTCATTGGAAACTCTCCTAAGCAAATATTACATGCAAAACGCACACACACACACACACACACACACACAGACACACATAGACACGCGTACACACCGATACTGAACAATCACACAGCCGAATCCGTGTAAAATGAGAGCTGGCTTTTCGTCACCATTGTCCACCAAGCGCCAAACAAAATTTTCACTGGAAGTCGACACCAGGCGGCCAACGGTAAATGGTAGAAACGGCAAACACAAGAAGCAGGTTTTGTTGAAAGCTGATGCCACAGAAGCTCTAATATAAATACAGCATGTAATCACACTTTTCAAAAGATTAAAGCTATACCTTTACTAGTAAAGAAGCTGCTACGCCAGCTTTTGGAACGTGAGAAGCTCTGAAACAAGTCATACCTGTTAGATCATAGCAGAGCGAAAGAGTTAAATTATGAACCTGAGGGGGAAGAGAAGAAAGAAGATCAATATTTGTACAATCATCTTCATGTCGGAGTCTTTTCGTGGGTTCTACACTGTGGTTTGACACAAAAAATGAACACGGACATGCAAGTACACACAGGTGCATCACATATTTAGGTTTTTCTAATCCTAAACCTCGTACCAATCAAACATAGTCCCTCTTGTCGTATCCTCCACCGGCGCTGACGGTGCGCGGGGCAGAGTAGGCCATTCGTGGCGGTTTGTACTTATTCTCCTTAGGTGGGCATGTGCTGCACAGCATTGCTCCACCAATCAGGAGCAAGGCAGCCGATGCCCATCCAATGTAGAGCGCCGCACCTATCTCCCGTCGCTGTGCGCTGACCAGGATGGGGTTGTAGAAATCCCGGACAATGACACTTGCGGTCCAGGACGCAGGGATGAGTACCAAAAGGCCTGCTAGGACGAAGAAGATCCCTGCAATGATCATCACTTTGGCCTTGGGTACCTCATCTTCGATGCAGTTGGTGCACTTGGCGCCGACGACGGAGATCAAAACGCCCAGAATCCCAAGTATGATCGAGATGATCATCATGGCCCTGGAGGCCTGCAGCTCTTGAGGCAAAGCCAGCAACGAGTCGTAGACCTTGCACTGCATCTGGCCGGTGCTCTGGGTGACACAGTTCATCCACAAACCTTCCCAGATGGTCTGAGCTGTGATGATGTTGGCCCCGATGAAGGCCGACACCTTCCACATCGGTAGGGCACAAGTCACTATTCCAATGATAAATCCCACCGCTCCAAGGGCAATACCCACGATCTCCATGCCCATCGACATACTGGTGTCTGGATGACGGAACAAAACTTCAATCAGTCCACCGGTGTTCCAGCTAAGAGAAACCCTTTCAGATCAAGGTAGATCAGATCAAGTGAAGAGTCCTACGGTGTCGTCCAGGTGTCCTTTGACTGAGTGTGAGCGCCTGTGAGAGGGTATGATGCACCTTTGGAGATGCTTCCACGGAAACGAGAGATCCTTTATACCTAGGGGGACAAGGAGGAGTCCCCCGTGGATGATGTCAGCAGGAGGCAGTCTACACACATAAAAACAGCCACCTGTGCACATACAATGGAGGAGGGGAGCTGGAGCCGGTGCAGGTGAGCAGGTATGTGATGGAGGTAGGGCGTGTCTGTGTTTATGTGTGTGTTTGGTGTTAGTGGGGGTTGGTCGATGGTAAGCTGGGAGCTTCTTAACTACCAGGAAAGAAACAATACTTGACACAAACCAACTCACCTGTGTTCTTCTAAATACAGGTGATGGAAAGGAAGAAGTTCTGTTAGAGTAAAGCAGATCCTATTAAGTTTGTACTTCCTTATACAATAATGGTGACTTGCATTCATGAACTAATGGAGAACAGAAAAGAAAGTTCTTCCTCCTTCGGCTACTAAAAACACACACACATGCATACACACGCGCGCACACACCCGTACACACACACACACACATTGGTATAAACACGGACTCAGGCTACAAGAAGCTTGTCCGTCTGATACTACTGGTTTTCTGTTTTCTTCCTGCTTCCAGAAGTGTGAGTTACTTTAACAGTCGGGATTCAGGGTTAGGAAAACAATCCCAAAGCTCAGCTGCAAACCGGAATAACTGCCTCCAGAGTAAATATGAGCAGAGAGAAAACATAATAGGCCAATTCTCGAGCTCCTTCTGCACACAGACAACGTGATCCTCACAGTATCGGTTAAACTCTATACTCTGACCAAACAATTCCCAGAGACAGTACGCTCTGTAGAAGGTTAATATACACGGAAAAGTCAATCAATGACGTGTTGCTGCAAGTATTTTTTCAACCATTGTTGAGGATTTGTCAAACGAGATAGAAAAAATTTGTATTTTTACATTCAGGAAATTGGATTTATGTTGAAAGTGTTGAAAAAAAATGCTCTTTTTAAGCACTTTTCCTTATTTGTACATGAAAGCGTAATTCTAAAACATTTAAAAACAGGCATTTCTTCGTGAAACTAATTTAAACGAAATATTTATCTTTTATACCTTAAATATTCTCAACATTATTCTCCATCGGTTCAAATACCAGTAAGTTAGACTTAGATGAAATACCAGATGAAGATGTAACTTTATCAATCCTGAAGGAAACGTTCATGCCACAGGTTCCTCCACTACTCCAAAAATACAACTAATTACCCCTAATCTCATTTCATGTCATAATAAAGCAACTTTTTAAGATTTTTTTGAAACTCACATCCAAGCCTAAATCTCCAAAAACGTAGAAATGCTGCTATATTTCATGGGGCAACAATTACTCATAAACTAATTTATTCAAAAATAGATTTTATAGCGAGACAAGCGCTTGATAAAATTCTGTCCTAATGAATCTCCTAAGATGGTAAGGAGCTGAACATTAGAGAAAGTTCACTAAATCATGTAAGTAGTGTCGGGTGAAGTATTCAGATCTTGTACTTGAGTAGAAGCTCTCAGATCAGACCGGGAAAATGCTCTGCACTGTAAAAAAAATATTTCCATATAATTAACGGGAGAATAGTGGCAGCTGTGGTCGCCAGAATTTCAACGTTAAAAGATACATACGACATTAGAGCAAAAACAAATAAAAAGGAACAGTTACACTGTAAAACTTCTTTGTAAGAACATTGAATAAAATAACAGTAAATTACACTACAAATGACCTTAAAAACAGTCTTCAACAAATGTGCACTGTGTTTGTAACGTGTCATTCCTGTGGAAATGAAGGGACGCTTTTTTTAAAAGAGTTACGGGTTTACAAGTTTTTTTAATTCTAACATTTTAATGTACGCACCAGAAAAATCTGTAATTTAGACCTATTTAGAACTATTACTTGCTAGTGATATTTTTGTTATTTTTCATTTCATTTCATTTTTTCTTTTCACTGTAAAATTAGATTTTCAACATATTCTGAACAATCTTATATGTTTTGAATTTCATAGTCACTTATTGTTGCCATTTGAATAAGTGTATTACCTTAATTTTAACATACTATTTTATACAGTGTAGAGAAAAAAAGTTGTTGAAAATCTTTTAATAGTTTTTTTCAACTATTTATTAAATCATCCTTTATTTATTAATCCAAATTGATATTAATTTGCTGGTTTTCATGTAATGATATTGTAAACAGGTTTACAGTACATCTTTTTTTTCCATGGTATTTTACTGTAACACAGTCAACATGGTCACCATGGAGTTTATTTTTATTTTATTTTTTTTACAGTGTACTACAGGTCATAATGTTCCCGCTCAGTATTTTATAGAATTCTTTTAGATTAATATCAATACTGCTCCGATGTGTAAACCTATGCTGCATTTTACTGCTGAAGATGTTTACTGTTAGACATTTACACGACTATAAAACCATTATCAGATCACTCTCTTTTCAGCTTTTAGACATTTTCCAGATAATCCAAGACACGTTTTAAAATGATCTATTTAGCAGAAGAAGAAGGAACATTTTTCTCAACGCATGAAGGCGCATTTGATCTTTCATGTAGTGAGATGTAGTGGAGTGAAAGCATAATGTAGCATAAAACTTAAATAATAAATTGAAGTACAAGTACCCTAAAATTTGTTCTTGAATACAGTATTTGAGTATCTGTACTCGATTAATGTTAATCACCGGATGAAAGGACGACACACGCAAACAAACCAAAGAGGTAAACAACAACAATGCTGTATCTTTCATTCCACTGCGAGCATCTTCATCATTCAGTTACTTGTGTTTCCTGTACATCAGCTGAGGCATCACGAGTGAGATAAGAGCTCTATCAGCACATCTGCGTTTACAAGTGCAAAAGCAGTTACAGATATTAATCCATTCTTGTTGTATATCTTTAAATGACAGTGTCACTATAGTGATGGAATTAATTAACGCGCTATATTTACTTGCATCCTGTATTTAAGTACAGCATTTGAAGTGGTACTGCTTTTTTTCTTTTTAACAAAATGTGTTTTTTTTATTTCATGGATATATGTATATATATATCCATGAAATTAAAAAAAACATATATATATATACAGTACGGTTGTTAAAATGAAAATAACACATCAATGAATAACTTCATTATTTACTGCATCTTATACATGATGGCTGTACATGACGAGTATTACTAAAGCGCTGATGCGGGTCATTTTTATGTACCTCCACACCTGCGTGCCGCCATGTGACAAACACACAGAGCGCATGCGCAGCCGCGTGTCGGCGCACAGAAGCCCCCTGAAAGAAGAATTCCCCCGGTTGACACAGTTTTTTGTTTGCTCGGTTTGAGTTCTAGTTAGCTCAAGAATTATTTTCTCTTTAAAATAAAATGTATGTTCTGTCCAATAATAATGATTGCCTGTGATCAGAATCCGTGCTTGAAATGAGACACAAAACGAACACTATAGTTTTAAGGTCTTTTTTTTAACTTTTAATTTTTAATTTTTTGTTTTGTTTTTATTGAATTACTTTTTAGGTTCAGAATTGAGTGTTGACAGAAATAAAATAGATTTTGCATTCCTTCTGAATGTTTGGTAAATAACATCAAATGGGAAGGTCAAACGTAGTAAATCCATTTTATAATGTGACCCTGTGTTAAACCTGTATGACTTGGATAAATAAAGTATACATTATTATTATTATTATTATTTTTATTATTACTATACATACATGAATTTAAGCCATTTTAAAGGCTTTTAACTGCTTGTATTGGTAAATGGTATAAGCTTTGCAATTCATTTGATCAATTCCTATTATGTATAATATATATATATATATATATATGTATATATATATATATATATATATATATATATATATATATATATATATATATATATATATATATATATATATATATATATATATATATATATATATATATATATATATTTATATATCATAAATGTGTGTGTATGTTTGTGCAAATGTACAAGCTACTACACAGTAGATAGGTAAATCAGATAAGACCAGTTCCATATATAATATGTGTTACAGTAAAATAGGCTATTGTGAATAACAGGCCATCTTTTGTTAAAAAATAAACTTAAACTATTTTTATTTTACAAATTTAAATGCAAGACATTTACTTTTGACAGATTATTTACAAAACAGTGTTATTTAAAAAAAAGTAAAGGTATTTCTTTTCGGTCCCTTATTTTCACAGAGGAGTTTATATATATATATATATATATATATATATATATATATATATATATATATATATATATATATATATATATATATATACGGTATATATATACATGTTCCTGTCCATCCTGCTAAACTCTACCTCCATGCACCTGCTGGAACAGACACCTGCTGATGTTAAGCAGTAAACACCTTTATTAATTGACGCTGTTGTTGTTTTTCATCAAACAGTATTTCAATCACTTCGATACATCTAAAAACAAACATTTGCATAAAGTCAGACTTATACATTTAAATAAAATGTCAACTTCTCTCATGTTTTGACAAACAATCAAAGTTAACAAGACGTGTCATATAAAAGTGTAAACCTCTGTCAAAAAAAAAATCTAAACACAGACAGAAAATGTACAAGGAAATGTAGGATTATAATTCTATTCTATATACTTCCCTTATTCTTTTTGCAGTCCAGACCACCATGTTGACCTTGATTAAGAACCCGACCTAAGCTCCATTTTGCTGTAGAAGGTTTCCCTTTCGAGACTTAGCCTGTTTCTGTATTGTGTAATAACCCCCCCCCCCCAAAAAAAAAATATTGTTTTCCTACCAGAACAAACACATTTATCAATTTGTACAGTCAGACAAAGCCGCCACTGTGTCCCTATTTGCTTTAGAATCAGCAGTCCTGATATGTGCATGATCATCAACACAATGTGGAACATCCATAATGTACTTGCTGTTAGCTCAAATAATAAATATATACCTGGATGGACTGCACAGACCTTTTCTTCCCCAGATCTGTTTGAACATATTTGGTCACATCTTAAATTTGATGTTATCCCAATTGTAAACAAGAACATCAAACATATGTGTAGGGCTTCTTAATCTACTTTTCCTAAGTATCAAATAACGACTTATGTACATTTATGATACTAAATATTCTGAAGATATGTGGTTTGGCACTTTCACTATTTTTAAGTGAACATTTGAAACCACTCTGAATTTCGCTTTGCTACATTTTTCTGTACACATCTCATTAAAAGGCATGAGTGAACTACATGTGAAGTTGTAATATTCTTCCTGATCCCTCACACGTAGTCCCTCCTGTTGTAGGAGCTTTGAGCGGTTGACCTTGGTGCAGCGGAGTACGCTACACGACTCTGGGCTGGCATGCTGTACCTCATTGATTTCTTTTCCCGAGGTGGGCAACTGCAGCAGAGGATGGACCCCCCTATCAGCAGCAGGGCTGAGGCGGCCCAGCCCAAATACAGAGCAGCCCCAATTTCCATCTTCTGAGCCGAGGGGATGATAGGACTGTAAAACTCCATTATGATGCTGTTTGCCGACCAGGAAACTGGCACCAGCTCGGCCAGAGCTGCAGTGATGAATGCCGCGCCTGAGGAGATCATCACCCTGGCTTTGACCCCATCGTCATCGATGCAGTTGGTGCACTTTGCTCCCACCACAGAGATGAGGAGCGCCACCAGCCCCAGGATGATAGCAACAATGGTGAGTGCCCTTGCGGCCTGCAGGTCCTGAGGTAAAGCCAGCATGGAGTCGTAGACCTTACACTGCATCTGGCCCGTGCTCTGGAACACACAGTTCATCCACAGCCCTTCCCAGTACACCTGAGCTGTGACAATATTGGCGCCTATGAAGGCCGAAACTCTCCACATCGGCATGGCACAACTGGTCACGCACAGCAGCCACCCGAGCACCGACAGAGTGATGCCCACGACCTCAAGTCCAAAAGACGCCATCGTGCACCCAGACAGGGACCCTTCTTTGGATGGAAAGTTCCTTTATTTGCTGGTTTGGCTCCTCTTTACTGAATACCTTCCCCTTGCTTCCTTTTCCAACTCTTATTTTCCCGAAGAATGCCTGAAAGCCTCCTTGATAGTTACTTTCCACCAAGAATGCCTCCTTGATAGTTACTTTCCACCAAGAATATCTCCTCCACAGACTGTCAGCACTACACCTGCTGCTGAATCCACAAGTTTAGTCTTATCACGCTTCCTCCACAGTCTCTGCTCCGCACACGCACCCACTCAGATGTCGTTATCCTGTGTTTTGCTGCTCATTAGGTAGTCAGTGGACTTATATGTGGATGTCTTTATGACAAAGATGTCAGATGATATCACTCACTAAACCAAGCCAATCAGATGAGTGCTGGGCATTGGCCTCATTTACCACCTGGGTGTGTTGGTGCTCATTTGTGTGCTTTTTCAAATGAAGAGTATTTTTATGGTTTAACCTTTTGCCCATGGTAGCTGTGGGTGTGTTTGCTTTATTGCTGTGAGGAAGTAATAAGTGGCCAAGGCAGAGCGTGTTATGTGGCTAGTCGGTGACCACATGAAACTGTCACAGATGGACAAACATACACTCCTGTACATATATGTGTGTGTGTGCAGACACCCAGTGTGTGTGAGTTATAAACAGTGGTATTTTGTCGGAGGGAGTCAGGAGGCAAAAGCACCTTAAATGGAATACTTATTATTCTATGTCTGTTCTCTATTGAGTTTTTTCTGGTCTCATGGTTTTTTGTTTTGATGGGATGTGTAATGGGGTCACAGCCGCTACTACAACTTATGAGTTTTTATTGTTGAAAATTTCACCAACATAAAATAAAGAGTTACTGAAAAACTAGAAATGCTGTATATTTTATAGATGTGTATCTGGAGAAGCCAATCATCACTCTTTTCAGCTTTGAAAAACGGAGTAAACAACACCGTTCAAACACTAAACGGAAACAGGAGTCCAGTGGGAAGCAACACATTGTTTAACCAATAACATGTTGGTAAAAAAAAAACACCTGATTGCAGCAGTCCACATGTAAAGATGTTCATTTCTAAGAATTGACAGTTGTTGTGGTCATTTTGATTAAGATCAGAGCTATCATGATTTAATAGAAAAGGACATATTGGAAAAGCTCAGGCATTCAGAAGTAATGATGTGGAAAGGGTCTCCTCTTTGTGAAAATCTGTATGGGCAATAAACTAAACGATTCAGACGGACATTCCAAATTCTTTTGGTCCGCTTAGTCCACATTTAGTTTTTTATCTCTTTTTTAGAAATCATGATGTCAGCTTGATTTGAAGAAGGAGGAAATGGACCGTCCAAATTGATAGCAGTGCAATTCAAAAAGCTGACGCCTGTGATCGCATGGTAGTGGCGGTAGACAGGGGGACCTGCAGGAACCTTGAGTGAACCATTGATACTGAAAGGACACACAAGTTTTGGAGCAACACATGCTGCCATTTAAAAAACTTGTTTTCCACATTCTGCTCACCTTAACCACGTGACACACTGTTTTACTCTGTGGCTTCAGAGTGAAACATTCCAGTTACTGCCCCCAGTCCTGAACTAATGTGTGGTGCATTATGAAAGGCTGAATACAACAACAGAAACCTCGGACCGTTGAGCTACTGAAGTTGCATATTAAAAGCAGGAATGGGACATAGTTCCTATTTCAAAACTTCAGTACCTAGAAAAAGCACCCACAGAGCGCACCTTCACATCTCGCAGGTCCATCAGCCTCATCATTCATCAGCCTCAGGAGAGTCATCAGCCACCACCACCAGTATCCAGACTCCCAGGCGGGGGCTATAACAGACCGCTGCTCAAGGCAGAAAGCCTTCAATCTCAATCCCATCGAAGAGCCTCAGCACCAAGAACGTTCTAGAGATAATGCTAGACTAGTTATCGCATCATCAGATGTAATAAATACTTTTTTTGTAATTCCTTCTTTGTCTTATCTGATCGAAATGTTGAAAGAAGCAGGAGGCAGTTATTCAGAGATTTACTGTGAAAAAGTGACTCATACGTGTGCATTAGAGCCAAAGGTGTGTGTGAATAAAGGTTATAGCTTCTGAGGACCTAGTGGAGTTTCTGTTGTGTTGTTTGCTGATGATAGTGATGTGAAAAAAGGGTTTTTCCACAAGCAAGAGACTTCGGCCCTGAAGGAAATAAGCTAATACCTCCCTGTTCACCGGAACACCGTCTGGACCAAGAATAGGAAACGGCTTACACAAGGCAGACATTTGTTGTAAATCTGAGCTATTGCAAAAAATTTACATTTTTCACTTAAAAAGTGCCCCATCTCGTAAAGATTAAGAAAAGGTTGTACTAATACATGAGAGGTAAAAACACCACTTCCTTGGCAGAGGTAATAATTGGTGTCCTCTAACAATTACTGAGTGTTAATAAAAAAAGGTTTTAAATGTGGTACAGGCATCAACATAAAGAAAAAATAAAAACACAATGAAGTTTATCGATGTTAATATTAATATATATCCATATTCAATTGCATTTAGGTTAAAATAATTTAAAAATAAATTCTGTTGTAGTGACATTATACACAATGCCCTTGCTATTTTTTTTCAAATATCGTCAAAACTAGACCTATGCTGTCGCCCCTGACAGCAAGCACGTATCCCTGAAAATAACCATCATATGATGTGATATACATAATAGATTTCCTTAAGTTGATTCATGTGTTCAGAATTTGGCCAAAATCGAAGCAAAATGTTTGCTGATAAAAATCTCCCTAGTGTCTGAATCCAGTTCTTTTTTCTCACTTAGGCCTATGTGGGGAGTAAAATTTCATAATTAGTTACATATAGAAATCAGTTTTTTCTTTGTGTAAACAGATAGTGTGTAAATGAGAACTACAAGAGTAAAATATAATATTTACAAGATAAATCCAAAGGAACCGATCATTGACTAATTTTTTGAGATTTGTCCTGAAAACACTGTTTTTTGTTAAAAACAGCGCCGTCTGGTGAGTTAAATATGAACTGCTGGAGTAAAATACAATATTTACAAGATAGGTCTCCTTGGGTTGATTCGTATGGTTTGGACTAAATTGGACAAACGACTTTGAAGTAATGGCCTGATAACTTTGCTCCTGTAAGAAATATACAACCGGACTTTCCCAAAAACAGGCGGCTCTTCCTCGCACTGACCTTTTCCTCGCACTGAGGCCTCTCTAGTCTAAAATTTGAAAAGGTACTATGAAACGGTTTTTGAGTTATGGCGTTAATACGAAGGATCTGCGGGCGGTGTAGATGATATATATATATATATACCATAATATCCCCGGCTTTTCAGGGATAGAAGAAGCAGATATGGAAACATAGAAATGGTAGAAATTGTAATAGTAAGACATTATTATACCTGTGGCTTGCTACAAATTTGTAGCACTGAATTTCCATTGTTCCTTGTAATAATGGCATATGGACAAAAGTCTAATTGATTGAAGGAGAATGGGCTTCATGTCCAGATTAGAACCATTTATATCCTGGTCCAAATATTTTCTTTGGAGAATATGTGAATATGTGACCAGTAAAAATGATTTTGTGACCAACCTTTAAGTAATTGTTGCTCATGTTCAGAGTATCCGAAAGAGCCAAACACTCGGAGACACAATCTTTACTAGAAAGACATGCTCTTAAACAAAAAGATCAAAAGGTTTTATTAGCCACTACATTAATAGCGCAGAAGCAGAACCTCCTAGAGTTGAAGCAGCCTTTTTTATTATTTTTTTTCACTATCCATCAATCCGTAAACCACGTTTCTGATTTACATGCTACAATGTCTCAGCTCTACAGAACATTGAGAGGCATTGACCGCGTCCCACCTCTCAGGAGAAACGATGACAGAAATGAAAGATTAACCAAAGAGAAGCCTCTTGAAGTCATAATGTACGAGCTACTAAACGCTCAGGTCAAACGGAGAATCCAGATTCCACTGCTTTCCGTGTGACGCAATTTATAGCAAAAGTTGTCATGGTTTGTATTTTATATGTTTCCATCGGCTTTAGTTTTTATGAATGTTTTTGTGCCAAGCTGTCGTCTGTGGAAGCTGTATTGTGATTCACTCCCTCTTTAGGGCCATTCGTGATGTACGTGGTCATTTGGATGGGAAGTAGAGGAGTTGTATTGTGTTTTGAACAGTTCAAAGGTGTGTTTTATTATTGTTTGGAAATACTTGGAACAACACCCAAAGTCTCAGGCATTGAGGATTAATCTATAACCGGCTTTGGATACACAGATCATTTTTGGCTGTGACATCAGCTGTTACTAAAATATTGAATATCACCAGACTTCAATTTCACGTTGACGTCATAAGTCAGTTGCTGCAGGAATAATTGACTATAAATAAAACAAAAGGCCCCAAAAAAAAAATCAAACACAATTCTGTTCAATAAGGATGATTTGTTTTGTCATTCAAGCCACATTTGAATGACTCTGTTGAAGCGGATTGATGTGGTGAATCATTCATATTTGTGAATTGCCGGGGTCACAGGCTCACATACTATCTGACGTTATCTTATATGTGAATAGTTTATCACACTTCCGTATTAGCCAAACACTTGTGCTGACGAATGGTTAACCCAGTAAGGACGATAAGATAAAGACAATGAAATGAATTTCGAAGGCAAGGAATTGATCAAACGATATTCCAACAATTCTTATCATATCTTACAAATCAATCCTTTATTCTCCTTTATTTGCATGCTTTAACCAAATATATTTGATTGGAGTTGCCGGTTGAATACCGCTGGAGTGTCCTTAAATGCTACATTCTGTTAAAACGTTTACAGCCTATAGTTTGATTTGCACGCAGCAATGGAAGCATTCAATTGGAATCATGTTAATTCACCGTTCATTCATTCATTCATTCATTCATTCATTCGTTCATTCATTCATTCATTCATTCATTCATTCATTCATTCATTCATTCAGTCAGTCATTCATTCATTCAGTCATCATCCATAACTGCTTATCCTGTTCAGGGGCTGGAGCCTATCCCAGACAGGCCCAAGATGGACGTAACCAGTTCGCTGCCAAATACCACCAATACCAATAACATTATAACCACAATGAAGTCAAGTAGCCATAAAATTAAAACCACTTAATGTTAATATTGTTTTTTGCTGTTGATTGCATCAGATAGCACAAGCTAGCCTTCGCTCCTCACGAGCGTCATTGAGTCTTGGGAGCCAAAGACACTGTTACTGGTTAACCTTTATTAAGGTGCTAACCACTGACAAATTGGAACACCCAACAACATCCCAATCATTTAGCCATAATAATTACCTCCTTAACAAAGTCGCTCATATACTTTCCTGCATCTGTAATATGAACTAAGCAGACAAATTATTAACTTGCTGTGTAACAGGTGGCATAGTTATCGGATAATTAACGTCATTAAAAGTTCACCTGTATATTGTTCCACAAGATTTACAACAATGCAATACGGAAACAGGTTATGTTTTAAAAATATATCCCTTACGTACATACTAAAAACCCAGGCGGCCGTATCGACTGCTGAGTTCTGGTCAATTTCCGTGTTACTGAAATATACATTTCTTTCCATTTCTGGCACATTTCCCCATGACAGCAAATTTGTGGTGCTGCAGGAATTTTGCCGTAGGACTCTGTCTCCCACAGCAGTTGATAAGTGAGTTGCAGTTAGCAGGGGGATTATGCATTTCCCGGTGTCCTTGTGTATGCTGCTGTACTTGTGAGACCTGACCTCTTACTCCTCTTTTTCTCTTGCAGAGAAAAACACACAAACGATCCATCACCAAATCCAACGTGGTGTGCAGAAACGGTATTTCGGCACGCCGTAGTCACAACAGCTTTATCTATTTGGTTAACAGCCAAAGGTAGTTCGGAAAGCATTTATTCATGGCCCCTGTTAAGACACTGAATTACCTAACCTAACCTAGATGCAGGTGAGACGAGACTGTTGTGTACTTTCATTACGGACGCACTGATACTCCCTTGTTCGAGGAGCTGCAAAATATGTTAAAAGTAGGCTACATCCTTAGACTTTGTGTCTACATGTAAACATATATTGAAATTTGATATTAGAGGTACTGTAGCACAAAAACATATAGTTCATTCTGGTTCAGACGAATGATGCACAGTGCATTGAGTACAGGACTGCTCTGGACGATACGACACCCGGATGGATGCCGTAATCGAAGAAGACAAGCTGGGAGCTTCGCCCAAACAGTCAGATGCTTGGAAAAATGTTCATGCATTCATGCAGATCTTAATTTGAAATCGACCGCCTATCAAAACATTGTTGCAGACCAGGCACATCCCTTCATGGGAACTGTGTGCTCTGACAGCACCGGCCTCCTTCAGCAGCATGATGTGTGTCGCCCCGTGGAAAAAATTGTACAAGGATCGTTCAAGGAGCTCAAAACCAGGTTCAAGGAGTGATCTCAATCCAATCGAGCATCTGTGGGTCTGAGCAAGACCTACACAATATTAATTAAGCAGGTCATAATATTATGGCTGATCTGTATGTTGAGCCATCAAAGACATATGAACTCATTCCGAAAATCACATTATGATTCAATCTGTTATTCAGCTTAAAGCCACACTATGGAAGAATGAGTATTTTGAGTATTTTGTGATTGATTGTGTTTCCGAATGAGATTCTTTTAGTTTTACTGTCATATGAACCTGATCAACAGCAGGTCAACTAGGACTCTAATCTATGTTATATTTCTATGGAGATTGTTTTTTCCATCTCATGCTCTCCAACAACTCTGCCTCAATTCTCGGAAATTTCCTGAGCCAATAAGCCCAAGTCGGGAGTCTCCAACTTCAAAGGGAAATGTCGGATTTCTGTCTGTTTCATCTGAATGCAGCATAAGGTCATACAGATTACTAACTCTTTGTGTTAACAACTCTAAAACCATTTCATAGATCTTTTTCAAATTTAATAACTAAATAGACCTTAGAGCGAGGACCAGCTGGCGTCATTTTGGGAAAGGGCAGTCGTATATTTCTGACGCTAGGGGGAGCTTTACCCCCCATAGGTTATTGGGACATAGTTTCTCAACCGTTGTTCCAATTTAGTCCAAATTTGGTGCCTCCAGGAGACTTCAGGAGATCTATCTTGCATATGCCATGATTTAGTTTAATAGTTCATACTTTACTTAATAGGGGGAGTTTCGTTTTATTAAGTTCGGACATAACTTTCTAAGCATTTGTGCGATTTAGTCCATATTTGGCGTGTATGAACGGACTCGAAGAGATCAAATGTAAATATCCTATTTCAGCCCTATAGTTTACATTATATTCTCTAGGGGGAGTTTTATATGAAAAACGCTGTTGATACTATTGGGAACTTTATCTCCATGTATTATATTTATTATTTGAACCGTAAATTATCAAGGATTGATCCAATTTAGACCAAATTTGGTGCATATGAATCAACTCAAAGAGATCTATCTTGTTTATCATATTTTACCCTAAAAGTTCATATTTTCCTCACCAGGGAGAGCTTTATGAATGAAATGAAAAACACTATTTTTAACTTCTTAACCTTTGGACTAATTTAATTAAAACATGGTTCATATGAATCGACTTGACGCGATCAATTTTGTTTATATCATACTTTACTCTCATAGATCATATTTTACTAATTGTGTGGATCTCTTTTAATAAGATACAGTGGATATAATTTCACATTTTATTTGGCTTCCAATCAGGGGGATTGCCTGTTCAACGCAGGGGATTGGGGACTTCTGGTGGATTTGCACCTGCTAAATTCTTTATTACTGTGATTTTTGAATTACTCTTTTTGTTTTCCATTTGAACTGATTACCTTAGAGTTTATTGGATTGTTTTCTAAATGGTCTGGTTTGGGCTGTTGCGAAAAGGATTTGCGTCATTCTATTTAAATACGCTATGCTATAACTGTACTGTGTATTAATAATCTATCTATGGTTATGCCCGTGCAAAAGTTGCAAACGAATCTCAAAGTCCGTCATGTCATGCAAATCTGTGTTCTTGGTTAACTAAGGTAAACCGAGCACAGATTGCAAATTCCACTCCAATCCCTTTTTTTTCTCATGACACCAGGGGGGAACCAAGTAAGATCTGTTGCCTGCACCTCAACAGCCAAACCCATCATTCACACTCACTGTGAACGGAAAGACTACAATTAGTGTCTTGATTTGAGCCCTGCCAAACCCCTGCATGTCGGGATGTACATTTTAACTCACATATTGACATATATTCATAAGGCTTTATTAGGAAGCCTACATTGTATTGTAATTAAGTACATTTACAGGTTTGTTATGGGTTTTTTTCCCCCCGAGCTTCAGTCATTGTCATAAAATGTGCATACTGACGTACTACTGTGGAGAGGATTGATGATCAGAAAATACAAATTATTAAAACAAGACCCCAGTTAAAATCAAGGAGCGTTATGAAATTGGATACGTCTGAGGTATTTTGCACACTCCTTTATAAGTGTCGGAGTTATTCATGACCTCCGCCAAGGAGGTTGGGTTTTCACTCCTGTGCGTTTGTGTGATTGTTTATGAGTAAAATAACAGAAAAACTACTGGACTGATTTGCACGAAATTTTACCCAGAGGTGGGTTTTGGCAAATTCTAGAGTTGATTACATTATGCTGAAAAGGAAATAAGATAATAAGCTGTTTTGAATAGTGACATCACAATGTGGCTAATGCTGCCTTTGTTCCTTTGCTGTTCCGTTGGGGTTGGAGCTTAGGGCTCAGTGGGCTGAACAGAGACGCTGAAGTGGACGCACAGGTGACGACCAGCTGCAGAGTATTTGAGAGATACTGACAGAGTTTGTTGGAGTTGTCGGTAGATTTAGAGGATGGCAATAACTCAGGCATTAATCCGCTTGAATTCTCTCTAAACCCAGGGTGCCGTTGTGCCATGGCGGAGGTTTGTGCTCTCTGAGGGCTTTATGTACTTGATTCAGTCTGGGAATTTTTTTTGAAGAAGTCAGTAAATGTTTGCCATGTCCATATTTATCATTGAGGCGAGATTGCACAACAGTCACAGCTGATTCAAATCATGCAGAAACTACCCTCCTCGGTCATATTTTATTGCAGGCTCTTAAACTATCCGTCCATAAAGTTGAGTCAGTGGGAGTATAAACTTACAGAAACTGTCGACCTCAAAGTACGAGTTACACCCAATATTTTTATAATATGCAAACAATGACTAGTTTTACTTTGAGGTTAATTCTCCACACCGAAGGAGGACATTTCTCTCATATATTTATAGCCTAAACATTTTTCAACCAAAAACCAGCATTGAGTTCACATTGAGTTCACACTGCCGTTTTAGATAAAGATGGGGAAATCTAGTGGCAGCATTTAATAGACCACCGATCAGTGGGGTCTGTAAACAGACACCACAGTAGTTACTCAATAATAAGACCTTTATAAGAGGCGGTTGGATATAATGGCTGCGTAGAGATTTATGCTCACAAAGCTCTCTGTACACTGAGTGATGATACATTTTCACAACTACTTAGACATCCTGCGTAATCTTAGTCAAGAGTGGCGCAAACAGAAACCAAACTGTCTTTTATTGCTATCAATTATTCTCATTAATCCACCACAACATCACATAAAAAAACGAACTCAGCAAAATGACAGAAAGTAGAAGTTGCTGCCTCCCTCTGGAAAGAGAGGAGAAGAGCAGAAAGGAGAGCCAAACTTATCACAGTTCCACATTTTTCTTTCATGTCAGTTCAAACGCAAGACCTGCGAAATAAATCATTGCACTTGCACTTTCACCGACCCCTCTTTGTTCTCGTCATGCCCACGTCAGTTTCACACACATAACAAATCCATGGTTTTGCCCTGTGATCTTTTTCTGAACAAAAAACCTTGTATGTTCAGACTCACAACCAGCCTTCAGTCTGATTCAAAGAGCACACACACTCTGAATGGAGTTCAAAACCCACCACTACTTTTAATGCCGTCATATTGTTCCCTCACTCATTTTTTACGTAATAAATTCTAATTGTTCTCTTGAGAAATACGCGCCTCCTGTCATTTATTATCCAACCTCAGTGCCAGAGGGTGGATCCACGTGCTTCACCTGTCATCTTATTAAAATGATTCAGTTTGACAGTAAGGACAGAATGGTTCTTCAGCTATAACAGTAAAACCACTGACAGCTGAAACCAGAATTACATTCATCTCTCACTACAGTGTCTCCTGTCGGTGGGTGGGATACATTTGGCAGCAGGGGAACATTTTGGCTCAAGTTTTCAGGGGTTAATGTCAATTATAGCGGTCAAAGTAAGGACAAGCGCATCACAGAGCTGTTTTGGAGCTACACCATATGACGCGGGGGGTTGTAATGTTATGGCTGATCAATGGAAATGATTCCACCTTGTACTTATTAAAAGTAAAATCGCTCTTTAAAAAAAAACAATGGCGAGTTTTGCTTGAGATGGGTATTAGATATTACATCTACTGTTGAATTACATTATTGGAGAAGTTTAAAAAATGAAAACTTATTAAGATTATATTAAGAAAGTATAATTTTCTGATAGCATTTGGGTATTGGAATTTTGGAGTTCTACATTATGTTGAAGTTCCAAAAAATGACTAGATTTTAAGTCAAGGCACTAAGAAAATTTAAAAAATAAATCTTATTTGCTCTTGGCATTAAGAATAATCATTTCATTGGAGCAAAATAAAGAAAAAATTGTTGTGTTTGCGTGTGAATGAACATGACAAGACCATGAAAACAATTAAGAAAGTCTCCCAAAGTATGTGAAAGGAGCAACCTGACCAAAATAAATGAATTCTAACAGCAGTGCTTTGATTTACTTTGACTCCTACATATGAAAATCCACTGAAAGTTCAAAAAACGTTGACCCGAATGAAAGACAGAGTTTCAGCAGCGGAGGACAACCGTTGACTTATGTTTGAAGGATAAACTGACTGCTTCCTGCCCCATCTTCATCAAAAGCGGTTGTTTTTCCAGGATGTCAGCCCCGCGCAGAAATATTCAGAGCGGTGGCGAGATCATATGAGGAAATTAAAAGATGAGTTTTTCGGCTTTGGAGTGTTGAAATGTGATTATTAATATAAGGATTATTCAAGAACTAACGGGTCAGTGGTCAGCTTTGATGATTTGAATTTCCTGCTTTGATTTTTTTTTTTAACGTTAGAATAAATAACGTTTTCAGATTTCATGAAATACTTTATTATTCTCTCCCTTCAAAAAATAAATAAAATTGGACCAACGGTTAGGAAGTTATGTCTGAAAAACAGTGTTTTTTTTGAAAAACTCCCTCCACTAGTAATAATATGAAGTATTAGAGTAAAATATGACACATTAATGATAGATCTCGTCAAGTCGATCCATTTGCACCAAATTTAGATGAAATCAGACAAATGCTTGACAAATTATGGCCTGAAAACATTTGGAGATGAAGCTTCCCATTGTATCAGAAATATACAACCAACCACTCCCAAAACCAATCCAGTTCTTCCTCGCATTAAGATCTATGAGGGTATAACACTTGAAAATGAGCCGTGAAAAAGATTACGAGTCATCGCGTTCAGAGAAAGGATTTGAGGCTGACGGGGCGGCGATGACGATATATGAGATTTGATCCAAATGTAAAGTGCATTATAAATTAAATGTATTATTATATTATTATTATTATTATAATATTCATATTTGCTCCGCCCCCTTCGAGAAATGGTTCTGACAGAAAGTACATAAACCATAGCTCCTCAGTTATTGCAACTTTTAAGTTTTAAATTTATTGTCCCAGAGGGATATTTGTTTCCACAGTCAGTACACATAGAAACATATAGATACACACATGGCAAACATACAAACATGGCGACTTCTTTGAATTAGATTTTGTGCCCAAATCTGTTCTCTGGTTTATCTCCTAAACAATGCTGGGGAAAATGTCTCCGTTTCATAACTCATCCAGGTTGTGAAACGACACACTCACATGATTTCTTCATAGGTACAACAGCTGAAAGAACTTATGTCTCTAATGTAGGAGCCCTCTTATGAACTTCCTATTTCCCAAACCAAGAGAGCCAAGGAAAATACAAAATACATTTTATTCAATGCATTGAAGAAACCCAAATCAAACTTTACATCATTATGTGTCGCATCGTATTCTCTTGTAGCAGGTCCTCATAGATATGCTGTTTTTTCCACTTGCATTATTCATTAGTTATTCTGTAATTATAGTCACTGGTATTTCTTTGCCGTGTTTAACGGTGCCTGTGTTGGAATGATTTGCGGGGGAGGGGGTGTGATGGGGGTTCTAGTGGATCAACAGGAAAATCATGCTTGTAATTCTCTTTTTGTTTTTGATGTTAAAAGGGATGAACATTCAATTAAATGGTACTTGGCTGTGGAACATTTTAAATAAATATATGTTTGTGTTGAGCGTCTGCTGCCTTTCCGTATGTTTTATTGTTTTGGATTACCCTTCAAAAAATCCACTCATTACAGGATGTGATGCAATGAAAAAAAAAAGGAATGGAATGAAAAAGAAGAAAAAAGAATGATTGTAAACGTACATATTTATATACAGTAAATCTAATATAAAACTACTAAAATGTACCTTAAAGATGACCAAAAAAAAGTTTGATTTTTAATTTGGAAATTAAGTCTCATATAAGAAACTATATATTCAATTACAGTTGATGATTATAATTTTACACATATTTTTAAGCACTATAAAAAGAAGAAATCAATATTTTATACATTTTTTACCAGATTTAAAAAAAAAGGTAAAAATCAATTCAGTTCATCCTTATTTGAAGAATGGACTGTAATTCAATATCATCATGTTCATAATCCTACAGTTTGAGAGTTTTATATGCGTTTCAGCAGCATCTTAAAGCTTGTAAAGGTGTTTTCCTACACACTCAGCGACTACAGGACCATATTTGGTCAGCCTGAGGTTTTTTTGTCACAGATATTGTCATTCAGTGAGTCATGTTTCGCTGACGACATTGCTCCACCCTCCATCGGCTTCAAGTGAAACTAGGGGGGAGGGGAAATGAAAGGGGGGGAGATGTAACCAAACATTTACCATTGTTTGTATCAGCTTTCAAAAATAAGGTGCTAAATTTGTACTTAAATTAAAAAAGAATTTGGGGCTGATCACAGCGAGTCAGGCAAAGCAGATTCGTATTTCCTTCAGTGAAAAGGTGTTTGGCAGAGAGAAAACCGGTTTTTGGGTTTGAGGTGTACGGGGGAGGACCGGTGCCAGGGACAGATGACGGTTACTGTTTTCCACCTTTGCCCCTCCTCTTTCAAAGAGAAAATCATATCTACCTGCTCCTCTCTGAATCCTCTCCCAGTTAGAAAACTCCCCTGTTGTTCAGAGGACCTGCCTCCATCACAGCAACAGACAAAGAAACCTCAGGCTTTTGCTCGCGGGAAGGGAGGAAATCAATTCAAGAGGCTCCTCAAGTCAACATTGAATAGGAAGACGTTTCAGCTGAGGAGTAGAGTCAGAGTAAAACAGCCACAATGGTGTCAGCTGGGCTACAAATGCTGGGGACAGCTCTGGGGATCCTGGGCTGGATTGGCGTCATCCTCGTGTGCGCCCTTCCTATGTGGAAGGTCACTGCTTTTATTGGCAGCAACATCGTCACTTCGCAGACCTCCTGGGAAGGTATTTGGATGAACTGTGTTGTCCAGAGCACAGGCCAGATGCAGTGCAAGGTCTACGACTCCATGCTGGCCCTCAGCTCTGACCTCCAGGCTGCCCGGGCCCTGACCATCGTCGCCATCATGGTGGGTCTCTTGGCCATCCTGCTCTCCGTTGCTGGGGGCAAGTGCACCAACTGTGTAGAGGATCCATCAGCCAAGTCCAAGGTGGGCATTGCTAGTGGAGTTGCTTTCATCATAGCTGGCGTCCTTTTGCTCGTCCCTGTCTGCTGGTCGGCCCACACCATCATCCGAGACTTCTACAACCCACTGGTGATCCAAGCCCAGAAGAGAGAAATGGGTGCTGCACTCTACATTGGTTGGGGGGCAGGCGCTTTACTGTTGATCGGAGGAGGTTTGCTCTGCTGCAATTGCCCCCCTAAAGATGATAACTCCTACACTGCGAGGTACAAAGGTGCCAATACTGATGCCTCATCAGCACCGGCGTCCGGAAAAGACTACGTCTGAAAAGAATCACCAGATAGCCTTTGTAAAGCCATGTTTACTGGGACAGATTGAATGGTGCTACTGGCTTAGTACTGTTAACATCTCGGGAGGCAACTTGAACAAAGAGTTTGCTGACTTTTAATTCCCATGCGAGAGCCTAAAAGTAATAGAAGGAACCACACCCAAAGATAATATCTGGGTTAACATGGTAACACGCATGCATGTGTGCGGTTGTTCAGATGGATATTAGTCATTTGTAAGTCTTTTTTTCTTAATAATATTATGTCAGTCCTTTTTAATGCTATATATGGGTTGTTGTTGTCATTTTGAACTGTCTGTTTTGAGTCTGTATGAAATTTGTTATGTGCCTGTGAAACTGTCAATAAATATTTTACTACCAAATCTTGGATGACTTGAGCTATATATATATATATATATATATATATATTTATTTATTTATCATATATCATATATATTTATATTATTTATTCAACAGATTTCCAAAAGGTGTTGGTTTTCGGCAATGATACAAATAATATGATAAAATTCTTATATTGTATTTACAGTTTTTTTATTTCAATTACTATTATTGTACATTTACTGATAGATTAGTTAGAAAGACCCAGTTAAAAAAAACAAAAATCCCAAGTAGCAGTTGGGATGGATCTATTGTCTGGTTTTCCTGTAGATCAGGTTTAGGTGCGGCCGAGGCTTGGCGGCTGAAGCAGTGAGCCAGCAAGCAAAAGTGTTTGTGCTTTATATTTGGACTCACAACACCAAATTCCTTGAAGCATGTACCTCTGGTTTAATCTTTTACCATCTATTAAGAGGACTCAACCCAGTAATTGTCATTGTCATCGGTAACACGAATGAGAAAGCTATTTATTTGTTAAACCTCTGTTGTTTGAGGGAAGATTGGATCATTCAGGGGGATCTGATGTTTTTGTTTGCCCAAGGCCTGACCTGTGTGAGTGTGTGTGTGTGTGTGTGTGTGTGTGTGTGTGTGTGTGGGTAAGCACAGGTGGGATACGGAACTATTGTCCCCAATCTTAAAGGCTTGCTTCAGGTGACAAAGCCTGTATGTGTGGGAACAATGAACAGAGACAGGGCAGAGGGGTTGTGGATATTAGGTCTCAGCTTTTCCTTTTGTCCGGCAGCTGAAAAACTCCACCCTGGAAGTTTGAGCTACAATGGAAAGACATTTTCTTTTCACAGTGGGGCATCAGAGCATCAGAAGGCTGCATACACTTCCACAAGCAGGTCTGAAGGTGAAGCATTCTGTGTTTTAGGTATTTGCCGATAAATAACCCAAAAGACGTGAACGTACTTTTTTTGCTCGTTCTGTTAAATTGGGTTCAGGCTGCAGTGGCACAACATGGCATCTCAGGGCCTCCAGATTATGGGTGTGCTGCTGGCATTCATCGGCTGGTTGGGGACCATCATCTCCTGCGCTATGCCGATGTGGAGGGTCACGGCTTTCGTCGGGGCCAACATCGTCACCGCCCAGGTGATCTGGGAGGGCCTGTGGATGAACTGCGTGGTTCAGAGCACGGGCCAGATGCAGTGTAAGGTCTACGATTCCATGCTGGCTCTACCTCAAGACCTGCAGGCCGCCAGAGCCATGGTGGTCGTTTCTGTGATCGTCGGGGTGTTCGGTGTCCTCACTGCTGTGGTTGGAGGGAAGTGCACAAATTGCATGGAGGATGAAATAGCCAAAGCAAAAGCCTGCATCTTATCTGGAGTGATCTTCATAATATCTGCCCTGTTGATCTTGGTACCGGTGTCGTGGTCGGCCCACACTGTGATCAGAGACTTTTATAATCCCATGGTGACCGCGGCTCAGAGGAGGGAGCTCGGGGCAGCGCTCTACATTGGCTGGGGTTCCGCCGGGCTGCTGTTGCTAGGAGGGGGCCTGCTCTGCAACAACTGCCCCCAGAGAGACGGAAGATACTCAACACCTGCCAAGTTCGCCCCCGTAAGATCTGTAGCTTCTAACATGGACTACGTGTGAGAATTTAGACTAGAACAGCATCAGAAGATCAAAAATCCGTCCCCAGCTTTCATCAGATTTGTTCAAGTGAACAACAAAGGTTCATTAATTCTATGTATTTTTTTATCAGGGGAAAAAAAACTCTCCTTTTAAACACTAAAAGCTTTTGTGTAATGAAAATCAGCACAGTCAAGTTCGTTGGTTGGTTTGCTTGGGGTTTCATCAAAGGACGGCATAATCTGTGAGTTTTGGTGTGGAAAGGTTTCCCTAACCTCACTGAGCATGTATGTAACATTTCTCTGAAACAATGTTTGCTTGAAGAACAAAATCCTGGCTGGAAAGTCTTTTTTTCCATAAACGCTGAACTTGAATGGAGTGATATTATTCCTCTGATTGTTTTCATTGAATCAATAGAATCTGTGACCTCCAGACAAATAGCTGCACAAAGAAGAGGAAGAAGAAGAAGTGCCCTTGAAATATGTTTGTTTTAATTGAATTGTAATGACATAATAACCACTGCCTGACTTCATTTGTCTTTGAAATGTCATAAATAAAGCCTCTGTGTGGAACCCCTGACGTCCTGGCTTCTTGTCTTCACTCTGCACCTGCAGACACTCACTGAAAACTGGACCCTGAACACTGAAACTGGACCGCTCTACAGTATATCCCCTCATGATAAAGCATCCAGGAATCAGGGGAGTAGACCACTGGAAATTTACTGCATCTGCTCGAGATGTTTGCTATGCTGTAATCAACTGCCCGTGTATGAAGAGGGTAATTTATCGTGTCTGTCGTGAGTGAATGGGCGTCTCTCTCTGAGACAACAGCGCTCTGTGTACGATGGGATTCATGTTGCTAAGGGACTCTTTTAAAAGTCCAAAGAATGGATATTTACACTTTGCACAGTAAGAGCACATCTGCCAAGCCTTGTCAGGTTGATATACCCTCAGTGTTTTTAACGGTTCTCCTTTTTGTTTACAGAGAAATTTCGGTTGAAACCAGTCTGACAAGAACAACAATACGCCTCTGTTATTTTCTGTTTGGTGTCTGTTTCCATTTGGGCCAATCACAGGAGTTGGTAGCCGTATTCAGATCTCCTGTACCTGTGTTTGTACTTTACTACCATTACCAGAGTCCATTGTCGTACTTTACTTCCACTATCAAAAGTCGTTGAATGTTCCCTACCTATATTTTAAAGAGCAAATGTATTGTGAACAAAATATGTGAAAGTGTCAACTTTCAACTGTAAGATATGATATTATATATCAGAATCAGAAATACTTTATTGATCTCCGGGGGAATCAAAATCAATATCTATATATATATATATATATATATATATATATATATATATATATATATATATATATATATATATATATATATATATATATATATATATATGTATATATATATATATCTATATATATATATATATATATATATATATATATATATATATATATATATATATATATATATATATATATATATATATATGTATAGATATATATATAGATATATATATATGTATATATATATATATATCTATATATAGATATATATATATATATATGCTATTAAATACTGCCCCCCACATGTATGCCATATTAAACACAGAGCATGAATATTTTTTCTAGCATGACACTGTATTTAGGTAGTGTGTATATACTGTACACACACAGTATATATATGTGTATATATATATATATATATATATATATATATATATATATATATATATATATATATATATATATATATATATATATATATATATAAATATATGTAACAATATGAATATGAGAACACATTCTAATTATATAAGACTATGAGAGCAAGACTAATATTATAGGAACATATATATTATATTAGATACTGAATAAGTATATATAATGTTTTAGCGGTTTAAAACCACTTGAAACTTACATCACAACACTTAAACTTTATTTTATAATTTGTATCTATGGAGGCTAATTTGACACATTTACCTCAAAGACCCTAACAACTTAAATAAAGAATGACACCCTCAACACCTACACACACGCACATTAAAAACATCTCATGCTCAGCTTTGGTCATTTGTTCTCGCTCTCTGCGTTGGTGCAAATCTGCGCACTCGCTCAGTGTCTCCTTCCCTCAATTGTGCTCTCAACAGCTCCTCTTTGTTTTCTACTTGCAGTGCATCAACTTCAGGACAAACTGTTCACCAGCTGTCTAATATATTCCACACTAACTGACCGGTGCTATGGTAACGAGATCATCAATGTTATTCTGACTTCCCCTCTCAGTGGTTATAATGTTATGGCTGTTCAGCGTACAAACACATGCACACGAGCACATAATTACACACAGACCACCAACAATTTTAGATAATATTAAACACAGAGCGAGAACGGTTTTTATGGCATGACATAGAATCGGTGTAACGCACGAAATCCCCTCCACCAATCAGAGGAGTGGGCTTGTTTCCTGCTATTAAAGGCTCTTGTTGATGGATCATAGAAGACAGGGACTCAAAGGTACGTCTTTCTTGGATAACGCATTTAATGTTTTTCTACTTTTAGGACTTCATTCTGCCTTTGTTAATTACAATGATAGTAATTATCATAAAATAGTTCCTTATTCAGAGTTTTCTGAATCATATTGAAGTCCAGTAATAGTTCAGGGACCGCTGGCATAGATCACTTACTCTCAAGGGAGGAGTCTCTGAAACGTTGTGGAACTAAATAAATGTTGTTTTTTATGTTTCGCTAGTTCACGCATATCAATAATGACAAAATAACTGTTTATTGTCCAAATAAAAGAATTCAAAATAAATGTCACAGAATTCAAATATGAGTCAATCAGAATTATTTTCCAAGGCGAGTGAATTAATACTGGAAATATAACACAAACCATTATAAAAAAGCAATTATAAAAAAATGCAATCCTAAAATGGCACATACTATAGAGTCTCCTATATGTTACAGAAAAAGAAAACAGTAATGTGTTAGTCAAAAAGTACAATGACACTTATGCAATGATAGGATGATCATTTGTAGCTTTGAAAAGTCAGAAACTTTTTATAAGGCGGCCTCTCAATGAGTGCAATATATCAGACACATTCCTTCATAAGGAGCGTCTTAGACAGAAATTAATACTGAAAATATAACACAGAACATTATAAAAAAGACTGAAAATGACTACAATAAACACACTTCAGAGTTTCTTATGTGTCACAACAAAGAAGACTTTTACTCAAAGTGTGACTCAAAGAAAGTCAGAAGCCTCTCAGTGAAGGGATCAGCCCCTCTTTCAGGATCTCACACAAATTCCTTGCCTGCTGATGTGGATTTTGGCGCGGAATACTTTGCTCCATTATAGCGGTCTCCTCCTGATCGGCACTGACAGCAGAGAAGAGCACCACCGATCAGCAGTAATCCCGACGCTCCCCAGCCCACGTACAAACACGCACCCAGCTCTCTCCTCTGGGAGTCCGGAACCACCGGATTGTAGAAGTCCTTGATGATGGTGTTAGCAGGCAGAGACACGGTCACCAGACACAGAGCCCCGCTCAGGATGAAGAACACCCCTGCCGAGATGGCCACTCTTGCTTTCGCTACCTTGTCCCCGACGCAGGTGGTACATTTCCCGCCGACCACAGAGAGCAGCAGTCCGAACAGAGAAAACAGGATGGCGATGACCACCATTGCTCGAGCCGCCTGGAGGTCTGGAGGCAAGGCGAGCAAGGAGTCGTAGACTTTGCACTGCATCTGGCCGGTGCTCTGCACCACACAGGTCATCCACAGTCCTTCCCAGATTGTCTGAGCCACCACAATGTTGTTCCCAATGAAAGCAGACACCTTCCAGAGGGGAAGCATACAGATCAGTATGTTTCCAATCCATCCAAACACCGCCAGCCCGACGCCCAATATCTGCAGACCTAAAGATGCCATGCTGTCTTCTGGTTCTGCTTATGTGTCTCAATACTTTGCTGGTCTTCCAACTAAAAGCTCTCCCACTAGAGGGAAGCTCTATATGACCCTCAAATGTCCCCTCCTCTGTGGGAGCTTTGGCTTCGCTGCTTAGATTTATGCCTTCATCATTCTGCATTTGGGTTCATTGGCAGTCTCTAGTACAAAGAAGCTCTCTGGCGCTTCAGCACAGCTCTGGTAAATAAAAGGATCCTGAACACAATGGGTCAGTGAGAAGTTTGCTACGTTTAATGTCTGACACTGTGAAGCTGTGGAAGGCATGGAAAGGAAACATAGATTTCAAGATTAAGCTGGACAACATTAACCATGATTAAAACAAACCAAAAGTTAAAACATAAAAAGCCCTGAAGTATTTTTCAAAGAATATGTGTCAAACAATATTGGCTAATAAAAGCTTTTCAGATGGTTGATAGATGAAGAAGCTAAACCAGGATGTAAAAGGTGGTTTAGTTAAAATGTAAAATCACATATCTCTATTTCACAGGAAAATAAAGGTTTCATCTTGACTCTGATCTTCAATCTTATAATCAGAAAAACCAACAATAGACAGTTTGTGAAAAGTTCTTACAAAAAAAAATAGAAGGCCAAAAGTCCATTTTGAAGGGCATTTAATTTTAAAGATATATTTAGAGTTTATTACTTAATTAGCAAAGTAATACTAAAATGAATAATTCTGATATGCTGATTTAAGACCATATTTAGTTTAGTATTTATTATATTATATTATATTATAATATATTCAGGAATTTTCTAAATAAAGCATTCATTTTGATTAATTATCTACGTCTCTAAGTGACACTGATTAATGGCACTCAATAACGTCATACTTCATTGAACACTTTATATCTTCACAGATGAAGATGATGAATTGTCACCAAAGACAGAGAGAGAGAGAGAGAGAGAGAGAGAGAGAGAGAGAGAGAGAGAGAGAGAGAGAGAGAAAGAGAGAGAGAGATTACACTGTGTGTGTATGTTGACCACAACACAGAAAATGCAAAAAAGTTAGAAATATATTGACAGATTCAAACTTCCTGGGTCAATTACTCTTTACCGAAACCATTTTTAAGACATAAGAGACACCTTAAAATATCTTTTCACTGATTTACCCCGATACCAAAACTTTATAAGAATTTAAATATTGATGCATGCTTTTAAAGAAAAGAAAATTATTTATGAAATTAATTTTCATTAATTAATCATTCATTTAATTAATTAATCGTTATTTTTTGAAATTTTCACGCAAAAGCAGGTGGAAAAGTGTGTTTAAGGATGTTCACAATTGTGACCGGTGAAAACATCTACAGTATGTACAGAAATGGCAGTTTATTAGTGCACTGTTGATAGACCAAGATGGGCCACTACCTATCATGGACACGATCAAGATATGGTTTCTTGAAACGTGTAGGTTACAGAGGTCAACACCACCAATGTGCTCATTGTATTGGTTGATATATTCCAGTTGTGTGACTTTGTTTAAGGCACATTGCTCCTTGTTCCAACTCTTGACAAAGGTCTCACTTTATCTATCCTCCCTGTTTGTTGTCAGTGTGACAATGTTGTTGTCTTTCCAACGGATCAGCAACTATTCCCCTTGGGTCGGAACCTCAGAGGTTCCCAATGGTGTCTTCACAAAGTCCTTCTGTGGCTTGGTCCTTCTGTGTGGGACACTAAACAAACAATTTTGTCTAGTTGTTCCAGAACTCTGAAATCCTCTTGTCAATGCTTCAAGGAGTGCAGGGCGAAGTGAAGAGGTTGTCATGAAATAACTTGGAGGAACCTGAGGCTGCTCTGCAAGACCAAGAAAAAAAACACAAGATCCCTGACCAAAGCCAGTCTCGGGTGGAGAGTGTGGGATCCACCATATTGCTCCAAGTGACCACTGGATGAAGCAAAGCTCCACAGCTTGTAACCCAAACGGACTGGTTGACCTCTTATACATGCTTACGTCCATCTAAGCATGGGATCACGCGCTCACCCACTGACAGCCATTCTTAAATGGTTTGACTTTGTATGACACGATGAGTTTGGAGAAAATGGGCTTGCACACTAATTGTTTTGGAATCACAGGTATTATGTGTACCTATGAGGACATGTATACCTAGATGTTTTATCCCACCGGTCACTATTGTTGCCGTCAAGATGGATACCCATTCAATGACCGCACTGAACAAACATCAGTATTGGCTAATTCATATATCAACACTAGACACCTTAATGAAGATGTATACCAAAAATCGTTGTCCTATCTTTATGGTAATATACATTATTAAGCTTTTGTTTGAGAGGTTTGATGCCGGCAACTTCTGCTCATGGTGCAACCGGGAAACAAAACGGCTCTGGTCACGGGACAATTCACACTAAACTACTTCTACTTCATTGAGACATTCCATTTAGACACTTCATTATTTCAATATGTTCTGGAAATGTGATGATACATCATTGAGTAACTTTTTATAAGCTTATAACTGAGAATTGTTTTACCAGTCACTATTGTCCACACGGGTCACTTATAAAGTACAGGTCTTATACTGTGAGCATTGTTGGATTATCATTTCTTGCAAGAAAAATAAGAGTATAAATGTAACATTAATTTTAGAATTTATATCTATTACATTTTATCAGTTTATAATGAATTGAAATGGATTTCCCACAAGTGACATCTCAACCAGAGATCAGCAACCAGCTGGATTGCTGCGTCGATCACACAAAATGAAATAAGACTGTAAGCTAACATGAATGAACTATCATGGACTTATAGACATTTAAAAAACTAAAACTGGGAAATATATTTTTGTTTTGTTACAAATTGCAGGATGTTGCACTTATGAATTTAAAAAAATAAACATTTTAATACACAAATCCATGTCTTATTTTTATTTTTTCCTGGTTATGTAGATGAAAGTTTCTTTAATTCTGTCTTTTGACTGGGATTCAAACCCCAGTCTCCTGCATCAGAGTCAGTGGTGTAACCCACTGCGCTATCCAGCTGCCACTCTACCATTCACTACATCAGATTAATAAAATACCACATTAATATTATAAACTAGTTTCAAAATGTTATTTAACATTATTTCCAATTTGTATTTTATGTAAAAGCATAGCATTGTGTACGTCTCCTGGGAATGATTTCTTCCACTGCTTCTTCATGGATATTTTATGGCAGCATGCATTCATGGTGTTTGCTTTGTTGCCATCTGCTGGCTTTAACTTTTACTGACCCTTGGGCCTGGTTTAGTGAGCACAGCTGTGCTGAGTTTGAACAATTTGGGTAACCAATCAGGAGAAACCACTTGTATAAAAACATGAGAGAAGAGCATGTCTTTGATTGCTCTTACACCTGAAGTATCACAGTTCCTCTGCTTGACCTGAGAAAGAGAGTGAGTCATGACTTCTGCAGGTCTCCAAATCCTCGCCATCTGCCTGGCCACCATCGGCTTTCTGGGCGACATCATCATCTGCGTCCTGCCGATGTGGAAGGTCTCCGCTTTCATTGGGAACAACATTGTGACGGCGCAGGTCTTCTGGGAGGGCCTCTGGATGAATTGTGTGAAGCAGAGCACTGGACAGATGCAGTGCAAGGTCTACGACTCCATGCTGGCTTTGCCCCGTGACCTGCAGGCTGCCCGGGCCCTGGTCGTGATTTCTATCCTGGTGGCCTTCATGGGCGTCCTTCTGTCCGTTGTAGGAGGGAAGTGCACCAACTGTATTGAAGAAGAGGATGCCAAGAGTAGAGTGGCCATCGCTGCGGGGGTCTTATTCATCATCGCTGGTATCCTGTGTCTGATCCCTGTGTCCTGGTCTGCTAACGAGGTCATCAGGAACTTCTACAACCCCATTATGAGCGACGCACAGAGGAGGGAGCTTGGCGCATCACTCTTCATCGGTTGGGGATCCGCTGGACTCCTGTTCATTGGCGGGGCTCTTCTCTGCTGTCAGTGTAAGCAACGTAAGAACAGCAAATACTCGGCCAAATATTCTGCTCCTCGCTCTGTGGCCAGTGGTGGCGCCTATGTTTGAGACGCCTGCAAGAAGTCTGACTTCTGCAATCATGAAACTGCACTGACCTCTTAAATAATATTTTATGCTTATGTTAAACTCATCAGTTTTTATTGAATTATTCTTCTTAATAAATTTAAGCTTTTATATGATCACTTCATGAAGTTGGTGCATTCTCTTCCAGGTAAAGGTCTGGATTAGCAGATCTGAATCTAGACCGTGTTACTTTTCATCATGTTCTCTTGGAACATAACATGGAGGAAACTTTTCTCCATCTAGAACTTTAATTTAGTGGTTTATCAGGTGAAGCTGAGGATGGTTTACTTTCAAATGTTCATAGCAAGTTAAAATACTCCTTGAAGGGCGGAAACAATGTGTGTCCTGAAGAGGTTTATTTCACATGCTGGTTGAAAGCACCGCAGGCATTTCAGACATTTAAAGTCTTGAAAGAAAAGTTACTAATTAACTCCATGTTTGTCTACACTGACTTCTAATAGTTGGATCCCTACCCCAAATTCCCAAGCAAAGTTGAACTTTAAAAAAAAAAAAAGATGTGGCTTGGTGTAACTGAGTAAATCTGATGAAGGAATGATTTAAAACTAATATGCCATGAACAGATTACCTAACGGGCTTAAGAATTTACTTGCTGCATCCTCACTAACTTAATTTAAAATGGGTCATCACACCTCGGTAATACCCACGTCACTGGAATCCATTTGTTTTAGTTTAAGGGAACTGGAGCTGTTTTGTCTTAATGGTTACATAAGTTACAACAATGACTTAGCATTCAGGGCTTTTTTTGCAAAGATGTGGCGAGCAGGATGTACAAATTTGAAAACTCCAGTACCTGAAGTGTACCTAAGTGTTTCAGTCTAACATGACGACGGCAGTGAGAACTAATGCGTATACCAGGCCTTCAAACTGAAGCCGTTTACTGGAAGCTAAGCTTCAGCTGTGCAAAGAGGGAGACTACATGTTTTTTTTAAATGCTATGAATTGCTCCAAACTGATAAATCTGTATACAAGTGGCTTCACTGAATGCCCTGGGGAAAAAAAATCCCTTCAAACATAAGTAAATAATAAATGCAAGGTATATCTGGCTTTTAACAGGTGACTTTGAGCTGCTAAGTGAAAATTCCCTTCAGAGTTCTATAAATGATATTTAGGTAAAGGGTTTGATATTAGCAGGGAAACATTTTTAAAACTGAATGTTACCAGTATTAGGAGGTTCTTTGTCAGAATGAGCATTAGCGGCTAATTCTGACAACTTCTTATTGGCGTTAGATTGACAGACGCAGAGCTTCACCTGCACGTATGTTAAAATAAAAGTCAAATTAACACAAGTTACCTCAAGTTTGTCACAACACTAGATAAGAGAGAAGAGAGGAGTCCGTGTGACAACTTGTTCTGGACGTTAATTAATCTCACTCATTCTGTTACTGCTCATATCGGACATTTAATGAAGCTGATTTTCCAGAGAGTCTGTCATTCATGTCTCTCAACCCGTCTTTCTTCATTCTGCAGTCATGTCTGAACAGCAAAAAAGATCAGCTGGTGGTCATAAGTTGGTATTTATGGTCAAATATCAATTTATATTTACAATTTGGTCTTTTTATTTCAATATCAGTTGATAGGAATTAAACCTAACAGCCAGTGGTTATAGAATACATTGAATTTGTGAAGTACACTCGAACAATAAAAATAATGACCATAATCTCGATATTTGTTATGTATTTGGTTTATAATGACTTATCTATTAAATAAACAAACATGGGTTACCAAGATCCCTCTTCAGTTCTGGTGCCTCTTGGATGAGCGCTGAAATGTCTTCAATCCCAAACAGAAGTTCTGCTGCTTTGGATTCAACCTGGATTATTGTTAGGATAGTAACAGTTTTGTTATAATTATTATTTAGGTATTTTTAAATATATAAGTGAACAAAACAAAAACAGCTGTATTATGTATTTTTTTATATTTATATATCTCATAGTTTGGATTTAGTATTTCAGATTGTTTCATAATTGCTGTTTTTTACTACAGTATAGTCCATTTGAGAGATTGAAGAAACTTGAATCAAAGTAATTTGCTTGTGTTGAAGGACTGGCAATAAGTATGATTCATCTTTTTTTTTGATGTTTTTTTAAAACTAGAGCATATAATCTGTGACTCAGAAGTACTTTTTTCAGATTTTAATTTTTTAATTTATGAATTTGTTTGTTGGACATGTTTCACCTTTCTGTGAAATTATGTGCATTTTTTTTCTAGTTTTTTCGTTGTGTGTTGACGAGCCAAATAGGCCAGAGAGACTGAAGCCAATTTAAAATACTTGAGCACAAACGGCCCAGGTGCAAGACATCCACCGTAACATCTCTGCCTCTCTCCACCTGCAAAGGAAAAAACTAATTACAGACAATGGAGGGAGGGTAATCACTGCAAGCATTTAATGACCAGTGCATCTTATATTACAGTGTGGAATCATGGGTAATTATGCTGTATAATGCCTAAACTTCACAAAAGGATTAACTTTATTTCAGGTTTTTTTTTCTCGTGCTCTGGTTATATTATTGTATAGTGTATTTTTTGACTATAGATGCTATTTTGATCACTTAAAGTTCATTCTGATTAAGCTCTTATTTTCGGAAAGTGAACTGACAACATTTGTAGAACGTATTGACATCAGGAAAGGCAGGTTTGTGTCATCAGTAAAACTAAACATCCCGAAGAACAGGGTCAAGGATAGTGCTTATAGACGGCTAAAGTTTCAGGGGTGTTTTGTCAGCTACTTTCAAATAAATTAAGAACAAGTTTTCATTCTAATCCAGATATAAGGGTCGAATCCTTTTCTTTCCGGTCAACCTGCAGCTTTTCATACCTGGTGGCTCCTCCCACACATTCATTCTGAATAATGCCTAAAGAATCAGGACAAGCATGAAACCTGATCTGCAAACTAGCAGAGTCTCCTCCCTGTAACTCTTCTTTCACAGACCTGCTGCTGCCAAACTGTTGAAAACACAACCAGCAGCATTCACAGCTCTGGAAACGAAAGCTGAGGGTAAAAATGATCTCCGGCTCATCTGAAGGCAGATTTTCTCTCGTTCTTTGACTTTTCTGGCAAACTTGTATTTGTTCTTTTGGCAAAATGCGGACTCAGATCGTGGGTATGACTTTGGCATTCATCGGCTTCCTCGGCACTATCCTTATCTGCGGACTGCCCATGTGGAAGATGTCGGCCTTCATTGGGGCGAACATCGTCACCTCTCAGGTCTTCTGGCAGGGTTTATGGATGAACTGTGTGTTCCAGAGCACGGGTCACGCTCAGTGTAAGGCCTACGACTCCATTCTGGCCTTACCGCAGGAGCTGCAGGCTTCCAGGGCTCTGATCTGTGTCTCCATCGGCGTGAGTGTCCTCGCCATTGGGTTGGCCACAGTGGGGGCCAGCTGCACCAACTTTCTCAATGACGACAGGCGGAACAAAGCTAATCTCGGCATGGCGGGAGGTGTGACGTTCATAATAGCTGGAGTCCTGTGTATCATTCCTGTCAGCTGGTCGGCCCACGGCATCATCACAGGGTTCTACAACCCCTTGACCATCGATGGAAGGAGGGGTGAGCTTGGGCCATCCATATATTTGGGCTGGGCATCTGGAGCTCTGCTCATCATTGGAGGAGGGGTTTTGTGCAGCACCTACAGATGCTGAGGATGAGGAGAAGAGACACCATGTATCATGTGGCTGGAAATGACTTATTATGTTTCAGCTGCGGTCATAAAGGTCAAGATTTAGTTTTAGATAATTGCACTGTCCTGATATTTTATCACAAAGAGGTTTAAAATCTGTGTAAATATTCAAATGTGTAGCACACTGAAGTTTATCTTATGAACTGGGTTTGAAACAGTTCTAGAAGTGAGTTTTAGAAAAAAAAATGGAGCTGAACGAAGTTAGCAGCTGGAAGATTTGATAAAATATGTTTAATGCAAAACTTTTGAGTTTATGTCAAGTCATTTTGTAAATAGAATCCAAATATTGTACATTCGCATTTGACACCTTTTGTCTCAAGATCAATGTTGCCATTTTAAATGTGTGGTTATGGAATTTTTATTTTTGTTTATAGAAACATTTTTACTTTCGTTGTTTTAAGAATTTAAGAAGTAACCTGAAACAGGATAAAGATGGAAAGAGGTTATTTTTCCTCCCTCTCTTCACACTTTTGCAAGAATTGTGAGAAAAGTCTGCTTGTATTTTGACACATATTCACTGCTTTACTTTTGTTATCAATATAGAGCAAATGGAAAATATTTGTGTACATTTGTCCAGGTACTGATTATGCTCAAATGAAGGAAGCTTAATTGTTTGTATCCATATAAACCAATTCATCCACTTTGTTCTCACATATTTTTTATCTTCGCAAAGGATTTCCAGCAGAATTAATAATAAAAACTGGATGAATTTCCATGCATTTTGGGAAAACAATATATATGGGGCTGTGTGGTGGCACAGTGTTTAAGCCTGTTTCCCCCACTGTCAGAGGATCCAAATCCATCTGGGTCTGTATGGGTTTCCTGCGGACGATCCAGGGTCCTCTTCTGGTCCATAAAGATGCAAAATAGGTGTGATGGTTTGCTTGAATGATTCTGTCTATCTTGATGCTGTGAGGAGCTGGCGACTTGTCCAGGTACCCCGTCTCCAACCCAATATCAGCTTGGAGGGCTCTAGCCGTACCATGAGCCCAATGCACATGGTAAGTGGTTCTAGAAAATGGATAGATGAATATGGCATGGGCTGGGAAAGATCACATTCTAGTTGAAGGGAATTTCTGTTTTCATTGCGATATGGGCTGTGTTTTAACATTTATCCCTCTTATTGAGAAAATAGTGAACTGATTTGGGAATCGTCATGGATGGGCGGGTCATTGGCCAGTAAAGCTAAACACTCAGTTGTACAGCAAGATGCCTTTTCTATTGCCAGAAAATAAAAGTTAACTTAGATTCTTTACTCTTTTCAGAGTAAGATGTGATATTTTCCAGGTTGATCTCCTTCAGTCGATTCATATGCACGCAATTTGGTCTCAATCAGACTAACAGGAAGTTATGGTCCCAAAATATCACATGAATGCACCACATCTTCCATGTTATTGTGCATAAAGCATGGAAAAGATGTAGGTATGGGCTTCACTGAGCATCAAGGAGGCAGTCCAGGCACTCAAAATGAAAGATCGTGTCAAATTACTTATTGTGGGATTGATTCAACAATCATTATAGAGGAAAAAACATCCAAATATGTTGATGTCAAAGTCTTTATCAGAACCTTGAAAAACTCGATTCAGCTCTTCAGATGCGTTTAAGTATTGTGTACATAGACAGAAACCCTGCAGGCCGTCTCTCACTGGACCAGGTTTTCACATCCCTGTTGATCTTTGGATCACCTGACTTCTTAACATAATAGCAAAACAGCAGCCTCGTAAAAGATCTCGCTCTCTGTTCCAGCAGAGACAAGAGAAATGCTTATTTTCTCCTCCGAAACCTGCTAAGAAAACGTTTTCCAGCCCTCGCATCGGATATTTTCAGAGAAGCAGCGGGTTTTTTTTGGCCGCACTCGTTTTAGATTTTGCAGCATAACCGCATGCTTTTAAATGGGCGGTAAAGGCAGGCAGATTGGGGGTCTGGCTTTGGTTCTGATGGGGGTTTTAGGAGTTTGTTTGGCATGTGGATTGCCAATGTGGCGAGAGACATCTTTTGTGGGAGCAAATATTGTGACTGCACAATCGGTAAGCATGGAAACATAACAGAAAAATGTGTTTTGGATTTCAGCGAGTTGATCATTTGAGTGAGTGAGGAGCGTAAATACTTAACAGCTACTACATTTTATTGAAATGGTTAATTACCTTAAATGCCTCAACTAATATGATAATAGAATACCTTTGACTTTGTAGCAGCAGTCTGTAAGAGGAGAATATAGAAGGAGGGATTTTATGGACCGTCTTACCTACATGAAGATTTGATCATCATCTTGTCTACATATGTTTTATTCCACTGTGCCTCTGTTTCAGGTCTGGGATGGTCTTTGGTTACACTGCGTTCATCAGGCCACAGGTCAGATGCAGTGCAAGAGACACACTACATCCATCACTATGACCTCTGACATCCAGGCTGGACGTGCCCTGACATTAATCTCCATCATTGCTGGCCTCCTAGGCTTCCTTGTTGTCCTCCTCGGCGGAGGTGTTGCCAACTGCAGCGGTGCTCCAGCTGATCCTTTAGAGCCTCAGACAATGTCCTCCTCCGCAAAGAAGGTGCTACAGGTTTATTTTCATCATGGAAATGGGTCCTTTTGACCACTGAAAGAAACTCTGTGACATTGTAACTAGGGTTAAGCTGTCATCCCTGACAGTAAGAGTATATCTCCCAAAAGCCCCCAATCCCCTGTGTTGTACAAGCAATCCTCTTGATTGAACTCCTCCAATTAAATGTGATGTCATACCTTTAAATCTGTGATTTTTGTCATAAGAAAGCCTAGTGATAAATGTGAACTATCAGAGTAAAACATGATGTGTAGAGACTGATCTCCTCAAGTTGAGTCATATGCTACAAATTTGGACTAAATTGAAAGTTGAAAAATGATGGCCTCCTGTCAAATACCACAGCTGACCTCTCCATAATTGGTAAAATAATCCATGAAATACCTTTTGAGTTATATATGATGGGGGCTGTCAAGAAACAAACACCACATTTTTTAAAATTAATTACATGGTTTGTAATAATTATAAGTCGAAATGTATCACATACATCAATATTTGCCACCTAAAGTAGTCAAAATGGTTCAATTATATCCCAGATCAGTTGGGGATATTATGGAATCGCCACCTCCTCCGCCGCCAGCGCACATCCTTTGTGTTAACGCGATTGTTAAAAAACTATAGAATGGATCATTCTCAAATTTTGTGTTATTTTTGTGTGTCAATGTACGCATGCATTCTGTAAACAGACAATTATTATTTGTAAGAATATATGTTGTATTTTAAAGAGAAAATATTCTTAATCAAAGAAAAACACAACTAGAGCAAACAAAACTTGTTTTTATCATTTCCTATATATAAGGGGATACTGTAAATCAAATAGAACATATGACCCACTTTGATAACAGTTAGGTCATCTGCATACACATTGTGTGAACAACAGGGACGTGTTGAGATCCCTGATGTATGATGTCATTAAGCGCCATCAAACAGCTTTCTTTTTTTTTTTTATTGAGTTGTTTTTTCTATAATGAATTAATCCAAAGTAACGCATTATTTTGACAACCCAGACAAACCAGCTGTCATAGTTAGATTCATGGTCCCGACTCAGAGAAGAAAACCATCAGACTAGAGGTGGGGTCCTATTCCATTACTCCTAGCTGGGGTAATCAGGTCTAACACTCTTCGCAGAGCAAGACATGTATTTTCAGATTTGATTAGAATATAAAGGTCCTCTCGACAATGACAATGGAGGTCACAGGTGCATTTTGACATATTGCCACTCCAATAGACACTGCAGAAGCCACATCAGGGTACCAACTTTAAAAAAATCAGTTTAGATTGCTAATATTACCAAATAAGGCTTATCCTAGAGTTACTACTCTTACAATCGGGAGTCCAGGGCAGTGACACAAGAACACATTCGGTGACCAATCTTTGTAGGCAGGGCGTAAACACTGAAAACCCTTGGGTTTGACCTGTTGAACACTTTAGGACCCACATTGATATTAACCTTAATTTTTAACAAAAGTATTGTCTGGGGGGAAGAAAAAAACAAAATCAATCAAAATCAAAATGTCAAAGGTCTGAGTGTGTGTGAGAGCCACAGAGCCACAGAGCCACAGAGCTGGATGTGGGATTTGAAAATAAGGCGATGAAAATAATTGTGAATAACAGATACTCTTTGTTTCTCCAGGTGTCTCTGCTGGGCGGAGGTCTGTGCGTCATAGCCGGCATCCTGTGCCTGGTCTCAGCCAGCTGGTCAGCAGCAGCGACCGTCATAGTTTATAATGATCCCTTGGTGACTGCAGCCCTGAAGAGGGAGGTGGGCAGCTCCGTCTACATAGGCTGGGCCTCCTCCCTGTTGCTGCTGCTTGGAGGTGTACTGATCTGCTTCGTCTGTGGGGAGAAGAAGGCAACCCGACCTCCCTTTCACTCCTACATGCCGTACAGCACCAACAGTCCATTCATCAACAGTTCATCTCGTACAGCCACACTCAGGTCTGAGGCCATGAGGTCAAACAGCTCCACTATGTTCGATCACCCTCCCCCGAGGAGGCCGGTAGAGCACGTTGCCCAGGTGCATAACTATAACTACCTGAATGCATCTCCGAGCATGTATGATCAGTCTCATGGGACACAATCAGGAGACTATGTCAAATAGATCGAGGACAATCGACAAGGTGACGGGTTTAGTGGTTCTGATGCATATAGCAGAGCCACAAAGATGAGTGAATATTCTTAAGGCCTTTCCTAAATCTGAATGCATGGATCTGAACACATCACCCTGCAAGGCGCCGAGCACAGGAATAAAAAATCTTTTATGGTTACTGATTTGTTTATATTGGTTTGTTTATAACTTATTAATACTCCTTTTGGATAGATCATTCAAGTTTGATGTCATTGCTTTCAATACAGACCAGTCTTTAGAAACTTCCTGCTGTGAACAGTAATTGACTTGAGATCTTGATGTTTATAAATGAATCAGCTATGTCATGGGCAAATGTATAAATCATCCGGGGCTGAAGATGAATCTGATGTTATTATTTGAGCTTCTATTTTCTTCCTCGAGACATATTGGATAGATATCATGATGACAAAATTTGTTATTCAGGACAGCATATGTAAAGGTAAAATGTACAAGACAGACATTTAATCAATTCATGTAAAAATCTAAATGACAAATAAAAAATGTGATGGTCGGGTCCCCTCCTGGCATTCTCTTCTCAATCCAAAGGTTGCATCCATATTAAAATCTTGTAACAAAGCACTTCTGCAACCCAAACTTGTGCATTATGGGACACCAGCGACATCCAGGAAAGTCTACTGCAGCTTTCCCAACGGACACAACAAAGTGCCACAGAGTGCTAATATTGAGTATAAATATTTTCAAGGATACACTTGCAGAACAGATGCAGGTAAACGTGGCTGATCACTCCATGAACAATGACCACACACACACGCACACACTCACAGGATGTGCAGTGAGTAGCTGCCCTCCCTCTGCTGGGAGGAGGGATGAAGGTGATTTCCCTGCAGTCATGTCTGCAGTCATTCACCCAGGCGCACGTAATCAGTGCCGCTGGTATCGATGAGCCGCGTCATCGCTCAAGAGGGGATATGTCCTTTAAAAGGAATCATTGTTTATACGACATTTTTTTATCATTGTGAAACTGAAAATTACCTGTGCACATTTTCCTCTCTGTCTTTTTACAGTGACACTATCAAAACTTTGAAGTCTCTGATTTATTTTTGTACATAAATAATTAAACGTACTTGCATCAGTAATAAATCACGACTTGTTTGTTTAGACGACACTTTCCATCATTTACCCTTTGGATGTATTTATATATTTTGTCTTAATTTGTGACGTGTATTATATATAATTATTATTGAGCTGATGATACACTTTTGCCAGTATGACATTATAAAATATTAAACCAAATTAGAATAAGACTCAGTAGAACACATAACTCCGTCAATGTCCAACAGTCCGTTTTTAATTGAAAAATTGGGCTCCATGAAATATTTAACTCAGGGTTCTGTTTCCATTTATCCAGATTTCAGTAAATTCCATTTTTAGCACAAGCCGCACTCTTCCAGCCAGTGTCCTAAAGATCTACGCTGCTGAAAAAAAATGTAAGGGATCACTTAGTTCTTACTTTGGAACTGGATGAGTGAAATATTCCGGTCTATCTTCTTAGATATACATTTTGTAATTTTTTAGACAAAATGATCCAAGAGCGATCATTTGGAAACCAAACCCATTAAACAATTGAGGCTGGATTCAAAGTCATGATCAAAGTGAAAATCTTATTCCAATCTTGCTGACATTCAAACAGAAGAGGAAAAAAAAGCCCTCATTGGCTTAGGTAATTATATTTGATCATCCTCTGATGTAAAATGTTACATTTTTCAGTGCACTTAAGCAATTCGTTAATTCATATTCTTAGTTCAATTCATTCAGATTTATATGCAACGCCAACTTTTTATCCTTTATTATAATTAATTTTATTTTCTAAAAAAAAAAATAAAATAAAATAAGGAATACATTTCCTTGCTGGGGAAAATGAAGAAGAAACTGAATCTGAATCCACCAAGAATGCCTTCGGTGTGGATCACTGGGTAAGTCCCTCTCTGACTTACATACATGGAATCAGAGCCAGTCCTGTTCCGTCTCCATTAGCGATGAATCATTTTGAACTTCTTTTAAGATGCAACAAAAAAAAGCTTGTGTGATTTTGTGACCACCAGTTCCTCGTTGTGTCACGGGGAACTCACTGAAACTCTATTCGTTTTTTGTTCAGAGGCAATCTTGTCAGGTGAGATTTTTCAGTAACCAGTTTCACCTAAGAGGCAATGCAGAAAAACTCCTCCTCTGACTCTGACAGTCAACTTCTCTGAGTGGGCCTTCGATACACACTGCCCGCACTTTTCTCCGATCGCTCCGGTTTTTCACCTGAGCTCTCAGCAACCAGCTTTCGTACTTACTTGAGGAGATTGACAGAGCTTCAGCATGGTGTCTGCCGGAAAACAGATTCTGGGTCTGGCCCTGGCCATCATCGGGTTCCTGGCCAACATCGTCATCTGCGTGCTGCCCATGTGGAAAGTCTCGGCGTTCATTGGTGCCAACATCATCACTTCTCAGGTGTTCTGGGAGGGTCTGTGGATGAACTGTGTGACACAGAGCACGGGTCAGATGCAGTGCAAAGTCTACGACTCGCTCCTGATCTTACCTCAAGACCTGCAGGCCGCCAGAGCCCTTGTGGTCATCGCTATTATCGTGGGGGTCTTTGGGGTCCTTCTTGGTTTCGTTGGGGGCAAGTGCACCAACTTTGTGCAAGACGAAAGCCAGAAGTGCAAGGTGGCCATTGCTTCTGGAATCGTCTTCATCATCGCGGGCCTCCTGGTGCTCATCCCTGTCTGCTGGACCACCAACACCATCATTCGTGATTTCTACAACCCTATCCTGACCACCTCTCAGAAGAGGGAGCTGGGCGCCTCGCTCTACATCGGTTGGGGTGCCGCAGGTCTTCTTTTTATAGGGGGGGGCCTTCTCTGCAGCTCCTGTCCCCCCAGAGATGAGAATGAGTACGATGTGAAATACGCCAAGACTCGCTCTGTGCAAAGCAGCAAGGCTTATGTTTAGATCTGTAGGATATGGAAACATTGGCAGTCTGATTGTGTTATTTAAGCGCGTGTTTCCATCCTGAATACATACTGAAGGATTATATGTAAGCATGATGTAAGCATGAGTATTTTTTTAATGTTCTAAATGTGAGTTTTCAATATGTACAGTTTATTATGCCCTTATGGAAACGTATATGCTCGCTAATGTTATTTCTTCATCTGGTTTCTACTCAGACAGGATGTTCTCTGTGACATGTAAGACTCAGGATGTGTGCCAATCAAATTCTGTACTCATGACAAATTGGCACAGATGATGATGTTCACCAGAAAGCTGATTATTGATCATGTGTCTGATTCATCCAAGTTACTAGGAAAGGAGTTTTTTTTGTTTGGTTTATTTTTGTATTTTTGTATGTCATTCTAATTTAGGTCATTTGTACAAGAGATACTTTTCAGTAAGTGCAGTTTTGTATGTCGGGAGTCTTGGCGGTTCCTATCTCTTCAAAGGGAACGGCACTTAGAAAGATGAGATGGATGCCAAACATTCACTGAACGGAGGATCTGGTTTCTCCAGAATCATTATGAACTGGTTCTGTGACAATGTGTCCCTCCCTCCAGACAAAGACTGGTAAATAAAGAGACTGACTCGCAAATTCCAATGTGTGCATAAAGTATTCTTCTTTCTTTATCTCAATGGACTCATCAGGTTTATGAAATCATCTTTTAATATAGATATACCTTGTCTCCATTTAATGAAATGATTTAATTCTTCGGGGAAAAGTAGGAATAGTAACAAAAAATCGAGCTCGATTAAAGATTATTTGGAGCCTGATTAAAAGGTTGAGCGGATAATTTATGTCTGAGGCTATCTCTCTTTTTTCTTTTCGGGGTAGTTTCTTATGCATCAAACAGGTTTTTTTCTACCCATTGGTTTGCGGTTGAAGCTGATTTTCGCCCATGAGATTATGATTCACGTAATCTTCCTTTTGTTACATGGAGACATTCTGCGTTCGAGGGTAACTCACATCCAAATATACACTGAGGTTGATAAAAGCATTCTAGTTATTAGGTCGAGGTAAACTCTGTCTTTCTACAGAGATGTGTGAGTTAGTGAAGAAAACAGGGCATCTTCTCAAAAGTTTTCAAGGCCAGAAGAATATAATTCCACCTGATTCACCCGAAGCTCTCTTCCAAAATATTGACAAAATAATTTCGTCAAAAAGAGATAATGAGGGAGGGAATAGATGATGTCATAGTTTCACCATTGCCTCTCACTCTATCGCTCAGCTTCAGTCGTCCTCCTCCCCATACTCTTCCCAATAGGGTAGGTGTGGCACATCTAAAGCTGGCCAGTAGCAGACAGGCAGCCGCGCAGGTGACAGAGGAGAACGAACCCTCTCAGGTTGAAAAACAAATAAGAGAAGGAGAGGACAACAGTGGATGATGTAAAGGAGGAGGGGGAGACAGAAAAAAAGGTAGGCTGTAAACAAATGAGTCGAGGCTTTTGGAGTCGAGTAAGAGCTAGTGGAGGCTGGGACAACTTTGACACTCACACTGGGCTCCGAGGGGCTTTAAAAAACTGCTAAAATGACTATTAATGATTGAAGAAGCACACAAAAGTGGAGGCATTCGAAGGAGGAACATCACATGGAGAAGACTGGCAATATAAAAGCTCCCTGGAGGATACAATAGAGGAGAAGACAAACATCGGAGCATTTTGTGAAAGACTGGTGAGGATTTCTCGAGCGTCATTGGAGATCTTCCCTCCCCTTCTGCATCATGGCTTCCATGGCGATGCAGATGCTAGCCAGCGCCTTGTGCCTCCTCGGTTGGGTAGGTGTCATCACTAGCTCTATGCTGCCCATGTGGCGGGTCACAGCCTTTGTGGGCAGCACCATCGTCACCTCCCAGACGATCTGGGAGGGCATTTGGATGACCTGTGTGGTCCAAAGCACAGGACAGATCCAGTGTAAACCTTACGAGTCCCTCCTTGCTCTCAGCACAGACCTGCAGGCTGCCAGGGCTCTAACAGTTCTTGCCATCACTGTGGGCGGTGTGGGCCTTATTCTGGCCTTCGTTGGAGGGAAGTGCACTCGCTTTTTGGATGAGGACGGAGGTGGGGTTAAGGGCAAGGTGGCCGTGGCAGCAGGGGCAGTGCTGGTGGCCACGGGGCTGCTGTGTTTGATTCCCACATCATGGGCGGCTGGCGCCATTGTGAGGAAGTTCTACAGCGCCTCCATTGATGCTCAGCGGAGGGAGTTTGGAGCTTGTCTATACATCGGCTGGGGGGCATCCATTCTGCTTGTTCTGGGAGGGGGATTGTTCATCAGCTCGGCATGCCCCCTGAAGACTCAGGATGCGGACAAGAGCCCATCCGTCCGCTACCTTATGGTCCGCTCCTCCAATGGGTCTCTTCACAGAAGAGTAACACCAGCAACGTCTCAGCCCGTTGGAGCCGTGTTTCCTAGATCTAAAAGCTATGATGAAGAATCAACAAAGCCTCCGCTTTACACAAAGCCTCCGTGGCAGGACGAGTCCGATCAGGGATGGAAGAAGGAGTCAGCAAAGTCATGGGCGCCATCAACAAAGTCTCAGATGAAAAGACCGGACTCGCCAAAATCTGAAAACAGCGAGGGACCGTCTACAAAGTCTCAGCTGAAACGGACCGAAATGGAGGAGGATTTATCAATCAAGAGTGAAAATGAGGATTCATCCTCAAATCCAGCAAGAACTTATCTGTAATGTGAGAACGCACGGACTCCGTAATTTACTCAGAAGCGGTAATTTACTTATAGTGTGATTGTTTACTAATATTGTACTAATATAGAATAATAACTGGTTCCTGATATTGTAAAGATCTCTTTATACTCCATCAAGTAGTTTTGATACAAAAGACAAGAGTAAAAGGTCTGGACTTTCCTCTCCATTCATCAATATGCATTTAATGTTTTATGTTAAATATGTTAAATTTAGAAACAAACAAAATCCAGGTGCAAGTGAAGTTCCACCGACTCTCTCAAGAAGGTTCTGTGAATAAACACCGTTTACTAATAGGTGTGATAAATTAATAGTTTGCTTTAACTACATGTGTTAGGTGTGACACGTTCATGTTGTTTTTGGTTCCTCGCTGTTTAAAAGCACTGAATGGGAGCGAATCCATCCTCATGAAAATGTTTACCTCAGACTTTTTAACTCGTCTCTTTCCGCTGAACATACAGCAACCTGAATACGACAGCAGCAGTGAAACATGTAGAAGTTATTTTACTTACATCCTTACTTTAGGTTGATAACGTTCCAGTCTTCAGCTACAACAGATGGTGATTTGACGAGCTTTACAGCCACGCAAACCTCTGCTTGTTGTCACTTAGGGAGAATTAAGTGTAAGCAGGGATTTCTGTACAGACTTGGATTTTGTGTTTTTGTCACCACCTTTAAACGTGTCGGTATATTATTTTCTATTTGACGTTTTCATTGTAAAATTTTCAATAAACGCATGGAAATTGATCTAGAATGTTGCAGTCATGTGTCACTTCCTTAAATGTATTGAATATAGTAATATAACAAACATGAGCTGAAAAGGCAGTTCGTCTGAAGCAACTTCATGGATTTTCAGTCTTCTTCCGGGCTTTTAGAATCCACAGGACAAACTGGTTTGACAGAGAGTGGCTAGGCTGGGAGAGTGAACTGTTAGAGGAGGGATGCACAATGTTTTTGTAGACTTTAAATATGCAAAGAACACAGAATATCATTGAGACATATTCAATGGATAGACCTGAGTATTTACTGAATGCTGATGATGTCATGAGGACGTATGACGTCGTCAGGAAGGTTTATGAGTCCAAATTAAAGACAAAACACATTCAACTTCAGCCTGAATACATTATGTCACGGTTTGCCTCACTTTATTTAGCTGTCCGCAACATCAATATAAGAGCTGAATATTCATTTCCTTCAATGTTTAACGTCAGGGTTTAAAGATGTTACAGCAGGAAGCATGGCCGACTCTGTTAACGCTCATGTCGTAGCTTTTGGAAAAACACTGCCATCTTGTGATCAGTGGGGCACAAACCTATAATAATCAGTAAGGTGGCCGACAGGGGCAAACGCACTGCAACCATCAATTTGACAACAAACGTACTGCAACCATCAATTTGACAACAAACGTACTGCAACCATCAATTTGACAACAAACGTACTGCAACCATCAAAATTGACAACAAACGTACTGCAACCATCAATTTGAGGATATGCATTCATATGCAATATCTATATTCTGCAATTTAGGGGAAAATCTTCATCAAAGTGAAAACACACATGGGAGCAGCAAGTAAAGAAAATGTAAACCTAGTAAAATATTATTGGCGCACACACATCTGTGTGTGCTGAACAAGTGCAATAGAGCATCGTGCAATTCACTTAACACTTTAAGGGGCCGGACGACGTGCAATGGAACCGGCGTGTGGGCATTGTGTAATTCATTAGTGCACTTTGTTGAATTGTGTGATGCACTTTAACATCCTAATTAACATCCTGGTCGTCATGGTTGTTTTTCTGGTTTGAGATCACCAATATTTGTTTTCTAACATTTTCTTTTAGTATTGTGCACTTTAATCTTTTTAGCACTTTGAGATTTGATCCAAATGTAAAGTGCAATATAAATGAAATGTATTATTAATATTAATATTATTATTAATCTCCTTCTGCTGCTATTTGTTAGTGTAGTATTGTATTGTGTTGTTTTATGTGGCTGGCATTGGCCTGCCAACGGACTGAAGATGGAAATTAGCTCTGGCTATAATCTTGCGTATTTACATGTATATGTTCGTTAATATGCACTGTCCCTTTTATAAATAAATAAAAAAAAACATCATCATCAAGTTGACAACACATGCACGCTACAAAAGCCGCAACACAGGTTGGACTATAATGTTTGGTTGATCAGTGTACATAGAAGTTGGGTATTTGCAGCTTTGTGTGCAACAAACTTACTTTTGTGTTGTGTGACCTTAAAAACTTGACTTATCTTTTAACAGCTACATAGTTATTAGAGTGGACTGTGCTATGAAGCATGTTATATCTTTCAGCCATCTTTGTCCATTGACACCGCTGCACAAACATACAGGGGCGGAGTGAGCCCACGGCTGGAGTCTTCAAAGGGAATCCCATCCCCCCCCCCCCCCCCCCCCCTGAATGTAGTGGATCTAGAACAGTTTACATAGGTGGGGGGAAGTTCTTGACAGGGTGGCCTTGGAGGATGTTACATGGGGATCCCCATATGTTAATGACCTCGATGAAAAATCCACAAAATTACTTGTTATATCATTCAATGAATCAACACACTAACCAAGTGTTTCTAAATGCACAACAGGAAATATCCTCCATCACCAGCCTCTTTTTTCACACCCTGCCTCGGCCCCTCTTTCTGAATCTGAATCCTCCTCATCTTCATTTCTCACATTCACTTCTTCTTCTTCTTCTTCCTCTTCCCCTATTGCTCCATTTGTTCCGCCTCCTGCGGCCTTCTCCTGCTCTGACCCTCCTGTTCTCTCCGGTATTCTATCTTCTCTTTTTCATTTCCCTCCTTCTCTTCCTCCTGCTTATTCTTCACTTTCTTGGCACTATTCCGGCTTCTTATAATTCTTTGTGAATTGTATTATGTTTGGGTATTTTTAATGTACTATTGTTGGATAATTTGTTACCATGGGGATGACATGATATACAAGCTAGCTGCTCGTGTTTTTTGGTGAGAGCTGTCAGTAGGACACACAAAAACACACAGAGTCTCAATCATGGACAAGAATACCTGTAGCCTAATGTGATATTGGACTTGTGGACAAGCCTGCAATAAAGATTGTAAAACCAAGTTCGTCTTTCACAGTTTTATTAAAGTATTGCAAAGGGATTGACACAGCCCTGCTGAAATAATCTCAATATATGATTAGGATATAAAGCAAGAGAGCGACATAAAATGCTTCTTATGCCAGCTTGCAGGTAAATTACAATGTAAACATACCATTTTGGACCACAAGATATCAAGCCCAGGAATGCAGCTTCATTGACAAAAACTGATCTCATTAAAAATCCTTCAGCTTTCTTTTTGTAGAGTAAAAATGTATTAAAAATTTAGAAAGTTTTGTGCCTTTGTGAACACAATGAAAAGCCTTCATGGTCATGATTTTTGCAATGATTATAGCTTCTTATAGATGTACACAATACCAGCAACGTAGCAATCCTCTTTCTCCAACATGGCTTTATGCCAGTCTTTCATCTCAGCAGAATCGACGAGTGTCCAAAGACCCGCCTCCTCTATCTTCTTCAGCTCACGGTCCAGTGCAGCCTTGTATTCCACATTGTCTGTGGTATCTCTGCTTGTTATGCAAACGTAGCCCCCTTGTGAAACAAATGAAATTGCAGCTAAGGTTATTGTTCAGGAAGGCCAGTTCGGCACTAGTTTGTCCTCTGGACTCTGGTCCTCTGGTGCAGGAGGTGGGAGGCAGGAGAATGATGGCCAAGCTGTCATCTCTCCGGGACAACGTCTCCCACCCCATGCAGGAAACCATCTCTGCACTGGAGAGCTCCTTCAGCGACAGGCTCCTTCACCCCAAGTGTGTGAAGGAGCGATATCGCCAATCTTTCCTTCCGGCAGCAGTCAGACTCCACAACCAGCACTGTTAGCAACACACACACACACCTACACAACTACACACACACTCACACACACACCTACCTCACTTGCACTTTGCACTAGTACATTTAATTTAAAATGTACATTTAATTTAATTTAATTGCACATAATGCTCTGTTATTTCCGTAATCTGTAACATGCTCTGCTGCTGTAACCTTGCAATTTCCCCATTGTGGGACCAATAAAGGCTATCTTTATCTTTATCTTTATCATTATTGAGCTTTTAAAGACACCAACAATACAGCCGTGAGATAATGATTAAACAAAAGGTCAGCACTGTTGAACTGTTGCATTAGCAAGCAATAAAGCGGGTTTAAATAAATTTGTTCGACAAATGAAACATCTTGACCTATAAAGACAAACCTTATAGAATCCGCACACCTGTAAGTAAAATACTACACAGCCACATTAATTTTAAAGTGCTACAGAGATGTTGAGATATTGAATTGAGGCTAGATTTTATAACGTCATCCCTCGTATTTAACCTCATTCAGAATCAGATGATCAACTTTATCGAAATAATCACACATAATCTCATAATCTCAAAGTGCTACAAGGTAAAAGCAGATTAAAGCATCAATAAAAAATATATAATAATAATTACATAAAAATATGACCAAAAAGTAGCAATGTTAATTAAAGTTATAGGTTTTACTGAAAGGGAAAGTTTTATGTCCTTTTTTAAATGTGTCCGTCGTCTGTGGAGCCCTCAGATGGTCAGGGAAGGCATTCCACAGACGAGGGACAGCAGAACAGAAGGCCCGATCACCCATGGTCCTGAGCTTAGTCCGGGGAAGGAGGAGGCGGTATGAGTGGGTAGAACGAAGGGATCGTGTTGAGGTCAGTGGGGTGAGTAGTTCTTTTAGGTAGGGGGGTGCGTTACCATGGATGCACTGGTGAGTGAGGAGAGAGATCTTATAATCAATCCTGGTGGAGATGGGAAACCAATGAAGGGAATGAAGAACGGGGGTGATGTGTTTTTGTTCAAGAACTCTCATCAGGATCCTTGCAGCAGTGTTTTGAACATACTGCAGTCTTTGAAGACTTTTATCAGGGATCCCGATGAGAAGTGCGTTACAGTAATCCAGTCTGGAGGAGACAAACGCGTGGACCAGCTTTTCAGCATCACTCAAGGTGAGTGAAGAACGGAGTTTGGAAATATTTCTGAGATGGTGAAAGGAGATCTTGCAGATGTGTTTGATGTGGGATTCAAAAGTGAGTTGAGGGTCAAATCTTAAACCGAGTTTGGTGACTGATGAAGAAAGGGGAATGCCGTGACCAGAGAAGGTAATACCGGTTATGGAGGAAGACTGGGTCTGATGTGGGGTAACAATTAAAATGACTTTGGTTTTGGAAATGCAGTTATGCCTGCGGTTGTTATGCGGTTGTGCCTGTCGTGATCAATAAAGGTCAAACTAGAAAATTTATTTTGTCTTTAATGTTTCAACATTCCCTTCTCCATCCTGGAGCCCAAATGAAAACAAATAATAATCAGAAACGATATTCAATCTACGAATAATAAGTTATTTTGGTGGTTTTGAGCACGCCGTTTGCTGTTATGGTGCACTCCTACGTTTTCAGTAATGGATCCTATAGTAAATAAATGAGACATTTGAACGGCAGAGACAATAAAAAAATTAAACATTAAGCATCGTCTCACCTGGTTTGGCTGCTTTACACAAATCTCCAACCACATTAACCGGGATGTGACCAGCAATAAGTGCTCCAACGATTGTCACTATATCAAACGAACCTGTAGGATATAAAATGGGGTGAAGTGAGGAGAGAAGGAGATATGTGACCTTAATTGCACTTTTATACAATGAAACATCAATAAGGAATACATACAACTATAGATAGCACTCATATTAACATTAACGACCATTCATATTTAATAACTACAATATCTTAAGATAGATCAGATAAAATAAAGACATAATAACTTTTTTTCCATAATAACGTTGTAAAGTGGTCATAAAACATGTTTAAATGGATTTAAGTGCAACAATGTAAGGATGAAATATATCTGCAGCTGCAGAAATCAAGGACAAATAATAATAATAAAATGTTTGTATGACTAAATCGCACTCATCAATGACTCATGAGAAATGAAATTAAAAAACACTAAATTACCCCACTGGACTGGCAGAGGCTCCTCTCCCAGGACACACTTTTTCAGGTCCTTGTACAACCCGGTCTTTCTGGCCCCCTCTAACATTCCCTGGCTTCCATCAATACCTACAAAATTTCCAAATCCATGTGCCTTCAACTGTAAAACAAAGAGACATTTGATTACCGGGGATCGGTACGGTGTCTACAGATCCATTGGACAATGGTACAAAGGGCGCATAGAGTTTCAAGAGAGCTAATCATATAACCAAGAAAGAACCAATATTCAGGTTTTCATCCAGAGGTAACGCATTCAAGGAGATGAATAGGGAAATCTTTGAATTTGCTTTACATCAACACAGAAAGTAATACTTTAAGATGAAAAACACAAACAGATTTTCAGCCGAGGGCTGGTGTCCTGATGTCATGATTCACCTCCTTGGCTGCCAGTCCAGTACCACAGGCCACATCCAACACAACACTGGATTCACGATCACCGCTGAAATTGGAGGAGAGGACGTTTGCAGCTAGCCTTGGTACACGGTAGTCCAGCACAACCATGTCCTGAGAATAGAGACCAGAGACTTCAGGCACGTATGAAGAAGAAAAACATTAGCAGCTGTAAGCACAAGTCAATCCATTATATATAAAATAACTCACCTTTATTAATAATCACAATTTCAAAATGAGAAAGTTCTCCCAACTATTTTTCCAACAATTTTTGGAAGCTGCAGGCTTCATTTCCTCCAGTGGGTCCCTTTTCCCCCAAAGTTACATTCCTCTTTATATGCAACCCCTGCATTTCAGGTTGTTCAATTTCACATTGAAAACATTCACCTAAGAACTCAAATCTTGAGTGGGGGGGTAGCATCTCTGCTACATGCCCTACCTTCCCACTAGATTTTGAGTAAATGAATTGACCATTCGTTGCCTAATCCTGCTATCAGCCAGAAAAAACAACCGATCTCTCCTTTTGATCATAGATCAAAGGACACTGGAAGAATTATCAATGAACGGACAACATAAAACATTCCAGCTTTAGGAATTCTAGGTAGGTTTGAAAAATAAAAGGCCTTCAATGCAATGTGATAAAGTCATTTAAAAAGATCATTAGTTAAGATCATTAAAATGACTACAATTACCTGACGTCCCTGAACCTGGATTTTCTTCTGTTTGTCTTTTCTCTTAAACAGTATTAATCATTTAACCTCTTTTACAGAGTTGATTTATTTTTCAAAACAAAATCCAAGACCTTTGTCAGACCAGTTGAAGTCTATGTAACTTATTGAAACACCTTCTACATATTATCCTATCATACAAAGCCCATAAAAGTAAGTGTAATGATCATAATGAATAAGAAAGAAAAGATCAAGGGTCTGGTTTTATTGAGCTTTGACCGTACTCTTGTATAGTTGTCTTACCGCTTCATAGTTCTCTGCCCAGGAGTTGTAAAAGCTGGTGGTTTCGCTTGTTGTGGAAGAAGCAATAACTGAAGCCACATGTTTTTCCACATTTTCTAAGGTATTAGTGACAGCAGACATTATATAGACCTGGTAGAAAACAGAAACATCCAGAAACATTGTAGTCAAACAAAAATAATAATAATAATAATAACAATAATGAATGAACGTCTGGAGTGATTCTCATTCAACGGACTTGTTTAAAATCAGATACTTCACCTGGATGGATGTGCTTCTGCAGGATGAGACAAAGCAGGCTTTAGTGAGCTCTTTGACTGTCGCACCCAAATACAAGTCATTTATTAACTTCCTTGTGGGAGAGGTTTGATTCCAGAAGTCATGTGACATGACGTCTAGCTATCAACAAAGTCTAAATCCCGCAGCAAATTGTTCTGTTTTAAGGCGCCAAGGGAAAAGACATTCCATTATTCACCCGAAAACTCAGGGTAATAATGGAACCGACATCTCCGCCGCCACCTCGTCCGCAGGTCCTTCATGTTAAAGCTATAACCCAAATCAAATAATAATTCAAATTCAAATCCCCACTTGGTGCATATGAATTAACACAATGATAACTATCATTTAAATGTCAGATTTTACTCATTAGAGGAGCTTTTTTTTTTTTTTTTGTAACTAAAAACAATGTTTTATGGACCAACTCAAGAAAACGTACTCCTCATTTAATTTGAGGAGCTCCAATCGGGGGGGGGGGGGGGTTCTTTTGCAACACAACGTATTGGGGACTATGCGAAATGTATCCTTAATGTCGGGGAAAACAGAGTGGGTCTATTTAAAAGACTGATGTTTCCGTCTCATCAATAAAAGTAAAAAAATATAGGCAGCACTGGCAGCTCATATTAGATGCAGGATTGTAATTACCTGGGCAATATTAGGTCAACTTTCACAAGTAGTGTTAGGGAGACGAACGCCAGAAAAGCAATTGCTGCGCTACACATAGTTGTGATTTATGAAATTTAATCGGCTGGCAGAGGGCGTATTAGCAAGTTCCAAGCCCGTTTGCTCACCAGTGCCTCCGAGCACAACAGAAACCAGGAAAAGCACAATTTATGGTCTGGTGGGGGTGTGACGTCACAATAACCTCAGTGTGTCCAGTTGAAATTTTTCTTTGAATGAGAGTTATAGCTAAATTGTTTGCAATGGGTTTAATTGCAGTTTGGTTAGACTTAGACCACAAAACTTTAGGTTTCATGAAATATCATAGTTTGAATTACAATCATTTGTTAATGTTGATTTATGGTTTGAATGCATTGAGTGTAGCCAAAAAATACTGCGTACGCATCATCTGTTTGAAGTTACAATTACATGTAGTTGTATAGTTTTATACTTGCACTTAACATTTATGTCTGGCGGTTTGTTCCATCATTCTGACTTGCATTCATGAACCAGAAAGTAAGTTCTTCCTCTATTGGCTACCACAAACACACACCTAAACCCCCACACAATCATTCACGGTGGGCTGTCACACTGATTTCTTGACTCTGTAATGACTATTTCACAATTAACACAGTCTACAAACCAACAGTACGGTAGAACAGTATAGTTTATTGGTTGACACTGAACATGATCACTTAAATAAGCATTTCCAAACCGTTCCATCAGGAACATATCAAGCCTTATATTTACACAAAAGAAGCTTCTCTGAAACTGATAAGTTATAAAAATGCTCACCCCCTTACTTTGAAACCTATTGAGTTATTTCCATATTTTGTAACTTCTTTAATGATGTAGATTATTGCCTTCGCAGGTGCAAGGTTTGCAATGTCACGTCTGCATGGTCTTGCACTGGAGTACACCTATAGTTTCTTGTAGAGGTACGCTACTCCAGGTACATAGCCGTCCTCATGCTCCTGTTTTTGCCAGTCTTTCACCTCGGACACCTTTGCACAAGTCCAGAGACCCTCTTCCTCCATCTTCTTCAGCTCCTGCTCCAGAGAAGCCTTGTATTCATCATTGTTACGGGTGTTTCTGACGGTCATGCATATGGTGCCACCTAATGTGAAACACAAAGCGTTTAAAACACAAAATACAATACAGTGGTTAGATATTGATTCACAACCAAAGATGAGGGGTGTTATTTATGATACGTAGGCCGTGAAGGAAATGCACAGCAATTTCCTAACGTTATGACCATGAAAACAAACATTTATCGGAGAAGGGGCTTATTTCTCCTAACCCAACTATAAATTCCGCCTTCAAACATTTGAGACGTTGGAAATTGGTGAGGTGGTGAGTAATAATAACAATAATAATACATTTCATTTATAATGCACTTTACATTTGGATCAAATCTCAAAGTGCTAAAACATATATAACGTATAATTTTATATGTAATGATCTCAGACAACTCAATAAACTCAATTGTATCTTAATGTTTCACAGTTTCAAATGTATTAACATAATAACATAAGCCCCTTTAAATGTCAAACAAGATGAGAGATTACCCTGGAGATCCCAATATAACATAAAATAGCATTAGATTATTGCTGAATAATGTGCATAGACCATCAAGTTTTCTGAGTAAAATCACTGCAGACCTCTGATGCTACCTGAACATATGGAACTAGTCAGTAATACATTAGCTGATATGACATAAAGATAAATAAATCTGTTTAGCATTTTCTGTTTTACCAGTTCATTTGTCATGATGCTACAGTAACCTGACGTTTATTTTTGTGACACCAAGATTCTCATTAATCAGAGAGAATATCAACCTCGTCCTCCCATTCCTCATCCCATTCATGTGAACTACTGAAGACCTGATTGGAAACTTGCCGTTATTAGCAAGCTTTAAAGTCACAAATTTTCTTCCACGGATAGAATTTTATAGTCAGATTCTAATGATCAATTTTCATAACGAGTCATAACCGAGTGTTGCATTGACTTTCCTGATCCTCCGCGGTTTATTTGGGCTTTACATTTGTATTAAAAATTGCAAGCTTGGTGTTTTCTTCGTGCTTCATAAAAAAATAAATTTATATCTCAAATGGCATATTTCTTCTGATATACACTACACTGAGATTAACTCTTTGGATCCTAAGATCAAGCCGATGTGATGTCTAGCCCTACATGTGTTTTATGAGACAATTTGAACATAATCGTTAATTTGGTTGGGGAGTTGCGCTTTAAAAAAAACACACACACACAAACAAAAACATTTTTTTTACCCAGGGGTAGCTTGTAGCATTTCCTGGAGATGAATTTGATTTGGTGATGTTACATCATGACCTCACTACTTGACGTCATTATACAATTTTGCTGGCTAGAAAAGTAAAGGACAGATTTTCATGGAATTCTACCCAGATGTAGGTTTTGGAATATCATATAGATGATCAAAGTTTGGTGCTGTTTAGTGTGTCGCACCATTTAAAATAAACTAAAATGATATAAAGCCTATTACAGTGGTGCCACCTGGTGGTGAAAGTGTTGTCTTGAAACTCTGTTAGGTTTGGTACATTAATTTAAGCAAGAGGAATAACTTTATAAATCTGTTCCAACCATCCTCTTTACGCCTTTGCAAAACAATGACAGCTGGAATTATTATATCTTTGGTATTTTTCGTCCTATGAACGAATGACAAAAGCCTAACCCAGCATGTTTTGGGGTTCATTATAGAAATACAGCATATTATAGGCGAATAACATTTTGAGGTTTATCCAGATGATAATCTGGTAAAGGTGTCTGTTATTTATGTAGAGAACATTTATTAAAGTTGTGCCTGTCACATATATGGAATTACATAATTATTTACACATGTAACACGTGCAAAGGTTTAAACTTTTTTGCGCATTTTCACTTTTAGAATGATTCCTCTGCACTGTTTGACCGTATGAATCCAGGTGAAGTACCATAAAACAATAAACATTGTCTCACCTGGCTTTGCAGACTTGCACAACTGTCTGACCACCTTAACTGGGACGTGACCAACACTCAGGGCTCCAACAATCACAACCACATCGAACACACCTGTGGAAAGTAAACGAGATGAGAAAAAAAAGCCAATTGCTTTAGTCTAGATGACTTCTTCATTATAACTTTATAAAGTTGACACACACTTATTTAATAGCTCACTGTAAATCAAGCAATTTTCTGACGGTAATTAAAATCCAACTATGTGCTAAGATTCTACCACAGAAAGTACCCTGCCATATTGAGATTTAAAGAACCATGACATTACCATACGAGACAGGAAGTGGATTATCTCCCAGCATGACCTGCTTCAGCTCCTGGTACAGCCCATCTTCTCTGCATAACTCCAACATTCTTTCGCTTCCATCAAGACCCACAAAATGTCTAAATCCATGTGTCTTCAACTGTACAAGAGATAGATTTGGTTGTTCATCAGCCACGTTGAGAATAATAGCTCAAGGAAGGTTCATAGTTTCATGGGTCCACTATAATTGGAAATGACCATACTGAGAAAGAGAAGACCGTTTCAAGTTAAAAGTTTCAAACAAAAAAGGTCAAATCGTTGTTTTTGTTTTTTTTATAGTTTTCTTTCCCAGAATCTTGAGGATGGAGGATTGTACCTGTTTAGCAACCAGTCCGGTTCCACAGGCCACATCCAACACAACAGCTGCTTCACGGTCACCGCTGAAATGGGAGGAGATGATGTTTGCTGCTATCGTCGGTGGATGATAGTGAAGAACAGCCGAATCCTGTTCAAACCCGATTCAATCAGAGGACAACATGAGCAGGTTCTGAACTTATTTCATAGGTTATTTATTATGAATTATGTCTGAAACGACTCTTTGCGCAATGAGCTGATTATTGTGGAATGTTCATGAAAGATGTAAAGCTATTGGTTAAAATAGAAAAATAAGAGTTATTTTGATATGTTACACTCAAAAAAATTTCATGCTAACATGTCTATCCCTTTACACATTAAATGGCTGCTGCCAAGCTAGGGATCCACACTGTAAAACAAAGAATTTGTTCACTGATAACACTCAATGCAATTATGTATGATTGAGTCTAAAATTTAAGTCGGAAGTATTTCATTTTGAAAGTAATGTGAAGAACTACTTCATGTAATTGTGTCACTAATGGAAGTCATTTTTTAAATCACAAACAATTTTTTTTTTACAATGTGTAATATTTCTTTTTAAACACTGCAGGAACTAAATAACTTCAAATGTGTGCATCAATAATAAACAAACATTTTTAATTTACTAATATTTCTTTCCTTTTTCTTAATGTAAAACTGTGGGTAAAAAGAGATTTGAAGAATTTCCATTGCTGGATTTGTTATTCGGGTCTAATCATGCGCTGTAAAAGAACATTTGAGATGAAATTCAAATAGTAACCTTAATTAAATAATCAATTTTTTTGAGTTCATCAAACTTTTCTCTTTTTACAGTGCATTCCTTTATCCAGATCTACTCCACCCCCTTTCATGGAAATCCATTCAGTAGGCTAAAGTGGTCAAAAAGAGTAAGTATTACTGAATACCCTCCTTTTCCCAGATCTCATGCGATACCGCCATGCCACTGATATAATGAGGAAACTGTGTGACTTCTTAAAATAAACCAGGATGGGTGGATGAAAGAAGTTATTTCAGGCTCCTTACTGTATCATAGCTCTTTGCCCAGGAGTTGTAGAAGTGGATTTTTTCTCTTGATGTGGAGCTCCTAACAGCTGATAGCATATTTGCGCTTGCATTTTCAAATTTTGCACTGCCCACTGACATTATTTGATCTGTTCCAAGGAGGAAAGAACCAGAGATGATGTGGTTATATAATAACAGTATCAGATATCAGATCATTTATAAACATCCAGTGTACAAATGAGTAAATACATACATTGCCAGTAATATTCATATTGATGTATTCATTATTGTAAAATCACCAGAAAATGTGTTTTAATTACCTTGGAATGAGCCTATTAAATCTATAGAGGGAGTGGTCCACTTGATATTTCACCCGGTTGGCGATTCTGCGGGATGAGGCAGTGTAGGCTTCTGTGAGCTCTCCGACCGACTCATGACGCTTATGTATTTATACATGGGAAGGGTTTTGCCCACAAAGATAATGTTACGCAAGTTGGAATAAGTCCAAAATCCTTTATAAATATGACCGCTCACATGTTGACACGGAGTCAGTGACCTGGGTCACTCAATTAAATGCAGATACTGCTGGGACTATTATCCTCGTTTGAAGGGCAGACTTACGTACAGACACTGTCCTCAAACTAGAAGGTTAGTCCGATAGAAGAATTAACAAGGTGTGCTCTCCAATGTCCTCCAGCAAATAGTTTTATAATGAAATCTTCTCTGCACATTTATTTTCAACTTTACAAAGTGGAATCTGAACAAATCTGAGCAAATGTTTGTTTTCTTTATCAGATGAACTTTCTCTGTAATGCAGCCAGAGATTAATTAATTATTAATTATTTCAAAAAATTTGTTTGCTGTTGCAAATTAGTTGTGCAGTAACTTAATTCCTGGAAAATGGGTTGAGATTTCTGTGTAATAATGAGTTCACGGCGCTCCGGATTAGAAGTTATACGGTATCTAAACTTGTGCGAACAAGTATTAAATAAAAAGGTGAAAACGGAAATAGTAATAACAAACCAGTACATATATATATATATATATATATATATATATATATATATATATATATATATATATATATATATATATATATATGTACTAATGTTTTTTTTTTACATGTTTTTTTTAATGTTTTTTGTATGTACTAATGTTTTTTTTTAAATCATACCCATCATAAAACATTGCATAAGCAGATGGATTGCCAATAAAAGACAAAGTCTTACATTAGAAAGACATAAAAGTGCAAAGTATATTTATGTTCTTGTAAAACACTAAACTAGTAACTTAGCGAATATCTGAATTAAGGCATATGCAATGGCCAAGAAATTAAAGCGTTGTAAAAAAGGAGAAGTGAATCTAAAATGAAAACTAAATCAATGAAAGGAGTAAATAGAAGAAGAGATAGTTGGGACATCAGCGGTGATGTGGGCCATTCTGTCCGTTGTTGTGGAGAGGAAAGGTAAAGCTCTTCATTTACCTGTGGATCTACTTTATACTCTAAACCTCAACTACAATCGTGAGCCCAGAGTGGAGACTGGAACAAGCCAAAATGGGCCTCTTTGTATGGAATCTTGGCTCAGACATCTGAAAGAAGCACAGAGCAGAGCCTACCCCTAGAGAAGAGCCACATGAGGTGGTTTCTTCATGCATCAACACTGTTCTTCACCCATTCTCCAGCTTGAACCAATTGGACAAGTTGCTCTGATACTCTCATTGAGTTCCTCCAGCTTTCTTAGCATCTGGTCATGCCGCCACCTGTAACGACCCTTGAACCATGCGGTCCTGCAGCCACTCAAGACGCGGTGGAGATTTGCCTGAGCGTTTCCGCACAGAGCACAATTTGCTTCAGTTCCAAACCAACGCTCAGAGTTGGCTGGACGGGAAAGGGTGTCATAAATGGCTCTGATACCCCTTTTATTATAATCTGGAGAGCGGGGGTGACCCAAGTACAGAGGTTGGGTTCACAAGCAGAGGCCACCGGTTTGATTCTGTGGCCATTTGCTGCCTGTCTCCTCCCCATCTCTTTCTCCCTGTTTCCTGTCACTCTTCAGCTGTAACACCTGCATACTTGAAGCTCCACCCGAGGGGGCGAGCCCTCAGCAGCTTGCTATCTCCCACAGGCAACGACGTCAATCCCGTGTTTTCATTAGCATTGTTTGTCTTACTTATTATTCGTTGAATTGGGACTTACCATCATCCTGATTTCGACTATGGTCCCTTTTAGTTTCATGTTGGAACCAAGGTTTGAGGAGAACTCTAAAGTGTATAGCCTATTCCTTGGCATGGTCCGGGTTCTTTTTCCTCTCCTGTTTCTTTTGGCCCTACCCCCAATATAAATGTTATTTGGTTTAGTAAGTGAACTCTGTTTCATTAAATTAGTTTTGAGCTTGAAAGGGATGCGGAATTTCATATATTATGGATTCATTTGAGTTTGAGAGAATTGATCTCAGGGACATCAACATGGTCTAAAAGGGAATAACATAACAAGCTGATTGAAAATTGATCGGTAACCAGTAGGAAAGGACCTCCCAGATCGAGTTAATAACCTGGCCATTGAGTTCAACATTGTTATTGTGAGATGTAAAAAGTAAAAATGATGTTTAATGAAACACTATGAACAAGTCTAGACTTTTCGTAAGTTTAATTCAGAACCTGCAGAGACACAAAAACATCCAGAGATCAAGTTCTCTCACACAATGAATAAAAAGCACACATTCAGCATGTTGTTGGGAGTTTATTTCACCTGCTGTCAGACATTCTGAGGCAGCAGACATGCCGTTATAATTCTAAATAAGTCTGTAGTTGTTGAAAGAAATGTATATCTATCTAGGCTTCATAGCAGAAGACATATTTCAGCATAAAGGGAAAAGGGTATTAATAGCTTTGGATTTATTACATTTGGAAATTATTCCTATCCTACAGCTTTGACAAAGTCTTGATGGATAAAGGTCTCTTTGGCGTACAAGGGTGGATTTAACAGCCATGAAATGATCCGCTATGTTAGCTTTTATTACCCAAGAAGACCAGCGAGACTTTGAAGACAATGGGCAAGATGTCAGAAAAAAAGTATCTTAGACATACATACATCAGCATGTATATCGGGAGTGCAGCTTCATGGTGTTCACGGAAACATGGCTGACCACGCTGACTCCGGACACGAACGCTACGCTGGACGGATTCAAGCTGCTGAGAGCGGACAGGACAGCGGGAAGAGGAAAGGAGGAGGGCTGGCAGTGTTTGTGAATGATAGATGGTGTAAACCTGGACACATCACTATTAAAGAGCAACACTGCTGTAAGGACATCGAGCTGTTAGCCGTTGGCATGAGGCCGAACTACCTACCGCGGGAGTTCTCGCATGTTATCGCGATAGCAGCGTACATTCCCCCCTCTGCCGACGGCGACGCTGCGTGTGACGTCATCAACTCGGTGACTAGCAGGCTGCAGACACAGCACCCACAGGCTCTCCTCCTGATCTCTGGTGACTTTAACCATGCCCCCCCATCCTCCACACTGCCCACTTTCACACAGTATGTCACATGCTGTACCAGGGAAAATAGGACTCTGGACTTGTTTTATGCCAACACCAAGGAGGCATACACCTCATCACCCCTCCCTCCCCTGGGAAAATCAGACCACAATCTGGTTCGTCTCCAGCCAGTGTACAAACCCATCGTACACAGGCAACCAGCCGTGACCCGCACAGTGCGGAAATGGTCCCAAGAGACTGAAGAGGCTCTGAAGGACTGTTTTGACACAACCGTGTGGGAGGAGTTCTGTGACTCTCACGGGGAGGACATCGACAACCTTACCGACTGCATCACGGACTACATCAACTTCTGTGAGGAGAACACCGTACCCACCAGGACTGTACGGTGTTTCTCGAACAACAAACCTTGGATTAGTCCGGACATAAAGGTCCTCCTAAAGGAGAAGAAGAGGACCTTTAGGTCAGGCAACAAGGAAGAGCTGAAGGTTGTGCAGAAGGAACTGAGGAGGAAGATCAGAGAGGGGAAGAACTCCTACAGGAAGAAGATGGAGGACCAGCTGCAGCAGAACAACATCAGTGGTGTTTGAAGAAGCCTGAAAACCATCTCAGGCTTCAAAGGGCCAAACTCCCAAGCTGCAGGGGACCAACAGTGGGCAGATAACCTGAACCAGTTTTTTAACCGGTTCGACCAGTCATCTGCCCTCAATCCTCCAGCCCGACTCCCACAGCAGGGACCCCTCTCACCCTCCTCAGTGCACTACCCCCCCGCCACCTCCTCTCCCACTACAAAGAACTCCCAGCCACATCCCCCTGCTCTACCTAACACCCTGCCCCCCCTCCTAGCTATCACCACCCCACCACCCAACACACAGCCCCCCTGCACCAGTCTGTCCCTCACAACACTCCAGGTGAGGAATCAGCTAAGGAAGATCAAGGTGAGGAAGGCCACGGGCCCGGACGGCATCAGCTCCAGGCTCCTTAAGACCTGCGCAGACCAGCTGTGTGGGATTTTGAAGCACGTCTTCAATTTGAGCCTGAAGCTGGGGAAGGTACAACTCCTGTGGAAAACATCCTGTGTGGTACCTGTCCCCAAGACGCCGCACCCGAAGGACTTCAACAGCTACAGGCCGGTGGCATTAACATCCCACCTGATGAAGACTCTAGAGCGACTGGTCCTTGGTCATCTCCGCCCGGTAGTCAGCCTGTCGATGGACCCCCTTCAGTTCGCCTACCAGTCTAAGACCGGGGTGGACGACGCCATCATCTTCCTTCTTCACCGAGCTCTCTCTCACCTGGAGAAGCCTGGAAGCACCGTGAGGATCACATTCTTTGATTTCTCCAGTGCTTTCAACACCATCCAGCCCACGCTTCTGAGGGACAAACTGGAACTGACCGGAGTGGATGAGCAACTCGCATCCTGGATCCTGGACTACCTGACCAACCGTCCACAGTATGTGAGGACTCGGGACTGTGTGTCGGACGTGGTTGTCTGCAGTACGGGGGCCCCACAGGGAACGGTCCTGGCTCCGTTCCTCTTCACCCTCTACACTGCAGACTTCTCCTACAACACACCCACGTGTCACCTGCAGAAGTTCTCTGATGACTCTGCAATCGTCGGTCTCATCACAGACGGGGACGACAAGGAGTACAGAGGACTGACGCAGGACTTCACGCACTGGTGCCAGTGGAACCACCTCCAGATCAACGCGGGTAAAACCAAGGAACTGGTGGTGGACTTCCGAAGGCAAACACCCCCCCACACACCGGTGAACATCCAGGGAATGGACGTTGAGATGGTCACGTCCTACAAGTACCTTGGTGTTCACCTGAACAACAAACTGGACTGGACCCACAACTCAGCGGCACTCTTTAAAAGGGGTCAGAGCCGACTGTATCTGCTGAGGAGACTGAGGTCTTTTGGAGTGCAGGGGGCGCTCCTGAAGACCTTCTTTGACTCTGCAGTCGCCTCGGCCATCTTTTATGGAGTGGTCTGCTGGGGCAGCAGCACCTCAGCTGCTGACAGGAGGAAACTGGACAAACTGATCAGGAAGGCCAGTTCGGTCCTGGGATGTCCTCTTGACTCGGTGCAGGAGGTGGGAGACCGGAGAATGATGGCCAAGCTGTCATCTCTCCGGGACAACGTCTCCCACCCCATGCAGGAAACCATCTCTGCACTGGAGAGCTCCTTCAGCGACAGACTCCTTCACCCCAAGTGTGTGAAGGAGCGATATCGCCGATCGTTCCTTCCTGCAGCAGTCAGACTCCACAACCAGCACTGTTAGCAACACACACACCTACACAACTACACACACACTTACACACACATCTACCTTTTAATTTATTTTAATTGCACATAACGTTTAATTTTAATTTAATTTATTTTAATTTATTTATTTTAATTGCACATAAGACGATGTTATTCTTACTCTGTGTCATTCTTACTCTGTAACATGCTCTGCGGCTGTAATATTGCAATTTCCCCATTGTGGGACTAATAAAGGCTATCTATCTATCTATCTATCTATCTATCTGGAAAGTATTCAAGGCGCTTCACTTTTTCCACATTTTGTTATGTTACAGAATTATTACAAAATGGATTAAATTCATTTTTGCCACCAAATTCTACACACAATCCCCCATAATGACAAAGCGGAAAAAGTTTATTTGAAATTTTTGCAGTTTATTATACTAAAGAAGGAAAATATTACGTGTACATAAGTATTCACAGCCTTTGCTCGATACTTTGTTGAAGCACCTTTGGCACCAATTACAGCTTCAAGTCTTTTTGAGTATGATGCTACAAGCTTGGCAAAGCCATTTTTGGCTAATTTCTCCCATTCTTCTTTGCAGGACCTCTCAAACTCCATCAGGTTGATGGAGAGCTTCACTGCACAGCCATTTTCAAATCTCTCCAGAGATGTTCAACCGGGTTCCAGTCTGGTCTCTGGCTGAGCCACTCACAGAGTTTTCCAGTAGCCACTCCTCTGTTATCTTGACTGTGTGCTTAGGGTCGCCGTCCTGGAAGATGAACCTTTGCCCCAGTCTAAGGTCCAGAACAGATGTAAACCCTGGAACAGTTTTCCTTCAAGGATGTTTCTGTACATTGCTACACTCATGTGTCCCTCGATCCTGACTAGTCTCCCAGTTACTGCCGCTGAAAAACATCCCCACAGCACGATGCTGTCACCGCCGTACTTCGCTGTAGGGATGGTATTGGCCAGGTGATGAGCGGTGCCTGGTTTTCTCCAGACATGATGCTTGGCATTCAGGCCAGAGAGTATAATATAATATGTAATATAATATGTCATGTTCCTTTTACTGAGAAGAGGCTTCTGTCTGGCTATTCCACCAAACAGGCCTGATTTTTGGAGTGCTGCTTGGATGGTTGTCCTTCTGGAGGGTTCTCCTCCCTCCACTGACAGACGCTGGAGCTCTGTCAGAGTGACCATCGGGTTCTTGGTCACCCCCCTGACTAAGGCCCTTCTCCCCTGATCGCTCAGTTTGGCCAGGCTGCCAGCTCTAGGAAGAGTCCTGGTGGTTCCAAACTTCTTCTATTTATGGATGATGGAGGCCACTGTGCTCATTGGGAACTTCAATGCTGAAGAAATTCTTTTGTAACCTTCCCCAGATCTGCGCCTCGATACAATCCTGTCTCAGAGGTCTACAGACAATTCTTTGGACTTCCTGGCCTGGTCTGTGCTGACATGCACAGTCAACTCTAGGAACTTATATAGACATGTGTGTGACTTTCCAAATCATGTACAATCAACTGAATTTACCACAGATGGACTCCAATCAAGTTGTAGAAACATCTCAAGGATGATCAGAGGAAACAGGATGTAGCTGAGCTCAATTTTGAGTTCCATGGAAAGGCTGTGAATACTTCTGTACATTTTATGTTTTCAGTCTTTATTTTTATCAAATTTGCAAAAATTTCAAACAAACTTTTTTCACTTTGTCATTATGGGGGATTGTGTTTAGCATTTTGAGGAAAAAATAAATTTAATCCATTTTGGAATAATGCTGTAACAAAACAAAATGTGGAAAAAGTGAAGCGCTGTGAATACTTTCCGGATGTACAGCACATATAAATTCCAGATGGATGCAAGGGTCAAAAGAGTTATACAGCTCATCGGTAGGGCCTGTATACCTATCTGGTCAAGAATAAGGGGTTTGGAGGCTTGTATACAGTACATTACCATTTCAACTTCTCTGACTGTGACTTTGGACCTTGTCCCAATTATTCAAACACATCTTTAATATGATTACATTACCAGACAGATATACATTACAATTCTTAATCTAGCAAAAGGGAATGTTAAAATTCAGTTGATGCCTACTTTGTCTACGGTCAAGGAGGTCACAGGTGTGTGTTAGCTCTAATGCACTAGAAGTAAGGTCAAGTCCAGTGTGAGTAAAAATGGAGCATTTCTGGTACAACTTCATCCTTTCTTATTGACCTCCAGTCGCTGCTACGAGGATATATGTAAAAAAGGACAACTGCAGTGATGTCCCAACCTCAACATATCACAAATTACAAATGTTGATTGTTGTGCAAAATTGATGCTGCTAATCTGGGGCGGCTGTATCTCATGTATCTCAGTGGGTAGAGTGGCCGTCTCCCAATCGGAAGGTAGCCAGCTCAGGTCTAACCAGGGTCCACATGTCGTAGGATCCTGAAACCACTCCCCAGGTGCTTCAAAAGAGCTGCCCACTGCTTCCTCAGGGATGGGTCAAATGCAGAGAAATACCTTCACCGTGTGTAACTGCATTTGATCAATAAAGGCTTTCTTCGTCTAATCTTTGCCAGTGGATGGTGGTATTATAATAATTATAGTAATTAAAATATGACTGGAGTTTTCCTCGTCTTATCATCATCTGACGGCTCTAATTGTCTCTGTTCAAACATGCATCCATGACAGTCTTTATCAAGCATCGAGAATAGTAGATGGCTTTAATGTCAGTCGTTGTTCAAAAGCACTTCATAACTATATACACACATGTATATCTGCATGGTCAGAAGATGACATGTAAAAAAAAAATGTTTATTGTTTAGTATGTGAATATTGTGCATCTTATATCTAGTTAGCCGCTTTTGTGGTGCAGTATTTGTAGATTAAAGTAGTTTTAGGTAGAATTCTGAATAGCATAGCATATCATGTTAGCTTAGCAGCAGGAATAAAATGGAGTCAGATAGCCGGTTAGTTTAGCAGTAGATATAAGATGGAGTTAAATAGGTCACGCAAGGTAATGAACCCAATGAAAGGAGGTCTAAACACACCTTGGAGCAGCACCTTGGAGCAGAACATCCTGCAGATAACAGGATAAAATGGCCAAACCATGGAGTTGTTATTGCATAAAGGGAGCTGGGATCCAAGGGCAAACGTCTGGCTGAAATCCGGGGGAGTGAAACAGATGTGCCCTGGCAGGGACATAAAAAGGGGGGGGCGCTGAAGATGGAGAATAAAACTCGTTGGGTAAAACGGCGCTCGTGGTCACTTGGTACAAAATCGTCAGGCTGCTAACCTAATCCATTGATCAGTTGGGTTGGAAACTAAGTGATCTCAAACTCCGGAGTTTGATGCTTATGTAATGCTTGGAACACAGTGATGACTTCCTTGTAGGTTGAAATAAACCTGTTTGATTTATAAAGAGTTTGTAGTAATGTCATCCTTCTATTCGGCCTCTCACTAAGGATCAGGTTTCCGTAAGGGGCTGGATCTTTGGGCCTGGACAGTTCAGCCTCGAAGATTTGGACATGACGCATTCCCTCTACACTGTAGAGTCTACAGGGTCAAATTCTATTTTCTTATAGCGGTATAAGGCCCTAGGTGTGTAACCGTTCTCCTGTTCAGACGTGAGTGGATGCCAGTCTCTGGCCCCTGTGACCTCCACAGGAGTCCACGCGCCCTCTTCCTCCAGCTTCTTCAGCTCCTGCTCTAGGGCTGCTTTGAATTTCTCATCGTCATGGGAAACTTTGCATGACATTAAAATGTAGCCACCTAGTTTGGAAAAGGTGACAGTGCAGCTGCACACCCTAGATATCTCACTATATACTTTTATATATTTTTTGTTGGTCTATTGCATGAACCACAAGTAAACAAAAAAGAATTAATATGACATTTATATACATGAAACAGAAAACCTATAGAAGGAGGAGCAAAGTCTCACAAAGGTGAGTTTCTGCGAAAGGAATGTCTTAAGATGGTTATTTCAAAGACACGTTCTGCATATGAGGCCAGACCAATTTACTCTGTTCCTTTATACGGATGAAACATGGGCTTACCACTCAAATCCAGGCAAATCTATTTAGTCCCTGATTGAAATACTTTAAAAATATGGATCACACTGCGCTGTTTGTGCATCCAATATTTCGACTTTTGTACGCACAAACATTTTAGTGTAGATCCTATGCTATTTCCTTTTTTTTGTAAATGAAGCCCCAGAACTGCAGCTGAAACAGCATAAACCCAATAAACATAGTTCATTGGAAGCTCTACACAGCTCTCAAATGACTTTCACAAGGAGACACTAGAGGGCAGTATCACATGAATGAGCTGTTAAAAGCCTTATTTTTACTTGCTTCAGGAAAATCACCTGGCCATGATGGATTTCCCATAAATTTATTTCAAGGCATTTTTTCCTGAACTGATATTTGAAAATTTCCAAGTCATTTTGTCCTAAACTGATTCACATATATATGCTTTATATGGTAATTATGCCATAGAAACAGGGAAATTACCAGAATCTATGGCGCGAGTTGAGGGACTATGCTCCCTCTAGTGGTACGCGGAGGAATCTCTGAAATTGCCTACTTCTACCAAATTAAATAAGATTTATTTAAAAACGTACAATACTGTCAAAACACTATGATGAATGTAATGAAAATATTGTAACAACGAGTTAAATTAAATGGGAGTTAAAATAAATTCAGCTTTTCCATTAGTTATTTTGTTCAGACCTCCGTCAGCCTGCTACGTAATCAGGTTTTGGCGCGCGCGTCAAGCCGTTACAAACTAAACCGTGAGGACAAGACAGAAAGCTAAAACTACGAGTGGTTTAACAACAATGCAATCGTGGCTTCAAACAGGAACTTTTAGGTAGAGAGGTATGGATCAGGAGGAGAATATTATTAGCAGCTTAGTAGAAACTGCAGTGGAAGACAGTGAACACAGCAGCCCTGATTAAACAGCAGCAAACGGTGAAAAACAGTAAGGAGATATGACTCAGTGTACGTCACATTTGAAATGTGCATTTACAGCGACTTACAGTTGTTATTGTTAATGTTCTCACCTGCTCTGTGTGCGTAATTTATGTGTGTGAGGGGCTTGCCCCTGAATTATGGTTATGTGAAAGAGTTTAAGTTGCCAGTTTTAGTGTTACTCCTTCGCACTTTTTGGTTGTGACCGACTAGTCAAAAATAAATAATATTATTATTGGGAATATATTTTCCTCCTGTTTGAACTACGTTTAGCTGAATAGGGTTACCTACTTCTACTAATTAATTAATAAGTAATTTAATGTATTGTATGTATGTTACGATTCCGTTCCATATATTCTGAAGTACCATAACAATTGTATCTGTATGACAACACCTGACTATAAAATCTAATAAAGTTCAACTACATAGTTTTTCAGCAGTGGTCCAGTTAGAGAAAATTCCCTAAATTCTACAGAACATTTCCATTTCCCTTTCTATTTGCACTTATTAATCCTCTGATCTATCTGTGTCTGTCATATGAGTTTGGAATCAAAGTATTTAACTTAACTTACCCTTTCCAAGCTTCTAAAATATAAATTAAATTAAAAATCTGATTAAAATAAAGAATATAATCCTCATTCCCATGATATCCCACTATAGGCAAATAAAGTCTTCGGTATATCAGTGCTGGGTGATGCATATATGTTATTTAACACGATAAAGAATAAAATTGGGCTCATTACACTCACAATTCTCCACTGGTATACATTTGAAAAGTTTCATTAAATCATTATTTGTAAATAACTACCTCTATGCACAAAAACGTCTTAAAACATATGGACATGAATTACATAGAATATATGAATGTTTTCAATATAAATTTAACATATTTTGAAATCAATTTAATGCCCTTTATTGATTCATTCATACATTCATTGGTGGCCTTTGAACATATGACACACTTTATCAACCAATGAACTAAGACGGACTGTAGTAAAACTGTAGTCCAGTATTTAGCTTTAATGTGGGAAGTTCCTCGTATACATTAGTACACACACATACAGTTTGTACATTTGCATGTCATAAAAGTGGACAACTGATGTTTTCTGAAGTATATTCTCAAATTGGTTAAATATCAACCAGCTGAATGATTTATTATTGAACATATTGAGCCTCATAATTACATCCACAAATGTAGCTTCACACGTGTAAAAAAAAAAAAAGGGGGAAAAGAAGTATTTCTTAAGAGTTATTTGAATATTTTGTGCTTTCCTAAATCACATACTATAGCTAACTATATCCTCCTATATACTATATATAACAATAGAATGGTATAATTATATTTTCTTATAGAGGTACAAGGCACCAGGGATGTAACCTTGCTTCTGTTCGGACATGACTTGATGCCAGTCTTTGACTTCTGTGACCTCTACAGGAGTCCACAAACCCTCTTCCTCAAGCTTCTTCAGCTCTTGCTCCAGAGCTGCTTTGTATTCCCCGTTTTCATCGGAAACTCTGGTTGTCATGAAGATGTAGCCACCTATTGGGAAAAGGCGACAGTGCAGCAGCTTTATGGAGCATGAAACACACAAACGTTGCAGGAGTGAGTTGCTGATGCACAGAAAAAAGGTAAGGGGTCTCATTTACAAACTCTAACTTAGGCCCTAAATGGCTCCTGAAAGAGCTTTAGCCTTGCCCTGACCTGACTTTGCAGGCATAAGTGGTTACAGAATATGGAAGGGTTGCCTTTTTCTCTTACGACACATGTCAACACGGCTTCCTGCTCCTCACTTAGCTGATCGGTACACGGTAACAGCTAAAACTTTCAACACACCTGTGGAAATGAAAGAAAATCTCCTGCAAAAGTACATTTGATGCATGGAGGGTCGGAACTGATGACTGATAGACTTGTTTGCCTGGTTGGTTACTTGAGCTTAGATTGAGCTGAGTATATTGCGTTACTACTGGGCAGCATTTCCGGTCCATCGACCTACACATATTTCAAAGCAGACTATATTCTAGAAAGAGAATCTTGAACGCAGATGTGCAGGTTTCCAAACCTGTTCAAATTTTAGTGCCAAACGCCTTCATATCCCTGGGATCCCAGAGTAAATGGCACTTGAGATGGATGGATGATTGTCAAGGGCTTAGGATACAAAAGTACGACTTCCAAAACATTTGGTGAACAAGTCTCTTTACTAAGTAAAGGCAGTCAAACAATAACCAATGGGGCAGGCAAAACACGCCGGTCCATACATGGGCAGAGGTCAGAACCATAAGTCACTGGGAACACAAGGGAACAACACAATCTGGCACAGGTGGAGAGGGGAGCACAGATGAAATACACTAGGAGACAGGGATCAACGAGACACAGGTGTTGACAACCAGAGAGCAGAGGAACGGGGAGCGAGAGAGATAAAAATGACAAGACAAAAACAGAGAACAATGTGAAAACTAAACAACTAATGACAAAACATGACAAGGGCATTATCTTTTAACTTAGTTGATGTCAACTACAATTTTATAAGATTGATTCATTTATTTGATTTTATCTTATTTGCTTTCTGTTGTTGTGTGTGTGTGTGCTGTTCTGGTTGTTTCACACTTTCTGAGTGCAGACATGTATATGTATACCATTATTGACACTGCTATCTATTTGTTTTAAATATTGTATTGTTTATATTATAAATTAAATGTATTATTATTATTATTATATATATATATAGTGCCAAATAAGTTTCTTGTTAATTGACTATGAACAAACTGGTTATTTTGAAATGTCAATCCAAAAAAGTTTACCAAAGAAGTTTTGTCTTTTGTAGGCACACACACACGTAGATCCTTTGTTTTGTTTTTTTGTTTTTTTTGTAAATGAGACCCAAGAAATGCAGCTGAAACAGCATAAAACTAATAAACATAGCCTCACCTGGCTTGGCAGCGCTCCACAGCTCTCTGATGACTTTCACCGGGGCATGATTCCAACTCAGTGCTCCAACAATCGCCACCACATCAAATGAACCTGAGGGTTGAGATCGAGGAGGGAAGAGGAGAAATGAACTCAGTGTCACAATAAAACATGCAAATATTCAGGGTCCTCTTCCACGGGTGGTTTTTATTGAAGAAGACACATGCTCAGGAAGAAGTTATTCATGTTCTCTGTGTCATCTAAAATTCATGTTAACTAAATATCTGAAAATGTTTACTTATTGTTTTATTTTAATTAAATGCTTAAAGCTACTGCAATAACAAAAAAAAACAAAAAAATTTCCAGTACACGGGAGAAGTAAGTGTTTTTTTTAAAGTGAAAAAATAAAAAAGCGTTTATTATGAGTTATGTCTCAGAAATCTGACACTGCTCAAAAAAAGTTAAGGGAATGCTTAAATGGCACGTCAGACCTGAATGAATAAAAAAATAATGTTTAAACATTACACACATTGTATAGTCTGTTTAGAACAAAATAACATAAGATTCATAAATGGAAACCAAAACCATTAATCTACTGAGAGCTGGAGTCTAAATAAAATTGAATACCAAAGTGAAAAATTAAAATCACGGACTGATCCGAATTGCATGAAATTATAAAACTATTTTTTAAATGAGTTAATGAAACAAAATATGAACACAACCCATTCCTACATATCCCTGCTTACTTCATTTGTGGTGGGTAAAAACAATGAACCACTGACTTACCCGACTGGACAGATATAGGTTCCTCTCCCAGCATGCATTTCTTCAGCTCCTGGTACAGCCCAGTCTCTCTGGACAACTCCACCATTCTCTGGCTTCCATCGACACCCACAACATTTTTAAATCCGTGTGGTTTCAACTGAGGAAGGAACAGATTTGGTTGTTTCTCAGCCACATTGGTCAGATCAACGGGACGAGGGAACAGGACAGACTCATCGTTCATTCAGTTTTGCTTTGGCCAGAAATTCAATGATGCAGGAGTTTCTGGTTTACCTCTCTTTGGCCACCAGTCCTGTACCACAGGCCACATCCAACACAACAGCTGCGTCACGATCGCCGCTGAAATGCGAAGAGATGAATTTTGCTGCTAGACTCGGCCCACGGTACTCAAGAATTGTCATATCCTGTTCAAACGAGTTGTGAGAAATATCAGTGGCATCAAGCTGCGACGAGGAAGGCAATAATAATCAGATATGTAAAATACATCATCATGCTATTAAATGCATTCTGTGGAGGATGTGAAACTACATTTGGTTAGGAATTTACTAAATACAGACTATTTTTGGATATTTTTAAACGTAAAGTAAAAACTCACTTTTTTATTCTGGCGTTTATGTTTTGTCTTATAACTTTATAGTTGTATTTATAATATTTACCATTTTAAAAAATACTTACCTGATTTTATTATCTTGATCTCATTGTTATTAATTGTAGTAACTTCTATTTTCTTCTTTTCTCTTTTACATTCATCTTACTTTATTAACATTCTACTATCTCTTCATAGGCATTTTACTTCGTGTGACTTGTGATCTTAATGTTATTATTTGAAATTAAAATTTTGTTGTGTGATACCACCCACTTTTCTCTGCATGCAATGGTCTCTTTTGATCAGTTATAACATGCAAGCATCAAATCATTTCACGGTACTTAACTCTCCTTACTTTTTCATAGTTGTCTGCCCAGGAGTTGTAGAAGTCAACCTTTTCTCTTGATTTGGAGCTTTCAAGGGCTGATATGATATTTCCAAGAGGTTTAATGACAGATGCCATGGTATAGACCTGTCCCAAAGATGAAGGACTCAAATAAAATCTAGTCAAATACAAATGTTCATGCACGTTGTCCAACATAAGAAAAGGATGGTCGTTGAAGAATATTCTTACCCTGATGTCTGAGCTCAAAGCATCATGAACCATAATACTAAACTTTAGCCTTTATTTACCACATTGAGTCATTTTGATCATGTCACTGCGCAATTTCTCTTTTTCAGCACATCACCTCAGCAGTTAAAAGGCTGTTCTTTCAACTCAAAACACTAAATCAAAACTTTTCCTCTTGACAGGCACAGTATTTCAGAGTAGAGGAACTGTTAAATGAGTCTGGGCGAAAATACTTCTACTTTACAATCTTTTATCTCTCTTTGACAAGTAGACAGAAAATAGTCTCTTTCGTGGCGCACAACCTAGAATCCAGAGCCCAGACTGATAGTTGTGCTGTGAACCCCTCTTTGAGAAAATTAGTCTTAAAAGGAGTCATTTATATCTACAGAGGGATCGCTCCTTTTCCACAGGAAACCATAAAAACATGGTACTTTACCTGGATAGACGTGGTTTAGCAGGATCAAGCAGTGCAGGAGTCTCTAACCATCTCACCATGCCTATATACCTGATCATTTACAGGCTAACATGTGAGACAATCATGAGTCACGTTATTTATCTATAAAGCATAACAAAGTTCAACAGCATGTTTGGATAGGGTTTGCATCCTGTGACAAGGTTTATTGACTCTTATCATTTAAGACCTTGTAAATTTCTTTTTGTTCTTTTTTCTACTTTGGGAATTTCTCATTTTCAGTCATTTGCTTCAGTTTTTTAGTTGCAGTTTGGTTATATTTAGGCAACAAAAGGAGAGATTAATTGAAACCTAGTGTATTATTCTCAGAAATCTCAACAACAACCAATGCATCAAATAAGGTGTTTAGGAAAAGATAAAATTTTGAGATAGTCACCGTTCCCTCTTGGTTTCAAATGATCAGCGATGCACACATACAACAAAAAGTTAACTCTGTCTGAAGTCACAATTACACATGAGGAGTAAGATATGTTCCTCTACAGCTGATCCTTGACCTCCTTCGTGAAGATGTCCATATCAATGTGGTCCTCTTTCTTTTGTTTGAGTTTGTTACTCTACAGTGTGATGGATTCTGAAATCAAACATAGTTGATTTCTCGTGGATCCTTTCGCAATTTGTAATGACCGAATATGACCCCCTGGAAAATGTTTATGGTCATTTGAAAATGCTTCTATAACATGAGTAGTTTTTATTCAGGGTTTTTCTCTCACATTCGTCAATGCGGTCAGATGTAAGATATGACCCAGAGGGAGAATCCACTCAACCTGTGGTACCCAGCCACCGGTCTGTGGACATCCGCAAGGCAAAAAAAATAAAAACAGCGCTAAATAATAGACAATTTTAGCATGGTTATTATCACAGTAATCAACCGAGGCAGAAAAGTTTGAATGACAATGCAAAAGCAGAAAATTTTCATTAAATTGTTGGATCGCTTTTGTGTCATCCTGATGCGAGTACATAAACACAAACACATCATCCCTGTTCTTCATTCCCTTCATTGGCTTCCCATCTCCACCAGGATTGAACATAAGATCTCTCCTCACTCATACAGTGCATCCATGGTAACGCAACCCCCTACCTAAAAGAACTACTCACCCCACTGACCTCAACACGATCCCTCCGTTCTACCCACTCATACCGCCTCCTCCTTCCCCGGACTAAGCTCAGCACCATGGGTGATCGGGCCTTCTGTTCTGCTGCCCTTCGTCTGTGGAATGCCCTCCCTGACCATCTGAGGGCTACACAGACGACTGACACATTTAAAAAATGACTTAAAATTTTCCTTTTTGTCAGAACCTATAACTTTAAATTAACATTGCTGCTTTTTGGTCATGTTTTTATATGGTTATTATTATATTTTTTATCTGCTTTTACCTGGTAGCACTTTGAGATTTGATCCAAATGTAAAGTGCATTATAAATTAAATGTATTATTATTATTATTATTATTATTATTATTATTATACCTGATAGCAGGGAAACGCATGTCCTACTGATTTTGTGTCCCCCGACAGCGTAAGGATCATCTTGTCCCCATGGCCCCGTCAGTGGATTGGATATACAGTACTAGGTTTAACATTTTGTTCTGAAGTTAATGTGTTGGTTACGGAAGACGAATAGAGCTATATGGATATACATGACGGGAAAAAAAGGGATTCTGAAATTCTTAAAGTCAGAATTCGGAGTTTATTCTCAGAATACGGCTACGTGATATATTTTTGTATGTTGCCCTAAGTGTCTTACGTAGTTGGCAGCAGTAAAATTTGTTGCAGTATTTGCACCTCATTCCTGAGTGTGCAAAGTGAATTTATATGCAGTCTAGGATCAATTGTAATTTTATAAATTCTATTTCAAAGACTATCCAATTTTACCCGAGCAAACAAATATGTCCTGTGCTCAATAAATGTATTTCAGCGCTTGCTGTTGTCAACAAACAGGAACAATAACTTGTCTTACAGAGTTTTAGTCATTTGAATTGCTCATAAATCTTATCTCTGTGTGAGGGTCTCTCGTTTACTCTCAGCATCTCCATCCTGTGCTGAACTCTGCCTGTAAACTCACTTATCTTGGCAGGAACACACTGTGCAAGTGAACACATAAAGAAGAGCTCAAGGGCAAACAAAAAAAAATGAGCAGGGGAAGTTCTTATTGTCCTTGTAAGTTGATAATAGAAAACTAGGAAATGCATTAATTGAAAAGAGAATATTTTGTCTGCTCAGGTTAAGTTAATATATTTCTAAGTCCGTATGGTCTGAACCCATGGAAGAGCTACTGTTGCACAAATTGCTGAATAATATATTGCTGGTTCTAATAGAAAGGTATCAGAACAGACGGGGCATCACAGAGTATATGTATAAAATGTAATAATGAGATAAAAGATCAGAAAGATAGTCCATCTTCAAATGTAATGCAGAATGAAACTCAAGAGGAAAAATCTGTGTCACTGTGTCTTTATTGCAGAAATCTCCATCACACAAGTCTGAGAGACACAAGTCATTGTCAAAAGGAGATTCCTCTCACTGATCTTTGAGTATAGTCCATTATCAAAAACCACTGTAGGATTAAATTTACAGAAGACAGTTTTGACTGGCTTTGTCTTTGCTGAAGAAACTCCCATCACTCAGGTCTATATGGACATTGACTGTGCAAAATTATAGCTTTTTGTAGAAGTACACAAAACCCCTTATGTAGTCATTTGTCTGCTCTTTCCTCAATCTTACCCACTCCTTACACTCAATAACCTCTATTAGGGTCCACAGGCCTTCCCCCTCCATCTTCTTCAACTCCTGCTCCAGGGTAACTCTGTGTTCTGTGTACTCCTGAACATCCCCGTATGACAAGCATAGGTAGCCACCTTGTGTTAAATGGGAAACAGTGCAGAGGTGTTAGAGAATGATGAGAAACAAAGAATACAGAAATCAGGGGAAAATTTCCTGAAACAAGCTTAACAAACTCAGAGTTAGGCCCTGAGCTCTGGATTGACCAAGCCAGAGATGAGAAACTCTGGATATTTAGTTTCAGAACCGCTGATCTGAGTTGGTTCAAATCAGATCAGATTTTAATGCGCTCACTAGAGTATATTTATAAAAGAAAGGAAAAATGGAGGTTCTTCAGAGAAGAGGATTATTGGAGTAATGTGGGTGACAAGGTGGTGGGATGGGATTTATTTTCATTAATGGCCAGTAAGCGCACCTGAAAGCAACAAAAATTAAATACAACTGTAGAGATAATTATGGATGGACACACCATTCGCTGGAGGAATTTTATATTTCATTAGGAAAAGCCTCAAGATCAACCCAGACCCCCAAGGATGAGCTGGAAAGGGTTGTGTCTGAATACACTTGATGGATGACGGATAGATTCATGTTTTTTTTCAGTAGCTTTAATATCAAATATTAGCCGATGCCGCAGAAGATTCTTCCGTTAAAATAAACAAAACCGGAGAGATACGCAGATACTACGCTCGGATGTGAGAGACGTCCACGGTGTGAGATGTTTGAGATGTACGGTTTGTGAATGTCAGTCAGATCCAACAAGGAATAAAAGCACAGACAATATGGGTCTCTGATTCTTGGAAGACGCTGTGATCTCTAACACAACCTTGATGCCAACTAACATTTTAGAAACAAGAGAAATAAGCGAAGGGAGATCGAAGGGAGTATCGAAGGGAGATTTTCCATCGTTGGCTATTCACACATTTAATATCATAAGTGTAATTTGTTGTTGCTCTCATAGTGAACAATAAATCTGTGAGCCCCTTTCAATTAGACAATGTATGTGGTCTATATTGACCACTTATGGTTGAATGGGGGTGTGCAGAGGGCGATATGTGTACATTTCTGGGTAGATTGGGACTTACGAGGGGAACACCACATGTAGGCCCACGTATGCGTTTTACAGTGTGTAGAAAAACTATTTATTATTTTACACAAGCAATTTATGACCCTTGTGTAAACATGAACTTTTAGTATGGATCCTTCACACTGATTTTAAAATGAGACCCCGAAACTGCAGCTAAAACCGCTGTAATAAAACGAACATACTCTCACCTGATTTGGCAGTCTTGTATATTTCTCTGATGCCACTAACTGGAATGTGGCCAGGAGCCAGGGCTCCAACGACAACAACCAAATCAAAAAAATCTGTGTGAAAAAACAGAGGTAAGGTGGAGGATTGACAAAATTAATTTTACAATTTAATACTAAGAGCTTTAAAAGGAATGGATTCAACTACTGCTACTACTGGTTGTAACTAACTGGGATAAACACACTTTAACCTGCTGCCTGAGGATCATTTATTGAAACATACTCATCACTGAATCTTGTGAAATAAATATCAATTACCCTGGACAGGTAGTGGCTCGGCTCCCACCACACATTTCTTCAGATCCTTGTACAACCCAGTCTTTCTGGCTGACTCCAACATTACCTCGCTTCCATCAATACCCACAAAATGTCTGAATCCATGTGTCTCCAGCTGTACAACAGGAAAAAAGTTTCTGTTAATTAATCATGCTGGTCCTCAGTTTGAAAAGGGAAAAAGTGAAGGAAAAAAAAGAAGCTCATAGGGTCAGTGTCAATACAATTAAGGATTATCTTGGTTTGGTTGCTCTGAGACGATAAAACAGAAGTATGAAAAACGCTGAAGTATTTGATGTGGGTTCTCCAGCTAGTTCCCCTAGGTTCCCTCTAACTAGTCTCTTTTGTGAGTTTACCTGTTCTGCCGCAAATCCTGAACCACAGCCCACATCAAGAACAACAGCTGCTTCACGATCACCTTTGAAAAGGGCGGAGACGATGTCTGCTACTTTTGCAGGTCCACGGTAGTCCAAATCAGTTGCATCCTATTCAAATGAGTTTAAAAGAAAGGAACAGGAGCTTTAAGCACTGATGATGAAATACAACACGAGCAAGGGTCCAAGCATATTGTTTAATTATTCATAAAAAAGTTCTCATCATTCTATCAAATGCATAGTGTTTTTTGCCCCAAGATCTGTCAAACTAAATTTCCATCGATCCATTTTTTTCTGCTTATCTGGGGTCACGTCGGCTAAAAAGGGATTTCCAGACATCCCTCTCCCCAGAAACTCTCTCCAGTTCACCCTTGGGGATTCCGATGGGAACACTGTTCCGAGGCCAAAATGATATATATATGTAGTCCATCCAGTGAATCTTTTGTCTAACCCCGGACAACTGCCAGTTGGAGTTGCCTGAAAAACCCTCAAAAGGGAAGCATCCAGAAGACATCATAATCAGATACCCCAACCACCTCAACTGGCTCCTTTTGACGTGAAGGAGAGGCGGCCCCAAACCCAGGGACTGGAATGTTTCGTAGTAATTGCTCCCGTACCCCATACTCCCGCAGAACCCCACACAGAGTCGACTGGCCAGGGGATATGGTCATAGGCCTTCTCAAAATGTACAAAACAGACAAGCCTGAAAGAGTAAAAAGTCTCCGCTCCGTTCCAAGCAGGACGGAATCCCCAATGTTCCTCCTTAAAATGAAATGTGAAGTTATGTCTTGTTTCTTTTAAAAAAAAAGAAAAAAAGAAAAAAGAAATAGTTCCACCTAGTAAAATCTGTTATATATATAAACAATATAGATCTGCGCAAGTATTTTTTTACTTTACTGTACAATAGTTTACTTACTGCATCATAGTTTTCACCCCAGTTGTTGTAAAAGTCAGCATTGTCACTTGCTTTGGTTCCGACAGCCTTTAAAATAAGTGACATTACGTTCACCTGTTTCAAGGAAGAAAGAATCAGAAATAATACACTCAAATGATAATTTTCGCAGTTATCAGAACTTTCTTTAAGGTCCAGTGTGTACGATTTAGGGATCTCTAGAGACAAAAATGGCGTATGACATTCGTAATTATGTTCTAATTTGTGAATAATGAACTGAAAATTTGAGCAGTAATTACCTTGGAATGAGTTATTCAGAGAGAGATCGGTGTTTGTCCACGGGTATCCTTCAGGAGTTGGTATTTGGGTGAAGCAGCACACCAGCAGATCAGCTCACTCTCGCTGTGAAAGTTTGTATCTGTTCTGTGAGCGATGTCTCACTTTTTCAAGAGTACACAGTCAACAGAAACCTTTGCTGACTATATGGACAAATCCAGGCCAGAATACGGTTTCTTATTGTCTTTTATGGGGCTTTGTTGACATTTCATCATAGAGTTAATCAATTACTATCCCCAAGTGAAGATATGCTTTCCAGTCAGCATTATCAATAACATCATTAGACGAAAAAAAATTGAAAGACACCAAAAGGAGATCGACATCACCATAGAGATCATTCGTTCATTATCTACCGCTTATCCTGGGTCTGTTGATAAAAATGTGAATATTACCAGCCTCAACTGGTTTAATCTAGTATTGAAGTAAATCCTGTATATGTAACTCATTTTAACACGTACTAGAAACTTTTGAAACCGACTTTAAAGACAAGCATTTCAACTTTAGATCATGTTTAACAGTCTAACATTTGATAGAGGGACTTAATGTTTAGCTAACGAGGTAGTTCATTCATTTAAGTCAGCCAGCCTTTATTACGTTCGATTGCATGAAGCTACCTGATTGGTCTGTTTCTGACATTACAGAACCACCATATTTACCAGAGAGTTGGGGGCAAGATCTTTCACCCCACACCCGACTGGGTCTGAGTGGTAACTTTAAATCTTTCTCCTCTGTCTCCAAAAACAATAACTGCAGTATTATTTTGGTTAAACTGAAAATTGATCATTGACTTGTGAAATGCATTGACTGAGATCCTGTATTGGATTAAAGTCCCTTTGGTGAGGGGGTTTTGTATATTTGTGTGTCATCTTCATAATTATGTTAACACAGATTATCTATCATCCGGGGGCAGCATGGCCCATGCAGCAATTAAACAAACTAAATCTGAATGGGGACATTGTTGATGGGTTTTCTATCACCCATGCTGCACGTTATGTTAATTATAATATCAATATGTGGCTCAATGAAGTTGGTTGAAGTGGGCGCCCCTTAAGTTTGTGACTGTCACTGTCCTTTAAGTAGGATTCAAACCAGTTTAGTGCTGTATCAAATGTCCCCGCATGAACGATCATTTTCAAGTTGCTTGGATTAGATCTTTCCTTCCTGCAGCAGTCAGACTCTACAACCAGCACTGCTAGTAACACACACGCGCGCACACACACACGCCTCACTTGCACATTGCACTATGGGACAGTATAATATTCAACATGTCCACATTTCAAACTGCACATTTAATTTAATTTAATTTAATACAATGTTATTCTGCTATATTGATCTGTGAGCTCTTTGCTTCTGTAACACTGCAATATCCCCGTTGTGGGACTAATAAAGGTTTATCTTATCTTATCTTAAAGATGAGTCAGCCATAGTAAAGTTCTCAGTCTTTGATGTTCTCACATGTTTAGTTATAGAGCTCGGAAGGGTGTCAGTCTAATCAAGTGCAGATAATGGCTTGCCCAACGTCATTAAGGATGGGCTCCAGTCCTCCCGCAACTCAGTTGTTCTGAGTTGTAAATGCTGACCTTTTCTTTGCTAAGTGGGTGATATTTGCACAGATAACCTTACCTGTTCAAAAGAAGGACATTGTATCCAAATAAGCAAGGTAAATAGAAGTTTGTTCCAAAGCTAAGGCTCCCTGATAATGTTTTTGCTGTCCTATGTACGAATTGATTAATCGACAGCTCTATGAGACCTACTTGGTGAAGTTTGCCTGCAGAGGTTACACCGATTAACCACGACAGTTTAACCACTGGCAGACTGGTTAACTAAGAATTACATTGTCCATCTAGTTTTAGGGCCCTTGACCTTGTGAATTGTGATGGCTAACTGCTGACTGTGTCAGAACATCTCAAGAAGTACGAGGAAGTGTTGGTTTTCTAAGTCTACAAAGACTAGCACCTATCCAAGTGGTTTAAGGAGGGACAACTGGTTATCTGGCAACAGGGTCATGGGCAACCAAGGTTCATTGAGGCACATGAGCAGAAAAGCCTATCCCGTTTTATCTGATCCATCAAAAGAGCTTCTGTTGCACAAATTGCTGAAAAGGTTCATTTTGGTTCTGATAGAAAGGTGTCAGAACACACAATTCTTTGCCGAGATGTCTTGGCAGAAAAAACGCACCACACAAAATTAGGCAGGTGTGTTAAGTGTGATGGCTGATGGTATGGCAAAGCCTTACACATTAAGCGGAACACCTTTCAGATTTGGCAACCAATTGTGCAGGCAGACTGGATCCAATATTTTCTTCCAAGAGAATTTGGTTTGTGTCTTGTATGAACATATAATTACGTAGCATAGATCTTATCGTTATTTTTTCATTTAGTATTTATACATCAGTGATGACACTTATTGTTTTGTCCTTTGCTAGACTGATTATAGGGTTTATTATTAGAACTCAGCTCAATTTATTTGAAATAACTTAAAAATGATCTTTGTCCATTTGCCTTTCCAGTGGATAGGCTGTTAAATCAAACTCCTAATTTTAGTATATTATTGTCTGGCTGTTTGTCCTGCTATTTTGACCTGGAACACACACACACACACACACACACACACACAGAGACACATATCATTCACCCAGGGCTGTCACACTGAGAAGCAATGCAGATTAAAATAGCCAATAAATCAGAAAACACCAACAAAAGCCGTTTAGATTTAATGTAAGACGTTGTGGACAAACACATAAATGGGCTGTGCTTTTATATATCACAGAAGTGCACTATTGACCTTTATCTGATCCACTGAGGAACTGAAGTTATTCATCATGAATAAATCAAACCTCAAATTCACTATTACAAATGCAGATTTTCTGACAGAGACTGCAGTGAAGTGTAATCTGAGTTGTTTGAATATTTAGTATACTCATTTATAACTCACGGTGCATGCCTGTGCTATCATTATACATTCTTATAGAGGTAAACTACACCAGGTATGTAGCCTTGCTCCTCCTCCGACACAGATCTCTCCCAGTCTTTCACCTCTGTGGCCTCAATTCTAGTCCACAGCCCCTCTTCCTCCATTTTCTTTAGCTCCTGCTCCAGGGAGGCTTTGTATTCCTCATTGTCACGGTTACTTCTGGTTGTCAAGCAAATGTAGCCACCTAGTGTGAAAAAGGCAGCAGTGCAGTGGTTTTTATGTATGGACACACAAACAATGTAGAAAGAAATACTGAGTGAAAACCAAGGTCTCATTTACAAACTTTGTGAAATACTATATGTGCTTGTGTTTGTAATGTGTTTCCCGAGATTCTGTGACCTTCATCTCAAGTCGTGCTTTGGCCCATTAGACCTCCTCCACCAGACTTGAGAAAGGCAGGAACAGGGCTAAATTTCTTTCAGGTAAATTTCTTTCAGGTTTTTCTTTTCCTTATCAGTAGTTTGGATCTGGAGCCCGATGATGTTTGCGTGTTCCAAACATCCTGAGAAGACACTTATCTCTGCTTTCTGCATATTTATGTCGATGAACTCGTTGCTCTGCAAGCAAGTTGAGAATTTTTGGGCCACAACACTAAAGAATATCTTCCCCTCCACATTCAGAAGTCTGATCTGAGAGATCTAATTAATGGTTGAGGACTTCTTTTCCTTGAGAATTACTATCCTTCCTGCCCTCTGCCAAACTTGAGGCACAATTCCTCTTTTTCCATGCCACTTTCATCAGCTTCCAGAGGTCCTTCAGCACACCTGGGATGTTCTTATACAGTTTGTATGGGATGCTATTGGGCTCTGGGGCTGATGCCGCTCTTGCCCGTTTATCTGTGTTCACCACCTCGTTCAATGTAGGTCTCCATCTGATGCTTAGGTGCAAGGGTCCAAGTACTCTTATGCTATGCATCCTATGCAATTTTTTTCTTCTTCTAGTAATAGGATTATTATTATGAGAAAGAATAATTCCAATAAATACAAAGTCTCACCTGGCTTGGAAGACTTGTACAACTCTCTGATGATATGAACTGGGACTTGACCAACACTTAGTGCTCCAACAATCACAACCACATCAAAAAAGCCTGTTGGAAGTGAATGGGATAGAGGTGGAGTAGCATAGAAGGTAAAGTGCTTTGATTTCACAATTACGATCAGACCATAGATTACATATACAGCTATTGCCAATACTTACAATGAAACTAGAGATGAGACATATTTAATTAAGTCATAATATGTGGACATTTTCATGACTCCTTTACAGATTCGACAAAAACACACTTAAAGGATTTATAATAAAACAAATTGCTGTTGTTGTCAAATTGATGGTCACAGTACGTTTGCCCCGGTCGGGCTAACATAAAAACAGCTAAAACAGCCCAGCCATATACCAAGGGACATTTTAAGTTCCTTTTAGTTGATATTGTTAATAAGAACAAAATTGACTTTAGTTGGAATTTGTAACTTCGCAAAATATAGTTTTCTGGCTGTTATTGATGCCTGTTTATAAAAACTTTTCATTGGAAATTATTCTTTGAAACTATGCTGATAGAGAAGCAAAAACATGTTTTAAGTTGATATGTTTTTAATTTAATCTCATTGATCATTTTCTATCCCATTGGTTTGTTAAGAACTCTATGAAATTTAATTTAAAAAAAATTGGTCATAATAACTCAAGTTCAAACATGGCCACTTTTGAGTCCTGTTCGGCCCCCCATGCGGTCTTCATCTTTAATTTTTGGCCCCCCTCTCCGATTGAGTTTGACACCCCTGACCTGCTGAATTACACTCAATAATTCAATAACTAATGTGAATATAACCATTTTATTACCAGACTTGACAGGTAGTGGTTCCTCTCCCAGCAGAACCTGCTTCAGCTCCTGGTACAGCCCACTCTTTCTGGCCAACTCCAACATTCCATCGCTTCCATCAAGACCCACAAAATGTCCAAATCCATGTGTCTTCAACTGAACAACAGTCACATTTGGTTGATAATTAGTCGGTGGTGAAATCACTCAAACCAGAAGATTAAAAATCCCTACATCCAATGCTGCTCTAAACTCTAGTATCAAAGGTAAAATAATACATAAAAGTTGTGTTGTTTAAAGTATCGGTATAATTTTGTAAGAGAGAATTTGAGATTACTTGGATTTACATTGTGTTCTAAACTGAAGTAAGATATAATACTTCAACATGGAGGTCATTTTTATTAAACACAGTTTTAGTTCAGTTTCAAGAAAAGACTCCAATATCTTATTTGGTTCACAATTCAGTTTTCCATCAGTCAGAGTCTAAATGGTGCAGGAGTTTGTCCTCGATCTTGTTAGTGTACCTGTTTGGCCACCAGTCCTGTTCCACAGGCCACATCCCACACAACAGCTGTGTCGCGATCACCCCTGAAATGGGAGGAGATGATGCTGGCTGCGAGACTTGGTGCTCGGTAGTCCAGGATAGCCACATCCTATTCCAATAAGTTTTAAGAACAAAGAGTGGTTAATTTAGTCCTATAACCACTCATTCTTTTCAGACATGTCAGTAGGCTTTTAGATATGTTGTGGTTTGGATGAGAAATGGTGCCGCTCATATTTAATAAAGCAAACACTTTGGAACTTTCCACCCTGGTCTAAATAGGACATTAAAATCTTCCTAATATTATTTGAAGATCATAGAAATGTTATCATTTATAGTCATCTTACTTTTCTTCTATTTACAGCTGACCACAGTTACCTGAGCTCACGGTGTTACTCGGAAAAAATGCTCTACCCTTACATCCTCACATGCCTTTAAACCCAAATGTGTGGGCTCTGTGTCCAATAAGTACAAGATCTCAAGTCGTGACCATGTTGGAGGGTGGATTCAAAGAACTATCAGCTGTCATCACTTGGAAAAGAGTCTGGGAAAAAATGTCTCCCTCTCATCTGAAAATTATAAATACTGAGAAAATAAATGGAAATTAATGTATAGATTTTATTTAACGCCCAGGAAACATTCTCTGCCCCACCCTTTTGTAATGATAATGAAGTAGGAGCCTGTTGACTTATATTGTGGGACTGTTCAGATGTGGAATTGTTGTGGTGCAGAGTTACACAGACTTTATCAGATGGAGGTGGAGTGAGTATTCCTTGTATGCCTGATGTATTACTTTTGAATAATGACGCAATATTAATGTTTGTTCTGGACCAAGACAATCAACAGATCAAAACAAATTTGGGGTTTAATCTAGATGCAAGACTTTACAGGACGTGAAAGATTCCAGATAGATGTATGAATAAAGATTCTGCTTATTCATTGATTATTTTGCTTTTATCTACAAAGACAAACAGAAATGGTTTCCTGGCAGAAGTTGCACGTCCCTAGTATAAACGATTGTGAGAGAGACTAAAAAATGTCTACAACAAGGAGTAAATGACCGCAAAATAACAGTTGAGACTAGATGGGTTTGGTAGAAGACCGGCACCAGGAACTTAAGTAAGGTCAGAGCTCTGAGCACCTTTGTTTTGTTTTATTAATATAACTTTCAATATAATGTTTCTTTCTAGTTAGACAGTGTGCGCATCTCCTTTTGTCTGGATGTTAAATGCTGTGTTTGTCTATGAAGCGAATAAATAAACTGTTCAAAAATGAAAAGGAAAAGAGGATCCGTCACAGGAATATAATTTGAACATAAAACAAGCACACATTAAATTTGATCAAAGCATATACGATCAAAGTATATGCAGGCTTATTTCTGGATAAAAATAACTTAACATCTGGACAGTCCCTCACTACAGTACATGTGAATATTTTCACCGTATTATGATATAAAATACCAATGCTTGCTGTTCAAAGTTGGAAACTTTTATTGCTGTGAAATAAAATCCATGTATGCGTTTAAGATTAATCAATGGGGGTTTGGGACGAGATGGAAACATTTTCCTTAACTGTTTTCCAACATGTTGACTGGTGTCAGTTCTTCAAATCAACCTCCCACACTTTCATCCCTAGCATTGATGGACATGTCATTTTTTTGAAATCTCCACATATAAAATACAAAGAACTATTCCCCTAATCTCCATGAGCTTGAATAACTCCTCTTCACTGTAAATAAAAGTAAAGTAAATCAGTGTTTTTTTATAACTTTTTGTTATCCTCAAACAATCATAGATCATAGCATGAAATAAAGGTAAAAATATTTAAATGGAAAGGTCAAAGGTTTTTCTTGCGCTGTACTTTGGGCTTCTTACCTCATCATACGTCTCTGCAAAGGAGTCGTAAAACTTGACCTTTTCTCTGGATGTGGAGCTTTTATGACATGATAAGATATTTGCTCTAACATTTTCAAATGTTTTGGTATCAGCTGACATGATATAGACCTGCTCTAAAGAAAAAAACAAACAGACAATACATTCAAGGGATAAGAATAGCATATATAAGATAATAACATTGACAACAGTCCCTCGAAAGGGATTGCAACAAAAAATCACCGGTTTCCATCCATAAGTCGGTACCATGTTGCCGAACTGTACTAGTGACGGTATTTGATAACCTGGGCCCCCACAGATCCGGATTGGAAATCTGTTCTGTTCCCCGCATATATGGAGCCAAATCAAGACCACAAGGTTTGTTAATTTGAAAAAATACAATTTGAACCCGGAAAATTCAACTTTCTATCTTGAATCGTTAAAAAATCAACAACGTTTTCAGACTAGGGGAAATGTTCATTTCAACTTAAATATAATTTTGATTTAATATTCATATTCTTTTGAATAATTGTTTTTCTTCAATTGTCATTTATGTATATTTTCATATTTGATGTATTATTTTTTTCAGGTGTAACTTTTACATTTTCGGGATTCAGATCTAATCACCTTATTTTTTTCTCCATTCAAATCATATTTTTTTTTATTTCATCTTTTTTAGAGTCCCTATCAGATCGTTTTTCACTTCCAAATCGCATTTTTTCTGTTTCAGGATTTTGGCCCTGATCTGGCTTGAGGGTCAGGGAGTTAACTAACAGGGGCTAATCACGGGTGACAGCATATCAAAGAAGGCTCAGGGCCTTCCCCAATGATGTTGCCTCCAGGATTCTGGGTACTCTGATAAATGTGACTAAATGCATTCTATAATGCATTTGCAATGCGTGACAAAGTTATATTAAATTCTAATTCTTTGATTCTTTGATTGGCCTTGATTCTAGGTCCATACGCATATGGCTTCGGCACAGATTCTACGCCGGCTTTTTTCCTTACACAACTTACGCAACAGGGAGCAATAATCCAAACTCAAAACTGGACATCCTGGTATTGTTTTGATGTTAATTGAAGGATAAAGTTTGTTGAGTTTCTGTGACGGTCTCACCAAACCCACATGAGAACATTTAGGTGATTATGGGAGACATTTGCCTTCTGAAGTCACATGACATGTTGTATATAAAGGAAACAAGTCCAAATCTAGTAACAGATTGCGCTGGCTGAATGGATCAAACAAATAACTTCAACCCAAAACAAGATTTTTGTGGACTTGTTATTCCTAGCTTTTGTAAATTATTTTCAGACGAGATTATCTTTCTTCAGTTTTCAGTTGTAGTTTGCTTCCATTTAGGAAACAAAACTACTTTGTTTGGTTTAAGAAAAGATGATGGTTAGATTTCTTGAGCAAGACCCTGAATCCTTAGCTCCCCGGGCGCTCCACGAGGGGCTGCCCACTGCTCCCTCAGGGATGGGTCAAATGCAGAGAAGTAATTTCACTATGTTGTACTGTGTATGACTCTATGTGACTAATAAAGGAATCTTTCTTCTTCTTCTTCTTCTTCTTGCAGCTTTTTGCCATGGTGTATCGATGGGATCTTTAGCCTCAACTGGTCAACAGATGTTGGACTGGAATCTAACTTTTCTCAACAAACTTTTTGAGACAGTTTTCGATGACAACCATTTCTGTCTTGATTAGGACTAAAGGTTGTGATTTGTTGTGATAAATAAAATCTTTGATCTAGATCTGCCTCTTAGTCTTATTGAGTTTTCCTTGACCTCGGGCCCACGCCTTGACAAAACGTAATCAAATCTTTTGATAACTCTGAGGGATATCTTTTGAACAAGAAAATTATGGGTGATCACATAATCTCTTGCCAGTTAGGTTGGCAGAGATATTGAATTGACATAATATGGAAGTTCAAGATTTAAAGCCTTTGTACTTTAAACGTGTAGGGGGGAAAAAACGTTGTTTTACTTGAACTAATTAATAGGGAGGGTTTAAATAAAGTTGATCTCACTTTTTTTTCTCCATGAAATTGAAATATGGTGAGGGATCCTAGGGGTTGGTAAAGTATTTTACACATATTTGAATTTAAAATATTACTTGAGTGATAAAACCTTCTTATTCGCTATGTAGCGTAAAGAAAACATGGACATGGCTTCAAAACAGCCATGTGTTTTACATGTTTATGAAGGGATTGATACGTTTAGCTACCTTACGTAATTTTGTTACTTTTTCTTATCTGTTCACCATCTTTTTTCAAGTTCTTACTAAGACACATCATTTTAGAGCAACGAGTTTTTTTTTTTCAGTGATGGACACGTAGCGTTTTCCCCATATGCCATAGTCTTAGGCTTCCCATTTGTGTTGTTTTCCTGAACTGTAACTTAATACCAGTGGAAGGTCGAAAGACTTGTTATGCAAAATGCATCAGGAAGAAATAGCCATGTGACAAATAATATCAATTCTCACATACTTTGTCTCCCAAGATTGTTGGGAGACGAAGTATCTATTGCATGGTAACTCCAATTTAATCAAACAGCTTTTGATTCCTACCTGTTTGTATGTCTTGCAACTTGTGCTTTTTACTGAAGCCCATAAATTCCTCGGTAGTTTTTTTTTTCTTTTTCACTGAAGTATAAAAAAATCATTGAGGAGGCTTCCTGGTTCGTGCACATGCGCAGTAGTGTTATCCCAAGCTGCTGTTCGTGGACCAACCTGTAGAGTGACTAGCCCAAACAAAACTCTTCTGGAAGGTCCTACAGCAGAAACACGTATGTGTTGATAAAAGTTGTAAAAGTTGTTTCCAAGTGAGATTTGAAGCAACTCTACAAGTTACAAAGTTATTTCTTCGATACGTCTTATTTCATTATGGGGAAATCTCAAAGATTCCCCTCTTTCTACGACTTGTTTTGGTCTGTTTTCGTGGCATAGCTGGAAGCTAACGCTCTCTAGCTTAGCATTGGTCCTCCCAACGAAAAGCCAAGCAACCTCTGAGCCTTCTAGGACTGCAGTTTGTACACTTGCTGGTAATGGTAATATATATTAACACTTCACTTGGAAAGGAAATTAATCACGAAGACGTAATGGTTAACTGGAACTTAACTGTAACACCGCTCAAATTGTAAAGTCAGCCTCTCCTGGCAGCTAATTTCCACGTCCAGCCATGATGGTACATCCATTATAGTATCTCGGTTGTTAATCTCAGAATGTCACATAACCATAAATTTGAGTTCTTTGGTGTCCCCACTAATGTTTTACTTTGAAAGAAGTTCGAATATCAAGACGTGTTTTTTTCCTTACTGCAGATTACTTACAACATCCTCAAAATGTCAATCCTGGGATTAAAGAAGAAACAGCCAAAGACTTTCAAAGTCAAAGTTATTACAATGGATGCAGAGATGGAGTTCAGCTGTGAGGTATGGATGTATTTAGTCAACATTGGAGTCTACAAGTGTATTACATTACATTGTCAATCCCAGATCCGTAGACAGGCATCAACAATGACCTATTTTCATTGAAATATTGTGAGAAAATATCAGTGAGCTGGTTGTTATTTTAAAAACAAAGTAATAGTTTACATGGAATGTAAACTGTTGAGATAAATATTTTCCTAAATTGATAAGATTGCCGATAATAATGATGCTGGCACCCTCAATACCTCATTTGTAATTCCTTTGCTCCTTATGCTGGATGTTAGGCCGAAAGCGATAAATATAAAAGCAGATTCAGAAGTGATTTCATTATGAAAACAATTTTTTTTAACTTATATTTTATGTACATAGTGGTGTGGTTCTTTATCTTTGACAGTTATACCTATTGTTGCAGCAGATTTTTGATTTACTGTTGCAGCTGATTCCTATTCACTTCTGAGATATTACTTTTTTTTGTGTTGCATAAGACAAGGCAGGTCTGCTTTTCAAATAACTTTAGTTTTTATTCCTCTAACATTAATAATGACTGATGAGTGTGCTAATCAGTCAGTTCATCTTTTTTTATTTTTTTTATTTTTTAATCCCAAGTTTTATTTTATCTGTTGTTGTTTCCACAAAAAAAATATATCTTTTAAAGTGTGTCTCAATGTTAAATGAAAAAAAAAACAGACACTCTTCTCAGAAAATATTTCACAAGCTGATTAATTGGTTGTACAATAATTTGGAGAACGCCTGGGTAAATGTCATTAATAGATGACTCTTAAAGTTAAGCACCAGAGCATAAAAGATGGAGAAATAAGATTAGCATGTTTCTATATTTATTTAACCATTTTTTGTTACCCTCCGTGATGCTTACCAAAAGAAAGAAGTAAAGTATCTGTCATTCCCCCAGGGAATTGTAAAATAGATGTCACAAGCTACCAAGAGCCTGACACATCCAGTCAGATCAATTTGAGTGAGACTGATCAACAGACACATGTATGATATTTGCTATGTGAAACATAGCAAATTTGTCAAACTCTTGTAAGAACTTGTAAGAACTCTTGATCTTGTAAGAACTCTTGATCTTGTAAATCAGACTTGCAAAGTCTGAATTACTTCTAAATGTAAATGTTGTATTTTATTTAAATGTAAAAAATTTTAGATGTTATTGCGGTAGTCTTTATTTGAGACAAGATGTCCAACTGCCACTATAAAATGTCAAAGAAACACTTTTAACAGGTTAGTCACATCAGGATTCCACCAAGAGTAAAAAGTGAGACGGTCCATACAGAGAAGGCATATGTTCTTTATTTATATTTTGATTGCTTGTAATAGTGACATTTTCTCAGCATGTTCACCCCCTGGTCACTTTTCCTTACTGTTTTTCTCAGGTGAAGTGGAAAGGCAAAAACTTGTTTGATTTGGTGTGTCGCACTGTTGGTTTGAGGGAGACCTGGTTCTTTGGACTCAGGTACACAGTAAAGGACACATATGCCTGGCTGAAACCAGAGAAACGGGTGAGTGAGGGTCAAACTGGCTGATGAAGATTTAATAAAACACGATTCAAAACAGCCATGTGTTTTACATGTGTAGATGATTTGAAAGGAGAGGGTTGTCTGGATCAAGGTCAAAAAATCATTCATAGCTAATTTGTTGCACTCTGTCATTTTAGATTCAGTCATTTAGTCTCTTAAATGTCAACATAGTTTCACCTCTACTAGTGTCCAAGTTGCCCTTTTCAAAACACCTTTTTGCCTTATCTGATGAACATTCCAAATGTTATTCCATCTGTAAATCACCACATCTGAGAGGCCTGAACAAGTTTATCGTTTTCTTTGTGCTTGATTAATCGATTAATTAATCATCGAGATTGTCACAAACATTTTAGTAGACTGTAACCTGTCCAATAAAGCAGTTAATAGCCTATTAAAGTGTGTTGTTAGCTACTAATTACACGGATGAACTGTTTATTATATTCACCAAGGTCTTGGACCAGGAGGTTCCGAAGGATTCTCCCATAACATTTCATTTCCTGGCTAAATTCTTCCCGGAAAAAGTAGAGGAAGAACTTGTACAAGAAATAACGCAGCACCTCTTCTTCTTACAGGTAATTTAGACCTCTTTTTGTTTTTCTTCAACCATCTTTGACCTGATATTATTGTGTAGTAACGGTTTTGTCGTTATTAAGGGGTGGAATCCATCTATGCATTTTTGAAAACTGAAAGAAAAAAAATTCATCTTTTTGTAATCGATATCCATGTCTTAAGTCTAATATGTTGTTGTTTTATTTCAGGTGAAAAAACAGATATTAGATGAAGAAATATTCTGTTCCCCTGAAGCCTCTGTTCTGTTGGCATCATATGCTGTTCAAGCCAAGGTAAGTACCTAAAAGCACGAGTTAAAAATCTTTTCAATAACATGCACTATCTCTATTATAACTTAGTCCATATCTCTATTATAACTTAGACCAAATGGAAAGACCTGTGATATATGGAAACATAGATGTGTAAAATAAAAATGTTGTTCTATAATGATATGAAGATGTAATGTGTTGTGAAGCCTGTCTCAAAACATTTTTCCAATGAGGTATACTTGAAATTCTCTGTTAATAATGTATTCAAAAATAGTTAAGATAATTTAACGAACCTTATACAAAGATGTTCCAACACATTATTGACACCAACAAATATAAACATATTTACTGGGCAGATTCTGATGGTGGGGCAAATCAAATCTGTATTTTCACTTAGCTTTTCACATTTATATGTTATGTACAACGATAATGTCCACATTTTTTTCATCTTTTTCTTTCTTTTGTGTCCCCGTCAACTAAAGTATGGGGATTATGACCCAAACTTTCATAAGCCAGGCTTCCTGGCACAAGATGAGCTTTTGCCAAAAAGAGTGAGTTCACAGAACTGCATCCACATTTGACCATCTATTAAAGCATTTCACACTTGGTTTTTCTCTTCTTGTTGCGGCTTATGACAGTCAGACAGTGACTTTGTGTGTATTTACACATGCAGGTTTTGATGCAGTACCAAATGACAGCTGACATGTGGGAGGAGAAGATTACAGCTTGGTATGCAGAGCACAGAGGCATTGCCAGGTAGGGCTGACCCAGGAGGGCCACGGACAACCGGCATTTTTTATATTTTGAATTTTTGTTTAACATTTATTTTGACAGGAAGATCCCATTTTGCAACATCCCCAGATTTGCGAAACATACAGAATACATAAGAAATAACAATCAACATTAAGATAAATCAAAAACTTCATTAGTTGAAATGAGACATCCCTATTTGGCAAGACATCTCTGTCATTTTAAACGTATACCGTCAGATGTCTCTTCATGCAGCAAAACTCAATGACTTTTTTCCAAGTTCAGTACAGAATTTAGGGACAGAGAGTAGGAATAAGTCCTAGAAGCGAAGACAATAACTTCCTGTGGATTTTCAATTGATGTAAGATAAGAGATAATTAGGAAGCAGACCAAGAACAGCCTCATAAATAAGAGTGTGCCAGTGGTTCAGTCTACGGGTAAACCCGGGCATGCAACACGCATTGATGCGTAAAGGCTTTAAAATTGGTGATAAATCATAGAGCTCCAGGGTAGACTGTCCAACGAATGCAACCATTGAGAAGATGCATTGCTTTATAAAGACATCTCCTTAATCAAGCGCCTACATTAAAGTGGCAGCAACACGTTGTATTTTAGCCTCAAAGAAAAGGCAAGACTTAATTCTAAAGTCAAAACCCAATTTCAATTTCAGTTTTTCAGCACTTTATCCTTCATGTTATGCTTTCTATACAGGGATGAGGCTGAGATGGAATATCTAAAAATTGCTCAGGACCTTGAGATGTACGGTGTCAGCTATTTTGCCATCACTGTGAGTATCCACAAATGTTGCTTTGCCTGATCTAAAATAAATAGGCTGTGCATGGTGATTTGAAAAATTGGACGCTTAAACTTACGGTCATGTTGGTCTATGTTTTTGTTTTTCCCAATGACATCGGCAGCAAAACAAAAGGGACACAGACCTGTTACTTGGAGTGGATGCTCAGGGTCTTCACATATACAGCCCGAACAGCAAACTCAATCCTAACAAATCCTTTCCTTGGAGTGGAATCCGCAACATCTCTTACAGCGAGAAAGAGGTAAATTCAAGCAGAATACTGTCATGACAACGATAAAGTTCTGAATCTGTCCTCAGACAATTCACTTTTTTGTTATGCTCTAGTCACTATGGACAAATTGGAGAATGGATGCAGTATCTTATTGCAAAACATTTTGATTTCAAATTCATGATGAAAATTATCTCTGACTTGCCTTTAACACGGTCCTGCATTCCGAGCAACGTACTAGTTTTATTCTAATAAAAACATGTTTTTGAAACCTGCAATCTTTTAGTGTACAATTTTCCTGTCCGTCAAAGAACACGAGTAATTTGTGCAGAATGACTGACCTTTGTAGCTTTACTCTGTCGTAGTTTACAATCAAACCCCTGGACAAGAAGAAAGATGTCTTTAAGTTCTACTCATCTCAGCTGCGTGTCAACAAGCTGGTTGGTTTACCTCTATGGTCACGTACAGATCAGGTCTATCCATGTTATAGGAGAGCTATCTGAATTACTCTATCTCTGGTTTGTACCGTCTGTATCTCCAGATCCTACAGTTGTGCATTGGTAACCATGATCTTTTCATGAGGAGGAGGAAGGTGGACTCAATTGAGGTGCAGCAGATGAAGGCTCAAGCTAAAGAGGAGAAGGCCAGAAAGAAGGTCAGCAGTCCCTAAGCTCCTATCAATCAATGAGAGTAACACATTAGACTATAAACACAGTCAGCATACAAATGGAAACTTCAGTACTTAATTTTAACGGGAGTTTCTTGGCCTTCATCTAGATGGAGCGTCAAATCCTGGCGCGGGAGAAACAGATGAGGGAGGAAGCGGAGCGAGCGAAAGAAGAGATGGAAAGAAGACTTTTCCAGCTGCAGGACGAAGCCCGTCTGGCCAACGAAGCACTGGTGAGAGCTTCTTCCTTCACATCAGATGGTTGTCCAATCTTCCAGATTTTCGTTTCAGTACCTGTTTGGGCAATACACTTAAATATTTTTGTTGTTAATTGCCGGACCTGAAAAGTCACAGAAAATCTCACAAGAGCACAGAGACACTTTAAAAGAGTTTGTGTAAAACTGTTTCGATGTGTTCTCCAGCTGCGTTCTGAAGAAACGGCTGACCTGCTGGCAGAGAAAGCCCAGATCGCTGAGGAGGAGGCCAAACTGTTGGCTCACAAGGCGGCAGAGGCGGAGCAGGAGAGGCAGAGGTTAGAGGTCACTGCCATGAAGACCAAAGAGGAGAAAAGACTGATGGAGCAGAAGATGAGAGAGGCTGAGCAACTGGCTGTGAAACTGGTGGAGCAGTCTGAGAGAAGGTGACTACTGTCAAGTTTATGTTTTATAGGCTTTAGTTAACTTGTTGCTTTTGTTTTAATTAGTTTTTAGTTATTTTACAGAATTTACATTTTTGTGACATTTTTATAAATATATATTCTGATATTCACACCAATGAAGTGATAGAATCCATTATCTTAATATGAAGCATACATATGCCTCATGTTATTGGAAAGGTAAAGCATAGAGAGAACATAACCAGAGATATTCTATCTAATTTGTTTTCATCATTAAGAACATACATTACCCACAATGCAACATGACAATTCAGAGATTGTAGCAACATGTTGTGCTTTTAGTGGCTATAGTATACCTGAGCCTCAAGCAGAGCAGTGGAGCAGGCTACAGGAGTTTACTTAACAAATCTTTCACTTCAAACTTTTGGTTTGGATAAAGACTTTGGACTTACCAAGACCAGTTAGACCGACGTAGATGTGTAAAAACAATGTTCCTCTTTCAAATGCTTACCTTTGGAGGTAAATTCCCCTCGAATTGAAGGTCAACAACCCCCTGAAAATAAGACAAAGTAAGTCTTCGTTCTACATCTCAGTCAAACACAGGTTAGCATGTTTCAGATCATCTGTATTTATTGTTTCCAATATTCCAAATCTAGCATTTTCCTCGTCAAATTTATACCTCTACAACACTGAGCATATGTTCATACCTGGGATTGACATCTGTTTGGAATCATTAGGTCCCTAGGACATACCTTAAAGTGACTCATTCAAACACTCCTATTCAGTAAATTATTTAGTTTCTCTCCCTGTAACAAAAAAAATATCAGTCATGGCTTCTCTAACTTTTCTTGTAAAATAAAGACATCCATACTAATTTGATTCCCAGACTCCTATAAAAAAAACGTCAAATATCTGTGGTTGTGTCTGGACAAAATTCATAAATTTGTGAAATGTTCCATAAAACTAACCCTTAATCATTTGGGCCCTTGTTGCTACTTCATGCAAATGTTATGTATTCATTCATGTTATTTCTTTCTCTGTGTAAAAATGTGTCTTTGTCCCAACAGCTAGTTCTGTTGGTTCAACCATTAACAACAGGCCTAGTCTCTGAACATGGCAGGAAGTGCATAAAGAGTTGTGTCCGTGTCATGTAAGCATAAATGGTCACTCCACACATGTGGAGACGAGTTACAATACCGTACCTAAGCTGACATCTACAGCAGTCGACCTGTGATCAGGTTACTTGAGATAAATGTTAACCCCATGTATGAACAGCCTCACTGTGTTTCCGCTCCACTGCACAATTTCCCTCAAATCTTAAATTTATACACTGTTAAATACATTAAGACATTGTTAATTATTTCCCCTTATGGGGAATCATTTATTGTTTATTGTTTTCTTTTTATTAATTAGTTGTTTTTTTTACTGAACTCATGAAAATAGTTATCTGTATTTATCTTCATTACTGATTCACTATGGGATCTTATCTTAGAACATACTGCTGACTTGATAAAAACGGTTAGCTTTTAGGGAACCCCGACTATAAAGACATTTATAGAATCACACATGCCATAAATGCTTTTTTCATAATGATACACGGTATTAAAAACACATGAAATACTCTTGTTACTTTATAAATCCTCAAATTCAAGACGTATTTGACCAACGCAGGCCACCACTACTTTAACGGTGCTGGGGGTTGATAACGTAGACTGGTTGTTTTTGCGCTGAGCCGCTGTAGTTGGTTGTTGTTTCTGTGGCCTTGTTGAAGGAAAAATGGATTTAATGCTGCATTGTGAAGAATTTGGTTGTACTTTACAGTCAAATTGCAAAACAGGAAGGGATGTAAGTCTGCACAGCTTTTCCAGAGATAAGAAGAGGAGCAAACAGTGGGAAGACACCCATGGACTAACACAACTTCCAAAGGACCCGCGTCTGTGTTTGCGTCACTTCTCTCCTGATGCATTTGAAGCATTTAGTCGACCACATCTGCTAAAAGAGCTTACGGGTCATGGTGGTTATAAACGAAAGCTAAATGAGCTGCTGTGCCTTCAACATTTCCTCACAATGAGACTAAACGCCACCGAAGCGAGTGAGAACTGCTGTACGAAGCGGCAAAAACAGGAGACGCCGGATGCTCTGTTACAACAAACACTCTCCTTCAGGGTTGCCATAGCAACACAACTCCTGCACAGTCACCAGCGACTGGGTCCCACTCTCGCTTCAGCACGTCTCTCATCGATGTCTTGTGTTTGCTCAGTTTGAGTAAAGTTTCCCAAGTTGTCCTTGTTTATTTGGCGCTCTGGTTCAAATAGAAAAGGCTGGTCAGATGACATTTTTAACTGTTGAATAAGGATAAGCGGTTCAGTGCAACCGTTTGAGGTCACTACCCCGAATGCATTGCAACGTAAACAGCAATGGCGAGTGCAGGATTTGTACATATTTTGAAAATATTCTTTCAAAATATGTACAAATTAAGGGATGTAAATTTAACGTCACATTTATGCTGTTGATACAGTCAAATATGTTTTAAAGCACACAAGTCTTGACAGTCCGGGTACTCTTTAAGTCAATATGGACTGTTTGAGATTATTCATCAGTCCCTATATTCACAACACGACACACTGTATTCTGCTTATGACGCTACCAAGCATCTATTAAGCGTTAATAACACCATTATTTTTTCCATCAATCTTAATGTACTTTAACAACTGGTTCCAGGTTGAAAGAGGCAGATCACCTGAAGCAGGACCTAACGGAGGCAAAGGATGCTGAGCGGAGAGCCAAGCAGAAGCTGTTGGAGATCACCAAAACTACATACCCTGTACGGTGACGATCCGATGATGATGCTATGCTCGGTGCTTTACAGGAGTTAGTTTAAGAGATACATTCTCATAAGAATTGAACAATCCAAATTTACAAACGGTCTCATGTCAACTGCCCAAACTGCTGACTACAATTGTTTTATTAGAAGATGTATGTAGCTGGATAAGCTGATATTTTATACTTTTAAGTGTTAAAAAGCTCAAATGATATTAACATTTTTTAGTTTTTATTGTTCTGCATATGCCCCATCCATTAAACAACAACTAAATTGACATCTGTCTGCCTCATTTCCAGCTCATAGCAGCCTACTCCTCTCCCCCGGCCCCCCCTGCTCCTACTGAAGCACTCGACTTTGCGTATGAATCAACATCGACACGCCTCGACTTCAAGGACTCAGACATGAAAAGACTGTCGATGGAGATCGAGAGGGAGAGGTGAGATCAGATCTCCACCAGGGATGCTTCATATCCAAGATCTGCTCGTTTATACGTTGTCACATGTTGATGCAGGCTGGAGTACATGGAGAAAAGCAAACACCTGCAGGACCAGCTGAAGGAGCTGAAGACTGAGATCGAGTCTCTGAAGCTGGAGGAGCAGCAGCAACAGGCTGGCGTCTACAACATGCGCGGTGATGCCAGGGGATACGTCCAGGAGACGGTCTACATACCTCAGAGCAACGTACGTATGATCACATCACACCGAGTTATTGATATGACGTTTATCATAAGTGGTAACCCATCGTTTTTTTAAATGTCTAATAGAGTGAATAAACAGGTAAATGTAAGTAACAATCCTCCTGTTCTTGTATATCATTTAATTAAACCAGTCTTACACAGTTCCGATTACAATCAACTTTAATTCCATTTCCAAGTACAAAGTCCACAGCATCCAAATGCCGTTTAAAATCCATTCCAACATCTTATCACGCATTTAAACATACGGCGCCACTTTTTATAAATCAGCCAAACACTATAACCGACTGTCATTGGTGCCCAAACATTTTGAAATTGTATGCACCTTCTTTTTTTTTTAAATCAAATTGAATATTTGTATATCCATGAATATTTGTCATTAAAAAAAACATGCATGTCAAATTATGGCGTTTCCCCAGTAGCCTAACTTAATCAGAAAAAAAATAGTATTTTGGATTCTTGGCTAGCTAAGACCTCTAGAGACTGCAATACATGCCTATAAACAGCCAGCAGCAGAGCTCATCTACAAACACATTGTCTTCAAGCTTCTGATCACACCTTGAATGCACATTTCTTAGCTCAGATGTTGTTACTCAAACTGTCCATTCTTGTGTGGTTTTGCAGCGAAACTCTGCCTATATGTCTCAGATGGCCTTTTTCGAAGAAGTGTGATCCTAATCAAGCGGGATGAGAACAGAGAGCACCAGCTGTTTTGACCGGATGCTTTTTGAGATGTTTATTTTTTTACCTGGCTGAACCTGACAGAGTGACGCATACACTCACCTTGACTGTGGGCTTTGGAAAGACCTTAAATTTGTCCTCTGCAACAAACTCCACTCCTGGACTGCATCCACTGCCTGCTTCACTAAAACCCCCTGAACACCCTGTCGTCTGAAACACTGATTCTGGATATGGTCCTCTGGATGGATGGATGAATGAGATTTGATCTGTTGATGGGTTTTTTTCAGGTTCTTTGGGGACTTAAAGTAACGGTTTGTGCTAAGATGATCAATATGGGGACATGCCTTGGAAAAAGATACATTTTAGGCCCTAAAGATTTTAGAACAGAGATTAAAGCCGAAATTAGTCTCAAACTTGCTTTAGGTTAAGTTCCTGCATCAGAAGAAATTAGGTCAACTACTTATGAAACATAACTCTCATGAGGTTTGTGTGATGAGGGAAGCTTTTGGTCATTTTATTTCACATTAACAAAGTGTTTCTGAAACTTGGCATTTGATGAAAGTTAATGAAAGAAAGTTAGATGGCCACATTTTTTATTCTACATTTTAAAGACTGTTGTGGAATGTAGCTTTGGACACTAAAACTGCACTTAAGATAACTTGTGATTATTGACGTGTGTTGTGAAAAAGAACTTGGTGATCACTTTTGAAAGTAGTAACAATGTAAATTTGCTGAGAAGAAGTGGGCAGGATGGTGAAACTCCATAAAAGTTGATGCAGTGTTGGAGCTTCGTTGTGGTCGTTCATTTGCATTTACTCGCTGCTTCTGTTACTTGGTTCAGGATTTGCCTCGACTGATGTTGCTTTTTTTGTTTCAAGTGCCTGGATGTTAGAATTGATAGAATTTGAATAAGCAGATTTAGATGCTTTAGCTTTTTCATTTCAAGTATATATTTTTTATTATTATTTTGTACTTTCAACGTTTGATGTGCCTCAAACTTCATTTTGTACTATTATGATTTGACTAACATTGTGCTCATGTGTTTCAGAGTTAGGGTAGCTTTTAGTTTGGAGTTGTCATAAGATTGATTGTTTTTCCATTTCTTTTTTTTTTTTTTGTCCTCTCAGGGTTTTTGTTGGAGACAATCGCGGCAGGTAGAATCTTGCTCTTCTTTTCCCTGAGAGATTCACAATTCTATCCACTGATGTTGACGTTTGTGACCATACAATGTTCGTTTAGTTGAACGATTTTGTGATGCTACATATTGTACATAGATGATAGCAATCGGCTTTTATTCCACTACATCCTTCATACATCCCCAAAAAAGGGAGAGTCTTGACGTTTATTTAGACTTGGTCAGATTTAGGTCAACCAAAGTGAATTGATTCAACTCAATACTGACAAAAATAAGTTCATTACCTCCTTTGTGATTGGGTTATAAGCTTGAGTGATTGTGCTGTGTCACGTCTGATTTCTTTTTCTTAATCAACACATTAAAAAAGTACTTACATTTCATCTTTCACCCCATGGATGACATAAGCAGGGGGATATGGATTATTTATTTGTGCAATAAATCCTTCAATAGCATCATCATACTGATTTTCTATAGGCGTGTCGTTGTAGGGGACTCCTTCATTTTAAGGTTTGTTCTGTTCTGTCATGCGATGTGCCTGTAGAATTCTCCATTTGAGAATTACCTTAAAATGGAAGGAAATGTTACACCACATGGGAGTAGGTTTACTTTAAAGATACAAAAATCCACGGGGACAAGTTTTGTCAGTGGTCTGTAATCTTAAGCATTCTGAGTGAATCATTTCATTATGTGTGGTCTTACAGGTGTTTGTGTTTTCTTTGATGTTTGTGCAGAGAATAGACTCAAACAAATATCCAGAAAATTCACCCATCAGGGCCTCGGTCTTCTAAATATGTCATTAGGAAACCTTCAAATGCCTTAATATTAATTTGAATGAATAAAATCATATATTTACAATGGCTGCCATCATTGCCTGTCTTAAACTAATGATGTCAGCGTTACTTGGGTTTCTCCGTGCTGCCTGACGCTCACGCCTGTTCAGGGATCGGACTAAATCTATTTTCCTTCATCCGTTTGTTCCGATTGTGGAACTACTTTGAAGTTTTCTGGCTGTAAGCAGAGCGGTCACTAAACTATTAAGTTTACGTTTATCCGCATGACGGCAGTGACGTCGGGATGCTCTGCAGCCGGTTGAACTGGTGCTTCGAAGAATAATGGAGAATTTTCTAAAAGTTCAACCCTAAAGTCATTTGCACGAATAATTGGTTGTAGGCATAACAGAGTGTTCCAACAGGAGAATTATCCCAAATACACGTCGAAAGATCTCTGCATTTCATTAAAATCTGTATTTTACTGATAGATTTTGATATTATCTGATGGAATTAAAACACCTTCGACAGCAAAAAGGCAAACAATGCTGGGCAGCAGAAGCTTTGTTACAGCAAAGGGATGTCACGATATGCTGAACAGCAAAACACAAAACCAGCATTCTATTGAATCTGGCGTGGAGAATGGAAACAAGTACTACAGCAGTATGAGCTGAGGTTTTTTGTTCCATTTGTTATTTTCATGTAAAATACAACCCTTTCAACCTGAGTTGTCCTTTGTAAGTAATGAATATGTTATGCTAATCAGTGCAACACTTTGCGCCCTCAAAGTGAATAAAGTGGATTACCACCTGGTCCAATGCAGCTGAAAACACAATGTAAACCAATATTATTAAAACAGGGTAAACACACTCCATGTTTATTTCTCTGCATTACAAAACAATTCAAACTGTCCAAACTTTCCCTTTGCCTACTAATCATGGTGCTTTGCTGCAGTTCATTTCTAACAGTCTTAATCGGGTGCCGTGGGGTTCAAAGATGTAAATGTACGCGCCTAGGCGTCCTCATCATCACTTCCTGCGAGGCTGCTGTCTGTAGAGTCCGCTTCCTGTTCCTGCGGTTCTGTGTCTGGGTTTTGTGGGGGCTCTGTGGTGCTGGAGGGCTTTGTCACTTCTGTTTTGGTGTCGCCCTCTGCTGGCTGAGGAGTTTTCTGTTGGCCTTGATCGCTTCCATCCAGGAAAGTGGACCAACCCTTGAGCCGTTCCTCCCGCTCGCGTGTTGTCTCTTCCACCTGCAGAGGCAGAATTCACACAAAGGCTGTGGACTGTAGTTTCGGCTTAGATATCACATCAACTCAAATATCGTGCAAGTGTTTTTTAAGAACGATAAACGATGAGCTCCGGTTGCTCATTCGCATTAACATGAGCTGAAGATGCAACATTTAATCAGCATCTCAAGTTCCCCTTAGAAGGACCAACAGATACATAGCAGTAGCCCCTTAAACTCCATATTTCTTCCAGACGTAAGTGTGTGTGTGGACGCACAAAAAAACGTGGCTAAGAGTCACAACACTTGCATTGTGATCATAATCAATCCAAGGGGTTTTCAATATTATTGCCTTCCTTATTGGTAGTTCAGCATTAGTGCTGTTGCCTCACAGCAGGAAGGGCCTGGGTTCAAATCCATCTGGGTTTTGAGACCTATCTGCGTTGAGTTTGTGTGTTGCGGTGTTTGGGTGGGTCCCCCCCCCCCCCTCCTCCGGCTTCCTGCCGCAGGCTAAAATTATATAATACCGGTGAACATAAACTGAGTGAGGACGGTTGTGTGTCTCTAGGATTGTGTGAACATGCAAACCAGTATGTCGTCCTGAAACTGCAGTCACCGGGGCAACAGCTGCATACCATCGATTCTACACCGTCAGACTGACAGCTGTCAAAGTGGACGACATGTTTAATATCATTTGTTGCTGTGGTCTCCTATTTCCTGGCAATAACATCAATAAGCCATATCCACAACGCCATGCTGGATTTTACTGGGGGCTTCTATTTTTTTTAAATAGCAACGGTCAATTTTAAATTAAGCTGCAGTTACAAAAATGACCAGGTGCTAATTATTGCAGGGCACGAACAGCCGGCAGCAGTCACTAACCAGGATCCCATCAGATCTGTCTGTGTTCATGTAAACGCCATATTCTGAATCCGATCCAAACCAGGATAAGCCTCAAAACTGCGATACTGATGTGTATGGAAACACTGTGTGTCGCCCTGTGATGAAGTGGAGACTTCTAGAGTGTAACCCGCTTTCGCCCAGTGCCTCCTGAGAAAGGCTTCAGCTCCCCCGTGGTTCTGCACATGACAAGCAGTCGCAAAAGATGGATGGATTTGTTTTACCTGATAATCTGTTGTTCCATCCCAAAGCTGAGCAGATAGCTGCCTTCCTCCAAACCAGCGACCATTGAACGACTGGATGCATGCATCAGCTTGCTCAGGCTCCTTAAATGCAATTGATGCCACGCCATCCGGGTGTCTCTGTAGCAGGAATACAATACAACAGCTTTATTCACAGAAGCCACATAAAATTGAAGCCAACTCTAATGAAACTGAACTCACATCAAAGAGAATGACCTTCTTGACCTCCCCAAACTTCTCGCACTCTGTCCGCAGATCGTCACGATACTCATTCAACACCAGTGGGTCTTCCTGTAAAGGCCAACATAAAGAGCACAGATTAATACGCCTAACAGGAAGTGTGTGGATGAGTGTGTCTGTAAATGTATTCCTGCACCTCGAAGTCACTGGGATGGAACATATTCCTGATGATGACCACTTTTTCATGCCTCTTCCTCGCGTCTCCTTGCTTCTCTGGCCTCCAGTCCAACTGTCTACATGACAACAAAGACGATTGAAATCGTAAGGAACCCATGTGGTTTGTTAAAAATAACGAAATGTTCAGTAACTTGCCTTCCTATCTGTCCCTACAACATTTTTGGAACAGTAATTTATCCCTAGAGCCAGAGTGGGACTTGCAGGAGGTTAAATAAAAATCAAATCAAATAGGGTCAACATTCTTTTACACCAGACACAATCTAAGATTAAATTTCTGGGTGTCATTTTAGACTCAGAACTAAGATTAAATACCTGCATTGATAAGGTTACCGCTACAGTTTTTAGAAATGGTGCCAAAGTGTGGACTTCTTTTTACAAAACGCTTAGAAACGTATTCACAAGTTTATTACAAGAACGTTAGACTTTTGCAATCCTCTTTTTACTGGTCTCCTCCAAAGGTCTATTAAGAAACTACACCTAATAGAAAATTCTGCTGCTAGACTTGAGACTACGACCAAGAAAAGCGAGCACATTGCTCCTTTTTCGCCGCAGTGGCTAACCATTTCTCTTAGATTTTAAGGCCTTTTCACTCACTTACAAAGCTCTTAATCATACAGCACTTTCATGCATCTCTGAACTCAAATCCACGAGGTCTTAATTCTTAAAACTTTTTTTTCCTTATCTTCTGTCTCCTTGTTCAAATATGTTTTATCCATCTTTTTAAATAAATGATCTCTCTTAGTTGGGACTTTGTTTTTACTTCTGTTGCTGCTGCATCCTCTTCCTGTAATCTTTGCTCTTCTTCTTCTTCTTGCTGGCATCATACTGGCCCTTCAGCTCAAACCTTGCTGCTTCCACATGAAGTCTGTAACCCCGGACCTCTGACTCGTCGATCAGGCTCAACGCCAGTCCCACCGACCCCTTCTGCAGAGAATCACAAACACACACAGTCACTGGAGTGTATTATTATTTCAGAAGGTGTAAATATTCAGTATGTGTCTGTTATCCTGTTTGGGAGTTTCATTTTTGTGGGGCTTTTAACTAAGATTAAAAATTGGTTTCCTCTTTATGAGTGAGAAAACTTTTGTTTTTGTTTGATTGGTGAAAGGACAACTGCTTGTTAGATGGCTCTTACAAAGTATTCACACAAAACAAAGGCTGTAAATATGCAACTAAATACAACAAAAGCCAAAAAATTACTGAATCGGTTTTGACGTTTGGTGTGTTTACATATGCCTGATTTCCTACCTTTCAAATCAACTAGAAACTCGGTTTCTGAAAACAGGGTTGCAGCTTGGAGAGGTAATGTGGATGGATAAACGAAGAGATAAGTATTGTCATCTTCACAAAAAAGCAGTACAGAGGAAATATAATCAATTACGTGCTGCATGAAAATACTGATTTCATGCAGCATGATTGCAACAGATTACTATGAGTTCTCTGATTACCCGTGTAACTAAATTTCTCTGAGTGACCTCACGTGGTGGAACGAGGCGTTCATAAATGTGGTGACTGAATTAAGCGGTAAAGTATAAATTACTCCATAGACAAACAGCAGGACAGATTTACCTGTAGATAGCAGCAGAGGCCATCTCCTTTCAGATTCCCTTCTTTATCCTTGTAGAGTTTGACCTTGTACTCTTCAGTCATGGGGTCCCGCATCACAAGGCCACACTTGGACATCAACTCTACAAACTCCTCAGTGCTGATATCGGGCGGCAGGCCTTGAAAAAAGGTGAGAAGAGGAGATGGATATGAGCCAAAGTAAGCTCAGATAAACAGCTGCTGATGTGGCAAAGAGAAAAGATTATTTGAGATACCGACCTGACACGTAGACGTTTGTGTTTTTATGGTCGTCAACATCAAACCATCCTACAGGCAAAAAAAGGTAGAGATATATATCCCAAAAGACATGTTTGTATAAGATTCTACTGAGACAATATACATATTAATTTAAACAAATATAGTCATCACTTGTATAGATAAGATGAAATATGAAATAAAGAATTCTGTACAACCTTCTATTTTAATTAAAGAACCGTACAAGCCTCTCTTCGCCGGTTGTGGATGTCACCTCACCTTGCTCTGCTTTCCTCTTCTCCGCTTTCTGTTTGGCATCTTTAATTGATAGCTCTTGCTGGTCAGGGTTAAGGTTTTGGGTGGCATCACCTGGTTTCTCAATTTCTGGAGGTTTGCGGTCCGGTTCAGTGCTGCTCACAGCAGCACTGTTTGTATCTGGATCTCCATCATGATTGAAACCATAATTGGCCTGGTAGGCTGCAATGAAGTCTTCTGTTATCTACAAAAATAGAGGAAACCTACTTAACATTAACACAGACAGTGGCTATGACCAGTTCTTACACACATCAAAGAAGATCCGAATGTTCAAATACAGCTAACAGAAGAAGGGTCCACGCATATGAAACCGAACTCAGTATCAATCTGCACAATCTTTGAATATCTTTATATTGTCATCGATCAGAGCTTGTCCTTCAAACCAACTATTGAGGACCGTGTCAGCAAACTGAAACTCAAACGAGGGTTTATTCTTTTGGAATTAAACTGCTTTCTATCTCCCTGCAATTAAATATTTGATCTTTGCAGCCCTTTGCCTAAATTGGACTATGGTGATTTGCTACTTATGAATACACCTTAGCAGTACCTGCAGAAACTGGACGCTGTCTACCGCTGCGCTTTACGTTTTGTTACTGGTTGTGGAAAGTACACCACTTTACTCTGTAAGTTAGTGGCGAGTGTCCATCTCTGTACGTCAGCATCCTCTTGCATTGGTTGGTATTTGTTTGTAAATCTCTCCTTGGGGCACTTCTTTTTTACCTTTGTTTGTACATGTATAGAAAGCAAAAACAGTACGGTTTATGTTTATAGTATGTTATGTTTGTTTTGTGTGTAAAATATTCTACAAATGACGGTCCCCAGAGTTAGAATCGAGCCCAGATAAAAAGATGTAAGTAATGTTTTTACTGGAGAAATGTATATATGGAGATGAAACTGTCTGAACTCTTTTTTGGGAGGGAGTAACAAACTATAATGTAGGATAGAATACTACTCTTGGTCAATGTGATTGTTTCTAAAGAGGCCCTGCGATCATTCTGGATTTGATTTAACTACTCTCTCATTCTTTGCAGTCTGTCTTTTGACGTATATGACAGTTGTGTGTGTATTTTTGAATATTTATATTGTATATTGTACAATATCTGTCTATTGCTGCAACAATTATATGCTACTCGGCCAGGTCAATCTTAGAAAAGATATTTTGATGTCAATGAGGATTTAATTTGATTAAATAAAGTATAGTTTAAGTAGATAAAATCAAATTTAAATGTGAATTCTGCACATAAAAGCAGAGGGCGAGGGAAAAATGCATACTTTTGGGAACCAGGCCTTCTTTTCGGGGTCCCAGTCATACATAGTTCCATCCTCTGGGTCAGTGTAGGTACGGGGGTCGGCGCCATCATTTTTTTTCTTCCCGTAGAGTTCCTGCATCCGCAGCTGCTCCACAAACTCTTTGTTTGCATCTGTTCCACCACTCATCTGCAACAAAAAAAGTGAAATGTTAAATTATCCTTGTCAGCAATTCATTACATTTTGGCATGTATAATGGGATAAGTTTGAGTGAATGTGGAACGTTCTTGTTATACCAAGGTGCTGTTTATTTCATTGTCAATAACTCAGAATTTGATGCAATATGAAGATCTCCCCTTTGTAATGTTTTATTGCAAATTGACTCCTCGGTATATAAATATCTCAGTCACTAATAGAAGGATATGCCACTGCTTTAGTCTGCATGTGCTTCTGACTGACTACAGCAAAACATTGGAAACTATTTAAAGAGTAAACAAATAACTTGTAAATAATCCTGTGCTGCTGAGTGTCACTGTCAGCCAGTTGATTATACACTAACACAATATGGTTACTGTTAACTTATCTTCACTCAATTTAAACAAGACGGTTTCGAATATGTGAAGTCTGTTATCCATGTTCACACGACTATTATGCTTCAGTCCACATCTGCATGATTTGTTGTGTTATTTCGTTTGGGAGATTCAAGCACCTACGCTTCAGAGAATAAATTATGCTACTGAATCAGTTCATGTTAGCCAAAGAGATAGCCACCGCTAACGTTACCTTTTACAACGTCGGTCCTGCAAAACTCAAATGCTGTAGGTGAGAAGATTAAAAGAAACTCCCTTTGTCATTAGATTTTCCTCTGAAAACACCCAGTTCTGTGTTTGCGTTGTTCGATAGTGTTTTTGAATAAATTGTAGTTACAATTCATAGCTAACCCCTGCCCGCTAGTTTACCATGAAGTACTTCCCGTGTCAGCTTCTCTTCTTCTTCTTCGTCTTCGTCTTCTTCTTCTTCGTCTTCTTCTTCTTCTTCTTTACTGGCGGTCGGGAAACAACCTTTGGTGCGAATTACCGAAACTTTCTGAACTTGAATGTGGATCGAAATGGATATTACATATTAATGTTATTATCATTATTTTATTATTATTATTACTTTATTCATCACATTGTTACACATTACAGCATCGTGAAATGTATTCCCTGAGCGATTTTTGTTTTTGTGAACAATGAATGATGACATGTTGTTTCCTATTTAATAAAGTGATCACACCTACCCGGCTTATGTTTTGTCAAGAATTTTTTTGTGTACTGTTGAGACCTCTGTGTTTCCTAATGTCATCCTTGAGGTCTTTTTTTTTCTCCTTTCTTTTTTTTTCAGATATACTGTTTTAATATTTCACATACTTCAATTTGAAATCGTAAAATTCTCTACCTTTACTTTTCCTATTCCAGCACAACTGTCATTTATTTTTCAATTTTGAAATTATTGTGCTTTGGACTTGAAAACACAAGTGGACCGCGATGAGGATTCCAGAATATCTTCGACTTTTCGAAGATAAAATTATAGTTTAGATTGTTTCACCTCTGTATTTGTCCTGTTCCGCTCTCCATTCCAGTAGGTGGCGGTGATATGCATATAAGCTATTTGTCAGCAAAAACTAAAGGAAGAAGTTCACACTCCATTTCAGAAGGTGGCGCTAATGCACCGCCAGATTGCAGGCACCTCTAAAGTGTTTTCACGATCCATAAAATATCAACAGAAGAAGAAAAAGAGCCAAGCTAGCCAGCTTTCAATTTAGCTAGTAGCAGAGAGAGGCATTTAGCATACATCAACTTTGGTTCGTCATGGCGGAGGGCAGCGGTAACATTAATCTTCCTCCAGGCAATCTTCCTCCAGGAGACCCGCAGCTCATCGCTATGATTGTGGAGCATCTCAAGAACCGGGGGCTTTTTGATGAGTTCCGTCGGGACTGTCTTGCTGACGTTGATACGAAGGTATAGGCTAGTCGGTCTGCAAAGTAGCCGCTAATGTAGTTCGTTGTTTATTGAGCTTCTGAATGCTTACTCTTAAACTTCTACAATAATACTTGGATGAAAGTTACATTGTGTTGTTACAATTGTTTGGTTGTAAGGTTATGCCATTGGTGTTTTCGTAACCGCCTTCACGTCACTGTCATTGCTCCCAGCCTGCCTATCAGAACCTGCGACAGAAAGTTGACAACTTTGTCACGTCTCATCTGAGCACCCAGGACTGGAACCCGTCCAACAACAAGAACCAAATGAGGAATGGACTGAGGCAAAGCGTTGTTCAGTGAGTGCTACCTGTAACGGCTCTTAATTATTACATTCAAAGTCCAAGATGTAAATGGATGGCATTGTGAAACGTAAACTTATTTTATACATTCAGGTTCGATTTTTATTTATTGTTATGAAATGCAACGTTAGTTCACGGAATAATCGACATTACTATGAGATAACAGTTGTTAATGTACATAATTGCCCCCATTCATATGTAAGAAAAAAAACAAAACAGCGTGATGAAATATAAATGCACATTTTGCCACTATTTTCCCCATCCTGAAGTTAGTGCTCATTAATGAGATCATCCTATTGTGAGGGTCATTTATAAGTGGAGGTTTCTTCTCAAGGAGCTTACCTGTGCATAGAGCGTCAACTGATGTCAACATCATGAATCATGGAGCCACAACGTCAAAGCTTTTTTTTTTTTTATAGATGTAACACCTATTGTTGTGTTTGTTTCAGATCAGGTATGCTGGAGTCAGGTGTGGACAGGATCATCACACAGGTCGTGGACCCCAAGATGAATCACACTTTCCGGCCACACATAGAAACTGCCATTCATGATTTCTTGTCAGGGGAAAGAAAGGAGGAGAACACCTTAAGTAACTCTGTCCTAACTGAACAGGCAGAACAACAGGAGGCTCTATCTGCCTCTTACCCCAAAACACCTTGAGGTACAGTTTAATGTACTTTCTGTCTTGCTGCCGCCACATTTGCTGGGCTGCTTTACACATATTGTTGTACGGCTGCGATAACCTTTTGAATGATTAAGAACAAGGACAACAAGGAGGAGGAGGAGGAAGATCATATTTACTGATAACTGGTAACAGATTTGAATCAGGAGTCTGCAATGTTTTTTTCGTTATGACGAGATGTTCCTGTAATGTATGTCCCTTCTAAACAAGGACGCCCCTTTGTCAATACAGAGTAGTGCACTTTTATTAAAACTTGGCACAAACCTGGATTGATACGTTTTGAATGATATGGGACTGGTCATTATTTTGGTAACTGGATTACTTCTTCAGCAGGGTTTTGTATATAGTCAAGCACCATTTATAACATGCTGATGAAGAAAATATTGAACTTTCAAACTCAGTCTAACTGATTTGGAAATGATATGTGAAGTCCATTTTGAAGTCTCTGATTAAAATTGTAAATGTAAATGCATGTACATATATTTTATTCTGTATCCTTATTTTTCATGGCCTCATATCAGGTTTCCGCTTGTTGCATGTGTTTGCTGTGTAGTATTGATTGAACATTCTATCAGCTTTCGTAAACACTGTTCACCTCGTAATCCTCTCTGCCTTCTTTTTCTTACCGCAGCTATTTGTAGTTTCTGTGCCAATTTTTTTTATCTTTGACTGATGGCAGTAATTATTTTCTAGAATGAGAACCAGGTACATTGTATAATCATAAAGAAGAATACAGCAGATTTTTTTAAGTTTTAGGTCCGACACTGATTGTTCTGTCTGCTGTGATTGTTGCTTATATACATGACCCGTATTTTTGTAAGAGACAGGAGAATAACTGTATGACTTGGTGAAGTTGTATTCAGGCAATGTGCTCCAATGTCTGATGATTGACTCCATAGACCGGCTCCATAGTTTTCAGAAGAGCCACAGAGTTGACGTGTCAAGGAGGTACGTATACTCCCAACTACTTTAGCTGAACTTTTACTGTAAAATATATCGCAACCCTCCAAAGAGACTTGAATCACACTAATTTCCAAAGGTTTATCTTCAAAATGTTAAAGTAAACCCACAGCCAGTGTGTTTCTTTGTAGTGGCCAGTATTATTTGTAATACCTCATAAGAACAAAGGCAAAGTTCAGCAGTTTAAAGCCCCATCGCCTTGAAAGTCTCCATAAAGCCAGACATAGAAATCTGTTCGGCGGTTGTGAGTGTTTGTGTGTCATCACAGCTTGCGTAACTTTATTGATTTAACTACTTGTTTTTGGAAGGAAGGATTGACCACGCGTTTTGTGTGTCAGAGGGGGGCCAGTAGATCTGCTGCTCCTTTGTTTGTCTGCCGGTGTTTGCACCATCTGTCTACGCTTTGATTATACCACTGAACAAACTGAAATTATGAATGAATCATTTTAGTGATCCTTATTTCCCCCTTGAACACAGACTAATGAAATGAAATTGTTTTAACAACAATTTTGAAGAAATTTACAATTTCATTTCTAGTATGTCGTGTACATCGATTAAATGTTCCTTTATAGCTGATTAAATAAAAACTATGGTCTATAAATTCAGCTAAAAATCAAAAAGACGTGTCTGCGTGTCAGGCACAACTTAAAAGTACGAGCTTCCAAAGTATGTTCCAGAAGCTTTGATTTAGATTTCATGTGTACATTTGCTCTTTAAGCTTCTTTTTTTAAGTAATATATCAGTACTGGACTGGCACACTGTACTCATGTTTATGGCTCTGGTGGATCAGATTTAGAACCATATAATCATAAATAGCTTCCTGAATTGCTGTTGTTTTAACTTATTCGCTGTCCATCAATATGTGTGAATGATGAAGACACCCTCCTCTTTTTTCATGTATTATTGGCTACTGTTTGATTTTTTTATATTAAAAAAAGGTGCAAAACTATGAAACTGTGTTTGATGAATGTGATTTTCCTCTATATCGTAAGTGTGCGACGTGACCATTTTAACACTGTTTGGTTTTCGGACACGCTTTGTATATTTTTATATATAAGAACAATTAATACAGATATCAACCAAAAATGTGAAAAATGGAATTCCTATGTAGCCTGGACAATCTGTAAACTTCTTGATCTGAGGAGGTAAAGCCAGCGTAATGTCAGCGCATCAAAAATTCAGCACATGAAAACTAAACTATTGTTAACTTTTCGTGAACTGAGATCCCAAACCAGCAACAGGGTCCTTGAAGAGAATTATGTTTTGCATGCCGCCCTGAACTTAACTCAAAGAGAACTGAGCAGAGTTCATAAACCTAAAGGTCGTAACGCTTCCTCCTCAGCTCAATTATCACAGCAGGAGATGCTTGTAGATTTGGTCCATCTGCACGCAGACAAAGTGGCAGATATGTTTACAATATGGTCAGGTGAGGGACAGAGTACAAAAGCGTTCTGCATCTGCACTATTTGCACAGAGGTGCTTATGTGTATAATAAGTGTGGCATTTTAGACATGCATGTGTTTGAGTGTGTGTATTCAGCGTCGGGGTTAAGGGTCAGTGCGTGGGTGGCCATCGAGAGTTGAGTGAGGGATGTTGTTTTGGAGCAGGATGAGACGGAGCGAGCAGGAGAGGTCAGGGGGGAAAAAGCCCTCCGACGAAAGTCCGTACATTAGCCCCTCTCAGAGTATGTCTTCCCCAACAGGGCCCCAGCATGGTAATAATAATATTACATTTAATTTATAACGCACTTTACATTTGGATCAAATCTCAAAGTGCTACAAAGTAAAAGCATCAATAAAAAATATAACTATATAAAGGTGTTGAGGTCAGTGGGGTGAGTAGTTCTTTCAGGTAGGGGGGGGCGTTACCATGGATGCACTGGTGAGTGAGGAGAGAGATCTTATAATCAATCCTGGTGGAGATGGGAAGCCAATGAAGGGAATGAAGAACAGGGGTGATGTGTTCGTGTTTACGAACTCTCATCAGGATCCTTGCAGCACTGTTTTAAACATACTGATGTCTTTGAAGACTTTTATCAGGGATCCCGATGAGAAGTGAGTTACAGTAATCCAGTCTGGAGGAGACAAACACTTGGACCAGCTTTTCAGCATCACTCAAGGTGGGTGAAGAACGGAGTTTGGAAATATTTCTAAGATGGTGAAAGGAGATCTTGCAGATGTGTTTGATGTGGGATTCAAAAGTGAGTTGAGGGTCGAATCTTAGGCCGAGGTTGGTGACTGATGAAGAGAGGGGAATGTCATGACCAGAGAAGGTAATACTGGTTATGGAGGAAGACTGGGCCTGATGTGGAGTGACAATTAAAATTGCCTACATTTTGGAGCTGTTCAACTGGAGAAAGTTGTTTTTCATCCACAACTTTATCTCCTCCAGACAAGCGCGGAGAGTTGACAGGGGAGATGATGACGACGATGAGGATGGAGAGGCTGCGGAGGAACGTTTTAGTTTTTATGTAGATTTGCGTGTCATCAGCGTAGCAATGGAATGAAAGTCCATATCGACTGATGACATGGCCAAGGGGGAGTATGTACAGTATGAAGAGAATGGGGCCGAGGACTGATCCCTGGGGGACCCCACAGGTGACGGTGTGTGTCCGGGACCTTGAATTTCCAAGGGAAGTGTATTCGGTTCTGTCAGTGAAGTAAGATTGAAATTGAGATTAAAACAATCCAGTAGTTGGAGAAATTCGGTTGCAAAACGACATGAATGTTCATATCTCCAAGTACTATAATATTGGCAGAGGTTGCGTAAAATGTCAAAAGGTTGTACATCTCAGAGATGAAGGCTGGGTTTGGTTTGGTTGGTCGGTAGATTAGAAGTATGGTCATCGAGAAAGGGGGTTTACAATTAAATGCCAGGCATTCATAAGAAGGGATCTCTGGCAACGGCAGCGGAGACAAGTCCAAATCACTGCGGTACATGACAGACAGACCACCACCACGACCAGTGCTGCAGGCTTTCTGGAGGTACTGTAGCCGGCGGGACAGGTCTCATTCCGGACAGAAAAATCATCTGGTTGTTGCCAGGTTTCTGTAAGGCACATAACGTCCAGACATTTCTCCAGGATGTGGTCATTTATGAGGTATGATTTGTTTGTGAGAGATTGTGAATTAAAGAGTTCGATTTTAATACTAGATGGAACAGTGAGTCTCTGTACTGGCCGAAGAAGACTGAAATCCACTCCACGTTTTCTAACACGCTCAGTGAGTAACTTTATGGAGGAAACTCCGGTGCCACTCCTGGGAAGAGCGACAGCGTTTTGATGACGTGTCTGAGTCGCGACAGTGCGCACGTCAGACCAAAAAGACGGAATGGAGTTATCGGAGAAGGAGTAAACAAACTTAGAACGGCAACTTCTGTGAACATAACGGGGCCAGCGAAGGACTCCAAGTTTTTTAATAACCGACATGTACAACGGAGTATTTTAGTTATTCAAAACTGGTCACACACATAAACACACCCCGTCTTCTTGCCTTAACCTCCCACTGCAAAACACACACACACACACACACACAGGCTTGTCTCAACCATTTTAACTGAATAATGTCTGATGCAGGGTAGACCCGAGGAGGCAGTGGACAGAGGAACGAGAGGTTCAAGGTTTGTTTGGTACTGATTTCATGGTGTGACACGGGTGGGGCCTCTCCCTTTGCGCATGTCAGAGGTCAGAGGTGATGGCCGTTAAGAGGCAAAACATTCAAACACAACAACTACGCTGTAAGATAGAAGCACACGGTAAATAAAATAATATCTCATGAGAGTTCTCATCTAGTTACTGATCCCAAAGAAGTTATTTATTAAATATCTCTTAATAACTATGTTAATAACTAGGTAATAAATGGATTTGTGGGCCCACCAGTCCTTCCTATTAGGATGAATATATGGAGATATCATACGTACATAATAAAGCTAGATATATCCATGGATGTCTAGGTTATTGCTAGCCTCTTAATCTATCCACATCTCCAAGGAACTCTCTGAGTATCTCTCAAATACTTTGTAGCCGGTCATCTTCTGCGCTTTCCACTTCAGTGTCTGTGTTGAGCCCACTGAGGAGCTCTGGAAGGCAAGACCCCAGCTCCACCACATAGATACATTTTAACTGGAGAACGGTGTTTTAAAGTTTATCCAAACATCCTTTTTGCAACTGATTGCTTGGATAACAGACTAAAATGAAAAAGCACTCCTCTAAATACACTGAACACACATGAGAAGGAGGACAGACGGATGGTTCCAGAGTATCTGAGAGATACTGAGAGAGTTTCGTGGAGTAGATTCGGAGGCGGGCCATTACTCAGACATCTTTGGAGAAATCTGTTTGAAATGTCCAAAGTAAAGTGGTCTCATTGAATCTGAACACAATAATGTCTACTTTGGGAACTGTTGTGGCTGGCTTGGCAGAGCTTTGAGGCTCTCTGAGTGCTTTTTCTAGTTTTATTTTATTTTTAGTGATGTGAAACATTTGATGTCACTAAACTTCAATCACCTCTAGGATATGCCCAAAACTTCCTCTGGTTACAATTTCATGTAAATACGTTTATTCGTTTCCCTGTTATTCTGTTCATAGACAAACAAACACACATAAAATTAAAGCATAATATCCTCCTAACTATTCTGAATAGACTAACAGACTAGAACTCCTTACACCACCTAGCTCCACCAAAACCCGACATTCCCCAAAACCTATAGCTCTGTAAAACGATGAAAGCCCCTCTGACATAAAAATGTCACTTTTGTCTGACATGTAGCCATCCAACAACTCTTTAAACAGAAACCCTCTGGACATGGACAGGCTGGGCTCTCTTCTTATGGCCGCTCCACATACGTTGCTTTCTACACGTCTCCCCGCCAAAAAAGCAGCTGCTAACTATTAATCAAACACACACACACACACAGACACACAGACACACACACACACACACACACAGACGAGGCTGGCTGTTAGGTTGGAGAGATATAATAATAGTTATTTGGGTGCGGATGTCTTGAATAGTTGCCCTCACGTGCCCCCACCGAGGAACCTGATGAGAACATTTTCACTTTAGCACTTTGGGTTTGGGGCATTTTCTTTCCCTGCCACTATTCCCCCCCAACCGCACACACACACGCACACAAACACACACTCGTGTAAACTCACACGCGCACACACGCGCGCACACACACACAGCGTGTTGTTGCTTCTCTCTCATCAATGATAAACTTGTGGCTTTTGCGCGTTCACGAAGCTGAGCTGTGATTTGTCGAGACACAGACTTAGTTCCTCGTGAACGCGCAACTCCCACGCAGCTTTATATGAGGACCGCGGCGCGAGCGTGTTGTCGAAAGTCCTCTGACATCCAACGCCCAAACTATCCCAACCTATAAAACAAACCAGTTTCATCAACAAAAAAAAAACGATACAATAAAATAAAAGCTGTGAAAAGAACAAACATGTTGGAGAACTTGTCCGCCGTGATTCTAGTGTTTTTCCTGCTGCGGGCCTGCCAGCAGGTTCTGGCCGTGGATCCTCATGATGTCCAGGAGAAACAACTGAGCCAGTCCAAAAGACGCCTCTCCCTGCACAGCACAGGTGAGCTCCGGTGTGCGCCACCCTTAGGTGCACACTTTACATACTTATTACTTACAGTTTTTATCTTTGTTACAGACGCACAACTTGTTTGAACATTTTTTGTCATGAAAGTGTGAGTTAGCATTAGAAATGTTTTGTTTCAGTGTCTGTTTTCGTGCATTTGATCCAATTGTTTGTAAAACCTTCCTGTCATCTCGGTGCTTCTTTTTCTCTGAGAGCTCTAGAGCCGCGATGCTCCCCCCGAATCACTCTGGAGTTGTTCCTGCTCAAACTCTACTTTTAATCTTTGAATCCGTTAAAGTCTTGGAATATCAACGTTTAAAAAAATTCTTATTTAATGGGACTTTTTCGGATACAAACCATTTTCATAATGGAAATCTTTATCCATGATCTGTAACTCATTAAGTAGGCATAATAATAATAACAATAGTAATGATGATGATGATAATAGTAATCAGAGCTTAAATATTCGGATTTAATGGTACTTTTTGGAATCGATTGATCAAATTATGAGAGTTTCATGAGCAGGGAATAAAGCAGAAGCTTTGGAAGAAATTCTAAGCTAATTTTTAAGTTATTACAACTTACTCAGATGAATTGGTTGCACAGTCTGCAAACCAAAGTATTTCAAGCTTGAAAAAACCCAAAGGAAAGTATATAGTGTAGTTACTGGCACACTTTTCAAGTTATTAGAAATTCTAAACAATGTTTTCAGTATTCTAATTAAACGGTATTCTGGTTTAAAGTGTAATAAAGTTTATAAGTGATCATTTAAAGTTTGTTTTTGTTACTCAATATATATATATTGCGATCCAATTGCGAACAATTCCGTTGCTTCAATAGCATGGCCCGTGTTGCATTTTTCTACTACTACTACTTGTCTATGTGTTGTGATAAAATTGATACAAAACATGAGTTTTTGTTGATGGATGTCTCGGAATTGGGAAAAAAAATTAGGAAAATGAAGAAATTCCTTTAAACGAGGAAAAAAAATGGCATAAAAATATGTTGAAATATTAGCGATTTAGACATTACAGATAAATCCAAGAACAAAGGGGCAACATTTTAAAGGAAATTAACATTTAACATTTCGGAAATGTGTTCCATGTGGCCTATTAGGTCAATTTTACATCCCTCGCGCTCTCCTTTAAGGGGGCAGCTGGTCTGGGTTCTTATGCGTTAATATAATCATATTATTGCATGTTTGTCACAGAGTAATATGTAAGTGATTATAAGAGTATACAGATAACTATTCTGTGACGTTTAGTATTAGTCTAAACCAGTCTATGTGTGCTAGACTAAAATCCTGCTCTGATGGTGGCAGTAATTCAATGCACAATCCCAGGATCCAGCTGAAGCACATTCCCTCCAAATCAGTAAGGCAGAACATTCAGTCTGATTAACATCAGGCTTCTAAGAGCGAGAACAACAACGTGGTTACAATCATTTAATCGTGTTATAACCAAGCTAAATAATCCCAACCAATATTAGGCTTCTAGCCTGCATCTGGCATGGAACACTGCTCTCTGTGAAATGAAAGCATGTCGTCCTTCACGGTTGTTGAACAGTTCCAGCTTGTTTTCCTCTGGAGGATGCTTCAACCAGTCATCCTATCCTCAGTCTCATAGGCCAACGCTCTGGCGAAGCAAACCAGCAACCCAAAGTCCAGGATCACCTGATTTTAAGTAAAAAACAATTCCCCACAGTTCTCTGAAAACCTTCCAACAAGATCACAATAGCATTGAACATAACCAAAGGGTCTAGATGAAAACTTCTGTGTAAACCTTTGACATGTGGTGACATCATGATGTTGTGCATGTGCAGCAGAATACAGCAACACAGACGCACCATCACTTCTGTGCGTCACTAAAGCTGATCTTCCTGCCTCTCTGTTTGTGTCTCTCAGCTGAGATTCAGAGCTGCCTGGTGAGTTCAGGGGACGTCGGCTGTGGGATGTTTCAGTGTTTCAACAACAACTCCTGTGAAATCCAAGGGCTGCACCATATCTGTCTCACTCTGCTGCACAATGCCGGGCGTTATGACTCACAGGTGGGGAGGAGGAGGAAGTCTGATCTTTTTCATACAATCAGATGCAGTAAAAAAGGAACTTTAAAAAAAAAAAGGAACTTGCCATTCGGCCTCCTCTTGCTCTGACTAACAGACACTGGGAGACATTATGTCCACCAACAGCTAAGGCAGTATTAATTAATGGTATCTGGAGGAATTGGATCCTCACAGAAAGAAGGTTCTGGGTTCAAATCTACCTGGGACTTGAGGCGTCAGTGACAGATGTTACAGTATTACATCGTGATAGAAAGGAGTCCCTCATAGTGATGTAACTACAGAACTTTACTGCTTCAGTTTTTCAGAGCTTTATACATATTTAATCTCATTGCTTAGCTGTCCAGTATGGGGCGCCGTTTGTAAAGTAGCATATGCTGATTTCAGCAGCAACATTTTGCCACATTTAGCTCAAAATTATGTTTGAATAGCGTTGTAACTTTCTTTATTTTAAATCATATTAACAGCAATATTTAGGACTAAATTATGTCTACTTTCCTGTTAAAATTATGTTAAATGAAATGTCAAAATATGAAATAGTAAAGCCAAATTCAAATGCAACGTGTTAATGTCGAATCTAAATCTAAATGTTTAAACAAACTTTTATTTTGGTACTTCCACTGACATCAGTGTAAATTTGCATATTTTCTAAACATTTAAGTTCGGTATTTAGATTTAGATCTAATATTTAGATTTAACATTTATATTTAGACTTAACATTTTGGTATAGATGTAAGATTTAGATTTAAGATTTTGGTATAGATTTAACATTTACATTTAGATTTAATGTTTAGATCCGATATTTAGATAAAATATTCAGATTAAGATTTAACAATTAGTTACATCTAGATTCAATTTTGAAATATATCATTTGGATTTAACATTTAGATGTCACATTTATATTTAGCTTTAATATTTAGACATTTTAATCTATTTTTCTTGGGAATGTAAAAATGACTTAGTTCATGAATATTGCTGTAAATGTGGTTTTAAAAAAGTGACTTAGAAATTTGACATTGCTTTTTAAAAGTTGTATTGAATTGTGACAAAATGTTGACTCAATACTGATATTTTGCCTGAATGCAACACAAATCAAATTTATTGTTGTGGAAACACAAAAATCTGGTCTTTTCAAATTATATTTCACCACTTACATATGTGGCCCGGGACTGAATACATATCCAGACCGTGGCCACGAGACATAGATGAGTCAGATCGGAATTCGTCTGGCTTTTATTTACCCACATGGTCTGAACGCGCAGGATCTAATTTAAGCCCGAATCATTTTCACACCCAAGTCCAGGTTCACACAGTGAAACAGTACGGAGCGGAGCTTGCTCAGAGCTGTTTAAAAATATCTACGGTATTTTGGAAAGATGAAAGTCAAATTAAACTGCCTCTAGAGAATTTCCACTGTCCCGTTAAAGTTTTTTTGTAGTTTGTCTTACAGTGTACTATTCTGAAAGCAGCAGAGAGGATTATTTGACTACAAACAATTAATTTTTCCCAGGTCCTCAGCCGAGTGACCAAAAAATGATCAATTAATGATTCTTTCAAACGGTAGCTGTTACATTGAAGGTTACATACATTTTTTTTTTCAAGTATGTTGGATTGCATCAGTCTGGTGCCACAAGCACAGAGAGAGAGGCGGGGCCTCGATACATCATCCCTCCTTTCCACCAATGAAGTCAATTGTTTCAGAATTTTTGAAGCAGCCAATATCCCTTTCATTATAAGACAAACCATTATGAAACAATTTAAATCCGAATGGCTACATTAATGTTTTATTCAAAAGGTTAATATCCCATTCATGTGGACTTGATCAAAAGAAGAAAAATAGGTCATGTAGTGGAATTTGAAAGTCTAGACGTGGGCAGAACCACACACACACCCTAGGCTAGGTTTGACATTATTACTACTCATTTCAGACCATCTGAAATACCGCACTCACTCCTCCTCCTCTGTTTCCTCCTCCTTCCAGGGCAAATCATTTGTGAAGGATGCATTGCGTTGCATGGCGCTGGGGCTGCGGCAGCGTTTCAGCTGCGTGAGCCGACGCTGCTCGGCGATCAAAGACATGGTTTTCTCGCTCCAGAGGGAGTGCTACTCCAAACACCAGCTCTGCCTGGCACTGCGGGATCACATGGACACCATGGGAAACCTGGTCCAGTTCCACCTGATGTTTCCTCCAGGGTGAGAGAGACACTCTTTCACAAATAGTCACCAAGCTTTCCTTGACATGCAAGGGGAAAATGTTTAACCATAAAACGCGGCGTTAATGAAAATGTCATCCGGGAAAGATGTGGTACTCTTTTATTCTCCTTTATCAAAACAGATCAGTCATTTCAAAACCCCATTTAAAGCATTTTTTACCGTTTGAGAGAATAAGCTGCATCACTGCTCACTTTGATGTACTAAGAGGATGTAATCCTGTATGACCAGAGGGTCTTCATGGATCATGTAGATCAAAGTTTCTCACTGAGAGATTCCGCGGACCCACTGCAGGTTAACGGAATATCAACAGAACTGACACTCATCCATTCCCTCCTACATGGCGAGTAGCTAATTTGGTGCACAAAGCATGCTGGGATGCCTGTTGCACTGACGGTGTGATGATGAACAGTGGTGTTAATAACATTAAATATACCAATTGGACAATCAAAATATAAATACCCAGATGCAGACAAGTCCAAGACGTGCAACCCGACTCAGATCCGGATCATAATCTGTATCTGTATCCAAGTATTTTTTCAGAGGCAGGGATGTAGGGACAGCAGCCACTATGTAGCTGAGAGGATTCAGAATGACTCATTTGAATGTATTTCATTCAGCCGATAAAGAGGTTATTCCAGGATTAATCATTGACCCGGGTCCAATAACATGGGAAACCACCGTTTTTTCGTTATAACTCATAAACTAGCGATTATAAACACATGACCCCCAAATGCAAGGAAACAATGTTATTTTTTCATCGACTTTATCAAGTAAAGTAGAGCTGTCATGATGTCACCATCATGGTGTCTCCTGGGTGTAATGGTGCACGAATTGATGATCTCCTCAAGGTGATACAAAATGAAATGTGCATTTTGTATCACCCTCATGAATGCACCCGTTTGTCCTCCCACAGACATGAATGCTGATGTTTATCCTGATACACCACTAACAAACAACTGCTGACGGGTTTTATTTTGCAAAAATCTGGAGGCAATGTTCTGAAAGTTCAGGTTTAAGGGACTCTGACATTGGAATGTGGTTGTCTGCATGTTTTCGACTTACTTCAAGCCTGTGGGCCCACTGGCTTTTTTCTTAGGGGACATTCTGAAATATGACTACAGCCCAACTTTATGGATGAAACGAGCGATGAATGAGTTCCATTTAGCTGCTTCAGTTTGGGAGTCATGTGCTGTGCCTGATAGTTTGGCATCAAGGCCTACTGGGACACTGAATAGAAAACAGCCATTGTTAATATTCTGAGCGACACCGGCATTTTTCATCTATGAGGTGTCAACATTTCTGCAGTAGAAAAAATCTTGTTTCACTCGCTAACAGTTACAGCAACGATGGCGACTTTGAACCCCCGGGGTAGAACAGTGAAATTAAGACCAATCCTGTCGCATCCTGAAACTTCCACAATGTTTGCTGTGTGAATGTTACACCAAGTTGAATATATTTTTCTCTTGTGTGTGCACATCCCACCAGACCATACGTGGAGCTCATAAACTTCTTGTTGGAGTGTGGAGACGAGGTGAAGTTGTGGGTCAGTCGCAGAATGCGCGGACAGTGCGATCAACAATGGGGGGCGCTCTGCAGCAGCTTCGGCAGCCGCTGCTCTCTCAACCAATCAGACACTCCGCAGGACACCACAGCCCCACCATCCACCACGACTGTGCGACTGACCACACAAGTAACCCCGAAGCAGACCACCTCGGAGGTCCAACCAGAGAACAACAGCACGCGCAAGATTGACAACGGAACTGAATCTGGTCTCCGAGTGTCTGAGAAATCCAGTGCTGGCGCTTCATAAGGAGAACGGCGGATCCTGCAGCGGGGCAAACAGGGTATATGAAAACATAGATCATGCACTTATTACTATAAAATGAGTAGAATGAGTAAAAGACGTTGTATAGGAGGATTTTCATGGTACTACATAACTTAGCCTATTTAGTCGGTTGGATATTTGTGATATATCAATATTTTGACTTTGAACAAGAATGAAACTGAATTATCTACCTCACTTAAACATCACAGTAAACCACAGTGGCTGTATCCTTCAGCAAGGTGCATGGACATATACCCATCAACCATAACATTATAAACACCCATTGTTCGGTTCCCAAACAGCCCCGACCTGCTGAAGTATGGACCCCACAATACCTCTGAAGGCTTGCTGCGGGATCTGGCATCAAGACGTTAGCAGCAGATTCTTTAGGTCCTGTAACTGTGCTGCTAACACAGCATATCAATTTGGATGAGATCTTCGGAATTTTGGGGCTAAGTTAAGACCTGGAACTAGTGGTTGCATTCCTCAAACCATCCCTGAACCATTTTGTGACAGGACACATTACTCTGCTGAAAGAGGCCACCACCATCGAGGAATGCTGTTTACGTGAAGTGGTGGACTGCAGCAATGTTTATATAGGTGGTATTTGTCAAAGTGACATCCACATGAATGGGAGGACCCAAGGTTTCCCGGCAGGACATTGTCCAAAGGATCAAACTACCTCCCCTGGCTTGCCCTCTTCCCATAATGCATCCTCGTGCTATTGCTTCTCCAGGTAAGAATCCACACCAAGCCGTCCTCAAGATGCAGTGCTGATGCAGACGTGCCCGCGTAGGGACTTTTTGTCAGGGGACAGCATGGGCATTGGTCTGCAGTTACCCAGACTTATACACCTTAGGCTCGTGTTCAAAATCATGATCCATGTAGGTTGAATCCAAAGCAATTACATTTCTGTTCAAATCGTAGAAGCCTATGGGATTAGACAGTTTTGGAGATGCTCAGACTCGGTCGTCTCATCCTAAATGTTTGGCCCTACTCCAATGTCTCTCAGGTCCTTATGCCTGCCTGTTTTTCCAGATTTCAATCAGTTCCAAAGACATAATGTCCACTTGCTTCCCTAATGTAAAGTCCACCCACTGACAGATGCCAGTGTAACCAAATATCCATGTTATTTCAACTTCATCTCCCAGTGGTTATAATGTTATGGCTGATCACTGTACACGAATGAACACTACAATGGATATGACTCTAGCTTAACTTCAGCTCCTTACACAAAGTCAGTGTTCTCTCTATTTAAGTCTGTTTTTGTATTTATGAGGATTGTTATATCAGCTTAGTTAACACACTATCAAACATTCTCTTGTAGACAGTCAGGGTGCCGTCTGCAGGAAGAGAAGCACTCTTTGATTATGATGTGTTATCGATGTTTTCTTTTTTTTGTTTATGTTCTACTTGAACTACCACATTACATACAAACCCCAGGTATCAAGCTACGTTTTTGTTTTTTTTAAAGTTTTTATTTAAATGAATCTAAAAATACATTTGTAAGCATTTTCATGGAAATTAAATAAACTGCGATGACGTCACTGGACCGAGATAAGAGTGTGAGTTATGTCAGTTATGTCCCATGCCAACCCTGATATCTACCGGTGGGACAATGTGATGAAAACGTTTCACTTAATCAAAAAAAATTCAAAAACGGACTTTCTGTTTCGACACTCACACAATTCTGACTCAATATCGTGTCTAAATAAGGATATTTTTGATCCAGTAGTGTTGACGTCCAAGTGGAAGCAAGGCACGAGGTAAACTCATCAATAACTGCATGTGTGAAATATACATATAAAGCTCACACACAGACACACACAAGGTTGTTGAATTTCTCCCAAAAGCACGCTTCTGCTGTAATCTTTGACTCAGCACCACGACTGCCCTCCAGGAGACCATGTCTGGAAAGTCGCACCGCTATGTGAAATTCATTTATTTAAAAACCACAAAGTCGCTCAAAGTTTTTAGGGACAGCCAGTAGGAGGTTGCTACATCAGGCCTTTTGTCCCAACTTAAAGAGAGACCATTTGCAAAATGCCTAAAAACCTTTGCCTTTATAGGTGGTAAAAAGGGAGAACAACACAGTTTGTGTTTCATGCATGCTGCAGCTTAGAACCTTGTTATCCCAGTTTTGTAACGAGGCACTTCTCAGTAAAAGTAAAAAAAGTTGCATATTATTCAAAAGTAAAATGTGGGTATTAAACAAGAACGATTTCTACAGGACCACTTCTGTGTGCAACAGCTCAGTCGCAAAATGCTGCTTATGACCTTTCACCCTTAAACTCCTTACTTGTAAAATAACTAGACGACATTCTCCCTGAAGAACGGGCGCATGTTCATGTAAGGACCATCGGAGCCAACTAAATGAAAGGAAGGAGACGCTTCTTAAGGATGTAGAGGACGGTGGCGAGGAAGAGGGCCAGGGCCAGGAAAATCAGAAGCTTGTCTGTCAGCTCCCGACGGTTGTACTTGAAGATCAGTTTCCTCCCAAGGTGGATTGTTCCCGTCATGTTTTTAAACTCCTCGTTTGTTTCCTGCACTGTTCTTGAGGAGGTGGCTGTCGTGAGGAGGAGCAGAAGTAAATGCATAAAAGGTTTAAGAGGGAATAACATGGGTTATCAAGTAAAAACATTCACTGATTTTACCAGGGATACACCTGGATTTACCTTTTATACACAAACTATAACCCTTGAATAAATACACAAACAAACAGATTATTTTTACCCAGCATGCCGATTGTGTCCTCGCTCTGCTTCACCTGCTCAGCCATCAGCCTGCTGATTGACATCAGACTCTCTGTGATGGTGCCACTGGTTTCCACTAGGCTTTCCTTGGTCGCCTTTCTGAAATACACGCACACCATTACAGCAAAATGATCTAGATGGCCAATGCGGAAAACCACAAAAGGATCTTTGGACCGGCTCCTGCATTCCTTTGAAACGCCCTGATTTATGGAGAGCGCAAGTTTAGTCGTCGCTTTATTTGTTCCTCCCCTTGGCGTGTCTGTGTAAGCAAAGCGATGTCCCCATAATGTGTTGAACACCAGACCATGAACACAACACGTAACTCAGATGGCTCTGTTTACTGAAACGGAAAATCTACACTGCAGCAGAGTAGCAGTAATACGTTCTTCATTACCTCCACCAAGGAGGTTATGTTTTCAGGTTTTGGCATCTCCCAGAGGTGGATTCCACTGGGGATGGAGCTGGGTGCCTGGGTGGGCTGAACAAAAATAATGAAGTAGAAAGTGCAGAATGCAACCAGCGACAAAGTATTTGAGAGATTCTCAGATAGTTTGTTGGAGTTTTCGGTAAATTTAGAGGCTGGTAATAATTCAGATATTAGTAGAGAAATATGCAAGAATGTTTCTCGTAACCTTAGTCACTGTTATGCCTTGGTAGAGGGATTTTTCTAGTTTTTGTTGTCATATTTTATGTAAAAGTTTGTTTCCAGCAATATAGCAAAGTGACATATAAAAGTTACTTTCATTTTTGATTAATCTATGTTTTATTAATTTACCGGTAAGCTTCTGATTTAAATTTTGAAATATTTTACCGTAATTGCACATCTATGATAAATGCTTAGATGTTACTCATTAGCTGATAGAAAAAAAAACATTAGAGCACCAGTATCTAAGATCACAATGACTCGAGGGTCACTCATTCAATAAAGCTGAAGGGGAGAAAAAAGCACATCTGAATATTTAGAAAACCTGCAAAACTTTGGTTTGAATGTCTTAATGAAAGGATAATTAAAAGGTAGAACAGCCGGAATCAGCTTTAACTTCTCATTACTGAGAAAATGGTTCTGCTGTAATACCGTGTCTTGTTCTTAAAATCTTTGATGTTATAATTGATCTATCAGGATACCAATGACGTCATGACTAGAGATGACTAACCTCTGCCTAGTGGTTGGGGTGTCTCCTCCACACAGCAGCTCATCCTTCTCCATACTGTCTATGGTTAGTTTGCAGGCCAGGTTCGCTTTCCTCCACACTGTCTGGTTACTGGGAATAACAGAAAAAAAAACACAGAAATCTGTCATCTATAATCAATTCTAATGTTTGTGTATTCTGCTGACCCCCCATCAATTCCAATTATACTTCTTATATCTTCACAAATCCAGATACGGATGTGAAGCATATTTACTTTTTCAGAATGGCAAAGTTGTTTTGAAATCAAGCATCATTTTTACGTGTTGAATTAAGACTGACTCACTTATCACTAATGATCGAATGTTGCCATTTTATCGGGATTGATGATATGCATAATTTAAAACAAATAATTCAACGAGAGAATTAGGATCATTCTTTCAAACAAACTCAATTTTCATATCTATGTGTATATTCACACACACCTAAACATTTGCTTTCGCTGACTCTCTGCTTCTGTCTGGATGGCCAGTCTGTCACTCTCTTTGTCCTGCTCTCTGGCCATCTGCTCCAGATCCTGAAAACATCAACAACACACCTCGTTAGAATAAAACAGTTTGGATTAGATGCAAAAGATCTGTCTGGTGTTACGCAGTATGCATGACAACCGACCTGTATTCTCAGTCTGAGCTTGCATAACTTCTGTTTAACCTGGGAGTTGAGGTCGGAGAGAGTGGACTGAGGTCCAGGGCAATCCCTGATGTCCTGCCGGTAAAACATACAAACACATTTTTCTTTTAGATGTATGTCATTTGTAATTTGCAAAATAGTAAACAATTGTTTTTATTTATTTACTAGTGAAAAAGGGAAATAGTGAAAGTATATTGTTTTATATGAAAGTATTCAAAATATGCTATCAGACCTGTTTTAATGTGATTCATTATATGTTATTGAGGCCTTACTTACTTAAATTAAATTTAGTAACAAAAAAAATTGCGGATAGTTAGCATTTCAACAGGTAACAATAAGGGAGTAAGTCTTATAAAGGCACTTTTCATTGCATTTTAATTTAAATCATGTGACAATTGTGTCAAAGTGGTTCCTAGGGGTCAGATAAATCTCGCACTTTAAATAAAAACGTTGGTCAAACAGTCTGGTGATCGTAAATAATGTCAGATTTTGACAAAAGTTATCAGTTTTATCAGCTTATTTGAATACATATCAATCATCTGCTCACTTGTTGAAATCAGTTCATCATAGTCACATCAAACATTGATATTAATGAAATGAAAGCATTAACAACTGTAACTATCCGATCCAAATATTAAGTGAATTAAACCGTTTGCAGTGACTTAATTAGATAAAATAAAGTTATTGACATTACAGCAGTGAACAATTTATTCTGTCTAACATTTGAGTTTTTAATTCACCATTAAACTAGTGCACCTTTAAACTCTTAGCTAAGGTTTAGCTTAACGAGCTACTAAACGGACACTTCTGAACAACAAAACGATAACTAAAATACATTTAAAGAAATAAGGCACTGGAAAAAACAAATGTTACCTGAATTAGAGCCTTAATTTCTAGGTCATATTTGATAATTTCTTGTCCACAAATTCGGATATGAACATCCGAGGAAGACGCCATCTTTATTTTCGTATGGCAAACCTGGAGACCCAAAAAGCATCGACGGACGACAAAAAAGGCGAAGCAGTAATCAGCTCCACACTGGGCTGGGAGGATTACTTTTAAAATGTAATCCGTCCCAGTTACTAGTTAAATAACATTCAGATTAAAATACGGGTTTACAGAAAAGTATACTTTACAAAAGCAGATATAAAATCTCCTTTTACCAAAAAAACATATTCAGTTCAGTCATTTTTAGATGAATACATTCATTAATAGCACAAACAGAATTCTTTAATAAATAAGGTGTCCATCTTTTGCCACAGCTGTTTCCCTATACGCTCTTTTAATAATAATAATAATAAAAGGAAGCTGCTCAACCAAGGAAAAGACTGAACATAACCAATCACAAATTTAAATATTAATCTACTGACTGAAATCTGGGATAGGCTGAATCCAGGGTTCAAGTTTTGCTTGTTTGAAGGGAGTAGGTAATAATAATAATAATAATAATAATAATAATAATAATACATTTAGGCCTCTTGTCCTTGTCCATGTTGACATGCACTAGGCTTCTCACTCAACTCAGTGTCTTCTTGGTGAAAAGTAACCGACTCGGACGCTTCCTCTGAAAAACACAGTGTAAATTAAAAATCCAGCAATTAGGGTTTATATTAGATTTATTCAGTTTTACTATATTTTTTCATTAATGCATTAACTGTTAACTATACAGCTATATTCAAAAATTAAGATAATATAAAACTGTATACAGTAAGTGAGTAAAAGAAAAGAAGATTATAAACATAAGTGTAAAAATAAAGTGTATCGGCGGTTAATACAAATCCGTGCCTACAAATAACATCATGATTGTGAACGTACTCTTGCACATAAAGATAAAACTTAGTAATATACTATTGCACATGATAATAAACTTAGGAATAAATGTAACCAGTGCATACAAATAAAATAATAATAATGAGCTTAATATTGCACTTGATAATAATATTGTTAAGTAAAGTAAGTTATATTGAAAGGTTTAACATTAACAATAATAATAATAATAATTACTATTAATGTTATATCTTTATTAGTAGTAGTAAAAGTTGTAAAAAAGAATCCCCACCGCTCTGAATGGTGTCCATTTGTATTTAAACGGATATAAAGGACTTGATTTTTGTTATAATCTAGGACACAAAACCGGTAAAATACAGCAGTCATAATTATGATTGTAAGAAAGATAATTTCTTTACTTTATATCTAACCAACCAACTTTTTGGTTTCTCAAAGACATATCTTTACTATTACGGCGGACATTAAGTATTGTTTGTTAATTGTTTGCACGTTATGACTGTTGGATGTGTCGCTACAATTATCGGTTGGCTTTCAACTTTTTTATCCCTGAAATCCTGCACACCAAACTTTCCCAGCTCGCTGTGCCCGCCTCCACCTGTCAGTGGATCCAAGACTTCCTGACTGACAGGAGGAAAGCAGGTGACCCGACTGTTGAGCTCCAGAAGTTTGCAGACGACACAACGATCATTGGCCTCATCAAGGACGACCATGAGTCTTCACACAGACGGGTGGTGGAACATCTGGCCCTCTGATGCGCTCGGAACAATCTGGAGCTGAACATGCTTGTAAACCGTGGAGATGGCAGTGGACTTCAGGAAATGGGCCCCAACTCTGGCCCCCACATCCATCTATGACAACACGGTGTCTGCTGTGGAAACCTTCAGGTGTCTGGGATCCACAATCTCGCAGGACCTAAAATGGACTCCCACGTCGACATCATCATCAAGAAGGCCCAGCAAAGGATGTTCTTCCTGTGCCAGCTCAGGACCTTCAAGACCGCAGGGATTCATGCAAGTGTTCATCAAAAACATAAAATAATCTTTATTCATTATACAGTAACATAACATAATATTAATTCATTTATTTCAGTATTCCGAAATGTGTTTACATGCTATTTTTATTTCCTTTCTGACTGTAAAAATAAGTGACTTACTTTTTGGATTTAAACTATTTTGAAGTATTGAGGAATAAAAATTTCACTCAGAATATTAGTCCTAGTATATATATATTTTTTTTTTCCTGAAATGACACAATTTATTGTCCAGATTCTGCTGCTTGTGTGAGCATTTCTAGACTGCTTTGTCTAAATGGATTTATATAGCGCCTTTCTATGAACCCAAGGACGCTTAACGAAGAGGGTAAAGAGGGTATTTAGTTTGTGTTGCACCACCATTACATCACCGGGAAATAAGGTGATGTAATGGTGTTGTAATACAAACACCACCAGGCCTGTGTATCGGCTTAGGCACAAAACTTTGAAAATGTTTCCCCTGCATTGGCCTTTGGGTCTGTAATGGAATTTAAGACATGAGGGACAACAGACGACCTCCACATGAAAGGTTTTTGGTTCTAGGGGAACAATAAAACTCTGAAAGATTCTGTTTGAAGTTTGCATTTTCTTTTGAAACCCAGAACCCCCTGATTGTGGTTTTCATACTCTCCTGGAACCCAGATCCTTCACTCCTGTGATGAACTCTTGTCCTGTGCAGGGGGTCCCCCCTATCGTGCTCAGTGTCAGTCAGAATTGGCTCGTAAGATGGGGGAATAGTCTCATTTGAAAAAACTAGCGTCAGCAGAATTTCATCTGGGAAATAATTAAAACAATTTGCGCTACATTTCTCATTTCTTCATGAAACGTGGTGAACACACAAAACTTATACACATTGTCTCTTCTCATTTTGGGGGTAAAATATTCAAACTGTAGTCTTAATTATTTAATTCGTTGAGTATCTGTCTGGACCCAAACTTAGAAAAAAATAGTGAATGTATCTTCAACAAACATGATATGCTGCAGTGGCTAATTTTTAGCTATTTAGACATTCTGTGCACCATCAGGTCAATAATTCTAACCTATTCGTAAGTGAGGAACGTTTTTTTTTTTTATGCAAATCCTGTTCACGGTGTATTCTCTGCCAAATTGCAAGTTTTCATCAGGATTGGTGTGAAATGTGTCATTTTCTAATAACAATTACTAGGATTTGTATTTTTTTTTCCAAAGCAGCAACATGGTGTAGGACTTTCCTTCAAAAGAAGGTAAGGTCAGTTTCCAGAGCAATCAGGATATTATAAAGAATTTGTTCTTCCCTTGTTAACTTTTTCAGATAGGATGTGTTGATTTGACTTTTCAAATTTAAGAGGAACTGGGTGTAACCTGCCTGACGCTCAATGTCAGCTGGGATAGGCTCCAGCCCCCGCGACCCTGAACAGGGTAACAGGTTACGGATATTGAATGAATGAATGTATTGTTACTTAAAAATATATTGCTATTCTTATAAAAGATTTTTTTATTTCATCTAATCCTATGAAAACATATTTTCCTTTGTCCTGAGGGAATATTTGCCATTCATTAGTGCAAATTGGTGTTTATTTCGGACTACTAAATTGTAAATTAATAAATTTAGTTCAATTTTGCAGTAGATGGCGGTTAAAATGGTAATTTTTGAGGATTTATACAATAATCATCAAAGCGTAAATCTGGAAACCCACATGCAAAGTCAAATTAATCAGTTTCACAAACAGTGGTTGGTTTGGGGTTCTAATGGTTTTATTAATTTGATATTAAAATCAATAAACATAATCAGACTATTATTGTGGTTACAAGCAGAATTGCGGTACCAACTCCGGGTCGATACAGCCGAGGACGAAAGATAAAAAAGAAAAGAAAATAAAAAAGAAAGAAAGAAAGACAGAGGCACAATAAAACAAGAGGGATTCAGGGCAGGTGTCGCCAGGATGTCACAGCCGGAGACAAAATCTGTCAGCAGCTTTAAAACAGAGTGAATCATTACAGTACAAACCAAAAAGAAAATGTCTTTTAGATTTCCATGCCGATGAATAAAGCCACCCACTGTGCCTCCATGAAAAACAAAAAAAAAGAAAGAATATGAAACAAAAAGGAGATGTTAGATAAAACAAAAGTACAAACCCAGCACAACATTTATTACACAACATAAATATAACAACTGTCAATATATTGTATTTGAACAGGCATATATGTGAACTACAAATATAGAAGTCATTGCTAAAGAGAGGATCAAGTTAGTTTCAGCAGGATACACTTTCTGCAGCTTTTGCTTCTTCATCAATTCATAATCCACCAGAGGATCTAGAGCACTTAGCAATGAAGCACAGCTTTCCTACTGAGACTGGGGAGGGGAACACACACAGGACTAACTACAGAAAGATCCCATGCTGTTATCTAACCAAATGTTCCCATACAATACCAGAAGCTTCAGAATGATGGCATGTAGCTGTGGAGCTCAGGATGGCCCATATCTTCCACATCCTCTACGTGGTTGGACTTGTATGGATTTCCTATAAAATCATCTTACTGTTTGTCATTATTATCAAAGTGAAACAAAAAAAGTGAACAAACAGAAGAGATTTAGGTTTAAGGACTTGTTTTGGTTACATCTCTCTCACCCCAGGCATTTTGGCAAACCTGGAGGGAGATGTAAGTCATTGCATTGTTAAATAATGATGAGCGAGGCTATGGAAAGAGGCATTTTGTTTTTTGTCATGTGGGGTGGGTTGTTGTCATTTGCTTTAATAGTAAGATCAGTCTGCAGAAGGGGACATGAAATCCCATCATCCTTTACTGCAGGGGAAGGTGAGTGGTCTCTGCCCACCAGCCTATAGTGACCCCTGGCTAATCTCAGGAGCTCCCCGACGAGGCAAACCAAAGCCCTTCTGGGGAAATGCAAATCGCTTTTGGACTTAAGTTTTCCTAGAAAAATAATCTACCCCCCCCCAACAAGTTATAGAGAGAGTGGATCCCCTGATCCTCAGTCCAGAGATGTGACAAAAAGAAGAGTTGAGTCACAGTGAGGTTTTCTTTGCTGTCTCAGTAAGCATGGTTCTGGGGCTCTACTGCCCCTTCTGACCGCGACAGACTTCAACCTCTTCACAGACATTCATCACTCAAGTCACCATGGAACGGAGGAAAATCTGGTTTTTCTTCTGACTGACATTAGTGCAGAACTTAAAACAGTTGATCTAAAAGTCTATAGATATTAGAGAACGTGAAGGCAAGAACAGACAGTGATAACTGGAGATAGTGTGTGTAACATATTTGTCTGATTATACATTAAATTAATTCTGAAGACCTTTTCAGAGTTCTATTTTCATTATGTTAATCTCAACCTTAATTATCCAAAGGTGCGTGAAAGCGATGTGCGTCCGCACAAACGTTGCTAACATTTGCTTCTTAATATACTTAAGAAAACTAATGAATCCTTTGTCCTTTCTGCAGCCAGGAACTGGATTCTCTGCAGGTTGGCTGGCTGCCTCAGAGCAACAACAGGACTCCAGGAAGTCCAGAAATAGCCCCTCACATAACCCCTTTTAAATGACATGTTTCCACACTTTGATTTTCAGGCACAGTAATGAAATGAGATCTAACGTATTAACAGCTTTAAAGGTGTTGGTCGGTGGATGTTTTATATTCTAAAGGAGACCGTTCTAAGTTTGTGCTGAGCTGACAGGAAGTTTACTGTGGCTTCACATTTACTTTACAGATACAATATTGGCTATGCTTATACAATAAGAATACAGAAATGTCATTTCCTTTTACTAAAAGCTGGATTCCGCTATCGATTAGCAGATTTTGCCTCCTTTAATGCACCGACTGATTTACATCATTTTATATTTTCAAACACTGATGACACCAGATGTATCTAATTCATAAAGCCTCCTACTAAAAGTCTACAACTGTTATTTTACGATCTGAGATGGATTTTTGGTTGTTTTTTATTTGTTTTGTTGTTTAAATGAACACGTTTATAACCATTTGCATCGTCACGCTGCAGTGGCATAATTATATAAAAGCAAAAAGTAAAATGTATTTATATATTATATATGCAGATTAACATTAGGTAAATGATATACACTGTGACTTGTGTAACATGTCTGTGAAGTCTGGCTGTGTACAACTAATTGTTTCCTTCCATCTTAATTTATAGGAAGAAATAAATAAATATCAAAGACATGGTCATAACACTGGAATCAGGAAGGAGAAATATATAATTTAGCAAAAAGTGCAACTTTTGACAGAGTCAGAGCATAAATATCAAACCACAATATTAATCAAAAATAGGTTTAAACATATAATCATGATCTTTCTGGATCCTGATGACGAGATTCTCCCTATGTGTTCCAAACAAAGTCTAAGAGGAAGTAGAGGAAGAGGAAAAGCTCCACCAGACACTCGCGTCTGTCTGTATGATCCTGCTGAGGAAGACTAGTCTACATTCATCAGCAAAGCAGCAGCGGAGTTAAACCTCGCTATGTCAGCATACAGCAGTGAAGCAGTCAGGAAACGTGGGACTGAACAGAGTCATCGATAGAAGGAATCTCATGGCTAATACAGCTTCTTCTTTTTTTTTTTCATATATCAGAGCCATGTTAGCACCCAGCCACAGACAGATTAGCACCACAGTTTGCCTCCATGCGCAGTTTGTCGCTTCGTTCGACTCAGTGCCAACACTGACTTCAAGGAGGGTCTGGCACTTCATTATAGCAAAGTTAAGAAATGGAAAGTTCTGTTTTCTTACGTTTTTTTTTTTTTTTCTTTCTCAAAAAGTCAAGAGGCAGCAACACGGTTCTCCATGTCAAACACCACACAAGAAAAGACAGAATACATCGGAACTGACAGGTAAAAGGCAGCCCCAAGTCTCCCTCTGCCTCAGACACAGTGGAAGTTTGCTCTTATCTACACGGACACACCGGCGGTGATAGCAGCGGCAGCAGCCATTACAGAAACACAATGATGTGGCGTAGTGGGCAGAGAAAGAGTTCAAAATAGAACCAGGTTTCCCAAAACGACATCAATTTTGCTGCTCATTTTCAGCATGCTTTAAATCGGGATTTTTCTATCCATACATGACATCTTTCAGTGGCTCTTAAAGGCTGATTGTTATATATAAAAAGGAGTGATTTGGGGTTCAAGTCAGGTTTCATTTTCATTTTTGTACTTCAGGTTTCGGTTTGGGGAAACCCAGTCCCCCGTTTCTGTTGGTATATCCCCTCGAGACTGACAGAAGGTGCAGATGTGTGTTCTAATATATTTGATTAAAGGCACCTGGTTCAGCAGGCATCATATTCAAAGCATTGTAATTTCTTTTCTCTCTCTAAAAACCAAGTACAAGATGAATAACTCTGTCTTTTTGACTGTGGTATGAAAAAGGTGCGAGGAAAAAAAGCAGGGTTTGTGTGTGGTAATAACACATCGTGTCTGGACACTCTGAACCAAAATCTAAAATCTTTGTGCTCATTCTATAGCAGCAAGTTTGACACGATTCAAAAGACAGAACAGTGAGTGAACTTTGTGATGATAAAGACAATTAGCCAGATTAATTTCCAATCTACACAGAACTCTAGACAAGACTTGATTCTCTCAGTGCAGGGAATCGACATGCAGAAACATCATTCCTGCTGAACATTTTGTCACAGACTAAGTTGAAGAATGTGGGCTGTGGGTAGTAAGTAGAGAGTTACAACAATGGCAGGCCATGTGGGTTCAAACAAGACAGGGAACATTTCAAAGAAGCTCTAAGCCAGACTCTGAGATCTGATATCACAGTAAGCTTTGAACAAACCCAATTGCTTGAGACAAGAATATCTGGTAACACTTCAAGGTCCTTAACTTTTCCAATAAGCTTCGGAGACGATTATAATGTATGTATTTTAATTAAATAAAATAAAATCCTGGGTTTTCAGAGTTTTTTCATAAACCAAAACTGATTGTTGGTTATTGAGAGTCTGAAGCCGAAGTCGTACTCTGGACCATAAAACTGAATGCAAATGAACCGACAGATGCAAAAACATTGAGTAGAGCCGAGGGAAACGCAAAGTATTTTTTACAGGAGCCAAATTAGGACGAAGTGCTACCAAATATATCCTCTTGTTTGTATCGAAACGCCGCGACAAGGAGATGTGTGTTTTTTATGACTATGTTGTGATTGCTCTGGAGTTGTAGCGAATATGTTACGCATTTCGCCCTAGCTGGAGGTCTTTCAGCAGTGATATCACTTCTAAGAGTCTGACTTTTACAAAAGGATTTGCATGCTCAATAATATCGTTCATACAGGTGGATAATACTGTATAGCCATTCTGTTGTTATTTGGTATAAGAGTAAGTGTGAATCTCCTCTTCTCCTCTGATTGGTCCAGTGCCATCCAATGAGAGCATTGATCACATGGGCAAAGTTATTGACTGTTGTACTATGCCATTTCAATTCTTGGGTGGGATAGTAAAAGTAATTAGCACCATGTGACAAACCCATAGTTGGGACTATGACTTGAAATCAGAGTTCAATATTTTGGGAAAGTTCAATGTAAGAATACCAATATGGAGCGAGATCATTTATTTGCTGTAACAAGCATTTTTTTTCGTTTGTGTATAGAGCATTGCACTACAATGATTGACATTGATAATCCATAGCATACACACACACACACACACATACATACCACACAAAATATTTAGTACAGAGTAAAGAATGGTGACAATAATTGGAATACATAAATATATTTTCTTTTGTTTTATATGCCATCACATATGTCAGATAGAAGAACGATATTACCCTGATTTGCTGAAGAAGAGTTTTATGGATCCACTTAGCTTTTATTGGACAAGAGTAGCACAAAGTTACACACTCTAATAGCTTAATAGTTGACTGTATAGGATTTATGCCATCAGAAATCAAACAAAAGAATAAGGAATAAGTTTTACTGGCTTGGATTTTTTTCTCACTCCCCGACTATTAAAATGCCACAGAGTCTCCTGGTTTGAATGTAAAGTTGCACAGCCTGCGCCTCTCATGTTAAACGTAGAAACCTGTGAGGACTCTTTCTTGAAACCAGCCTCGTGATCGAGAACAAGACAGGCGCGCTTCTAATGACGGCCACACCGCTGAGTCGGCCTACTGTCCGTCAACCAGCGGCCCTTTTAACCACTGTTGACCCCCACCAGACCTGGCCAAAATTGTAGCTGAAAAAGTGCTTCAATCATCACCCCAAAAGACACAACTGAGTGGAAGCAGTTCAATGGTGACTCATTTTAGATATATTGCACCACGTCTGCTACTTCAGTCAAGGTTGTTTTGAGCCAATCAGGCTGAATGGTTTTGTTGTGGTTGCTGACCATATTTTGGAAAAACAATGCCATGATCCTCGGTGCACCCCTTGGACACAGACATGACTTCCCTGTTATTATTTCTGTTTGTATGTGAATGAAAAGTTATTTAAGAAGGCAATAAGTGTCCGGATTGAGTCTCCATTTATAATTGGCTTGCCATACAGTACAGTGATATAATAACTTCCCCCAAGGCGGCCCGGAACATTTTTCAAACTGGCTCTTCCTGGCCGCCCCAGGCTAAACACCTCCTCATTAAGTCACAAGTAGAAATCAGTTTACATATGATAACAATATATCTCTCTGGAGAAATGTGTCTACACTGTACATCACCCTGAAGAGGAAGCCAAAGCAGAATCAGTTTTTCCATAGGAAACCTCTACTGAAGGCAAATGAATCAAGACGCCAAGGGGGTCAGCATCAGGATCAATGTAAGGGCCATGGAATCAAAACCCTCTTTTTTAAGACCACAAACAGACTATTCCCTGAAGCAGGAAATAGACATATCCTGTCAACAGACTGGGCTTCCAAAGCCATGGAATGATACGCTCTTGAGCGATAACTCATACCATCACAAGGCTTCAGAAACTTGTAGATCAAACCCTCGCCAGGCCGTACACCTATTCCCCGCTAGTTTATAGACATAGCCAAGTCAGGTAATAGACCGATTCTAGCAAGTAGTCGTCAGTTACACTTGCAGCATTCACACCAGGCATTTTAGCAGCAAATGGAAGAAAAAAAATGCTTTTCTTTTTTTTGTTTTTTCTCCTTTTCTGGACAAAGTGCTTTTGTTTTCAAACATATAAGATAGAGTAATCTATACATATATCTAACACGTAGAAGTTACATATTAACTTATAGTCTATTTACAAAAATGAACAAGTACTGTGAAAATAGGTATGGACGGGAGGTGAGAACGAGTCATTCGGTTACAACTAGACAAATAGGGTAAATCATGGATACTCGTCATTCTAGTCTAAGAAAAAATAAAGCACCATTTCTCCCTTTTTAGACAGAACGATAAACAATAAAAAATATATGTAAATAAATATATATAGATATATATATCTATATATATATGTATATATAAATGTAAATCTAGCTGTTATTCTATCACACAGTACAGAAAGACCACAGCTGTGCATCGCCGTCACCCGACATCGGTGAGCTGTAAATTAGTACTAAAAAAATTCAGCCACGTCCAACAAGAACACTTATCTAGTATTCCTGCTAACCGAGTGAATTCTGGACAAATTTCGTAGTTCCTGGAAATGGCAGGGTTTCCCTTTTAGAGAGACCGACATGCAGACATCGTGATTTTTTTATGTTTTAAGTTTTAGACCCGCTGCCAGTTTGTGGCCTGAAGATTGTTCTCTGCCTGCTGAAAACAGTCAGTGTTTGCAGCTGTGACTGTTTGTGACGGATGTAAGCAATACCAGACAGATTAAATTTAGGAAGGCCATGCAGCAAATAAATCCCAGGAAATTCAAAATTCAACAGACTTCGCAGTTCAAGAGAAATTACGAGTGACAGTCTAAATGGCGATGCATGATGGATCAACGTGAGACAAAAATATGATGGCTTTGGCTTTCATACAGCATCAGCCCTCTTTCACCCTCACATCATCACACTCTTGTCCTCAAGAGTTTCTTGCTTTGCTGGACACACTTCCCTGTCCTCACTAAAGCATGTCCTCATTCTGTTTACAGACTATAACTGGATAAAACCAACCGCAGCTTCACCGCATTGTGTTTGTGAAATAAATTCAGTCTTCTAACTCGGCAATGTTAAAACTGACTGGCTGCTCTTTTTTCTCTCTTCGCTCCACTTTGAGAAACTGACCAAAAAATACTCCCGTGTCAAAAAAGGAAAAGCTAGGAGGCAGTTTAAGTACAAAAATATAACAAGAACCTTTTTTTTGTGTGTTTTTTTGTTTGTTTTGTTTTTGCTCTTATTTCTCTCAATGCGAGGATAGGCTTCATTTAACGTGACATGCTTAAAAATGAATTGTCATGAGAAGTGGCTTTTCACCGCTGAGAGATACATATGTTGTTAATTTTTCTATATACAGTACTTTAAAACACAATTCAATTAATATTTCGTTGATAGAACTAGACCTCATCTACAAACAGAAAATAAACAAATGACACAGGAACAAAACATTTTGGTTACTCTTGTTGACATTGGGACAAACAAGCAGAAATGTAACATAGCTTATCTACTGCGCTCTTGTTTTTTTTCCTAGACAGCGCTATTAACACAACTAACACATGGAGGGAGCAATCAGTTAAGGAATTAAGTGCTCGCCACGTAACAAATCCACTGTAGAAGAGGACTGCAGACGGGCTAATATTTAGATTGAGCAAAAGAAAAAAAAAAAATGAAAAAAAAAAAGAAATTGAATAAATGTTCCTTTTCTATACAGGATTGGACCCAAGCTAATTTCACAGTTCAATGAAGTTCCCTGACCCAACCACATTTCTTACATTCAATACGGCGTCAGGAAAGCTGTGCAAAACCTTACTTTAACTGGCTGGTCGCCATTTCGTTGCATGTGTCTTTGGTACAAAAAACAATCAAAATATAGTGTGCAAATTTTTTTTTTCTAAACAAAAATATCTGTTAACCCTCCCCCAGTCCCAAAAGACAGAGTACCAAAAACAAAGTAATCTATTGCAGAGCCCTCCTATGTACAAAGACTCTGTGGCATCACGCAACAAGAGCTTCTATAACTTTTATGTACATTCAGAACATCTTCAGACAACTGAAACACACAACTCCTGCATGGGCATCTTCCTCTACACATTCAATAAGAGTCCCCTCATTGTAACGTAGGACTGTGACGCTATGAACATTTTTCTGACCACTATGAAAAAGTAATGAACCTTGTGTTTTGACGGTTTACCTTTGACCCCGTAATCCCGCCCCCTGACTGAGGAAAATTGTTGTCATGACAGTAACGAGCTCAACCCCATGGTTGGCATCACACTACTGCAGTACATCATTAATCCATTATCGTCACAGCCCCAGTATAAAATAGATCTCTCCTTGGCTGAACCTCAGGGAGTTATGAACAATCACCTCTCCTCATTCAATCCCTCTAACACACACACACTTGCAGAAACACATACATACATACACAAGGCACAATGAGTCGCACTCTGATCAAACACTAGTATGAACACACCAAACTGTTAGCCTGTTCATTTCTACTGTACAAAAACGGGAGTAGTGCCACTTTGCTAGGAGACACTTTTATGTACAGTTTCCTACAGCAGATCGATAACTGATCATCGCCGTCATCTTCCTCGCAATCTGCTACCACGCTGGCAAAATATCCATTTCACCTTATCCAGTTACAGCCAGCACAAGGCCACAATCGACATAAACCTCCTGTCCACACATGATCAACTACCTCCTGTTGTTTACGTTAACATTGCAATGAAGCATCGTCTCATATGCAAAATAAATTTGTGCCACCCGGATGTTTGCTGCATTAATGTTGGTCTTAATTTAACCTTCATCCATGACTATTTTTTTTCTTTAGAGCGTTCATTTGCTAGAAGTTAACTGCTGCTTCTATTAACAGCAGACCTGACTGGCAAATAAGGAATGACATGAACATATTTTGGCCTTCAATACAAAATATTTCCTGCCACCCGAGACGCCACAAAACACGCTGCTTTGGCAGCTTTCTCTTGGCAATCAAAGCACCAGAAGGGTCAAATTAATATCCTGGAGATAGTTGCCATGAGAGGTGAACTCCATCTAGGAAATGATAACTGAAAGTTTTTCACCCTCTGATGGTTTCTGGCGGGCAACAGTTCATCCTCCGTCACATTCCAGTGGCAACACTCGAGTCCGTCAGCCATGGAAGTAGACCTTCAACAGAAGTGACCCTACACAATGCTATGTTAAACACATCTAATAATCACCAGTGGATATAGAACGTGCTATTAGCTATACACCTAATCACCCTTGCGTTTAGAGGTGTGTTTCCCAACAGGTGCTCACGATGGGTTGGGAGACAGTCTCTGTGCAGAGTGAGCAGAGACAGAAAGATAACTTTTTTATGTCATAGGTGCATGACTAAATCGAACACACATACATACACACAAGGAGTGGTATGTGTGTTTGTGTGACCAACAATGTGTATGTACTCTGGGCTGGAGGGGCATGCAGGGGAGGGGGGGTGGCATAGTTACAATGGGACAGCACGGTGGTGATTTTCTGTCCACTCTACTCAGTGGACTGCCGTTAGTCTACATTTTGGAGGTAGGGACTCGCAATCCGACTAGTCCGCCAGTGGGATCCCCCCGCCCAGTGTTATCCAGGATTTTGTTAACAAAATCCGAAGTCTGCCCAGCAACAGGTGGTGCCACTGTATGGATTGAGACAAATAAGGTACATTCAGAAATGTAGACATCAACTAAACACCCTGCTTATGCAGTTCATTCTATACAGAGATTTTTTTTATAGGCCGACAGGCTGATCCTGATATCATCTGTAACCTATTATTATCAGAAATAACATTTTTGCAGAATAATTCCACTTCATATAAACAGGACACTTTGAAAATATTATAAATGATTACATCAATATTTTTTCTGATTGTTCAATTGTTCATAACATCATACTAAGGAAGAGGAAGTTGTTTTTCTCTGGGTCAACAGTGTTTGAGGGAAGTGTTCTCTTGGTCAACATGGTTTTTTCTTTTCTCATTGCCAGCTTGTTTATCATGTTTATTAGTACTATGCATTCTTAAATTATTTTACATTTAAGACAAGATTTGCCAAAGGTTGATATGTTGGCTATAGAGTTGCAATTTCATTTACAGGTATAACCTCTCCAAAATACCTACACTTATTGTGTAAAGGATTCTCACCAAGTGTCTCCTGGATGAGATGTTCAAGAGTGTCAGTCATGTTGGTTGGACGTGGAGAAGAGTCCGCCACCCGGGCCACGATCTCCTCCTTGATGGCGCTGATCACAAACAGAAGCCGGTCTACAAGGTTATGAGTAGAGCACACAAACAAGCATTGAGCACAAAACCACCACACTTCAAATCTGTATCTGGTGATTCAACAATCTCAAATTTAAATAAGCTTAAAAACATGTTCAGTTACAGAAAGTACAATAATCATCTGTGCAGATGATTAATAAATGCAACATCTGTGTTGACAAAGGCAACGTACCGTACTCAGTGCTGAGTCCCCATAGCTTCACCTTGTTCGCTTCATACTGAGCCTTCTTCTTTAAACGGCAAGCTCTAAAAACACAACAAGTGGAGTTTAGAACAACAAAGGGGACTTCATTCTCTGTTTGGATTCTTGAAAGCTATCATTTAATGGCCATAGAATCCTTTTGTTTTGCGTTGCCCATAGGATACATGGCAGGAAAAATAATTCAAAAGTGGTACTTAATAGAAAATGTTTGAGAACCACTGCCTTAAACAAAACTCAAATTCTACAATATGTTTTAAATGTCTACACTATGGAGGTGGGCATGACTACACATTAACAGTCTTTGCAACTATGGGGTGTTAATCTCCATATGTGCATGTTATACCTGGATGCCAGCTTGTTTTTCTCCTTGCGGGAGCGTGGTCGTGCGTTAAGCGGCAGCTCACTCACGGGTGTCAAGTCACTGATCACCTTGTTCAGCTTGCGGAGCTCAGTGCCAATCTGCAGCAATTTGCGAGGATTGGGAGTCAGGTCTTCCACGTCCGTGCGGCGAGACTTCTTCAGCATATACTTGCCTAAACATGAACAGAACATATGATTAAAAAGGCATTTCAATGACTATTTTAAGGAATTTAATGATTCAGTAGGCATGAAGCAAACCAGTCAGTAAAGTATATCCATTATATTTTCAGCTATTATGGTTATCTCCAAAAACGGAAAACTAGTCGTTCCACATATTGTTACACTTTTCTCTGTTCCCTGAATCTCTGTCCAAGCATTAAGACTTTTTATGACAATATTAACTGTTCCTACATGGAGTCAGAGCTGAAGTCACAGTTGGGGACAACTGTGGTCGAGTTTGGTAAATCAGAAAAAATGATCCATGAACTCCAGCTGATTATTCAAGTGTAATAATCCAGGCTTGAGGAGCTGCTTTTTCTTTTTCAAAAAGGAAAATAACTGAAGTGAATTCATTTTAAGTCATGCTCTACATACTTAAACAAAATAAATATGAAAGTAAATAAATATGGACATGAATAGAGGATTTTAGAGGAGGTTGTCATTTATTTATTTCCAATGTTATCACTTCAACTGTAGCATCACAGCTACATCTGTGGAAACAAAACCTATTACACCACTGAAAAACTGCTACAGTCCTACGGGAAATCTCACGTCATTTACATATTTCATGCGGTAATCAGAGTAGGGAGGTCAAATTTGAAAAAACTGAATAATAATACCCAAATTTAATTCACGAAATTTGATATCAAATAATGATGTTTCCATTGAAGCATGAAATAACTCACCAAAAATCTCTAGAGCAAAGCAATGATGCCAGTTTGTGTTAATATTTTGCTCCCTTGTGCAGTATATATATATATATATGTGCGTGTTTATGTATGTGTACCATGGAGAGGCCCGTTCTTCTGGTAGAGGTTGCTAGGCAGCGTGTGTCTGTCCCATTCAGATGGCTTGAGCATACGTTCCTGTTTGGAGGGGGTTAGCTGCTCGCTGTATTCCCAGAAGTAGCGGCGCTTGCCTCTCTTCCGGCTGGAGACTCCTGCTGTCAGGCCTTTAATATCCTCCATCAGCTCCATGTCACATCCTGGTTTACGCAGGAGAAATTGAGATATGAGGAAATGATAACAACATAAAAGGACATTTATAGTAATAATAATAGTAATAATGTAAGCAAAAATCAGAAAATTGTCTATGTTTGATCTACCTGGTTCAGAGAAGGCATCACTCATGTCATCATCCTTGTCTGCTTCATAGTCTTCATCCTCTTCCTCCTCCTCTTCTTCTTCCTCCTCATCCTCCTCCTCCTCATCATCATTCTCAGACAGCTCATGCTCACTGCCGAAGCCCTCATCGTGGTCTTCATCATCGAGTTCCAGTGCATCAGCCTCATCCTCCTCCATCTCGTCCTCGTCTTCTTCCTCATCCTCTTCAAGCAAGCAAGAATGGGCTCTGCTGGCCAGTCTGCTGCGGGCCAGGAACAGAGAATAGTTGTGCTCCTCCTCTTTGCTACTCTCTGCGCCTTCTGCAACAAGAACTCCACCAGTGCTGCTTGTCTGTGTGGCACTATCACTGCCACACACCAGAGGCGAGGTGTTGCCTATCAAGCCATGATTTCCATTGTCAAGATGAGGCAAGGCTGACCAGCCTACAGGCATGTCTCTCTTTCCTTTCCCCTCTGCCCTCCTCTCAAAGTTCAACGCGCTGTTAGACCCACTGGCTGCTGTAATAGGAAGTCCAACCAAGGTGGCACTTGCTGAAGTGGAGGCTTTCTCATCTTGAGGAAGGGAGAGAGGTAAAGGGGCATCTGACCTATCAGAATCTGTCCCTAAGGGCTTATCAGGCTGAGCTGTATGCACAGCACGCACACGAACTTTGGCCTTCCGTACAAAGTCAGAACTGTGGGAAGTCCGGTCTGTCATCTTGGTTCCTTGGCCCTGGGGCATGGTTTGAGGGTAATCCTGGGTGAGACTCAGCAGGGTCTGGGTCTTGGCCATAGTCTCAGTGCTGGAGGGGACAGGTCGGGTGGCTTTTTGAGAGCCTTCAGGAAAGTCTGGGAGCAGACTGCGGGAGAGGCGTGATGAAGATGTGGTACTTGGGGAGGGCCGCGCAGAGCTGGGGCTCGATACTTTGCCAGAGGCCAGGTGTCTCTTACTGTGACAGGTAAGATGAGGAGGCTGAGGCAAAGGCTGTGGCAATGGCAAAGTCAAGTCAGCAGGGGGGTAGAGTGCCTCGCACACGGGCTGCGAATCCTCACTGTTGAGCTGAGCCAGTGTGGGAGTTTGACCAATCACTTCCTCATCCTGGTAGGGACTAGAGAAGTCATCCAATCCAAGGAAATCAACCTCTTTGGTACCCCAGATGTCACAGCTGGTCAGTCGTGTGTATCTGCCAAGTATAGCAACATGAAGTGAAACCATGAGAATCTAAATTATTTAAAAAAAATAAAAAGAGTGTACGAGAAAGTGCAAAAATATTTTGGTAATGAAACATCAGGAGAGCTGCTGGACAGACAGAGCGTGACCTGAGAGCTCTGGAGAGCTCTCAGGTCATTTTACTCGAAGACAGGGAGTAGTTAGTTTTTTAAGTCCTTCAGGGTTTAAGCTCGGCTACTACATGAGAATCCACCGCTAGAAAAGTAACACATAACCTATGCTGCTTTCAGGGACTCATTGCAATGTCACGTAAAAAGGACATCCAATACTGAAAAGTTACATAGGCCAACACAGAGACACAGACAGTATAAGCATTACTTTAATTTTTACTGTTACGCTGGGTTTTCTCTATGATATCTCATAATCTTGGCCTAACTTGGTCTTCCATTGTTTATGGCCGGGTATCTACAGTCAAGTGCGCACCTTCTCCTTGTTGTTATGAGTGCAAGAGATAAGTAGCTATCAAGATACAACAGAGAAACAAGTGGTAGAAAGGAAAAGATGACAAAAAGAAGGTGTTAAGTAGTTATAAGAGACTACCACTCCTGTTTCTGCTTGTGCTACATAATGTTAGCTCTCCAGCTACTCAGCACACTCCAAGCTGGTGCTAATTTCCTAATGTAGCATTTAGGTAAGCGCTTAGTTTAGGCATATAAAAGCTAATTTTAGCACTTAGGAACTCCCACAATAAGCCCTACATAATCCATTGAAAGGTATTTCACAACTTTAAGGAATGAAATCCACCTTGAACTTCAGAAAATTTGATGAGAGGTAAAAGACAGAAAGCCATCAAAGTTCTATTAAATTTATCTGGATCTTTTTCTGACCCATATAATAGGCAGGGATTTTAAATCCATTTAAAATATACTACTGCAGATAAATAAATAACCCAGTACCTGGTGAGGTCTTCCCAGTAAGAGTCCCACTGTTCGAAAGCTGTGCTGCTGCAGACCGGCTCACCCTCGCCAAGACCCATGAGCTGATCCACACAGCCATCCGCCTCCTTCCCTCCATCCCCGATTCCAACCATGCTGTCCCCGCAGGGACTCTGCCGATGGGTCATGTCTCTGTCCTGCAGAGAAGGACAACACAAAGGTGTGTTAAGACTCTGGTAAGAAAATGTAATATTTTGCATTGTATTCAGTAAACATTTTTTTCCTTATCCGTAAAATCCTCACATCATCAAAAAAGACTTTATGACTATGATTGTTGCCTCCGTTACGGAGGTTCTGTTTTACTTCAGTCCATTATTTGTCCGCAGGGTTACACAAACATTACTGCACAGATTTCTATTCAATTTGCTGTAAATTTGTAGTGGATTAGGAGGCGGTTGAAGGACTTTCTTTTTTCATTTGCTTTTACATTGCAAGATAGGGCATTTTGACTCTTCATGGGAAAAATGCACATTTTAAATATTTTTCTGCAATGTGATGTAGATATAAACATGTGATGGAATCTGGTTTTTCACCAATCAAATTACTAAAAACTCTATTATAGGTTATAAGTAGGAGGAGTTTAGCTGCCTTTGTAAAAATGTTGGCCACTCTACCGAGATATATTGAAGATTGATGAAATATTCAATTTCCATACAGACTGCTGTGAAGAAGGTCCGACAATGATCCTGCAGACTCCATTCTGTCCCATTGAATAAAATATCTTACGAGTTGGATTCAAAGCTAGTTGATTGCCTGATTCTTATGAAATTAGATTCTTTTCAAGTTTGTGTAGAACCTTTTCAGAGCCGGGACATGAGCAACCGTGACTACACAAGCCACACAATGCGGTGCAGAGTTTTTCCATTCCAAAGCATGAAAGAGCCGAAGACGCCGCTTGCCTTTATGCTCTACACTCTGGTAAACCAAATTAAGTGCTGAGGTTAGCAGCTTTTAATTCAACCTCTCGCTGTGGCATTTTCTGGTCGTCCTATAAATATTGTATATAGACTATACTTTAAGTGGATTAATGTGTGGTAAAAGCAGCAGAACGTCAAAACAGTTTCATTGTGACTGCAAGTGATCCAAAAATAGTCAAATAAAGCTGATATCTGGTAATATGACAGGCAAACAATATACTTCCAGATAAATGGTGTGTCTTTGTGTGTGCCACACAAAGAAATATACTAATCTGGTTCCACAAAAGGCTATATCTGTTTTGGCTCCGAGTGAAGCATATTTGTTAGATTGTACATAAAAAAATATTAGAGGAATCCCTGAAACCAATAGTAACAATGACAATTATATACGTATATATATATTTTTTTTTTAAATCATCCGTTGGGCTTCCAATGATTGTGATATATGCGATGCATATGAAACATAAAAGAAAAAACAGATGCACACAGAGCTCTTAACCAAACCCATGTTTCAAGAGTGTGTTCATTCTGTGTTCCTTCTCTTGCTATGTGAGTGTGTGTTTGTGATGTGTGCGCATCCAAATGCAGCCACTCACCAGTTCATACATGAAATCTGGATCAGAGCTGGTGGAGAGCAGCTCAGTGCTAGTCAGGGCCTGGTCAGCAAATGAGTAGTTTTGAAAGGCGTCCCCAAAGGGAGGCTCCATCCCACTCACACTGGGCTGCAAAACAAATGAAACAAAAGAAACTCAAGTGAAAAATCAGTCGTTAAAATCATCACAACCAAATCTAATAAAAACGGACTTATTCTTTCTCTTTTTTTTTTTATTGTGTAACTACGGCGGTTTCAGGCATAAGACATGATGACTCAGCTGGTGTGCTGCAGATGCTTATATTTATTTCTTCATCAATAACACACAACAATACAAATTAAAGGGTGTATGAGTCCATTAACTTATACTTATAATGCTCTGCTATCAGTGAAGCAATATATTGTATATTTTGCCTATCAGGCTATGATAGAAATGCAGTTTCTAATCCAAATTACTGGATAAGTACGACCCCAATTCATTAAAGTTGTGATGCCAGGTAAAACCTGAATAAAAACACAATAAAATTATTGTTGAATTTTTATTGACAATGGATTTTCTGATTGATCCTTAGCTAACATTGTAATAATGTTTGGGCGTTCAACTAGTGGCGACCCTCACCCATAATCACTAAGGTTGATCTGATTAGGTATTTTTGAGCATTTTATCATTTTTCCTGTCTTTCGTTGTCCCTGCCCCAACTTGCTTAAAATGTGTTGCTGTCATCATATTCAACACTGTAAGGTCATCATTTATAATTTTTCCAGTTTAACAAAATTTCATTTCTTTCCCCACCATACCCTTTCAGAGATTTTTAAACACTACCCTTGCTTTGTTTTCTCTCTTACCTGAGGCATCGCCAGGCGCAGCTTCAAGCTCCAGCCGGGGGAACCTCTGGGCCTCCGGTCTGGTCCCAGAGGTGGTGTTGACAGGTTGTCTTCTCAGCACAATAAATTACTCCAAAATGAGATGATTGCCAAGGTGAAGGCGGGGGGCGGTCAGTAAATGGGTTCAACCTGGTCTGGTCTGTTGTGGTCTGATGTGGTTCTATGTCTGCTTCAGATCTGCTTAAAACACAACGACACAGAGCACAAGTATAAGAACACAGATCAACAGTATCACAAACAAGGTTGCTGAATTTTTTAGTTCCTCTCATGCCAAATGCAAGAGACAGAGGACAATTTAAGTAAAAAAGGAATAACTGGTTCCAGTTTAAATAACGTTAAAAATAAACTGATGCCGCATGTGCGCAGATACGTCCGGGTATTTGTGACTTGTTTGGAGTATTTCAGTAGCTAAACACATTCTTCAGCTGAATTGCGTTTTCAATTATAAAGTAAACGGAAGTTGGGTAAAGTAGTGTTGGGAGATGTGAGAGAAAGTATAATTATGTTTTTCATAGTTTGGCACGTGTTTTAGACCAAGGCAGTACTTTAAACATCATTTCAGTCATTAGTAATCATATTTCTGAATATTTGGAATGGAATTCAAAAATTAATTCCAGTGCTGATGTGTGTTTTTTCTGTGTAAAGTACTGGATCAAATGTCTAGATCAAGGTTGTATAACTGCGGGCCAAATCCAGCCCAAACAGAACAATACTATCCGGCACGCGAGATAATATAATATTATAATTTCTATAATAACTGGCCTGCTGATATACTGCACAAACGCCACAAATGCCATAGATAGGCAGCGTGTTAATGAAGAGTGCCATCTCTTCTCCCCACTCCTCTGTTGTCAGTCTAATAAACTTTAGGCTAACCCTTAGTAGAGATGCTATGGAGCCCAGGAGGGGATATTGACGAGAAAAAAATGTTAAACGCTAAATAATAAACCTTTAATTAAGTCGCACACATGCATTAGTAAATAGAACAAGTGCGTTCACGTCCTCCAGCCGTTCAACCTGTGTCAGTTCTGTTACATTGAAAACAAGTTCCTTCCATTCAAATGCACCCTGGAGGCGAATCATACACACTAATGACTGCAGTAACAGAGATAAGGAGCAACAGTCTACTTTTACAGTTTTACTGTGGCAGAAGAAAGGAACGACAATATAACTAAAACTGAATGTTTTTTAGATGTGACTTTCTGGCTGGAAATAATTGAGAGAAATAAAAAGTTATTATACTGGTCTATTTAAATTGTTACCTGTAATGACTAATTTCTATTCCTTTCATTCGTCCAGAACTCTATAAAATGAGTATATAAAATAAGAATTAATATTGCCATAAAACCTTAGATTTGCCAATTTGAGTGCTACCCGCCCCTTGAATTTTGGCCCCCTCTGTGATTGAGTTTGACACCCCTGATCTAGGTTATAAATGCTCTGTTACTTTCCCAAGACAGTGAATGTTTCAGTGTGCTTTGTACTGCTGAGCAGGTTGTGTCCTTTGTTGGGATTTTAGACCTTTTACACAGAAAACCCTAGGCCTGGTAATCCTGGCAAAAGTGAGAATCACGATTTAAAATACAACAAATATGAAAATGCTATATAACCAGCACATTAAGAATGATCCAATTGAACTCATTAAAAAGATTTGTGTGTAAATTTGTATTTAATCTAGATGGATTTATGTGAGCACCAAAGGGTCTAATTTGCATCCCCTCCATGCAGACAAGGATACTCTCCAGGATACAGCACAGAGAGAGATGATCAGTCTTCATGGAGAAATTAAGTGGCAGACAGTTACGAGAATCAAGTTAAGTGACATGAATGAAGAGTTTTCTCCTGCAGGCCTAACAGCTTCATGATAAACTGTGTTCTGACACCTTTCCAACAGAACCTGACTTAACTTTTTCCGCGATTTGTGTTTAAGTAGATCTTCAGTGGGATTGAACAACACAGGCTAACCTTTGGTTCCCATGCGCACCAATCAGCCTTGGCTGCACATAACCCATAATCCATAACATAAAGTTTTGGATTCTCTAGCCCAGTCAATTAACTATCACAATTTGACTTTTGTAAAGTTGCTAATGCTTGCCAATTACTTTCTTCCAGCACAACAACTTCAAGGTATAAAACTTTGACTTGCTTTCTAATAGATCCCACCCACTGAGAGGTGGCATTTTAACAAGACAAACAATGTTTCTATGATGTCACATGGAAGTGGTTATAAGAGGATCTAGCACTATTTAAAAAACTTTATATGAAACATAATTTATTACTTATTTTGTTATATGATGTGAACATATGAAGAAGAAAAAAAAGCTCCTACACGTTAGGTATTGCACTTATTCATTTCTCAATTATCGTAATTGTAGTTCGACTAAACTGAAGAATAAAATAATTTATATTTCACTTTAAATTCCAACTGCAAGGTAGCACAAAGGTTCAAAAAATCAATACATGACACCGCAAAGCTGCAAAAAACATAAATTTTGAAAAAATATGAAGGCACTGGCCAGCAGTAGCTTCACTAATGTGCAGTGTGCCACATGTCACAAAAGGAAACAGAAACTATAAGACTATTGGCATATTAGTTCTGTTAGGAATTTTCATTCAAGTAAAGGGGTGCCATTTATGGAGTCTTGAATTAAGTTTACATGAGCAGCCAAAAAGGAGTTGTGAGTCAAATACGTTCATTACAAGCAATGTGTCACGGCAGAAGCAGCAGCTCGTACTCCTACAATCAGGCTTAAACGTCACCAGGAACTGTCCTCTAGTGTCACATGAGAAAAACCCGCCAAAAAAAAACAGTCACCCGTAAATCTATGCACTCCGCTTACTAAACTGTACACACAGATCATGTGCTCCAATTTGGGCAAAACAAGCCGAAACACAGGGAAACACACACAAAAGAGGAGTGGTAGATTCCTTCATCTCTAAACTCCTTCCTCAATCATTACACAATTATCTTAAAATTTTCTAGCACTTTATCCACTTTGGTTTTACAAGGGCTTCTAATCGCGATCTCTCCCTCTCAGTGCAGTCTCCTGCAACACACACACACAAATCAACAAATGGCTCTCTTTCACTTCTCCTGTGACAGTAGGATGACAATAATAACAATAATAATAACATGGTGCATCAATACAATGATACTGAGTGATGCTTGATGGACTGGTTCTTTCTCACTCTCGTATTTGTTGTATTTTGCATCATCATATATTCTGTTAATCTTATTCTCATTTTAGTTGAGTCCAAAGGTAACAGAAAACATTTGATGACTACATACATGCAACAAAAAACGCTTAACAGGGCCTCGTTAATTGTTCTGTTTCTATTACCTGTTGCATCTGTATTAATATGTCCAAAAGTCAAGACACTGCACTTAATTTTCAGTTGCAGGCTGAAAAACAAGTTTATCCTGTAACCTTCTGCGCCCAGTTCAATAAAGTGAAAAGGCTCAGCGGCTCCTGTAATTTGTTACATGTTTTAATATTTTTTGTAATACCTTTTTTTCTAGCTTACTGGGACAAGGTAAAGCCTTGAACTCTGGGGCTAACCCCTGAAACAGGTAATAGCCAAAAGAAGTCGCTATTGTCAGATAAATATATTGATCTCTCTCCTAAAACATCTCAAAATATTATAAACTGGATCATTTTCATTTGAAACTTAAAGATGGCCAGTAACCTGAAGTACCTGATTTTGATTTTGAGATTTGTCTGAGTGACCCTAGGTGCTAGCTCTCTGGTAGAGTTTGACAAAAAGTTATTTATTATAAATGATATGAACTAACACATAATTTCATGGAGAAAAGAAAATTGGGCAAATTAGGCCTTTTCAAAATCAGTATTTCTCGAAATCAGCCGAGAAAATGAAATTGTTGCACCTATGGTGGTTATATGTTATTGATTATTCTGATTAGTAGCAAAACGATTATGTCAGTATACTGTGAAAAGATAATAAAACTGTAAATCTCATATTTTCTCATAAAAATAAGTGACCAATCTTTCCTGTTCTACAATGGAGTAAAAGGGAGAGTGTTGGTAACGCTGTTCTGCGCATAGGAAGAGCAGTGGGGTGTTCTAATGAATGGGTGTGTAAATATTTATCTGCCTTTAAATGATTTGAATGAAGCTCTTTATTGTCCTTCTTTTCTTCAATTAAAATACTCATCCAGGAGGTCAATTAGCAAACTGCTCAAAACGTATCGAAGTTCTCAGTGTCACATGTCATTGTCAGAATGTATTTTTGAAAAACATCCAGCTTTTAAAAATATGGCCTCCGTGTTCAGGAAGTTTAGACTGTTCCAAAGCAGAGAGCCTCCAAAGATTTAGTCCGTGGCTTGTTCAGAGTATATCAAAATTAAACTTGACCCAATTTTAATCATGCTCATTTGTACCATTCTTTCATTTTCCTGCACAACTTACATGCAGCAGCATGCACATACGTATCAGCATGTATGCAGTGAACAGCTGACTGTACACAGTCTTAGACTCATCACATCGCTCTGAGCCCAGGAGACAGAATCTTTTCCTGTGATCACTGAATTTCGCACATCAGAGAGAGACCCCCCCCCTTATGTACAATTTGCTACAAGACAGGAAGTGACAGAAAACTTATCAATTCACCTAATATATATATATATATATATATATATATATATATATATATAGTACAATAAAAATTGCAAAAGTACCACCTTAGCAAACATCAAGAGATCACGGAAGCCAAAAGACTATGCATATAAATGTGCATGCATGCACATACACACCTTCTGAAGGGCCAACATTACATTTGGAAGCTCAGACTGGAAACAGAACCTGTGATCATTATCATATCTCAGTCTGTACTTCCTTCCAGGGCAGCTGGGTCTGGCTTCACTTGTAGCAGAAGCAGAACTGAGTGGTATATGGCCCTGAATCTAACAGTGCTACCAACATTAATTTCAAACTATCTGCCATCGCATAGGGGAACAGGAGCCAGAGTTCATAGCATGCAATCTTATAAACACATAAGAAGCAAGTCACAATGATAATATCCTCTACAAGCAAAGCTGCTCTGAAAAAGTTGGAGCAGAATTCAAATGATCCAGCTAACTACTCAGAAGCTGACACAAGCTGTGATGTAATATATCAGTCCCTGACAGACTCAGTCGGAACATCTCTCCTCACTTGTGCTTTGATCAGTTGAGTTCAGTGATGAAGCATTAAGTCTTCTCCTTTAGCCCTGTACTTTTGGATTTTCCCTTGGTCAGGGATATTTTTTCTTCTATGAGGTTGACACTCTGAATATCTTTATATATAAAGTATAAACCAAAAAGAGAGATGAAATGATGACGACAGAATCAGCTAAACAAGACAGATCCATGTGGGTTGAATGCATAGCAACTAGAAATCTGTTTTGGCTTGAAAATGTTTCAATTCTCATCCAAGAGGCTTCTTCAGTTCTGTCACTATCCTTCTGTTTTGGCTTTGCTTCAGATCTGAAACATCTTCAAGCCAAAACAGAAGTCCAGTTGCTTTGGATTCAACCCACAAGGATTACCATGACCTGATTACCAAGAGAATCTACACGGACAAACAGGACAGAGTTTTGGCAGCATCATACTTACAGAAGTGTAAAGCGGGTAGTTCATTTTAGCTTAGTCTGAACAAAGGAAAGGCTTTAACCCATCCAGCCCTTTGCTCTCAGTAATGTGCCTGGATGCGACTGACTCTTGATTAAGCTGCTATGATGTACTGTGGCGGGATCAATCAATTGCCCCAGCCCCCCGTGAAAAATTAAACAGAACATGAAAAAAAATCTTCTTTAATTCCTAATTTACCCTTAAATATTATGTATAAGCAGTAATAGCAGACAAATAACCTTTTTTGAAATTTAAATCTTAAGTATCATACTGTTATTTGAACACACACACACAAACACAAAGGTCGGTTAAGTTGTCATCAAACACATATCTCCACTGCCATGCAAACGGCTCACATTCCCTGCTTTACAACATTGGAGGAGATCCAAGTAGGTCAATCAGCAGTGTACCACAAGTTCTAAACAGCATGTGTGTGTATAGGTTGGTAAAGGAAAAATGAAAAATCGATACTCCCTAACAGCCAATTGTAGGTAGAAATTCCTCAAATTATGAATCTATATGGTCATTCTTTCAACTTGCCTATAAATTCAGGAAATAATAGGTAAGTGACAGCAGGGTTTGTAATTCAATATTACTGACTATGTGTATAGTATGTGTATATATATACTGACTATATATATATATATTGGTAACATCATCATCACATTTCTTTATTGCTGTAGCTCAGACCCAGCAGTATCCATTTGATTAGTTTTTGAGAAACAAAAATCCCAACGATGTCATAAAAGATAGATATTCCTCACTTAAGCTGCCCATTTCTCATCCAAATCAGCTCTGTAATACAACTACGCACCTCAAGGAGGATTACAGTAAGCCTGAGGATCTTAAACAAGCAGGGCACAAAGCTGTTGTAGTGGTAACACAAATAACCAAAGAAGAAATCATTGCACATGATATCCATGAACGACGGCAGTTATTGTAATTCAACTGGGAACTGAACAATAAAGCAACGATGGTGACAAGGATATAAAGATTAGAAGAAGAAGAAGAAAGATTCCTTTATTAGTCACATAGAGTCATACACAGTACAACATAGTGAAATTACTTCTCTGCATTTGACCCATCCCTGAGGGAGCAGTGGGCAGCCCCTCGTGGAGCGCCCGGGGAGCTAAGGATTCAGGGTCTTGCTCAAGGACCCTACGACAAGTAGACCCTGGTGGGATTTGAACCGGCTACCTTCCGATCGGGAGACGGCCGCTCTACCCACTGAGCCACAGCCGTTTATCACTTAAAACAAAAATAAAACAACGATAATAACAAGGCTATAACGATTAAGGTTATCAATATTTACCCAGACAGTAAAACCAAAATAAAAGTAAATACACTGGGAGGCCTATGCAATTGTGAATCAGTTTCACCTGCATTGGTGCAAATGAAAATGGCAACAGGTGGACAGGAAAGGGAAACGGCAATACAACACTCAAAGAGGGAATGGTTTTGTACGTGGTGGCCACAGATCATTTCTCGCTCCTCCTCATCATTTCGTTTTCCTGACAGACTTTTCTTTAGTTTTGCATTTTACTAGTGTCCTCGTCACCACAGGAAGCATGATGTGGTACCTACAGCCTACTCAGGGTGCACTGATGGCCCAGCTCTTTCACAACAGCACCTCCATACAAACTATCTAAAGGCTTGCTCTGTCTCCCAGCGCAGTGTCAAGAGCATGGAGGACATACAAGGAGATGGGCCGTTACACAAGCAACAGCGCTGTAGAAGGGCAACTATCCAGCAGCAGGACTGGTCACGAGAAGACCACAGCCAGATTCTGACAGAGTGACCTTCAGCAGGTTACTCCTGTGAATATTTCTGACCAAACTGTCAGAAGCAGACTCCAAGACGGTTGCATGAGGATCAGAAATCCCCTCTTGCTACCTGTTCTCACAGCCCAGCACCATGAAGCTCGATTGGTGTTCATGAGAGAACAGAATTGGCAGGTTGACCATTAACGCCCCATTGTCTTCACTGATAAGAGTAGGTACACACTGAGAACGTTCGATAGACATGAAAGAGTCTAAAGTCGCAGTGGAAAAAATTATGCACCCAGCAACATTTACCATGACTTGTTTGGTGTTGGTCAGAGATGGTCTAGGGAGGCATATCCGTGGAAGATCATACAGACCTCCACATGCTTGCAAACGGTACCCTGACTGCTGTTAGGTACTGGGTGAAATCCTCCGACCCACTGTCAGACTTAACGCGAGTGCAGTGGACACGGGGTTCCTTCTGGTGCAGGACAATGCCACACCTCATGTGTCCAGAGTCTGTAGCCAGTTTCTAGATGATGGAGGCATTGGATTGAATAGCACTCATGTTCCACATCCCTCATTACAAACTGAGAACCTCTGGTACGTTGTGTATCGTGCATCGGTGCCAAGAATTGCTGCAGACTGTCAAGGAGCTCACTGATTCCCTGATCCAGATCTGGGAGGAGATCAACCAGGACACTGATATATCATCCGGAGGATGCCTAGATGTTGTTCGGAGCAAATACATTCATGTGTCTCCATGACTGCTCTTAATATTGTTCCCAACAAATCACACATCGTATAGCAATAAATATTTTACAATTGAATATTAAGTTCTTTTTATTCTCCATGTGAATTAGAAACAAACCTGTACTGGCAAAACCAACAACAAGACCAATCCAAGTCCCATGGATATTTTACAAATTTGTTCTCACCAGTGGTTCAGTCATGGTACCTTCGAAACATACCTCGAAACTAACCAGGCTCATGTAACTCTATTAGGATCTCAGAAGGTACGACCTTATAAACTGTCTGATCTACAGTCTCCCTTTGTGCTCTGAGGAAAGCCAACTAGGCTGAAACATTAGCACATCTGCTGTAATGACAACACCATACTAACTAAACTAAATTTATGTTCCTGATGTAACTTGCACTGGAATTTTGTTTGTGCTACTCTTTTTGGTTCCTAATTTTTTATTATAGATTTTTTGGGTTGATGCACAACAATATACTGGGAAGGGGCATCCAATCCATGATCTTTCTGAACATGTACTTTGTGTTCTAGATCATATTATTTCTAAAGATTAATATCCCAAACACTTAGTTACTTATTCCATTCATCCATTTTCTACTATTGTTCATTCTGTGTAGATTCATGTGTTCAGGATGCTGGGGCCTATACCATTTTAGATTCGGCAGGGTATACCCCCAAAATAGACTAACAATCGACCATCTCCACTCTCCACTAACAGTCACACCTTATGATAATTTAGAGTCACCACTTCACCTATATTGAATGTTGTACAATGTGGGAGGAAGCTGGAGTATGCCAAGGGAACCCACTCAAACACGGTGAGCACATGAAAACTCCACACAGGGAGTCCTAAAGTGGACTTGAATGGAAAAATTCTTGTTTTGAGGCCACAGTAATAGCCACTTTGCCGTAGTGATGTCTGGGTTGCTAATTAAGTGTGCTAATTGAGAAAAAAGAATTTGATCCATGTGATAACAGGACAAATTTGTTGAAGCAGCACATGTGTGAAAAGTATACAGATATTTGTCTAAATCCCTCACTGTTACTAAATGACTGGCTCTTACAGAACGCATCTGCACAATGGGTTTTTCAGTTCTTCTTTTAAAAGGCAAACCGTATGTAGTATTTAAGTCTATATCCCCTTCAAAAACACTGCATTTATTACCTCTCTCACGTCTTTGTGATGGATTCACTTGCTGTAGAGAGTCACGCAGACTGGGTGCCCAAACATCCACATCTTATCATAATTATTTTACATCCAGGTATAAATCAAAAAGACAATACCTATTACTAGCATCAAAAAAGACATTAGTATCACTAGCATGTCCACAGTTTCTGCACTCCTCACAGATCCCAACAAAGCAAAACAAAACCTCAGACTAACTCAGTGGGCCAACACCCACGAAATCAGGATTTCCTATTGGTTGAGCGGGTATGACCTCCCGCCCCCAGTCATGGCTGACTGGCCACGGAGACTGTCAATCCCGAGAGCTGCTTCATAATAAACAGCCCGTTGTCAATCTAGGTTGAGGCAGAAGATAAACAAGTTGGAGGCCTACATGTCCGTGGCCTAGATAGCTATATTTAAAATATATTTAAAGTAAACGCTACCTCCTGCCAATTGGCTATTTATTATACGTCGATCTGTAACATTTTTCCTAAGTATACCAAATAAGAGACCCCAAATCAAACGTTAATCTGCACCAGTTAACATCAATAAACTATATAGCAGGTTGTTAAGGCGAAATTCCAAAGTGGACAAACAAAATAAATCGCTATTTAGCCTATATCCTCTGTACAAAAATAAGTGAGATTTCTGTTTATTATCTGAGCGGAATCACAGAAAACCTTCTGATTGTGTCGGTATTTTTCCAGCAGCAGTGGAACTGTTATGCGTTTGGGGGGCGTGTACCTCCAGAGAGCTCAGGCTGCCAACAAAAAGTCACTGTTGGAAATTGTACTGACCCGCTAAGGCTTTAAATACCAGAAAAGTAGCTCAATAAAGTTTAAAGTTAATTAAGTTAACATAAAAAAATTTTTTTGTAAGTATATTGTAAGAGGTGCAGCATGACTCGGATAGTTTAGAAGAAGCGTGCACACCAATAACCTTACATAAATGCGGTTTTAAACCATTCTGACCTAGTGCGAGACATTTAAAGATAGTCGCCACATTGCCTTAGGAGAAGACACTTATTTTAATCAGCTAGAGCCTATTTTGACAGGTGGAGCGCTGAGTGACATTTGTTAGTCCATTGCGTGACATTAGCTAAGTTAGCTACATTTCAGCACATAAATACTTCCAATAAGATCTCGACAAAGTACTGAAGAAAACAACCAACATGTAGACCCTATTCCTTTGCCCACATTATGCCTTTTAACGCTGAACATACGAATCTTGCTCCTCTTTCATCCGCAGCTCTCAGTCAGTATGGCCTCCGTCCGCCCCCTTCCTCATCCCAGCTGTAGCTCAATACACAACAACAAGCGTTAACGTTAGCTTCAAAGCTAACCCTCGGCCACGACCAAATAACGACCGCTGCTCAGCAAAGTTGCCACGAAATAGAAAAATAACGGTTCTACTTACTTCTACGACGCCTACGCGTAAGTCTTGCTTCGTGTCGGACCTCTTGTATGTTCTCCTATTGGAGATACAAGGCCCCCTTTTCAATGGAGTCCACGCGCTGTTACAGCTCTCTCGGGTTTGTTTTGTTTTTCTTCTTCCTGACGGGTTCCTGGAAAGCGCGTGACTACCCGACCATGTGGTACACCAGCAGACCAATAGGAGCAGAGCTGAGAACAATTATTCAACATTTCACTTTTCTCAGTTTAGTCTGATGTAATTATAACGATTGTAGCCTCACACTTGAAGAGTTGTGGAGTTTATAATTATGAGATACCGGAGAATTTATAGGCTATCAGGGATGGATGATGAATAAATTAGACCAAAATAGTATTGAAAAGTTCGTAATTTTCCATATTGTAGTGATGTTCTTGAATTCGTGTTTTCTTGTGAATCACACGCTCCTAAAAGTTAGTAAGCTTTCTATTTTCGCTCACTCTGCCACGTAACACAACAATGAACAACAATAGCAAAATTATTATTTTGCCACTGTGTATAAATTATTCATTGTGATTAATTTTGACGTTGACTTTAAGATGACATTTTCTTACATTACAATAACATTTCTCTTTACTGTAAAATAAAAAATGTATGTAATGTGTGTGTAACTACTGTATCTATATGAAAAGATTTTGAATAAAGGAACAATAAGCACTGGAGATGGATCCTCTTTATAGATGAAAGGTTGATAGGTTAAACTGTGATGTTTATGACGATGATGATGATGATAAAGTGATGTAACATGACTTGATTCTAAATTTTAAAAAAAGGGCATGTATGCCCTGTGAGTCATGAACATAGTCAAATCAGCTTCCACAGTTAGGGTTATAGGATAATAATCAAACCATAATTGACAGACTTTTCTGGCAAACAAGCTTTGTCTGCAGCTGCTGTACAAGAAATATGTGCAAACTTGATTTTCACCTCAGTTTATCAGGTTCCCCTCAAATCGTCCAATTGCAGACTCTTCTCTCCTCTGCACAAATAACAGTTGTTGTTAACCCTTCTTGAGCCACAATACAAATCTATGTCTAATATAATATCCCTATACAAATAATGCGTTGCCTATGCACAATAATTAAATCAGGCATTTCTATGTTCATGTATTATTAATTAAGCATTTATTTACATGTTTTGGGGAGTACTGCTAAATATGTGGACAATATTTAAATATGGATCTGCATTAATTCTGATATATTTCCTCAAAATTTCGCTTGAGTCAGGACTTTGAAATGAGTGAATAAATCACCCTTTCCCTCATCTTTACTTGGGGCTAGCGTATGCACACAATAACCGCTACCAATAAAACACAAGAACTCAATCTGTTGCATTGTAAGTACTTTATAAAAATCAAATTTATCAATTTTGATCATTTCGAAGACCAATCATGAGTATGAAAATGTTACAGGGATGCAATACTGCATTTGTATGCATATGGAAAGTGCTGATGAAAGTGTGAAGCTGTTGTCAGAAACAGGGACTTTTCATATAATCTATGTTCCTACTCATAACCTACAGTGTTATCCTAATCGTGAAGTAAACCTGCATATAAATTAAACCTAACACCCACATCATAGATGTTATACAGAATTTATTTGTTCAATTAGATGGACAGAACATATCTTTACATATGAGGTCTATACTTATTTCATTTGAAATAAGTATAAACCTCAAATGAGGGGAAAATCAAAACAGAAGACCAACCAACTGCTAGACACTTACAAAATCATATGACTCATATTGAGAGTCTCCATTGAGTTCAGTCCAAATTTTCCGGAGGATGAATAAGGATCTGTTTGAGGCTGCCTACACTACTTGTACTGGGAAGAGAAACTATGACTCTTGTCCTGTGATAACATGAGTATGTCTGTCTGTTGTTGAGCCATTACTTTCAGGTCACACAAACACCAAAAGGCTTGCGGAAAGCTCTGCGTTGAGTGTCTGTGTGATTGTATGTTAGTCTCTATGAGTTGTGTGGAATTTCTGAGCCTCTAGTGACATTAAACCCAAAAATTGAGTGCCTTCCTCAAGTGTGTTAGAGTTTCCCCCTCTCAATCTTTTTGCCAATTTCCTTCATTGGTGTCTTTTACAAGTACCTTTTAACCTTACATGCAAATTCAGTAATAACGCTTGGCATTTTAGTCAATCAATGAAAGTCACCTCTTGTCAAATCTACTGGAAAATATATAATAGGCCCACTTTATATTAACTCAAGAATGAAAAGGCTAAAAAGCTACGATAAAACACTACAAAAGTGTCAAAGAAGTGAGTGGCCCCTTTAAAAGAGTGTCTCTGTGTGTGTTTGTGTGTGTCTGTGTGTGTGTGCGAGCAAGTGGCGAGGAAAGGCAAGAGAGGGAGCAGTGAGACCAGAAAGGGCAAGTGTATAATGATGAAGAAAGCAGGAAGCAGACACTCATAGTTTTGTTTTGACTCATATGTGCACAATAGGGCACTGGTGTCTGTGAATAAAAGCAGCAACATCTCAGGACAGAGTTCAGTCTGTGGTGTGTTGTTTACAGCTGCTAGTGAAGTGTCAAAGGAGTCCCAAAGCGAGAGACTTAGGGCCTGGAGGAAATGAACTAATATCTCCCCTCTTCCCGGCCACTGTCTGGACCAAGGACAGGAAAAGGCAAACATAAGGAAGACGTGATTGGAAATCTGTCTGATCTCACTGATTTATGAGTTATTGTAACAACAAAAGAAACCTTCAAAAGAGCCATGATGTAACATCACCAAAATGTATTCATCTCTAGGATATGTCAGAATTTACATCTGGGTAAAAGATCATGCAAATTCTATCATTCGTCACTTATGTAGTTTTTGGATCACAGTAACTTCCCCTCTGATTCTACAGTAGGTGCTGTTCTGCCTTGGCTAAGGTTTCTCTGAGTGGCTCTGAGTGCTTTCTAGTCTGATATAAAATGATTTTGTCCCAATCCTGGTTGTGACTTTTAACTGATCGTCTATACATGGCATTGATGCCATGAACACCCTTACAAGACTCATGGGCAGCTGGTGAGCTCTACCTATCTTATTACCTGTGCAGAAGCTGTGGTGGGCTCATTTTCACCCCCCTGCCCAAAAGATGACTGGGGAATATAGTCATAAATATGTCTGTCTGTGTGGACATCTTTTTGTTCAATTTGGAAATATGTTGTTTTATGTAACTTTAAAGGGTGTCTCGTAAACTATTGGTACATTCTACCTTCATCAGGCTACACACATAACTAAACAACGATGGGTACGTGTGACATGCTGGATACTCTACAGACAGCACGGATTAAAGATGAGTTTAGTTGATATCAACTTGACTTTCAGATGATCTAATCCCTTCAAATTTGATCAAACACGTCAAAATCCTATGTTCTTTGTATTGAAATGTCACTCTCTATGGGATGTGTCTCAGAGTGAGGAACTTCCAGTGCGTTTTGATACAAAGGTCAGGGAATATGTAAGATTTGCATGAGTCTTGTTTAAGCTTCTTGGTTGTATCATGTGAAACTTGGCAACCTAAAACATTACTGCTGCCAAAGGGGGCTAAATATCAATCCAATTTTTAAAGAATAAAATTTGGTAAGGGGAAAAACAGTATCCACATATCTCCCCTTTACAAATCAGTGAAAAATGTTGTTTATGACTTCCTTCACTTTTAAATGCAATATTTATTCTTTAGTGGTCATATTTAAATGTTGTACCAAATTTGGGTAACAAACTCTGTCAACCCCCAAAATTCTGCTACAGTTTATAATTGCGTACAGAATGTGGGCTCGGCTGCATTTAAATTATATCCCCAAGTTCCCGTTTCTCATCCCATGTACGTACCTTCAGTGTTCTGTGTTGTACACAGATTTCGGCCATATTTTAAGGTCTTCCTGCAGATAATTGAGCTTGCTTGGGTGTCAACATGTGACCTGAATGCGAGAGCTGATGGGTTAACAGGACTTCCACAGACGTCAGACTTAGAAGGCCTACTAGACCAGTAGCCAGCTCTTGTCAAAGCATGAATGCATCATACAGCTCTTCTCACCAGCTGAACAAGCCCTGGGGTGACTAGTTTCTTTGATTTCTAAAAAATATTTCTTCTCAGGTCGGATCTTTCATGCTCTTGTTTCAGGAAGCAGGTTTATCGGGTTATCCGGATAATTCATTAAAACTGCTTTGTGGAAAACGCTTAAGATGTCTTTGATGTGGTTTGAGCTTCTTTTCTCTATTATCAGCATTTGTGATCATGTTCCCTCTGCAGCTATGTAACCAAGAGGGAGGAGACACAGGGCCATTGTGCATTGCAGTAAACAGAGTGAAGAGGATGTGCTGTGTTGTGAGCCTCTTGATGGTTGTCATTTACACAAAAGTTTTAAGCTCTTGATCATGAAAACAGTAATGTCCCTTAACAAACGCTTTACAGTGAAAGCCCCCTTAATTCCCTTTAAAGTCTGGCTCGACTGTTTGGTTGAACACATTTCTCATGTCTCTGTTTTTTAATGAAAAATGTGACTAAACCCGTTTGTAATATGACCCAGTGGCAGCATATAGTTTATGAAAAAGAGTAAGAGGCCAAGGATGACGCCCTGGGTGACACCATAGGTCAAAGGGGCCAGAGAGGAGGAGGCATTAACCACTGCTTTTCAGAAAGTTCTATTCGATTACTACGGGGTTTTACCATATTAAAGCTTGTGAGGTGTTACTAAACAAAATTATGTACCAACCAAAAAAATCTAATATGAAACAAGTAAAAACATGCATTACCAAAAGTTTGAGCTAATCTAAGTGGCATTGAGTATTTCCCATGAAATAAAAACATGCTTGGCCATCAATTTGTCATTTTATGTTAAATATTTTATGTCTAAAATTTTGAATTAAAAAGAAATGCCTGAAATAAATGAAATATGCATTAGAGTATTTTTTTCCTTGGCGAGGACATTAAAAGGTTGATTAATGAAAATAATGAATTATCATCTTTACATCGCATGGTACCTCCTATATAATAAGCCACTAGTACAGGACATATGCAGTCATCCTCCAGCACTAAAGCTCCTCTCGGGGACATCCTTTTTTATAACTCTTCCTCCCACTTCCATGCCAGTAGTAAATCAGAGGCTGAAAGGATAGTGAGGAGTATTATTACCCTCACTAAGACTTGGTAAGTCATTAAATCCGTTTATTCCATGGACAGTCAGAATGATGCACATCATGCATTAAGAACAGAAGCATTATTTTCTTTTCCAGACATATGATGTGTTTCTATTCAGGCTGTGCTCAGCAGATGCTTTGGTTTTGAGAGTGACTGGTTGGATGTGAAGCATCACTCATAATGTGACCAAACAACCTGAGGGTCTCCAGACACACTTCTGTTGGAAATTTAATTAATACATTTGAAGACAGGTTAAAAGTGGAATTTTACGTAATCTATTCGTTAAACTACGATTTCCTAGGATATGCATGGTGTGAACAGATTTTTGAACAGATTACTGTTACACTGCCACTGTGTGTTATTATCTATTATCTATGTCTCTGTTCTTTGTCTGGGTGGCCGGGCCGTATGGACAATCCTCATGTCTGCTTTCGACGTGGCGGCTGTAATCGTGAAAAGTTCTCTCCTCTTATTGCAGACTAAAATATGTTTCCTGAAACCTTTTACATGAAAAATAAACCTTACTTCTCTCCCTTAACTTCAGTAGGAATTTATGTTCAGTGCTTCTTTTGATAAGGTATTTCTACAGTGCTGCATACATTTTCTTAAGCAGAGAATAAAACGTTTTACATCACTGCCCAAAGTCTTAGATTGTTGCTCAGACAGTCTTCATCAGCTTGTCTGAGACTCTGATGTCTGCTCAGATGTTATGCAAGGAAAATCATAGAATCCTGGCACACAGTGCACTTAGTCTGCTTTTCAGGAACTTTTTAACAACATCCCTTCTATGTAATCATGCGCATCAGGAGCAGCGTGTGAAATCATGTCGTTCATTCGTTACCTCTAACCTAGCTTAACTCATCTGATGCGATGCAAGTGAAAGTTTCAAAGAAGTGGGCCTTAATTTGGGATGCTTCCTTAATTGTGATTTTCTGTCTTTGTTACAGAGAATATAATGAACTATTATAGGTCTACTTGACCGTTCAGCAAGAATACGCTGCAACAAAAAGTTCTGAAGAACAAACAAACTCAGTGTTTCATAACCCCAAAGATCCCCATGTGATCACCATAACCTCTGACACCATATCTGCAGCTAGAGACAGTTCCATCAGATTAGAGGGATGTGGCGATTTTCCATCATGATAATCGCACTGTTCAAAAAGTGAAGGCCTTCGGAGCCGCGGGGTTTTCAGCTGACACAAGTTCCAGTTTCTCTGAGCCCACAGAAATCCACTTCGGTCAAAAATAACTGTTACATAATGTGAAAAAAAAACATTTCTCAAAGTCTTGTGAGGATAATCAGCCGTCAGTGGTTTCATCCAACCATGTCTGTTTTAGAGCTTGTTATTTCTGACGCGAGCGCTCAAAAACAAAAACAAATCTTCTGTTTTTCCAAGATTCCAGTGCTTCCGATTAAAAATGCAGGACCTCATTTAACGCTTTCACCACCAGCTGCTTCATGGATCTGGCCCGCTGCTTTCATTTGGTCCGGCGTGAAAATTTGTTGGCTTCTTTCACCCAAAAAATACCAATCCCCTACTCTGTATGGTGCATGAATAGCAGCAGGAAGAGGAGATGATGCAACAGTCTGATGAAAAGGGCATTAGATGTTAGCAGCATTGTCCACGGAGTCACTGAATAATTATTTTAATGAACAAATGTTACCTCCTTGGTCCAGTAGACGTAAACAGAGCATCTATAACAGTCCTTAAATTCAAATACAGTAATAGCAGTAATTGTGATTACATGGCAGAGTGCAGTTTATACATGCTAAGGACACAGCTACTACATCCATCCTTCATAAATGTCCCACAGCTGTGCCCTTATCCAATTTCCACCTTGTATTTATCAGGAGATGCAGACTCAGACTTTTGGTTTGTGGACATCAGTTTTGAGAGCTAGCCAGAAATGATCCCCTATTCTTTCCGACATAAAAATGCTTGATTTACCAAAGCATGTTCTGTTGACCGGGTCATAGTTCAGTCTTGATCCGGTGCATGAGGTCTTTCTGGTCAACCATGTCCGTCTGTCTGTTCCAGCGGTGGTATGCCAGCAGAGCGACGTTCTTGGCCGCCACCGAGCTCATTTCCATGGCGCTGCCAGCCAACTCGATGCCATTTAGATAGTAGAGATTGGGGTGGAGCTCTACAGGTGGAAGTCCTTGGCTGCTGCCGTAGGAGGGGTAGGCCTGCCACTCTGTCACCTGCACTGAGTAGTACGACCTACGATTGGGAGAAACAGTAAAGGAGGACAGTCATTTATAAATTTCATTAGGGTACATCGTAAACTCTATAACTTATTATGATGTAGAACATAATTGCATTTAATCAGCCACACTAAGCAGCATCACCATTTAATTATTCCTCCTGCACATTACATTGTTGGTCTGACAGATCATTACACTCAGGATGGGCTATGACATCATCACGGTAAAGTTTGTAAAATTGACTCGATAAATTCGACTATTAAATGTTAGCATGCTACAATGCTGAACCTTTCTGGTGCATATTTCACGCATTAGTATGTTTTAAATGGTGTGATTTGTTTCAAAACATCCATCAGCATGTTAGAACATGGACATTAGACTTTAGGTCAAAGCACTGCAGCACCAGAGCTGTTAGCATGGCAGGATGCAGTTATATGTTATACAACATTTTATGGTCGGATCTCACGAAATGAGCTGAGCGTTTATAAGGGAATAATTTTAGTTGGTAGTAACAGTCAAGATGAACATTTAGTCTGAAGATTTATTAACAGGAATTTAGCCAATCAATCCTTTTAAGTCATTTTCCAACCAAAATTCTGAAAAACTCAAGGATTGGACATCTGGAATGGGAATATTTGTGATTATATAAATGTATCTGATACTAAATTGATATATTAAGATTGTGGACAGTTAGACGGAACAATTTAATGTATATCATGATCTCAACTTTGGACCAAAATAAGAGTAAGTTGCAGCCGTTATCAATCCCAGGATAATTTTGCCAGGAATGAATTGGCTGACCTGAAGAGCATTTTGAGTTGAGCCTTTTCCAGAGGTTGTGTTGAGAACACTTTGTAGACTCCAGCCTCTTGTGGCTGCTTACGCCGAAAGCCCGCTGAGATGTTGACGGGACACACACTCGCCACACTGTTGAAAAAGAGATCGGGCATCTTTGTTGTCAAGATGCTGGCGAAGGGGAACAGGCGGGGGTCCGGAAAGCCAAAAAAAGAGGTGTTGAGGTAACCGTGGACAATGGTTGCTACAGTGCTGTGGTAGTTGCCTGGGAGCTGGTCAAAGGGAGGGGTGAATCCTTGGAACTGGACCCCGGACCTGACACTTTCCTGGAGTGGTGTTGCCAACACTACAATATCGTAAAGCTCTGATCCCATCCCGGATGTTGTGCCGTAGCTCAGCTGGTACTGGGGTGCCTCCGCTGTGGGGAAAATATAAAAAAAATAATGTCAACGCTGCACTTAAGTTCATAATACAGATAAAAATGTATTTCCATCAGTCCATTTGTGTCTGCTGGCGGACAGACTCTGGAAACAAGCGGCACATTTCACACATTGCGAGATGTTCATGCCGGCAGACAAGTGTCGACATGATGCGATGATAAATATGCGTCTCCAGGACAGGACAAGTTTTCATACGACAGTGTGAGAAGCGGATTTTTAAAGCCGATGCTGATATTTGACATACATTTGAAACCTGGTTTTAAGAGAAAATGCATCATTGTGAATTCAGAGAAATAATGGATTGAAGGCAAGAGTCCACACCTATATAAACTTACACTGTTACAGGAGATCAGTGAGGGAATCTTACTGCTTCACTGAAGCTCTTCAGTGATAAATACTTTGATGTTCGGACTGAAGAATCTGGTGATATGATACATATCAAGATACGGGGGTTATTACGTTATTACTGTTTCAGGAAAATAATGTTGTGAGAAAAAAACCCCATGTGCATACAACCCAAGATAAATTTCTACCTTTTATGCAGTCAAAAGAGAGTCTGCGTTTGAATTTTTAGACAAACTCCAAAATTGAAGTGTTAACATGAACATTGGTATCCCGGTTACGAGGTTTATCCAAGAAACACAATGATACTCCAAAAACCCAATACTAACCAGGATATTGGTGATCACGTAAACACATTCACAACAGCACTACGCTTGTCTTTATCGTTACATAATAAAGTGCTTTGAGGACTTTACGGTAAACAAATTGAGAAAATAAAAAAATGAATACTAACTACCATGAATCTTCACATCAAAACTGTTAATTAAAAATCTATAATGTTGTTCCTGAGAACTGATAAAGTATCTCAAAACAATTATTTCGCTAAACTAAATGTATCTATATTCTTATACTTTGAATTATGGACTATTGAAATTTTAGTCACTAGACAAACAATACAAAACAGTGAATTTAGACCGTGGTGATGATGATTTAGTACTTTTAGATACCTGGAAAGACATCAAGCCAGAGTTATTTTTGTGTCTAAAAACTACGTTTATCTTCTATCTCTATTTATTAATTCCTGACTATGATTATGTTTCAAACGTTAATGTTGCTCTGCTGAAAATATCTCAACAGTTTCTGAGATAAAATAAACCTTTGCAACTGTGGCCATGAGGCGATACTGAAGACCAACAATCATTTTACCATTTAGACAGATTAACAGTTGAACTCCTAACTGATAAATGATCACTGAACACCTACAACACCACTGAATCACTATCATTGGAATACTAAGCTTTGAAAACCATGAGCAGCATTTTAATCTGTGGTTTTAATTCTACTGCCAACAAATTTCGTCTCTTGTCGTCTCGCCATCTACCGCTTATCCGGGTTCGGGTCGAGGGGGCAGCAGTTTCAGGAGGGCAGCCCAGCCTTTCCTCTCCCCAGCCACATCCACCAACTCCTCTGGGAGGATTCCGAGGCGTTCCCAAGCCAGCCGCGAGATGTAATCTCTCCAGCGTGTCCTGGATCTGCCCCGGGGTCTCCTCCCAGACGGACATGCCCGAAACACTTCCCCAGGGAGCTGTCCAGGGGGGCAACCTAATCAGATGCGCGAACCACCTCAACTGACTCATCTCCAACAAATTTGTGACAAAAATCTTGACTTTAAAAAAAGAAAAGTAAACTCCTGGGGTCAATATTTATACAAACACTTTCATATAGCTTTATGATTATTAGGTCTGGGTACTGGCAGATGTATTTATCTGATGATATGATCTTCATCACAATACAGATGTTATAATGCAATAAATTGGGATAGACTGTATTAGTGATATGTGTCTAAACATCTCCGTTTTATCAATATTTTTATACCACTAGTTATGATCGATGAATATATACAAACCTTCACAAAATATATTTCCGCAAATTAAAGACCTTTCTAGAGCTCAATCGATGGAGAACTTGAAACACACAGGCTAATTAAACATGTCCAAATTGAATCTAACAAATGCTGAAAATGTTTTGCAAGTGCACACTTAATATTTTCAACATTCCATTTTTCCCATTTACTATGAAAGAGTCGTTTTCCTGGCCTTTCTTTTCTTCCATATGTGTGCCAGTCCCAGTAGTGCTGCTATTTTTGAGTCTATTGGAAACATCGCAGTGTGTTTAACACTATCATATCTGACCCCCCTACCCCGACCCTTCAGCCAGCACCAGGGTGAAGCACCTGAGTAGATGGGGGAGATGGAGTTGACTTGTGCTTGCATCAGGTTAGCGTTGGCCAGCTTCAGCAGTCCGGAACACACTAACTTGTTGCCTCCCTCCACCGCCCAAAGGCTGTTCTGGGCACCAGCTAAAGACACGGAGCCTGTAACACACAAATACAAACAGGCACTCACATGAAACAGTGCTAAGTGCTATAAACCAATTATCACTGTCTACACACTATCCAATTTTCACTCCCATGGTTTATCTCCCCCTCTCACCTTTCTTTCCCTTCTTCTACTCTAAACACCCAGTTCCTTCCGTCCTTCATATCTATTCTCCTACATCATTCCCTCTCTCCCGTAACCGACATCAAGAGCAGCACAGATTTTTGTCTCATAAATTTCATTTCCCCTGTCTTTCCAACTCTTGACCCCCTGAACTCCCACTTCTCATTCTACTCCTCTGACCTACAAAAGCAGGAATGCTGACGTTCTGTCCGTAGTTGACCCTCATGATGGGCTCGATGACCTCGTCGATGAAGCGCTGCGACACACCCAGCTCCAGCAGCGAATCACAGAGTGGCCTCCTGGTCATGTTGATGAAGCCACTCCCGCCTAGAGAGTCCAGCAGTTCCTCCACCGAGCTGAAGGCGTAGCCATGGGCTTGGTACTTGTATATCCTAGATTTGACACACACACACACACACACACGTACACCCCCCCACACACACACACACTCTTAATAACACTAGTCCAATGTAAACACATCACGCCACATTCAAGTCTTAATGGTATTATCAGCGGAAACAATTCGGCAATCCTAATGCCAAACCAAAAAACCCAGAGAGAGGAAGTACACTCACTCTAGCTGATTTATAGAAAAAATAATAGAGACAATAACCCCAGATGAATCCCAAAAGGAGGAGATAACGGTTGGTGAATGATGATGATGGAGGAGCAAAAGGGCAAATCTGAGTCCCTTTAATCTGACTTTATGTTTCAAGCAGAAACTGAGTTACTATAACAGAATTGAAGAAAAATTTGATTTGATGTGTTTATTAGATTTAAACAGTCTGAGGACAGGCTGATGAAAAACAACAATTCTGTTGACTTGTAATGCAATTCGTATGTTACAAGATGGAGAAAACAGATTTTCTTATGGCTGGGGCCAAATTTCAGGCAGATGGTTGGCATTATTCATAACGGCTTCAAAGCTGAACACTGAGTGGCGGTTCACAGACATTGCGGCTGCGGATGTTTGCAAACATCACGTAGTTAATCCTTGACATTACTCACTAAATAAAACACTCGGAGGCAGTTCTGTGCTTTCATTCTAATGAAGAGGTATTTCTTTGTTGTTTCACAGCAAGAAGGCTCAGGGTTCAAATCCACTATCTGGCACCAAAAGAATTAGTAGCAGATCCCTCAAGTCCTGTCATTTGCGAGGTGGAGCCACCACAGATCAAAATGGTTTTTCAGGCATATATCCATTGAAACATGGATGCATTATCCTGCTGAAAGTGGCCACTGCCATTAGGGAATACTCTTACCATGATGGGGTGTACTTGGTATGCAAGAACACCGACATAAATGGCAGAACGAAAGGTTTGCCTGCAGAACATTGTCCAAAGCGTCACAATGCATCTCCGGCCTGCTCTCCTCCCCATACTGCCCCCTGGTGCATCTCTTCTCCGGCTAAATGACGCAGCTGGTCGTCCACAAGAGACTAGGCCACCTTCACGAAACCCCGACAACACCTGCAGTTTTGGATATGCTCTGATCCAGTCTTTTAGTTATCAAAATGTTTCCTGCTTCCAACACAATATTCCTCAAGGACAAAATTCTCACTTGCTGCTTAATATATCCCACTCACTGAAAGGTGGGTTTTAACAAGACATTGAATTCACCGGTCAGTCGTTATAATGTTATGGCTGATAGGTATATATTCTTAGACGAGCTGCATATTATCTTTGCTGGCAAAGGTGAGAGAAAATGGGAAGCAGACCAGGCAGATTAATCAGATATTTCTTTGAAAAGGAGCTGGTACATGGAAATTAAAATGGATCCTCTCCACACAGACGCTAGATGTCTCCAACTGAGTTATCAGGCTTTGATAAGCGACCATAATTCAGGGCTTTGCTGCACAACAGCTTCATCCTGTCACGTAGGCAGCAGGCCTAACAGCTGCCTCAAGGCCAGACAAAAATAAAGGTCATTAGTATTTCTGGCTTACCTCATGAATTTCTCCATGATTTCTTCCACCCACATCTGCAGGCGTATGAAGCTGATGCCGTAGCGCCACCACAGTCGGAACAGGTCCAGCAGGTACCAGTCTGTCTCCTCCAGAATCACCTCCTCACCGTTAAACACTGCTGTCTTACCCGCCACACTACGGCGATATTTCAAGCCTTTAGGGACCCACGGAAACACAAAAGACAAGTAGATGGGAGTACTTTAATATTCAAGATGTTTTGAATGAATTAGTCTCAAAGAATTATGGGATGACATGTGAAATCTGTTTTACAGTGGAAATTAAATAATAAGGAACAGAGGATTTTCTAACAAAATTCTAAATGTTTCTCACACTTGTTTGACAGTGGTGCATTTCTTTTTCTTTAAATTTAAGTTTCAATGTATACCTAAAAATACATCAGAACAAGATGAAACGTTCCTGTGGACGAATTATTCGAGGAGAGCCACGGTGATTTGTCCTCCAGATCAACATATGTGGCTCCGATTATCACGTTCAACATTCACCTGATGCTCATTGTTCCCGCTCAGCAAACATGTGACGTAGGTGCAAAATGAATCTGATCAAGCTAGGGAATCTGATCAAGCTTTCTAACACCATTGAAGCATAGGGAGCTTCAATGGTGATAGAAAGAATCTCCATATTATATATTATATATTCTGTATGTGTGAGTGCGTTTGCATTAGAACCAACCTAACTGTTTGACAAACTCCTGCATGTGGAGGTTTAGGGAGTGAATGATGGAGCCTCCAGACTCGTAGTCATGGTGATTGACGGTTACAGTGGCGAGACGGCCTCCGACCTCCCCTTTCTCAAACACGTCCACTTGGACCTCAGGACCAAAGTGCTGCCGCAGGTAATGGGCCGTGGCGCTTCCTCCTATGCCTGCACCAACCACCGCTGTAGGGGTCAGAGTCAGTTTCATAGAAGTTAGAACTCACGACACTGGTTTAGGGGAGAAATGTATTATATACTTATAAGCACATCATCAAATCAACCAATTCTTTATTTAGTTGTTTGGCACCGAGGTGTTTTAACACATAGCAAACATAAAAAAAACAACTAAGATTTTTAACTAAAACATAGGTAATTTAAATAAATGCAAGTTGTTGATGATAATTTCATTTATTAAACCAAGATGGTAATCTAATAAAAAAAATGGGCCTCTGTGAACAAGTATTTGCCCCTTCAGAAACAAAATCCAAAAAACAATGACATTTCATTAATAACTGGTTGCAGCTGGACTCAACATACCCAGACCTGACCGCTACAAGCCCTGTTTAATCAAATTATCACTCGAATAAAACATTTTCAAAAGCAGGTAGTTAATCCACGTCTCTCATCAGTAGCATACTATGCAAAAACCATTAATGAGGAGGAAGGTGACTGAAATCCATTTTTCTTGGAAGGTCTTTCAATGCTATTTTGAGGCTCTGGGACGCCACAGATCAACAGTAAGACATACAGTATAAACACGAGCAGTTCAGGCTCACAAACCCCCCAATATTGCATCACTAAAGAAGTTTTACAACCATCAACTCTTATTCAAATAAATCTGACCAAGCCAACGTTCCCTTGTTCTAATGGCAGACTTTTTTTTTTTACACATTACCGGCTAAAAACATGCCTGTTTTTTCCAGTGAGTGCCATTTAAAAACGAATATTGTTGCTGTCCACATATCTGGAGACTGTTTACTTATTGTCACCTTTATCATGAAGTTTATTTTGAACTGTCCACTGGTTACTTAATTACCTTTATCAAAATGTTGAGGCGAGTTTTTCAAAGTATCTGCAAAATGTATATGTAAAAATGGAAATAAGACAATATAACACCATGGCTATGCCCAGGCCTTAATTGCCAGTCACGTGACACTATGGGAACGCTATGATGGCGAGCTGTGATTGGCCAGAGATGCTGTCGGGTGAAAATAGCCAAGGGGACCATAAACTCAGACTGATTTTAAATATTTACGCATTACGTGGAGTTTGCTTTTGACTAGATAGTCTTATAATTGAAGCACATGATTTTCAACCAACCTCGCAAAAAGTTAGCTACATGCCGACAGATGCAACTGTAAGACCTCATAAGATACAATTGCCGTAACTAATACCGTTAAAACATAAACCTAACGGAAGTTAAAGAATGAATGTTCTCAGATTAAAACAACACCAGAGACTTTGCTATCTGAAAGAACGTCGTATAAACACTTTAATGTGAGCTAGCGGGAGCTACTACCAGCGCTTGCTTTAGAGCTTTAAAAAACGTATTTTCTTGCCTATTTTAGAAGGCGGGGCTCCGTCCACCAGAGCGTGTGTTCCCGGGTCTCCTTCAGCCAACTGTGCCCATAGCACGACGACGAGGAGCGGGAGAAGATAGCCACCCATTGCGGCAACAGAGAGGAATAGACTGGGAGGAAGAGGCAAGCAGCCGTTTAACTGAAAAAACGAACGTTAGCTTCTTCTTAAAATCGACTGTGTGATAAGATAAAAGTGATTTACATGTCGGTTAATCTTGCCGCAGTCAATTCACATAGGTAAATGCATAAAAGACGGCTTGATTAAGGTAAGATCATGCAGGTCAATTCACCAATGAATAATCCGCATCCGGCAACATCACGTGGTCCCAACATCTTCTTGTCTTGACCAATAGCTGCTTTCGGGGAACTGACGTCACAAACGTAGTGCTACAATTCTTTGTGATGAGCCTGGTGTGTAGCCAAACATGATACAGCAGAAATGCGTGTGCTTCACCCATACATGGATAGTATCTCAGTACATTAACTTAAGTACGGTTAGTGACAAATTAAGTACAGTTAATGACAAATACTACACCTAATCGAACTTTTGAATGCAGGTCTTTAAATACATGGATAGTATGGATGGATGGATGTCTCAGTACATTAACTTAAGTACTGTTATTTAATATGAAATTTAGGTATTTTCACTTTGTGTTTCCATTTTATACTACACTTGAGTGGGTTTTGATGAAGGTCTTTAACTTTTAGTGGAGTATTTCCAGTGTGTTATTAGCATTTTTTTTAAAGTAGAGTATCTGAATACTTAATCAGCCACTAGTCCCCGAAAATCTGAAAACTTTCATAAAAGTAGTCACACTTGGGACTACTTTTATTTTTACTTTCGGAAGAAATTAAAAATAAAATACACAGGACAACATATTGAAAAACAGTGGAATTTGCTTTTATTTCATTCAACAGAGAAACAGTCCTCCACATCGGAGAAAAACCACTGAGCAGGTACTAACATTCACACTGAGCCGTTGAAAGAAGGATGGCACAGTGGAGCAGTAAGGCTTATGGACGCCTCAGACATACACGTGCACGCTCACACACATACATACATACATACATACACACACACACACACACACACAGACAGACACACACTCTCGTCTTCATGTACATCAGCTATCTTACACCTTAGTGGCTGCTCGGATGGCAGCTTTATCACTATCCCTCTCCCTCTAATGTGGTCAGTAAGAGAGGTGAGGGGTCAAGCGTCACCTTTAGATCAGGGAAACTCTGTTCCCCGCTGTTGCCTTAAATACAGGCTGTTTCAGGGCTAAGAAGTGACATAGCATAGAGACCACAGCCGTTCTTCTCTATGGTACATCTCTAAGCAACGTGACCGTCAGCAATAACACTTTGGCCAGCCGTAGGCCTGGAGGGTGGGGTTAAGGGGATGTCGTGGGAGGTCATGCTCAGGCCAAAGGAAGGAAAAGGAGGAGTAGGACGACGGCCCATAAGATGATGTTATTGATCACTTAGTGGAGCGTCGAGTGGGCTCGGAGGCCGTTGGGGGCGGTGGTGGTCCGCGGCGGTCTAGGTCTTCAATGTAGAACATGATGAGCTTCCTGCGCTCCTCGGGGACACACTCCAAAACGAGGTAGCGTTTGTCATTCTGAAGAATCTTCTCCACATCTTTCAGATGCTGCTCCGACTCTTGGATGAGTTTCCTCGACCTGGGTGAGGGAAGCACATGAGATGAGCAGAGGCTGAAAAGCTGATATTGTTTTGGTTGTCTGATGAGTTTTCCATTTCAGGGAATTACCTTTGCTTAAATATAGTTACTTGTTAGGGGTTAAGAAACCTATAAGACTATCTACACGTGATGCAAGTTGTCTAAAATATATGTGCAGCTTGACTCCACTCCGTCATAACCAAAGCTATTAAGCCAAAAATAAGGACAAATGCTTCTCATACCACATAACGTTTGTCCTTTGATTTTGATTTTGCCAATACAAGAGCTGCTAGACAGTGTTTACAATGACAATAAAGACCTATTCTAAAGCAGTGAGAAAAATGTACTACGATGAGAGAAGCTACCTCATAACACCTGTCTTAAAACATCATTGAACACTTTTTGGGCAGCATCTGTATTAAGTTATGTATATTCAACACACTTTACAGTCATAACATTAAAACCACCTGCATATTATTCGGAGGGCCCTTTCTAGTCACCAAAACAGCTCTGCAATTCAAAGTGTGTTCTACAATCTTCTTATTGGAACCAGCAATTGAGCAATTTTCCCAGAAGTTCTAGAGTGAGCCTTCCTACAACACAAGCTAGTCTTAGCTCCACATCTGCATCAATGAGCCTCAGGCACACCCGTCATGTGTCAGGACGGGTTTGGTGCTCCTGACAGTCTTTTCTTATCCCTATTTGGTAGGTACTCACAATGAAAGCCAGGAGATGTTTAGACATCACACCTTGGCCCTGTTAGAGTTTCTATGAACCTCTTGTGTGCCCATTTTTCCTGCTTGCAACAGAAACTTTGCTTGCTGCCTAATATATCCCACCAATAACATAAATTATGTTATTCTGACTTTACCTCTCAGTGGTTATAATGTTAAGGCTGATTCCTGTGTGTAAAACAAAATAATGGAAGTGAACCTTGTTTCAATTCCATTCCACTTCTGTGAAAGTGAGTGTACAGACCTGTATGTGATGAACTTTGTCTCCTTTAGCAGAGTTCTGAAGTCAGCTTTGGCTGTGATGTACTTGTCTTTGATGTAGTCTTCAAACTCTCGCTGTCTCTTCTACAAACACAGAACAGGACACATAAGACGCAAATAATAATAATAATAATAATACATTTAACACTCAGATAAACATTTTTAATAACCCTGGCTTTAACAGGCATATTAAAATATTCACCATGACACAGATTTTATGAAAGAAGTCAGCTTATGTTCATTATTATACAGAAGAGTTTGAAGGAACAATAATGTATTTCTTCACTGCCTGATGCACGGTAATAATTTGAGGTTAGGTCTGTGCATGACTGAAAGATATCTGACTGACGTTGATCTTTCTTTGTAACAAAGAAAGACTGAGGACCGAGTCACTTTGAATGACTTGGCCAAGTTCCTATAACAAACACAATTGTGGTCAGAAGTCGGTAGGTTGTAGAGGAAGAGACGCGCAAATCTTAAGTAATTTAAAAACTTACTCTGTCACTGGAGGAGAATTTAATACAGCGGGGGTCCTCCTTGATGACCTTCTTGACCTCCTTCCATGTCGTCGTCAGAGTGATCTTTAAAACAAACAAAACAATCAGTAAGCTTATAAAATGAATAAGGGTTAAACTTAAAGGAGGAACACAGGAAGTACATGAGACTTTAAGAACCTCGATTTAGTATTTCCCTGTAAACCACAATATTGAAAACCAGTGGACAGTTCTGACGCTGTGCCCAGAAAGTGTCTGAGTAACAAAGCAACGAAAATTACGTCAACATTATTACCATGCTGGTCTCATCCAGTAGCTGCCTGAAATGTTCTTTTTTCTTCTTGGCCAGTGCTTCTACGTGTTCATTAAATAGTTTCTCCTTTTCCTCCCTCTCAAGGAGTGACGCAGACTCCCAACGATGGTCCTTCCGAAGGTTACGGCGTGTGTCTGACCATGTTGCATCTGACGACCGTACCTAAGGAATGAGGAAAAGAATAAACTTTAAATGAAGAGGAAATTCAAACACCGTGTAGTGTTTCATTATTGATAATGTTGCACGGTGTTTTTGTGATACATATACATCACATTCCTGCCATTCTTAACCCGGATAATAACAGTGTTAATGAGTAATACGATGAAGCAAAAAAGGGTTCAGACTTTATGAAGAGCAAAGTAGGATACATGTGTTTCATGGGGAAAAAAGCGATATGCTGCAGAATATCTCACCATATCAGACATTAAAGCTTTGAAATGCTGAATGGCCTCCTCCCTCTTGTGCTGCTCTCTTTCTCGGTCGATTTCTTTGGTTTGTTCTGATCGGGCCTTCTGCACCTCACGCTCCCGCTCTCTCAGACTGGCCTCGATGCGAGCCTGCCGCTCCAGCTCCCGCTCCTTCTCGATGTCCATGCTCTGTATGGGATGACACGCATCTTCTGCATCAAGTTTGTCTAACTTACGTTGACTAAAAGGATTGTGTTCAGAGCATAAATCGGCCATTATTAAGCACCAACAATGTTATCATTGGGCTAGAATGAAGGTTGTGCCTCTCCTGAGCTTAAATGGGAATCAATCGGAAAAGCTACAACTACAAAAACACACTGATTTATTCCGCATCCTTGTAACATTTGAACTAAGGATTTTGGACCCTACCAGATCAAGCACTTGTGATTGCTGATCGAAGAATTGCAAAAGGGCTAAAACACATCATTTTGGCCAAAATATTTGAGGGACCCCCTAATAGAACGTGAATGTAACCCTTGGATTATACTTGACATTGAACACCTCGATAGATTGGACTCAAACAAGACTGAACCATTCAGACATGTTACCTATTGACTTCAACAAACTCTATAGGTAGCAACAAAAAGGCTTCAAGCAGCCAATACTGTAATACCCTCTATGGGAGACACACAAATTGTTAGACCATCTGATATTTTTAATAATATATCATTATCTATGCCTTCTTTATATTAAATGTGAAAAAAAGGGATCGTATAAGTGTCATAATAATAAATGATTACTCGAGAATTTGTCCCTCTTTTGTATCAATACGTGTAAGAAAAAAAAAGGAATGTTCTTTCAAATACTGATCAAGATGTCTCTGGCACATACATACTAAAACTATGATCTTCTATACAGAGACCTGCTCTCACCTTTGCTTGTTTTTCCATGTACTGTTTGAAAAGTTCTTCTCTGAGCGCGGAGCTGTCCACGGCCTTGTACCGAGAGTCCGTCTCTAGTCTCTCTTTCACTTTGCTCCACCGCTGGCCTCCTTCTATGTGCTGATCATTTATGAGGTCAAAGAAGTCTTGCCTCACCTGGGAGCAAAACACAAAAATTTATCAGAAATCTTTCAGCGAAACATTATGACTACTTCAGATCCGATGGTAGAACATCAGTAACGTCTGAAAGGGACATTAGGGTTGCTATAGATGTTAATCTACTTTTTTAAAAATCAATACTTTCCTGGTTGTAACAGGAGAGATTCGGTGTAGTGATGTTTGAGTGTGTATACCTTCTCTCCTCTGGACTTGGAGTCCTCTTTGTCCCTTTTTCTCATAGCTGTGATGAATTCCACAAAGATGGCCTCCCTGTCCTTCATCTTCTCTATGGTCTTAAAACGTGGGTCTCTGCCGTGCTTCACTGCAAACTCACTGAATGTTGTTCTGTGAAGATTTATAGATCAGAAACACTGCTGTTATAAGCATTTCATAGAAAATTGTCCCAATCGCAAAGAGTAAAAAATTAACAAAACCTTCTTATGTTCAATACTAATAAATAGCCTGTCCTTTTACCTAGCTGTGAGTTTTGCCTCCTCCATCATCCTCCTGAATTCATCTTTGGCCTGCATCAACTTGTTTTTCTTCTCCTTCCTTTCCTCCTCCGCCCGTGTCTTCACATACTGATCAAACACCTGTGTGGGGAGAAATCCACAAAACTATAGCAGACGTATTGTTGTAATGTGAGTATATTGCACAATACTAGGGGAGCGAGTATCAGTGGGGGGGGGCGCAACTCAACCTGTTTCCGTTCTTTTGGGTTGAGTAGAAGGTATCGTGGGTCAAACACAATCTTATGAAGCTCTTTGTCCCAAGTCGAGAATGCAGACACCTACATGTAAGACAGACGATACTTTGAACTCGTTGGACATTAGACACACAGCAAATATTAAGTTCACGAAAAAAAATGATTAGTGTCATATCAAGTTTGCGTGTTATATGTAGTAAATTCAGCAAAAATCCCGCTACCCCTCTCTCCAGAAGCATTTCTTTGAACTGGGTCATTCGGGCCTCAAGTGGAACTATAGCTCGTTCTCTGGCAGCTCGGAGTTCTGCCTCCATTGCCGCTTCCTTCTCAGTGTCTGCTTCCTTCACGTCCTCCTTCCTGTGAGGGTGAAACCACAAACGTCACAAAAGGTGGAGTGAATTATTAGACTCCTAATTTCTTTGCAGTGACTGTTTTATTAATTAAGGAGGTACAAAAAGACTTACTTTCTTCTTTTGGTTTTGGTTGGCTCCTCATCCAGATTCTCTTCAGTCACTGCGGCCAATTCTGGTTCCTCCTTACTGAAACCTTTGTCGAAACGGATTGAGAAGTAAAATAAATACTTAACGTTAAATCTTTGAAGAGTAATAGTACCACTTGTGTTCAAGTGATTTACAGGCAACTCGGTTTAAGGCTTTGAACATGTAGCTGCTTCAAATCGGTGCTACTAATAACAATGGGTTTGAATGTCATTATTTATTATATAATATGTGTTTATTTGCACCTGTCTTCTTGCTGTCCTCCAGACCTCTCTTATGCGGTGGCTCTTGGATGTGTTTGTCAACATCAGCACGACCAACCAGCTCTTCGGGCCGGTCCCACATGGACAGCCGTGTTGTCGGGTTGTAGAAGAACACGCGATCATCACCCGTCCATACCACACACCTGATGGAAATGAATAGACATACACATATGACAAAGTGAGAAAAAAAATATGCATCCATTTCTTACAGTACACGGAAGAAGAAGATGTGGGCGTTGATGTGTCTACCATGGCGTGCCGGGTATAGGGTTGGTAGCGATAGGTCTGGCTTTCTGAGCGGCTTTTTCCTCCTCTGTCATCTCTTCTTCTTTAGGCTCCTTGATATAGAAAGAGATTAAATTTTTTTTTAGATCTTTGGAGAGGACGCGCCTTCCCATTATTATTATTATTTTTTTTCGAGAAATACTACATTCTTTAGTCACTGTCAAATTAACAACAAAGATGCAAAAGTGAACTCAGGAAATTAACTATGATGTGAACATATAAGCCAGTCATGCAAGAAAATGACCCGATGTCCATTTTCTTCCATGCTATAAGGATGGAACGTTAGCGTGTTAGTTGACAATGCCAACTTAAATTGCTGTAATTCAGATTAGTCAACTGGCTCTGAAATTTTATTGTAACTATGTTTTAACATGTGGATATTTATGTCAGGAAAGTATTTTCTCCATATAAGTTACATTCCAAACCAAATCTTATCTATATTTTAACTTACTAATGTCTTAAAAAATATTTTGTTATACATTTACAGCACTTACAGTACTATTCTGTGTATAAAATTTCTTGTAGTTACGAAAAACCGAAATGGGAAAGCAAAGATTTCATCAACCAGGTAATTCAAATCTTCACATGCCTCCTTCTCGGTAATGATATGTTCTATTTTGTTCTCCTCATCCTCCATCTCCATTGCTTCCGCCTCCTCCTGAGCCAGACGCTCCTTGATCCTCTCTGCTTCTTTTTCTTAAAAACAGACAAAGGGGGGGAAGAGATTCATATATACGTGCACATTTAGCTTATAGTAGTGTATTGTAGCTCAAGAAATGGAAATTTCAATTACTGCTACATTCAGTTTCAATAAATTATTTATAAAGGACGGACTCCAACTAGCTAACCACCAGGTATACATGTTAGTGGAACATGTGAATCTTAGGACACCTAATCTGGGACCAGTATTTCTGTGGATTTTGCTGTGCATCTCAACTGTTTTTGGTGGGCAGAAAATTCAAAGCGGGATACTCTTTCAGGCCACACAATACTTATGTTAGTTCCCTCGTCTGCATTGCCTACCTTTCTCCACTATGGCATGAGGTTTCTCCCAGGTGGACTCCAGTGTTCGATTGTTGTGGTAGTAGGTTTTCCCATCAGCTGTTTTGTACTCTGTCCACTCCGGTAGGTGCAATGATCCAGTCATGGAAGCAGGGGCAGTAGAGAGAGCCAGCTGCGGGTGCATCATGGAGACTAAAGGCGGGCCCATGCCAGGTATCATGCCTATCAGAGAGGAAATACAGAGACGTTATTTGCTGAGGCTTTTCTCTCTTTCTGAACCACTACAACGATTGCTGTGTACTATAATGTAGAAACGGTATTCTTTTTCAGATCACTTTGTGAAATATGTTGTGAAATTAATTTTCTGTGTTGTAATCATACACATGTTAGTGAAACCAGGGGTAAAACAAACCTCCATGTACAGTACAAGACTCACTACAACATAAAAAAAGAGGTAGTCCCTGTATTTCCCTAGCCATCGAAACGTGTTACTAGATAAGTGCGTGAATTATACAAAAAGTATCATCATCAAACCTAGTCAAGTGTAACATTATCTTCAAGAAACATAACTTACAGTCACTAACAACCACAAACAGAGAAAATCAGTGACATTACACACAACCATGCCACAAAAGACAGCCACATGACCACAACATGTAGCCCTAACAGCTCTGCTATTAAATTACTACAAAAGAGCAGCAGCTGGTGCTGTAGGAGCCATCCTATCCTACCAGGGCAGTTCTGTCTTCATGTGTTTGACCTCAAAAAACAACACTCCTCATAATGACCGATTCAAAAAATGAACTAATTGGCCCCATCTAACAAATTTAGATGCTGTTTGTCAAGTGTCTTTTCATTTAAACATAACAAAATAATTACACCATACAAGGAACCAGTGTGAAAAAAAATTAAACCGAGCATGCTTAATCTACGGGTAAAACAATAACTGAACTTGGAAATGACAATAAATAATTGAATGATTAGTGAATTCACTACCATGCCGCTGTTCGAGGTTGCCCAGACACAACATGTGACTCATGTAGACATCATTCACTACCATGCCATCTACTGTATATCTGGGAGGCGAGCGGCTGGGTGTTTTACCGTTGGCGCTGGGGCCTGCCTTTACACAGGGTGCACCTACTATCTGCATCATTGCCACACCTGTAAAAAACAACGGACAAGCAAGCATCTGGTTGAACAGGGCAGGACACTACACATTAACTACCATAGTGTGTAATAGTGTGTGTGGGTGCCCAACACGTCCGAATTTGGATTGTGCAGTACTAATGTTACTCAGTCTTTGATAATGCGTTTGTGCCTGTAATTTCTTAGTTTATGTTAGGAATGAATATGGAACAATAGGATACAACAAGAATTACTTTATAAACCATTACCGCTTTTAACACTTACAATCAAAGGTAGGGAAAAAAATAAAAAGCATCTCTGACAAAGAGAATACATAATGTTGAATCCTCAATGTCACTCCTGACGCACGCCGTATGGCATCCGTCAGTCGAACATGCATCAACTCTTCTCTAGACCTAACCCAATCGCCCATTTCATCCACACAGAACAAAGTAAACTCAGAAGATTAACCAACAAAACAAGTATTTCCAAGAAATCTATGTCAAAATGAGCAACAGATACACTAGATAGAATCAAATAAGACAGAGGAGAAAAGAAAAGAAACAATTGAAGGCAAACAAAGAACTAAACCATGCATTTAATTTCAATTCAAGACTGTATACTCAAACTGGATTTGTTGTTCAGCAAATCGGTGCCGGCGGATATTTACAGTCAAAGCCAGGAGAAATCAAGTGGCTCTCAGAGAGACTTCTTACATTCACATGGGTAATCTGTGAGCAAGTGCCACAAAATAATCCCACCCGCCCGTGGTGTTCCAATAACAGGTGGAGAGGAAGTGTGCTGGGTACCCACATTCTGTGTTCAAAGAAATGCACCCATAATGGCTGGGCAGTTTCCCCAGAGACTGTACCCTAAAGCTGACTAGAATATAAGAACTACATCCAAAGAAAGAAAATTCACACAACGCAGTGCCCAAAATGGAAGGAAAATGTAACATACATCAATCAGCCACAATATTAGAGATGATAAATGCTATTAATGTTGTGGTATATGTATAAGACAAGTATAAAGTGGACCCGAAGAGGGTGCCTATTCGGTCTAATGAGAATTGCTTGCCTGGCGAATACAAAAAAATAGTGTCCACGTTTATTTCCCAAGTATATCTATTAAAGTTATGCAGTAGAAATACAAAGTTTTCCTCACATTTTGATGACATCACAATTTTTAATGTCTTTTTTACTATAGCTTGTGGCAACACATTTTTGTTTTTAATCTACTTCAAAACTCTGCTGCTGCGCCTTCAGGCAGAATTCTAGTATTGTTGAAGCTGGGCTTATGTTCACGTATTTTTATGAGTGATGATTAATGGACCAATAAAGTTTCTGGCTCTGGCACAGGCTGCACTGTCCTTCTGAAAGATGATATCCCTTTTATTGACCCGCGTCTCATTGACACAAGTGGTTGGTAGCATAGTGATAAGAGATGCAGAGTGGCCTTTTAGTGTCTTGCTTGTTTTCACCTGGCAGAGGGATGTGCATGCCCGGTAGGGGTACCCTGAAGGGTGGGACCATCACGGGGGGGAAGGCAGGCATGGCTGTAGCGGGCTGGACCACATTGTGAGGCAGGGCCGCAGGCATCAGAGACACAGTCTGCACGGCTGTGACAGGTGATGGCATCGTGGAAACAGTTACCATGGTGACTGGAGACACCGTAACGGTCGAGGTCACTGTGGCAACAGGGTTTAGGTCTGCTACAACAGTGGCTTTTGGAAAAGGAAAACAGAAAAAAATTATATTTTCTGTTTGGCTTTCTGAGTGTGTGTGTGAGAGTATATGTGTATATACATATACATATACATATACATGTACATGTACATGTACATATATATATTGGATATACGACTCTTTATTCACCTGCAATGGATACAGAGGGTGAGGTGATGGAGTTGGAGTCCGGACTGCAGGTGAGGGTGCGGGAAGGGGTAGAGGATTGAGTCTGTGTAGGGGATGCAGCCGCTGCTGCTGTGCTGATTGTAGAATTGACACTACTCGAGCCAGCCGCTGCAGTCACCCCGACACTTGCACCCGTACCCCCAGCTCCAAGCAAGGGGTTGAGCTCAGACTGCTGGATGATCTTCACGCCATCTGGTTTACTCCACGATGACTCCCTGGTTCTGGCGTTGTAGTAATATGCCTGTGGATAATTGACAAGAACAGCAACTGTTACTTGGTGAACATATAGTAACTAAACAAAAATTATACAGCAAATAGATTTTTTTCATCAGCCGTTATATAAACAAAGACTTCTCTAATTATGCTCATCAATTAGGCTGATTTACAAACTATTAACACCAAGCATTTTTTTTACAATAAAAACAAATTACAGTGCCAGCCCAATTCACAGTCCATTAGGCAATTTACCATTAGATTTTCATTAATCAGGTTCATTGTTTATGTGTGAGACACGACACAGTAGTTTGCCCATATCAAAAATGTTAGGAAGTCAATGTATAGCAGTTTAAATTTCTAGCCTTACAGACTGCAGCTTGCAAATTGTTAAGGAGTGATCAACACAGCCAGATCAGATGCAAATTTATAAAATGAATGATCTCTAAATAACGTTGCTGTAAACCAGAACCTTAGGTATATATTCTTTCAATATATTTAAACACTTAAAATCATAAAACAAATAAAGCTTCAAATTTTTTCAGAATGCATACACCAGTCTGGGTCTCTGTTGCGTGCTTGAATACGACCTCTAGCTCACCTTTCCCTCTGCCGTCTTGTTCTCTACCCAGATCTCCTCTGTAGGGTTGAGTGCAGGAGTTCCAGATGCAGGGATAGGAGGCATTCCAGGCGGAAACAACATTCCTGGAGGAGGTGGCAGGTTTCCCATTGGAGGCGGAAGGAATGGAGGTCTCTGTAGCAAAACATTAAGATCCAACATTTAATTTTCAGATGGAATGGTGTTGGCTCAATAATATAAATCACCCAAATAAGAGGGGACCTTCTTCTTAAAAAAAACGAAACTTACCTCTTTGAGAAACATGGCCAGACTACTATTTAGATAATAGCCAACATCAACTGGCAGTTCTGATTTCAGATTATGGCATTTTGTTTATACGGTTTTTAAGAAGGAAGTGGTTGCAAGGAATAACTATTTCTGATTGTTCTTGTTCCGCAGGTTAATACTGTTGTTGCATTAAAGGCTTCTAGTGGTGAAGTTGTCTGAAGACCCTGCAAGCTAGCAAGCAGAACCACTGATGGATGCAAATTTTAAACAAACTGTGAATCATGCCTGACATTAACTATTAACATTTTTCTTTTAACATAATTGTGAAGTTATTTGCCAGAGGATTTTAATATGAAGAGTGGAAAAAAGAAATTCATTAAGGAAATTACCCATATCGGTCTACCGGCATTATGTGACCAAGCAGTTCTAGGGGCTGAGAGGAATAGCTCTTTCAAAAAACAAAATACCATCACCTATATTATACTGTTTGCACTTGCATGTATATGTATATATATATAAAACTCTGAAGTGACACAAACTGGTGGCGGCTGGTAAACTTCACCTGTAGATGAGGAGGTGCCATGGGTGGTGGTATGCCTCCGGGTGGTGGTATTGGTGGCATGTTAGGGTCGAAGGGTGGGCGTGCAAATGGGGGTCTTGGTGGGGGTCCTCTCATCATTCCAAAAGGAGGTGGTGGCGGCCTAAGGATTGGTGGCGGGCCTCGTAATACTGGACTCTGTGCAGGCGCAGGTGTAGGCACAGGGCCGCGGAACCGCACTCCCTGCTGCGCCATTCTAGCACACAAAAAATAATATTGAGTTACAAGAATTCAATGACGGATCAATAACTACTGTGTATACAAAAAAACTTCTGCCATCACCACTTTTGCTTATACGTAACTTATCAGTTTGCTATTAAACAAATACAATGAACTATAGATATTTCTGATGCCTGAAAGTTTGTCAAGATTAGCAAAAATGACATCACACTGATCACCGTTTTTCCTGCTTATCACATCTGAACCTGTTTGTATAAAATGCGTTAGATATGATTCTAGGAGAACTTAAGTTATTACTATGTAATACGGAACCTTATTAAGCTTCACATCGTCAAGACGCAAGTCTAGCGTTTGTTTTGTAAATTCTATATGTAGCAAATCATGCAAAATAACGTTATATTGCAACATATTATGTTAATCAATCAACACAAATAGTATTCAGTTTATTTCAGAGATGTGGACTGTTTTCCGTGTACAAGTGCAGAATTGTGTAATTTATGATAGATTGATATATTTTCAACATAGTTGTTGGTTGCGTTATCAAGCTCCGAAGTGTTTATTACTCCACCGTATAAATGTTGAATTATTCAGAGCTGTGACCCATAGTCCACGTAAGAGCATTTACGTCGATCATTAAAAAATATTAAATTAAATTCACAAATCACTGAATCTCTTCGGTGATGTACTAAGGAGGCAACCCGTGCATGCAAAGAATAGAATGGACGTAGTTGTGTTCCCCTGCCAACTAATGAATGCAGCTTAGAACTGCTAGCTGGCAGTATAACCATAGAATTTCAGCACAGAAAACTTCCGATAAGAGTTGCGTTTCAACAAAAACCGGAGGCCTGGTGAAGAGGCTAACATCAGTGTTTAAACAAACTGTCTGTGTTTACCGCGTGCCACGAGCAGACACCAGCGACAAGCCGCTTGGCAACCCAAGCTAGTTAGCTAGAAGCTAGGTAGTTAGCCTGGATAAAATCCCAACAAAAATCATTATTTATCATCACCTTTCGGCCAAAACAACACTAACCATGTCATTTAAAAACCAGGTATGGGACCAATAGCAAATCGTATTTACAGGGCTTATTTCCAATTATCTAACCTGTTTTCGCCGAATCCGATAGTCTCGCTCTCTGCCTGGTCCGCCATTACAGGAAAATGTTGCCACTTTCTTCCTGGAAACGCCCCTAAGTGTTTTCATCTTTCCTATTGGCTAAATATTAATGTCAATCCAAACACAGCATGAGATTTAGGAGCTGTTATTGGATGTACATTTTCTCGTGGAGGTTCGGCAAAGTATGCATTGGTCTACTTAATTCCAATTTTACATGATGTCTTTGTTCCGACTGCAGGTTGTGTGGTAAATTTCAGTCTTAGACTTCAATAATTACAATAAACTTCAATAATGTTTTGCATTCTGCATTGACTATGTATCAGCCTTTTTAAAATGGTTGGGGGTACTTTGCATTCTTTTGGTATTTTCTGTATCCACTTTTTTAATGATAATGGAAAGAGAACTGCAGGCCCTATAATAACTACCGACCACTTTGAAAGACAATGTTGCAATACACTGCTGTTATATTGAAGTTAAAGTTATTTATAGTGATATGCACAGCATTGCAGTGAAGCAGTTGTAGTGTATTTGAACATATGTAAAACTTAATGAATAAATATATCTTGCAAGTTGAACACAATCTGATAACAACCAGACACGAGTGCAGTGAAATTATAAAGTACGAGTCAAAGGTTATCCAATCCTCTGACAGTTGGAATATTACGGAGCCTTTGAACCCCTTGTTTTTTGCATTTCTTGTGTGTACAAGATAATAACTTGTGCGCACAATATAATGAGTTGTGTGCACAAAATAAATTCATCATTGCAAAAACCACGAGTGTATCTGCTGCAAATTGTGTCAGTTTGCGTAGTCAATGATTCCTAACCCACGGGCAAAATTGTTAGAATATGATTCTGTGACCTACTATTTCTCTTTATGGTATAAGCACGCTTGTGTTTCCGGTTGCCGGGTAGTGTATTTTAAGTGCTCTTATTTTGAAGTATGACTGCGGAAGTAATGTGTAATGTGTTCTAACTTGGTTAAATTAACGTAAACTACGTCTTCCAAGGTGCGTGTTTATTAAATCAATTGTATGGCATTTCGAAGTGAAAATGAATCTTTGTAATCCCCGACTTCAGGGGCTCCATAAAATATGATAAAAAACAAAACATAAAACTGGAATAACACCTTCAAAATTTCGTCACTCTTATCAGCAAGTCAATATCAACTTTTAAATTAGCTATATATGCATATACATATACATATATATGCATATACATTTAAATATACATACATATACACATATACATATAGAAATATACACATATATACACATATACATAAATATATATATGCATATACATAAATATACATATATATACACACATATATAAATAGATATACACACAGATATACAATAAATACAATACAAATACAACACAATAAATATATTAAAACAAATTTAAAAAAAAAAAAAAAAAATATATATATATATATATATATATATATACATATTTTTTATTAATTATTGTCTTAATTTTTCTTTTATCTTCTCAAGCTGTTTTGCTTTTGAATAGTGAACTCAGTTGAGAGAGTATATTTAACTTTAATTAATACAGTATAATCCAGCTATTACTCAAAAACACGGTACAGCAATATTTTGCATAATACTGTTGTAGATGAACAAGATTGTTTCCTTTATTTTAAGAATAAGACCTGGCCTAATTGAAGTTTGTTCCTCTATCTTTTGTCAACTAGAGCTGCGGCTTCATCTTTCACAGCATGCTGCAGGGCTCACAAGTCATATTTTCTTAATGATATATTTATCATAAACATATACATACAGTATATAACATAACTAAGGCTTAATCTTAACCTAAAATGTTGATTTGAATACATTTGACCTATCAATCTCATCTACATTTTATTCTACTCTAAAAATGTACTACTTTACTTTCTACTTTGATTTTTATCCAATAAACAAGACAAATAAACAAATTGAATATGATAAATTTTATGCCAAAAAAAATGGAAATTTGACTCCGACCAAGTACCTCTAATATATAAATATCAAACATTTCATTAAATTTTTCTGCTCCCGCAGCATTCATTAACAGACCTAATGGGAATACGGGGGTGTCCATTACCATTTCACTGGCAGGATGGTAGAACTGATGATTGGATTGACTGGATGATCACACATCTGAGTTCCCGGTGAGGTTGAGGCCACAGGATCTGGGTTCATTGGTTCTCCAGCTAGAGTTAGGGACTATGTTATGTCCAGCATCTCCTTAACTGGAAGCTGAAGTGACAGTTTATGATTTAACCCCAAGGATTGCTTCTCCAATCCTCAGAAAAATATGAATTAAGTGGTGGTTTGTTTAAGAAGGTCCCTGCGGTCAGTAGCTTTCCGTGTTCAAAGTGAGATTCTCTGGTACCAACACATGGTTGAATCCGACTCTTTTCTCAGTTTACTGGTTCCTGTCCTATTTTTTTTCTGCTGGTATCTGTCCGTCCGAATTTTTCCGACTGCTGCTGCAGTTTTGGGTTCGGTGAGAGTCTGGTTAATCTCAACTGTGATTGATTAAAACCATTTGTTGCCCTGACAACAGACTCTTCTGGCTCTGAATATGTGTAGTTTAAAAATGTTCTCAATTAAGAGTAAATATAAATCTAGAAAATATACTATACACAGGGATTATGGATGGGATAGACCAAATCTTCAATCATAGCTTAATTTGGGCAAATTGGCTTGAAGACTAACAAATTCAGATTTACTTAAAATACAATAAGCAGATTAAATCAATCAATTATGAAACAACTTAAAGTCCCCTCAAAGCAAGAGTTTTTTTTTTGAGATTTAAATGACCATTCATGCTGAATGTGACATAAAACCGGCAAAATTCACAAGCTTTAAATGTAAAAAAGCAAACGGCATATATCTATTATGATATGTACACATCGAAGGGTCTTCACAAAGAGCATGTGAAAGTTAACTCTATTCTTTCCAGTGCGTTTTGAGGTGAGATGGATTGGCTATTCCCCGTTATGTTCGGTGCATATGGACGGACAAGTGGCCGGATAAAAATACATCATCACCAAAATGTTCCATTTTAATCTCACAACTTCACCTGAGATGCTAAAACCTCAAACTCCATGAGGAAATACAGATTTTATGGGCGCAGTGTCTTTCTCACAAAATGCAGATTTTGGAAGACCATGAAGACAAACTGAATTATGAAAAAAAACAAACATCAATGACACAATACATACTGTAATAATATAATTTAATATAGCATGAAGTACAGAAAATATAAAGTACAATCAAATGAAATAAACTGTTTTGAAAAAAAAAAAAAAAAGAACCCAACATGATTCGTATCAATTAAATCAAGTTTCCTTTTTAAAAGTTTTATTACCGGTAGCTCTCATATGAACATAAACTAGTTATTAAACTAATAAAATATCAAACTAATAATTATGGAATCATCCTTTTGAGAGTAACAAAATAAAGATTTGGTCATTTGGAGTGCATTGCCGCCAAAAATGAAAAGAGGCTCCGCTTATCGGTGTTTGCGTATCCGAAAGAGGGAAATATACATCACACACACTCATTCTTTTCTCACACACACTCAAGAGCCCAGAAAAGCATTTACATGGGTCTCGGATCCATAGAAAGTATCCATCAACTCTTAGCTCATGACAAAAAACTTCTTCATGTTAAGGTAGTTATAATTTCGTACTTGATTTGTCAGGCACAGATATGCAATACCCATGAGACCAACATGTAACAGCAACAAAAACATCTTCTGTCAAAAATACTCTGTAGGTACATTGCTGAGTTGTTCCAGTGGTACCCTTCTGCATAAGATGTAAAGGAAAGTTTGAGGACTAGGTTCTGTCTTCAGTCTCAATGGTGACCATTGTTTACTTTATTCTTCCGAAGCCAACTGTAGCATTCTCTTATAAACATTATTCTCTAGTTCTATCCACTAACAGCGTATGTAGGCAAGAGAAGCGCAGACAGAAGGGATCTGAAGAGATAACTATCAGTGAGTAGTATTCTGAACCGTCATCAGGCCTTGAACTAAAGAATGTGAAAAAGAAGGTGGAGTACCAGTATCCTTTTAACTGTTAAGTCATTATTGTAATAGTGATTATTGTAATATTAAAGGTCAATAGAATTTTGCTGATCTTTGTTGAAAACTTCACCCATATCATCTTTTAAACATTAACAAACGGTAGGAACAGGTCGTACATTGAGTTCTTTTGAACCGCTTCAAGCCTGATAGAAAGAAAGTGGAGAAAATGAGAGGATGAATGTAATATTCAATTCTGCACTCAATTATGGCTGAAGAAAAAGTACACCCATACAATGTGATCTCATTCTCATCTCCCAATTCTGGCCTCTGCAGAGGGACCAGAGTCTAGATTCGGTAGGAAGAGTGTGGACCTGCACCAGAGTTGCCCTCTATTGCACTGTAATGGGATAAACATTAAGCCATAAGAATGGCTTCGATTTGCTTGAAAATCTTATAAAACAAATCTCAGGCTGCACTGAGGAAATAAGGCAGCAATGCCACTTTCAGGTAAAAACTTTTTGTAGATTGTTTTGTATTGATGGGGTATTAACAAGTTGGTTTGTATTTATACAAGCAGGGAAGATGAGGATCCTCTACCCACAGGATATTAATGACCAGAAGTTTTCGAGTGACACCTTTCCTGCTCTATGTGACATTTCTGGAATCAAACTACAACTGGGTTGAGGGCACCAGTGGGCCCAGTCCAGTATCACCTAGATCATGGTTACTATAACTGGTGCCTTGTTTTCAAAGATCAGATGCAGAAAGAGAAACATGCAAGGTTTTCTTCAAGTAACAGCAGTCCTTCAGTGGTCCTCATTGTATCCTTACACTCTCTCACAAACACACAGACACATCGTTCGCAGGCGCACACAGTAATTTTGCTCCTTCATTTCCCAAAACTGCCAAAGTTAGCGAAGGCATCTTGTTTGGGTGGAACTATGGCTGGGGCCACGGAGTGTGTTATCCCGACTCCTGGCACTCCCATGCCAGCAACACCACCCATCATCACGGGTGTGGCCATGCCCATATTCATGCTCATGTTCATTCCCATCATGCCTTGGTTTACAGGAGGAGCCCCCACACCCATAGTACCCGTGGTCATTGAAGGGGGCATGTTTGCTGCCAAAGAAGCAGTCATGCCAGCAGACATGCCAGTTGCCATTGATGCAGGCATGCCCATCGTCATGGCGTTGCATGACATCATGGGGTTGGCTGATGGTCTAATGGGTGTCATGTGTGGTGGGGAGCTGAGGTTCAGTCCTCCGAAGTTATGAGTCAACAGGTTGACGGGAGGCACACCTGCAGAGACATTTGGAAAGGGAGGCGTTAATCCGTGTTTTACCACTGATATCATTGATTCTTCCAATGTGTAACATGCGGGTCAATCATGTCAAATTATTGCATTGAGAAAATGTACATTGAAAAAAAGTGTCCCAAGACCGTCTAAGACATCTTTCATACCACGTAGAATGGTCACACCAACCAAAGCATGAACTATATTGGTAAAAACCACATACCTTGTTGCTGGATGATATTGTTGAGCGTAGGGGATGTCTTAGTGGGGTTGAGTCCTGCTGACAAGAAATCCAGGTTGATGTTTACAGAAGGGTCGGACCAGGTAGATCCTAATGATCCATACCCTCCAGTACCAACCTTCTGCTGTTGTCCCATGGCCTGCTGAGATGTCATGCCACCCAAGCTCTAAATAAAAAAGAATAAAAACAATTTGACACCTTGATAAATATCGACTATTATTATCCCCCTAACGATTAGCTGACCATTTGAAGCACCGACAGGTGAAGTCTGAATAACATTCATAAAGTATAATGTTATCAATATGTCCAACCCACTAGGCAGAGTAAATGGAAAAAAAGTCCATATTTTTCCCTTGACTTTGATGTATTGGAAGCAGGTGTAAGGATATTATCTAACTGATACCATAGTCATCAAGAGACATTAAAAGATGGGAATATTATATTCTTAAAAATGTATCCAAAATCAAAAGCAGAAAGCACTTAACAGCCTTAAACTGTATTTTCCTTTTATTGCATTTGTGTGTAGTATATATATTATTTATAAAAAAGTAGGAAAGAAGCATTATTGAAGGATGCACTTATACATAATTGTGCTTGCAAAAATGCAGTATGTTGGTGTCATCTCCTTAAAATGCACTATTAATTAAGGCGATTTATTAAACTGTAATGCACATAATTTCAGTAAAATTCAGTATTTCTAAATTAATTACTTATGAAGACAAAAATAGGCTTTCCACTGACGTTTGCTGCTCCTACCTGTTGCGAGCGAGAAAGAGGCATAGTGGGCATAGAAACAGGTGTTCCTGGCGTCGCCCCTCCCAGAGAGAAAGTCATGCTCTGAGAGGCGCTCAGTGTTGTATGTGGATTGGTTAGTTGATGGTTAACTCCGCCCATAAGGTCGAAGAGCTCAGCAGAGGGTGGGACGGGAGTGGGATTTGAGGCTGTGGGTGACTGGACACTGCTGAACATGTCAGTGATGGGCTGACAGGGAGTAGAGCTTGATGGAGCTGGTCGATTGGTTGAGAAGGCATTCCAATCTCCAAATTCTCCGTTGCCATTGGACGAAGCAGCAGCTGGACAGACAGAAGCAGCTCTTAATTTTTGACAAAAAATTTCAAAATCTTGGATTTTGACAGCAACTATCCAACTCCCTTAATTTATCTTTATTTATTCTTTAAATTTACATTTAACTGCTTTAAACACTTAAAGTAATATTAGTAAGTAAGGAAGGAAGCGGTTTAAATAATAATAATAATAATAATAATAATAATAATGGACTAATTATAGAGTTTTCTGACAGTAGGTATATGATTTTAGTACTAAAACTATCTGCTGATCATGAACCGTACTGCAAACAATGTTGTTATACCAGCCGTGTATGTACAGCTCAAATGCAGAAATAATTATTTTTCCACTCATTTGCTTCATGAACTTAACTACAGGTATGAAAGCACCCGAAAGGTTCCTAGAATCAAGGAGCTGTGAAAGGCCTGAACAAGTTTACCTGTTGTGGTTGGGAGGATGGCAGACGCAGCTGGAGATGAGAAGTCAGCAAAGCCACCAATAAGGTCTGAACTTCCTCCTGGTTTGACAAACATGATCAACAAAATTTGACAAGTTGTATTAAACAGATCCAAATCTTAGAATAACCATCATGGCCTTTGTTTTCCTGTCTCTTTGTGTGTAAAGGTTTGTTGTTACCTGTTGCAGTACCCTGATTGGATGAAGGGTCAATCACTAGTAAGTCAGCTAAACCACTGCTGGAAGACTGCCTCACTGATGACTGCAGAAAGGAACACAGAGATTCGGTGATCATTCATGTTCTTACATTTTAAAAAGTGCGAGTGTTTCTGTGAGCACCTTTTCCTCAGGGCTCTTGTCTCCTGTGTAGTGGGCGGCGGCACCCAGGTCAAGAGTCTTGCTGCTGGTGGCTCCGCTGCGTTTACGTGTGGTGGTGGTTGTGGTTTCTGTTGCTTGTGTTATCTGGATGCTCTTTGTTGTGACAGTTTCCTCCTCATCTTTGAACTCAAGCGTTTCCTGTCTACCGTTCTTTGATGCTCTGTCCTCCTCATTGTCACTATGGCAACCAGATTAAGAAAATATAAGAAGCTGTACCCTGGAGATTTTGCTACTTACTGCTTTATTGTTTTCAACCTGTCTGCAGATGCTTGGTTATGTAATAATAATAAAAGATGTTTAAATGACCATGCGGACAACGTTTACCTGATTCTGTCGGGAGAGTCGTCTCGTTCTTTCTTTCTGAACTTGTTGAGTGTGTCGTCAATGGTGCTGCCGATCTTGTCACTGATCTCTCCAAGTTTCTCACTGAAGGGAAAAGCTCCTTTGCTCTTATCCCAGTCCTCATCCCATTTATTCCGATCCAACTCATTAGCTGGAAGGACAAATACAGGCAAGGACAGAGAGGGAAAGAGAGATACTGTAAATTGTAAACAACACCCTAAAACAAACATAAGACACTTAAAACAACAATATAAAACTCCAAGTTGTAATTTCAATATTTGTTAAATTAATCATTTGGTCGATAAAATATCAGGCCTTTTGTTTAAGATCAAATGACATAAATATCCAAATCAATAATAATAAAAAAAATCTTTACATTTTTAGTATTAAAGATAATTAAAAATGTCATAGTGATGCTGATTAAGAGGTAAATAGACTAATCAATAAACAACTATTTTAAATTCTCTTTGATTAAAGTGGATTCAATTTAAAGTTTTATACTGTTTCTAAGTCGGTTTCTTACATTACATGACATCATCTTTCCAGTGCATTTTAAATGACAAAGGTTTTTATATGATAATGTTAATCCACATCTACCCAAAGCTGTCAAAGGAGATGTAGTCAATTACTTACAGTTCTTCAGGCTTCCTCCTCCTCCTCCTCCTCCTCCTCCTCCTCCTCCTCCTCCTCCTCCTCCCATGCTGTCAGAGGAGACTCCAATATATTTATCTTTGTTCTTTTTGGCTTTCTTTCTCTCCTCTCTCAGTCTATCATCGTCCTGCACAAACTCCACCATCTCTTTCACCTTCTGCCGCACGTTGATGCCTTGATCTTTTCCATTCTCATCTAAACAGACGAAAACACCCCAAAAAAAAACCCACCCCAAAGTTTACGTAACGAGGACAACTGACAGGACACTAATTGTGTAACCGATATTCTGGTGACGCCTTAAACTCCAATCCAGTGCTACAGAAAACAAGTTAATAGCAAGCTGTTTAAAAAAAACAAATCACCCAAATAATCATCCCAGTGTTTTTGATTTATATCTACTATTGGGCCAAAATTTCTATTTGAGTGAAAGAATTAGGAAATTAAACTGACAGATTGGCATGAACTTTTGCGAGTGAAAAATGCAAAGAAGAAAAGAAGATGAAGGTCAGCGGGATACGTTTCAGGGACTCACCGATGAGGTTGTAGTTTTCTAGGGATCTCAGGTCGTAGATGTGTTCTCGGGCACTGGTTACAACTCTTTCAGACCCATTCCTGATAAGATAGGCTAGCAGCAGTAGAGCCTTGCAGGGAGAAAAGAGGAAAAAAATGGAAAGGTGGCAAACGATGAAATGGGAGACATTATGTGAAGCTCACAAGGAAATGTAGTCTTAATAATAAATAATCTTTCATCCATCTTTCAAATTCCGCCCCAATTCTCGATTCAAAAGTTGAACTCAATCTTCTTCGGGTGAAAATCTATCCCCTCGCCTAGTCTTAACGCCTGGGAACGGCAAAAAAATAATCTTGTACTGCACTAGGACCTCATTAATAAATATTGCATAACTATAAAAGAGAGTGCATGCCGCTTTCTTAAACATTTTTGGGATTTATATACTTGGGACAGAAACTCTGACCCATATGAATGCATCAACAAAAATAAATAAATAACGGCAACTTGGAGGGAAGACGTTTTAAAACAAGAAATTATGTGAAATTTATACCACTGACACACCTGTGTGTTGGCTTTCCCCAAGAGTGAAAGACAAAAATCACTATTTAGGATTAAAAATAATATCTGTATTTGCAAAATAACCCCTAGAATGTATCAAACAGTTTAATCTATTGCTATACTGAAATGGGTCTATTATTATAAAACGACATTTGCATGTTATGAAATATTTTCTCATATATACTAAGGGTGAGCATGAGGACAAATCGCACTTAAAGTGATGTCATTTTCTATGCTTCAGCCAGACCGACATCCTGAGCAGAGTTTCTTATCGCCAGCTGCTAATGACATCATGATTCTTTCATTGTCTATTATAATAGTGATAATTTATTAAGCAATGGATGTGATCATGAGCGTGCATGATTGATTTAATCTCTTTGGCAACCATATCCATTGATTAATGTCTTGGTGACTTAAGCTTGGCATACTTAGCTCCATCTAACACATCGACTAAAAACCCTAACAAAAATGTCACATACGAGTAAAAATATATTTGAAATCAATTTGAATACATGTGGTTTATTTCTTTTTTTTTTTAAACAGAACAAATCATGTCATTCGATGCATCTTGCATTTCACACTGGGGGCTCTTAACAGGATTCATCGAAACTAGTGGAAACTCTGAGTTAGTTTTCTGTTCCAGAAATTTAGACAAGTTAAGCTCTGAGTAAGTTACCATAGCAACTTATCCGGTGAACTTAACCTATTCGCTGGCAGGTTTACTGAAACAAAGCCTGAGGTTGTCCCTGATTCCTCTTCCTCCTGACATTCTCAAACCGTACTTCTCACACTGTAGACGTCTCCCGCATAAAGCAAAATCTTTGTCTTGATCTACTTTGTCCTGATCTTCTACTTCAACACCGGTGAATATTTGATCTATTTTGATATTATAAAAATGTTAAAACAAAAATGGGATATATAATTATCAAGTTTATTCGGATTGGTGGTGGTGGTTGCAGCAGTCTCCACTGACATCACGTATCCTTAGGCTGATCATCGGAGGTTTGGGGGACCCTGAAGTGTTTTCACATTAATCAAAAAATTCCTCCAGCGAGTTTTGTGTCCACTGTGGATCCCTTCTGTATTTGTAATTCATTTACAGCTGCTTTCATGTGTGCTTAGTGTCTATTAATGAAAATAAAAATCAGTTTAATATCGTCTAAAATTAGTAAATAACTTCATTTGGGCAACAATTTTTTTCCATGTTTTCTATCCTTCTCTGATGAAGCCGTGTTTCATAAATATATGAAACACGTGAGCTTTTGTGAGCTCAATAAAATGAAGAAGCATGGCGACCATAAAGACTCACTGGTTGTCATGGTGAATCGCAATATCTGAGCTCCATTAATGATGGCTTTTGATTGTTCTCTGGCACCAGTGTTTGATTTGTTGAGTGTGTACATATTAAACATTGTTAAACTGCAGAATTGGTGGCTTTTATTTATGTGTTATGGATCCCTCTGAGCCATGTACTGAATAGGGGCCGTAAAAACCGGTTTAACTAACAGTTTACCACCTTAGAATTGATTGAACAAGTTCAGATCAGCTGTTCTAAAACCAAAACTCCTCAGTTTCTCATCTTAGCCAGAGCTCGGGCAATAACTCAGAGTTAAGCCCGCTTCTTGAAATACCCCTATGAACACCAGAGAGTAATAATACCTTGTAGACCCGCCTCCAGTTCTTCTTGTTGTCTTTCAGCATCCTTGTCCACAGCATGTTCATGACCTCTGGGAACTGCTCATACATAAAGGTAGCTCTACACACACAAACAGACACACACTGTCAAAGACGCTATAGCCCTGGGGAAACTCATTGAGGTAATCCAAAGCGGAATCAGGTGTAGTAAATAGAGCCCTCTACTAGAACTATGGCTTCTTTGCTGCTTTGGTATTGATAAGAATGTATTTACCTGTACATAGAGATGTGAAAATGACCACATTACCACAATGCCGTGGTCATGTGATGCCCACAGTGGTGGGCTGCCATCCTGTGGTTATGCATTGCTTTTTCACCACGTTAAGAAAAAAAAAATCCTAACACCACAGCTCTTTCTGCAGATATAATAATCAGTTATATGTATTAAACATACTTGGCAATCTCTCCCATCAATTGTCCGGAGGGTCCCCAGGGGTCATCATTGGTGGCCTCTCTGACCTTCGACTCGATCTCTGAGTAGTTCATTACCACATTGGTGCTGTTGACACAGAAATGCATTTTTGTCCATAAAATATTTATATTACTATTAATATTTCAAAGAGAAAAGTGAAATTCTTCTGCTTTTCTTTGTTGTCCTCTGCTCTCTAACTGTGTGAGCAGAGCTTATTGATGCCAGCATATTGGTCAGTCAGCCTCATTGCAAATGTTCACATTAGCAGATGTTCTCTGCCGAATCTACTTGTCATATTTACCTTGGTAGGCAGACAAAAATAAAGACCATTGAAATCACCCATTTTGACATATCTACACTGAGAAACAAGAGTAATTATTAAAGGAGAAACAATTTTCAGGCTAGCAGTTTATCATAATCTTATGAAGAGGCGTAACACAACTTATGTCTTCCTACTGCTACACATGGAAACTCTTGGCTCACGTCGCAGATAAACACACTATCTGAGAATAACAGTGGAGAATATCTTACATTAGCATGTGTCATACACACAATGAAATCCAGTAAGCAAAGAATATCAATGCACTGAATAATGAATGACGGTTTTCTGTCTGCCTTCTGACCACTGCTTTCCAGAGGACAGACATTACTGTGTCCACACATACACACCAGCACGGGGAGCTGACCAGGATGTGTAAATCCCCTGTCTGCATGTATAAAATAGTGAGGTAAACACACTCTTCCAATAAGAACAGCCTGTTCCAATGCTCTTCAGATTTGTGAGCTCACCTGCTGCTCACCCCTGTTAAAGAGCACATCTATGCACTGCAGCTTCAGACACATCTCTCTGCCATGACTCTATCCCAGCTACTCCTTCTACGGCAGTGTTTTTGTTTGAATCGCTACATTTTTCAGTATATTTTTAATTAAATTTTTTTCTTTTTTTTACCTCAGGCCCTCACATCGGCCAGTTTTCAATCCTATCAGCCTTTATGGTTGAGTAGCAGTTCTTTTTATTTAACCTTCCACCGTGTTGCTTCTCTGCTGGAGTCGGGTACACCCCTAGCTCAAGTCAAGCTGGAGCCATCTGTGCATTATAGGACTCTGGCTTTGACGGCGTGACTCTCAGCAGATAAGATACAAACACAGACAGCAAAAGCTCTACAATAGTGATTCCTTTTTTCTGAAGAAGCAGCAAGGCCATCGGCATTAGCTCTGTTTAAGTATCATTCTGTGCTATTTTGATACATCAGCTCTTTTCATTATTACTCCATAATTATGTTTCAGTGCGTATATTCGTTTTCAACTCATGCAATTTCATTCAGTTTTTTCATCTTTTGCATGATCACTTTTGTGATGTAATTGGTCCATTAAAAGATGGAGGCAACTGGAGAAAGCAGTATCTAAACATACAAGCTGACTATCAAAGAGGAATAGGATGTTTTCATGTAACAACACCTACTGGCAAACTCTTTTGAGAGCACATTGTTTTTTGATGACTGGATAAGAAAACTGTGAACGAGAAAAATGAGACTTGATGTGCAAAATAGAGTCAGGCTTACCCAATGAAGTGGTCAAAGTGGCAAATGGGAAAATAATGAGTGATTTGGCTGCATTCTGATTACAACCATATACACTTGCTTACTTAGATAAACAGACTAAAAATATCTAGGTGACTTATTCGATGGTAGCAAAATCCCTGAATGATAATATGGTGACAGGGATAGTCAAGGTATAATTGCAAGTAACCAAATGAGCAGAATTGTTCTACAGCCGAGTCTCTGTAGAGTGACTTGTATGTACTTTACTAAACAGACTTCTGTCTTTTGAAGATGATTGCATGAAATAGTGAGATATGTGTCTCTACAGTATTTATCAGTCCATAGAACTTAATTAGATAGTAGAGGTTAACAACATAAACTACTTTGAAACTACTTTTTTTGTCTGATTTGAAAATGTATTCGGATTTTTAAAAGTTATCACTAGAAGTGAACTGATTGCAATTTTCTTGGCCTATCACCAATTACAATAAAGTCTGACTGGTCGAAACCGATACTGGCCGATTCCGATTTCCTCTTCATCATATTGAGTACTGTATTTTATTCATTCAATCATTATCTACCGCCTATCCTGTTCAGGGTCACGGGGGGCTGGAGCTTATCCCAGCTAACATCGGGCGAGAGGCGGGGTACACCCTGGACAAGTCGCCAGAGTCAAACTTACTCCTGCGGGCAATTTATGTGTCACCTATATCACATGTTTTTGGACTCTGGGAGGAAGCTGGAGTTCCTGGAGAGAACCCAAGCAGACACGGGGAGGAACATGCAAACTCTGCACAGAAAGGCCGGCAGATGTGGATTTGAACATGGTACCTTCTTGTTGTGAGGCAGCAGCGCTAACCACTGCGCCACCTACTGTATTTTAAGTGTTCTTATTTTGAAGGATTACAGTGGAAATAAGGCTACTCAGCATTGTCTATGTATTCTGAGCTGTTGAAATGAATGTATCCTCTTTGCTTTTTTTAAAATCAATTATAGGACATTTCAAAGTGAAAATAAAAACTTGTAAGCGTAGTTCCGCCAATTACATGTTATATATTGCCTTTCTTCATGGACTTCAGGGCTTGTGGCGGGCTCTGAGTTCCTCTAGCTTTAACCGCTCTAATTAAGTTGGCTTATTTAAAATTACTATGTTCCTTGGGTTGATAAAATTTGAGGTGTGTGATTACGTTCATCTGTTTGTTCATCCACAGCTTAATTATGTCCTTACTGGTATTACAAATTGCCAATTTTATGTTGTGGTTTACTTATGAGGTGATATGGAGCCGTGGAAACTCATGCTTGGTGTGCCTGTACAGCGCATGCATGAAACCGGCCTCTGGTGAGGCTTCTCAGCCCATCTAGGCCTCCCGGCGGCCATCGATCGGTGCACCTGTAGTTATCACAGATTCAAGACGGTTTTTTTAAATGAAAGGAGTTCTTCAGCGGAGGCCTAATAACGTAAATTTCCATAAAACTGTCCCTCCAGAAAGTAACATGATACTCAGCAAAAATGTTTACTTAGTGATTCAATAAAACAAAACCTGTTCTGAGAGAAGCAAGTTTATCCACTTACTTCAACTGTGTGTAATGAGTGAAACAAGAGATAAGTCTCTTTTGATCACATATTGTCTGGAATATGATGTTTTACTCAGTGCATATATAAGAATCTTAAATCAGATGCAAATCTGATTCCTGCTGATGTCAAAGCAGTGTGAACAGTCTGGTCCGTATTTTCATGACTTTTCTCCCACTGAGGACGCTCACATCAATGCTATGTCAGCAATGAGGACAAAGTTCGAAATTGAAGATCCCATAAAGAACATCTGGGATATGGGGCTATCTGGGAAAAATGCTTCAATTAAGTCCTTTACATTTCATGATCTCAGTCTTAAAATATGACAGGCTGTCATTATACTACTGTATGAAAGTAATGAATGCATGACTATTTTCATAATTGCTATTCAATTACATTTCTGCGGCTCATCAGGACACTTAAATGTTAAAATGGGGTCATATTATTGATGTTCACACTGACATCAAATCCGGGTCAACATCCAAAGTTGAACAGTCAGGGAAAAAAAAAATCCAATTTGAGGTTAAAAAAAATCTGAATTATGTTACTTTCAACTGCAGTGTCAACATAGTTAATGAACGGGTGCATCAGACTAATAACAACGTAGTAAATTGCTACACAAGCTTTGTGGTCTTACAATTCGGGACCATGAGGCCCGTTTTGACACTCCGTCCTTATAGACGGTAGCTGATACAATCCACCTGTAATTATCAACAGACTTTGCTTGCGTTAATGGATGCTTAGCTTTCCGATCGGATACCAGTGTTAAATGGATGCATAGTGTGGATAGTGGGCATCGACAGGGTGGGACAGGGAATGCTGCTGCAGCAGCATGAACAGAAGCCCTGAACACGGACCTGGCTGACAAATGCTAGCGGAATTAGCTAACTGGATAGCTGTTGCTCCAGATTTGAAATGTAAATCAATTTCTAGTTGGTAATGTTAAATATTCTGGACATTTATGGTCCAATGTTGAAAATATCTATCTGTATATATAGTTACAAAACACAATTTCAATATTTAAGCCACCAGGTTGAGGATTGGCAGCTATCCAGCTAGTCGGAGCTACCAGCTGAGGGACTATGGCTGTGACGTCACGGCCGGTATCCTCTCCTCCCGTCAGCGAGAAGATCTGCTGATGATGCCTGGCTAGCCGGTTAACTCCGAAGCCACTTAGCGGTTTAGCTAGTGCAATCAGCCCCACCTGCGCACACATACTCACGCTTTGTCCACAAGCTCTCTGACTTTCCACATATTCAGCATCTCCACACCAACCCGCGGGCTCGCCGCCTCGATACTGCTTCGCCCCGTGTCTCTACGCCCCACCAGACAGAGGCGCATCCGTTTATCAACGACAATCCCTCTCGTTCCGCGACGAGATCTGAGAGAAGTGTTGCGGCTGAGGTTAACGGTCCGGCCCCAGTTGCTACGGAGACGTCGTTCCCGTGTCTACGTCACTGTGGCGTTGCTACGTGACGTTTCGTCATCAGCATAAATAAAATAAAACGAGAAAAATGAATGAAGATAAAATCAGCATTTCTTGATTTTTTGGTGCTCTTAATATAAGTAAAAAACTTGGTAATCTTATTATTTCTAATAATAGTAGTCGTAGTAGAAGCAGTAGTAGTTCCAACTCTTATTGTTCTTCGTCTTTCTTCTTTTTCTTAATAACATTATTATTGTTGTTATTGTTGTGCAGCATGTAATATTCTAGAACACTGACAATGTTCAGCGTTTCAAAAATAATTTCAGATATTTCCGAATTCCTTGTGGTTCATTTGGTCAATTTTATACCCCCCAGAATTTCTCTTCAAGGATAAAAGAGTCTGGGTATTATTATTTTAATACTATTATTACAATTATTCAATTCTCCAAACCCAGTTAACCCCTCAGCCTGAGAATAAAGTTTTTAACAAGGCTGTCGAGCATTCCTTATAATTAGACTGAACTGCTGGTTGATTAGATAAATTAATTAATCTATTAATGAATCCGTGTCATTTACTAGATTTTCTTTGGTAGATGGGAATAAGGTTTAAAGAATTCTGAATATATCTGTTATAAAAAGTGATCTGTTAAAATAGTAATAAGAGTCATGACCTTTCGAGGGTTGCAGACAGGTCCAGAAATGGAGCCTGGCACAGAGGTTTGGGCGTATGAACCCCAAATTCTTTCCCTCCCTGATCTACAAACAGTGACCTGACAGTTTACCTGCCCTATAGGACCATTTAACCACAGTTGCTGCTTGATTAGACACCAACAGGGAAAGTCCTAACAATTAAAGGAATGCTGATAATACAGGTTATAAGAATACTAGACTTACCTGGACCATGCTTCCACCAGGTTTTCACATACCTCCAAGTGTGTTATATTTCTGACTGAAAAACATTTTTCCTTCTTCAGAAACTCGAGCAAGACAAAAGAAACATGTTTGCTATTATTACTGTTGTATAAAATGAAATCGCTATGGATTCTCTAATTCATGTTCACTAAATCAGACAAGATCAACCACCATTGTATATACCTAAAAATGTATTCATGGTAGTAGAGGTGACAGTGGTTTAATTATCACATTGTCTTATATATTCCTTACATATTATTTCTTGAATATTGATGTAATTCCCTGCAAAAGTTAAATAATAAAACTTCATATTTCGCTACTTCACCACTAGATAGCACTGCAATCCTGTTGCTGGTTTGTGGAGCTCGGTCTCTTATGTACCATTAAGTCCTGAAATATTTTAACTATTTTCAGTGCCAGATCTGATAGAAAATGTCACGATGCTGTCAGATGTCATTATGCATTCTAATTATATACACAGATCTACTAAAGGTTGACACAGATTCACCACATGTTCTGCAGAGTCGAGTACAACTTTGAGGTACAGGGTGTACTTTACTTTTTCCCTTTTATGGAACTTAATATCTCAAGTAAGCATGGAACTTCATTTGAGTTGAAAATTGATATTATTAATAAGAAAAATAGTACAAACCTCATTACACACTGGGCTGCACGACAGTATTCAAGTATTCAAAACTGGCTCTAGCTGCAAAATAGAAATTACCAATATTTGTTGCACATACTGAAAATGCGTTTCATCTAACATGAGTCATTCCGGCATGGACTCTTTCCCAGGGTGTCAAATACCAACCATTTTGTCACAGGCGCTAAAGGGTCGCTTCAGATGAGATGCCAAGAGGCGCGTGACAAAAGTACAATATCTGATGACCCCGGATTAGAATATGTTGGTCATTCTGAATTACTGTCACTAATTTTTACTTAAAGTATATTTAATTGGTAATATATTAATCAAATGACCTTAAGGATGTTTTTACACTATACAGTGTTTTATACTGTGGTTTTGCAATTTACACTCATACTTACTGGAAATATTTATATTTCCACGCTGCTTTTGGATTTTGTCTTTTCAAATATAGATTAGTTTGCATCACTTATGTGGTATGACTACCGTTTCTTTGGATATACATTTTTTGCAGTGTAGATGATACAAATGTTGTTATCCTTCAGTGTTATTCAATCTTGTGGGAGCCTATCCACTCCTTCAACCTTGTGGGTGCATTTGTATTTACAGTTGTTCTGTCTTGACTTTGTCTCCCTTGTAAATGAGATCCATAATCCCAGTGCGACTATCCTGAACCAACAAAGCTTCAAAACACCCATAAAGTGATATATGGTACAAATGGATATACATGGCACAGTGGGTTCTGCCGGCCAAAGAACTTAATACTTGATTTTGAACACTCCGTTCTCTGTTTTCTGTTTCCCTATGACTGCAGCACAGCTGAAAAGCAATGCAACAATGCTGTATGAGTCAAGAAGGAGTTGCAGAAACAGAAAGATGTGGGATAGGAGCCGGGACGGAGGAGGAAATGGATAGAGCATGTGAGGGCAGGATCTGTGTGTTTGCACGTTCTGTTCCCTGGAGTCCACACTGGAGATCGCTTGGGAAAAAGACCTCTAGGTCTGAGGTCTGACTCGCAGCCAAAAAAAACAAGACTGAAATAGTTGGGGAAAGAGACAGAGAGAGAGAGAGAGAGAGGGAGAGAGAGAGAGAGAGAGAGAGAGAGAGAGAGAGAGAGAGACTTAATTCAGAGTATTAAAGATCTGGACATGAAGTGTAGAAAGGGAGAGACAGAGATGGAAGATGGAGAGGGCGTGAGAGGAAGGAGGAGCCAAGGAGATGGAGAAAGAGTTTGGAAAAAGTGCTTTGTATCGAAAGAGCAAATGTATGGAAACTAAAAATTTCATTCACATGGTGTCACCCTCACATGCTCACACACCACTGATTGGAACCATATGCTAACAGAATAATGGGAAACTGTGAATTGTTTGACTTGTTTTCCCTCTTCTTTGTTGCACTAGATGGGGAGTGGGAGAGATGGGGTGGGTGGAAGGCATCCGTGACTGTAGATGATGATCGGCCATGGGAAATTCCAGCGAGTAGATATATCCGCCACGCTACATAGACAGGACTGGTTCATTAATAGCAAACATAAGGGTGGGGCAGGAGGTTCCATGTGAATTAGGAACATAAGCAGCGGGGTGCCCAGGAAGTCAGGAGGAGGAAGGAGCCCTTAACACTTCTGCTGATTAATCCAGTTATTTCTGTTATCTCTCTCTTCTTTCCCACACACATATAAATAACACTCCTGGACTGATCGCATGCAACAAACAGAACACAGAGGAAGTAAATCAACACCTGTGTAATTAACATCAATGAGGACAGATATGTCTCCAGGAAATTTAGTTAACACATGACCGTGCAGAAGTGCCTAAACAGTGGGCGGCAAGAGACAAGAAGATATGAAGACAATCACCTGTTGATAGAAGTGACTCAGCTAGAGTTTGATGAGGTGGGTTATATAATATATATATATATATATATATATATATTATATATATATAATAATAGAACAATGCAAAGAAGAGAAAGGGAGAAAGGTGTTGGAAGCATGGGAGAGAGAGACAGAAGAGGGCGATGAGGGAAAGGCAGGACTTTCCTTTAGGACGATGACATCAGGTGGATATTTGATACAAAAGGATGTGTTTATATTGGTGCGTGGGTTTACTGAAAAAGACATTGAAAACACATTTTGACCGAGTTTATTTGCCAGCAGTTGCTTAATGGTTTCAAAAGTGGGTCTGCAATAATGAGGTGGTTTGAATTTTGAATGGGACCAACCGAAAGAAGAAGGTTGGTAGACTTTTCCAAACACTATGCTACTGAGATGACCACGATCAAGGTAGTCTAGTCTCTTCAACCTAAGTAGGGTTCAAGCCCTGAAGGATCTCCAATTATATTTGTTATTTCTCCACCACAAATGTTCAAATTCCCTAAAAAAGCACCATAAAAAAAGAGAAATGTGAGTTTTGGCACGATAACTAGATTATTATCACACAGATGCTTCCCAATAAATATGAACAGAATGAAACTGGTTATATTGTAAAAGAGTTCCAATAATAATCGGCACAACATTGCATATGCCAGACGATGAAATTGTGCTTCATGGATTTCTTGCAAATTCAATTTTTTTTTGTTGCTTTTCTTACAAGTCCATAAACATTTCTCTTTCGATATCACCTCTTTATCCAAATATTACATTACCATAACATAAAGTGACAAATTATTTAGTCAATGTTTTTAAACAGTAAAAAAGCATTTTTTAAATTTATTTCATGTTGATAATTTGATTTCATGGAAAATAGTCGATTTTAATTAGAGAGGCATAAGCTTTCAAACTTTTTGCTTGTCAAAAGTAACTTTATTCTTTTAGTAAGTCTTCACATACTTTAACATGCAAAAATAAATGTTTTACATATCGAATAGGACTTTCTCGATAACCATGATTAATGTCGCCTCCTTGGTGGACCCTTTGACAAGTGGGAAACCCCAGGGATCCATTTTAGGCCCCTTACTGTTTAGCATATGCCTGTTTCCACTGGGTCACATTAGAAACAGGTTCAGTCACATTGTCAATGAGAAATGTTCACTCTAAATGTGCTCAACCATCAGTTGAGCAGGACATTCAAGGGCTAAAGCTGTCTTGCAAGTTCTTTGCTCGACAAGCACTTGATATTCAATAGTGGCTCAAGGCCCTTAAATGACGAGGAACCAAGCCTATGGATGTCCAACAATTATGGGATGGATACAAAGGTTTTTTTTTGTTCAAAATGTGAGTTATTGAGAGTCATAACCGCACCTCTCTCCATCTATAATCTCCCATGGGAAGTACTCTCCTGTATCCTGTGTCTGGTGTTGTGTCCTCCTTTAGCTGGATATTATGACCGACACGAAAACAGTGACATGTTTTCCACGTTAGAGGATTTTGCATTACATGAATCCCCAGGAGAAACGTACCAATACCGACCAAACCTCTTTTAATACCGTATCTCTATCGTAATGAAACAGTGTGAAAAATATTTATGTTCCATCAATGTCATTAACAAAAGTTAGAAACCTAATAAATAATAAATAGTTTAGTGTTTTTGGTAGAAATTGTTTGTATTTTAATCTCTCCATCTTGATGCTGGTATTAAAACCTAGTTAAGATGTTTTCTTTCATTCCTAAGGATCCAGTGTGGCATGTGTGTACATGTGGTGTGTAACTTTATATTCTTTTACGGCTTCGTGTAGCTTGATATTTCTTCACTCAGTGCTGTTGGGTGGGTGTTTTAATTTCAAAGCTGTTGGGGTGCTGCACATGAAAATTAGCCTCAGGCTAATTCTGGCACAAGCATCCAATGATAACATTTATGTTTACATTTACAGTAGTGCTAATAGGACTGGATGTTTCGAACCCTGTGGAAAGTAGACACTCTTGGTGTGTGAAGTCTGATTGGGGTGGTGAAATGTGGTTGGCACCCTCTTCATTGATGTTTCGTAGGCCAGGGCCTCGACGTCCGATGACTGGGTAGTTGAAACTGGAGAGCCAAATGCAACTGACTGTTGCTCACTATCCTCCAAAACATTATCTGAGTTTAATTAAGTTGGGTTTGGTTTTGTCCCTATTTGGGATTAAATCTGATTTGAAGTCACTCAATCTAGTTCGGATTAAACAATTTATATATTCTAAATTTCACGATACTTCATCAGTTGTATACCTCAGGAACAAAAGGTACATCGGCCCTTTATTATATGACGCCCACCCCGGAGGCAGCCCTCCAGGGTGATCATGAATCCCACAGCGAAATGCATTTCATTTTTATCCTACTAAGCTTTTTTTTCTCCGGTGTTATACTTTTAGTTAACTGTTATTCCTGTGACATTACTATACGTTTATTAAACTGTTATTACTATGTTATTATATCTTATATTATCACTGAAATTGACTTTTTGAAAAAAGAAAATTGTATATGGTCCCTCACAACTCAATCACTCTAATAGATACATTTAAAAAAACAGGCAATATTTTGATTAATAGTTTCCTCATCAACTCAATATCAACCAAACCAGAGGGCCAGCCAAAGAGCTGCAAGCATTTGGCGTGGATGTTTGAACACTACAACAGTGTCTCTGTTTCTCCTGTGAGTTGGAATCATAACTCTGACTCTCATTATGTTTCTTCTGCTTTAACACGACGCCTCAGGTCCTCAAATGTTGCTCTAAATCTTTGCTAATTGTCTGGCTTTGGCTTGGTTCCTCTCCATCTCCTTATGAAATCCTGTTCATGCAATGAATGCATAGTTTGTCCTCTCCCTGCGTGTGTGTGGTGCGTTTTACTGGTCGGTGATATCAATGTATTCAGGGCCTGCTTGTGTAAACAGTGTGAAGTCACATCCAGGGATCACTTCCATTTTCCTTCACATGAATAATATTATTGTAAACTAGCGGTGACATAACCTTTTCTCCTATAACTTTCCTGCTGAATAAAAACACATGTGGCTAGTTCGGGGCAGGCTGGCTGCCATTGGAGTGCCGTGTTCCTGATTGATGACATCACGACTCCTTGGTGTGAAAGTGGCAGATTAGAGTAACTCTGGATGCTTGTAAAATCTGAGTTCTCTGTATGATAGCTTCTATTCATGAAAACAATGCCATGTTTTTTTCCTTGTAAGAGTTTAACTATTCATAAATACTAATTACAGGATGTGGCATTTATGTATTTATCTTCCCCCAGGGTTTGTTTTTGCCTAGTCAGTCTTTAATTTGGACAAGTATGAGAGTGTTGTGTGCTTGGATAATGGATGTCACCGTGTGTGGCATCCATATATCGCAGCCAAACATAGAATATGTGGGTAAATCAGTGTGTGCGCGGTGATGGTGGTGGTGGGTGAGGGCCTGATTTGGAGGTCGGACAGGAAATGCTGCTGCAGATGTGAGAGCAATGCGGACGCTCTCTGAGCGGTGTACAGGAAACAGCCCACTCTGCAGCTGTTTGTGAGCCCATATAATTAGTTGCAGCAGTTTGCTGTAACAATAAGAAGACGGAATAGATGAACACAGTCAGCAGAGCTATGCGACATGAGATACCACTAACTGACAAAATAACGCCATCTTTATCAATCCCTCCACACCTTATTATGTCCCCGAAAAGTTTGGGATATTATGGATTCATCATCACCGCCGCCGGCCCCGCAGATCCTTTGTGTACTCTAATAGTTACTAAAAATACTGTGGACGTAACTTCACATTTAATTTGAGGAGTTCAATCAGTGAATTGCTTGTCTAACAAAGGTGATTGGGGACTTTTCGGGGAACTACCCAGGCTGTCGAGGACGACAGCATAGGTCTAGTTTATTTTTGCAAGACTGGAGGAGAGTGCATTGGAATTATAGCTGGAGCACCTAAAACTCACCCTTTACACAACAATTCACAGCAAAACTGTAGGGATTTATCATTTTTTGCAAATATTTAAATTCTTCTTATGACTTTATAAAGAAATCCGTTCTAGTACAGACTATCATGAATATTAATCAGGAGCGTTTATTGGGTTACTTAGGGTTGATGGGTTGTGTTTATCAAAAGTTTGAGCTGATTCAGCTTTTGTTTTTGGCTGTTAGACCCTGAGTTGACTTGATTTTAAAGAAATAGGTCTGTTAAGTTTTACCAATAGCAGAGGCATCAGAGTCCTTGTACATACATTCTCTTCTTCTCCCTTAAAGTGTCAAAAATGTTATCAAATGGCATATATTTAGGTCTTGTCAAAGCATATAAGTAATCTCTCTTTTCATTAGTTTTGTTTTATTCATTGGTTTTACTAACTACAAGTAGTATTAGCTTTGAAGGGGGCTGTTGTGTCTTAGGATTTATCCAGCAGGGATGGTATGAATGAAAACTGACTTGTGTTGGTGGTCAGTCAGACAAAACCGCTGCTTTTCCATTCATCAATTTAGTTGTATTATTTCTTAATGTAAAACTATTTAATTATCATTAAAACCAATTATTCTGTAGAATAAAATCCAGTTAACGTACTGAAATATATAATAATTCTAAAATAAAGTGAAAAACAGTCATACATAAATGCAGTAGCCTTCAAGTCGCCAGTAAATTGTGGAAAAGGAACGATAGTGAGTGATAGTAGTAATATCTGTCCTCCCCCTAACTAATAATGTTGTATTTTGCACACGTAAATGTGGACCAGCTGATCCATGTAACTTTATTCTCTACTTCAGACGTGTCCATTTCCAAGGAATCATAGCAGACATCCTATGGCACATGAAGTTACTCACTATTCCCTCGTGGTTGTTGCTAACCTTTAGCTGCTGCTGCACTGGAACATCTTTTTGGCTCTCATTTCATCCATCTAATATGCTTATGTTTATTTTTCTGTCATACTGTATATACTCCCTCTATTGAGATCAGCACTAGTCGGCCAAACGTCACAATATGGATTAAGATTGTGTCTACACGATGAGCCTGGAATAGTTAACTGTCATTCTATTTGTTTCTTGTCAGTTCATATATGTAAATTCACTCATGCAGGAAATCAATCACAAGTGGGAAAAAGTTTGAATCCCCTCTTCCCCAGTTAAAGATAATCAGGGCAGGAAGAAATCTTTAAAAGGAAAATACATGTATGGACATCAGTGTTACGGGCTTTGATATAATCTCTATAACAGGTGTTTAAACTCCTAGTTTATACTGATATATTGATTATAAGGTGTCAATGGCAGCTGTCAGTAAGTTGGATTTATGAGACTACAAACGAGAGTCTTGTCCTCTAAGTTAAATAAAATGATCTGTGCAACTGTGACCAGACTCAATTGATGATAACTGGACGGCTGGGTCACCGCAGGTCATGTTGGGTGTTCTCAGTGTTCATTGGTCAGTAACTGTCAAAGTGTTTTAAACTCTTGTGATCCTGTGGTCTCATAAGGGGACTCTACCCTACTCCCTCCTCACACCTTGGGCATCATTCTGCTTAACTTAGACATGTAGTCTGGACACTTTTGTCTGCTACTTAGAGGTGTCAATCCAAAAATGCACTGAGTCAACATGTGTCTTGATTGACTGTTGGAAAGTCAGTCTAAAAAGGAAGAAACTCCACATAAGTTTCAAAGCAAAATATGTTTTTTTTCTTCTTGATGCCCAGGCTTGACTGGCATGAAAATATTTCATTTATTAACAACACTAGTGACCCAACAGTAGGTAAATTAAAGAACCCTTGCCGGGTTTGTTTCTACTTTGTAATGTTTATGAATTGGAATGAATTGGAATAAAGAGTTGATAAGCTACTTACTGACAGGGGAGGATCTAGACACATTTTCATGGGGTGGCAAGAGAGTGGCGTGGAAACTTTGAGAGGTGGCATTGTATAGTATACAGTATACTAATACATGGATAAATATATACTCTTGTAAATTTCTGAAGAGTGGGGCATGTATCCAAAGCTGGGATGGCAGTTGGGGTGGCAAGGCATCTTCTAGGGGTCGCAACTGCCACCCTATGTCACCCCACTAGATCCCTTCCTGCTTACTGATGACTTTCTAATATAATGTGTTTTCATAGAAAGGTGTCGGAACACAAAATGGATTACAGATCTGTTTTGTGGGGGAAAAGATGGCCTAGGCAATATTAGGAAGATACTTTTAATGTTCAGCGGTTTTAACTTATCGATGCATATGGTCTCGTTTTGTCATCAACCTAAAGTAAAAAAGCCTAATTTTACACATTGTGATGTCTGTACTATTAACAGCGTGTATTCTGTTCGGTACTGTATTCTGTAAACCGTTAAAATGTGCAAAATAAAAAAACAACATATATTTATTTTTTTGCTTTTCTAAGAAAATGGAGACCTATGTTTTTTTTTGTTCCAAACAAGTAGAAAATAACTCTAACATCACTTCTTTTGAAACTTAAACACACTTTAAGATGGATAAGTGTTTAGGAAGAAATACTTTTTGGATCCAATTCTCACTTAAGGTGATTTTAAGGAGACACTCTCACGGAAACACACAGATACATAAACTTTCCTTTACGCGGTCACTCTTTTGATTGACAGACAGATAGACAGGTAAACCACAGGGCATTCCAAGGCTGCTCAGGTGTGTGTGCATTGTAGCCTCATCACTATTCATCAGGCTACGCTGTATTTGCGTCTCATCTGCATACTGGTCCAACAGGGAACATATTAGCATTAGAGAGAGATGGAGGGAAGTAGAATCACTTTAATTTTTAACAAGATGATATGAAGGAGACACAAAGACCCAAGCAGTGCTGGTGCTGCTGCTGACACAGCCAGGAGAGAGAGGGAGAATAGAGTGGGCCCAGTGGTGGGCCCAGTGGGGTATGATGTATGCGTGAGTGCGAGTGTTGGATGGGGGGCATGGATACGACAGCTACACCGAGAGGTATCAATCATGAGAGAAGGAGGGCTGCGAAAATGCAAATAAACAGAAGACCTGGGC